>CAXIVR010000008.1:32567341-33298174 GCA_964035755.1 Teleogryllus oceanicus | reverse complement strand
GAGGTCAAATTTCGTTGATGTATAGATGTGCATCAATGAAACAAATATGCCAAAACAAGAGTATTTCGCTAATTGAAATTCTAAAAATGAAAAATAAAAAGAAATAATTGGAAAATAATAAAAAATGATTGAAACTATTTTTATCCAATGAAGGTTGCGCAGAGAAATGCAAAAGAGACCTGTTTAGAAATGGTGCGCGCAAGGCGAGATGGAACAATTGAAAGGTCCCTCAATGTTGAGCCAAAGACAAGTGGGAAGAATGAAGAAAGCAAGTGTTTTGTTTGGGTGCCGCATGAAAATGAATTGATTTCGATGAATCATGAGACATGTTGTGTGACTGTTTTTAGTAAAATTCCTGGGAAACAAATGTAGCTCACAAATGTATGTAGAACTAATTTATTTATTTATTTATTTTACGTCAAAAAACAGTTAAAAACTGCGTATGACGTGCTATGGGGAAAAGTGAATTGTGTGCACATTTTCAAAATTCTGTGTTCCCTACACTAAGTCATATACTACTTAAATTTTGAATTTTGAAAGGGAGAAAAAAAATCCCATGTAGTAAAATCTATTTTCAAAGATAAATAAGCAATAAATTTTGGCTCTTATTTCTTCCTGCCGCGACAACATGGAAACGATAATTTGAAGAATTGTATTCCCCACTGAATTCTAGAAGACGAGCACAGAAAATGAAGTTACATTTATGTCCAGAAGCAAAACAAGGGGCCATCTCAGCATTTGCTCAATGGATCAGGGAAACTGGACGAAAAACCTGATCGAGATGGGGGTCATTGACCCGAAAGCTGTACTACAATAGTTGTTACAGGTTGTTTATACTCATTTATGCAGTCCAAATGGTAAATAATGCATTATGTATCATTGTTAAAATTAATCTTACTTTTCTTGTGATGCTCAGTATAGTCTCTAATTGTATGGAAATTATGGAAACATTTCACATAGTAATAGACTTCGGCATTTTCTGAAAATATATTCCCCCCTTGAGCAAGTCATTTTTTACAAAAACCACTGATTCGTAAATAAAAAGACACGGTAATGGTAGAATTCCTAGATTAATAAAGAGAGGCTTACATGAATCACGTGGGTGGGATTTGGTTATTATTCGTACAATTCGTTTTTGTAATCTAAAAGTCTGGGAGCTATAAGATGTATTTCCCCAGAATATTATGCCATATCTCAGGCGGGCATGAACATTCGCGAAGTATACACAACGAGCAGAATGAAGGCTGACTGAATTTGCAAGAATTCTGAACGCGTAGCATAATGAACTTAATTTTGTGTTCAATTCATTTAAATGGACGTTCCATTTAAGATTTGACTGAATTGAGAGACCTAAAAATTTTGTTGCCTTAACATCAGTCAATGGTACATCGTTCATTTTCAATGGAGCACAGAATTGTTTATTTGAAATGGAAAATTGCATTAAAACCGTTTTCTTTTCGTTTACTATTAATTTGTTATTTCGGAACCAATTTGAAACATCTGATATTGTACTATTTACTGTTTCTTTATTGCAAAGGATGTTCGTATCATCCGCAAAGAGAACCGTTCTTCCGTTTCGAATCGTCAAGGGCATATCGTTTACGTAAAGTAGGAACAGAATAGGGCCTAAAATCGATCCTTGAGGAACTGCACATGCAACGGGCAAAGTGTCGGAAAGGTGCGTACGTAATGTTCCATCATTCCAGTAAGGTATTTCAACTCTCTGAGATCGTTGTTTAAGGTACGAACATAACCAATCTAGAGCAATACCACGAATTCCATATGAAAGTAATTTGGAAAGTAAAATGTCATGATCAATGACGTCAAAAGCTTTTGAGAGATCTAAAAATAATCCAATAGGTGCCTCGTTTTGATCCAATGATGAGGCAACATCTTTAAGAAAAGAAAATATAGCTGTTTCCGTTGATTTTGATTTTCTAAATCCATGTTGGCAATCTGAAAGCGCGTCGTGTTTAGTGAGGAAGGTTTCCATTCGTACGTAAAAAAGTCTCTCTAATATTTTACAAAAAACTGATAGAAGAGAAAAGAATCACAGAAGGCAAAGCAGAAGAGTCTTGGACGGTAGCTGAAGCAAAAAAAAAACAGAAAGAGGGAACATGCAAGTATTTTGAGGGTACGTTTCATTGATTTGGAGAATATCGGGCTAAGATTTCGTGTGTGATACTGTTGATCGTCGCACACTCGCTCGCGAGCCCGCAGAATGAACAGGGAATTATGAAGACTCAGAGGCAAAGCCTTCGTGAGAAGTTCTCAAGATGGCGCCGGGAGAGGAAGTTACGGAAAGAGTAGTCAGAGCTCCCTTGTAAATTCTGCATTATTAGTTATTGCTTCTCTGTGATTGGTTCTACATACATTTGTGAGCGACATTTGTTTTCTGTGAATATTAATAAAAACAGGCATAGAACATGTCACACGATTAATCGAAATCAGTTCATTTTCATGCAGTTCCAAAACATTGGCACTTTTCGATGTACTTACAAAATGTACACAGAAAATGTAATAATGTGCCTAGTATGCAAACATAAAAAGTAATAATTTTACTTAGTAAAATATAAAGGGTACAAAGTAGATTCTATATAGTAATTTTCGTAACTACAAAGATCTATAATACGTTTTAAATATATATTTTCTTTGTTCATTAATTAATCTCGTGCTTTACCAATATTTAAAGAAAATTCATCTCACGAATATTCGAATATTCTTTTTTAAGCTGAACAGTACGTGCCTTACGTCTCTCCATCCGAATTCCCCGACCTAGATAGAGTCACTGTCTGGAGGAGAATTGCCGGCTGCTCAGATCGGTAGCTCTTTTCCGTGATTTCTGCTATCAAT
The DNA here is from genome assembly GCA_964035755.1 of Teleogryllus oceanicus. NCBI lineage: Eukaryota > Metazoa > Arthropoda > Insecta > Orthoptera > Gryllidae > Teleogryllus > Teleogryllus oceanicus. The sequence continues at coordinate 33,295,321 of CAXIVR010000008.1, read as the reverse complement.
TGCAGGTAAATGCAAGAGCAGTACCCTACCAAACAGGTCAAGGACCGCGCGAAATTTTACTCTCCCATTCCTTGTCCTATCCTCATCCCTTATATCCACTTTCACTTACATGCACTCCACTACCACACATGCTGATAGACTGGCCTGAAGCTTAGAGCTTGTCGCAGCTGGCGCGCGCCCCAGTGATCAATGTTGCTTCGCTAGGTGGGCAAAAATCATTTCTCGACATCCGGAGGACACCATACTCGTCATTGGCTGGAGGAACTTTCACCATACTCGTCTTTGTCACTCCCACGAACAGGCGCATGTAGCACTCAGAGCTGCACCTTCGAAATATACCGCAATGAGTTTCATCGACTCCTGCATGTAGCGACTCCTGCGACACGCCCATTAAGAACAAAGCGCGGAGCGGTGTTTACAACAATTGGCTACGGCCACGTGCTTTTCAGCACGACTTCACGACACAGTGCAGTTTAAAATACTGAAATTGACAATAAATATACGAGACAGAATTGACTTGACAAAGCTTAGGCAACTACCGGAAGAATAATCATTCACCGCGTGCGATTGGCCAAATAATCCGACCAGCCATCACTTGTCAAGAACAATCATTCACCCGCGTGCGATTGGCCAAATAATCCGACCAGCCATCACTTGTCAAGAACAATCATTCACCCGCGTGCGATTGGCCAATTGACAAAGCTTGGGCAACTATGTCAAGAACAATCATTCACCCGCGTGCGATTGGCCAAATAATCCGACCAGCCATCACCTGTCAAGAACAATCATTCACCCGCGTGCGATTGGCCAAATAATCCGACCAGACATCACTTGTCAAGAACAATCATTCACCCGCGTGCGATTGGCCAAATAATCCGACCAGCCATCACCTGTCAAGAACAATCATTCACCCGCGTGCGATTGGCCAAATAATCCGACCAGCCATCACTTGTCAAGAACAATCATTCACCCGCGTGCGATTGGCCAAATAATCCGACCAGACATCACTTGTCAAGAATAATCATTCACCCGCGTGCGATTGGCCAAATAATCCGACCAGCCATCACTTGTCATCCGAATTCATTCCGGGTGATGGGCTAACTGGATCGACAGCCAACACAAATCAGAGAGGCTGTGCAATCCAATCATTTGGCTGCTAAACGCGACCCAGGCGCCGTTTGACGACTTGCAACTCGCGGAACGAAATTACACATCACTTCGCGGGTGGCTGCGGACGACTGCCGGCTTTCCCTGATGCGGACATCGGCAGACCGCGACTTTTCCTGCCGTCTACGGGGTCTCTTCAACGGCGTCTTGGCGGACGTTTTCCCGCCCTGGACCGACCGGTAACGGGCGTATAATCCCCTCGAAGAGCAACTTCACTATTGTGACCGCTCTACCTTTTCACTATATTCACTAAAGAGCCTACAGCGGGTCACTCAAGTAACCTAGTAGTATTACTTGACCTGTGACTTGTTATGACAATATCATACCAAAAATTAGGAATGGTTTTATATGTCCTAACTGCCCTACAGGAGTGGGTTCGTCTTTTAACCTGCTTTTGTAATAAAGAAACATAGGCAAGTTAATCTTTTAACTATGAACAGAGTTCTAGATATATTCTGTTAAATACTTGAATACAATTTTATCTAGCATTACATTGCATTGAAAAATTCTATCACTTGCTCTACCTTTAGCAATTTTAACTTTTTAGTAACAACTGCAGTTGCGTTTTAACACTTGCATAAACACTTTACATAAAATTACAGGTATATTACCCTTCACTTCACAAAAAACACAATAAAATACCTGTACACAAGACAATAATACATGGAAACACAAAACCCTGAAAAAGAATCACATACCAAAATACCCTTTACATACACCTTCAAAGAAATTATCACTTGAATAGTGAATGAAATATATACAAGACGTTCTTTCACTTTCACGTAGGTTATTACTTTATACAATTTAGCCAGCAAAAAATATCGTTATGCAATGAACGTACAATTAATAATAACTCTTACTACTTATTGGTTTTGAACAATTTGAAAACGATAAATTGAAAACACACACTAAAAGAACAAATATCATTGTTAATATAAAAATGAAAAAATAGGTTTTTACAATTCTTTACATGCATTAGCTATCTGGCTTCCTTCTACGACTGCAATATTGTAAAAGATACGTTTAAATTATTTTAATTTAATTACTCGAGTATCTACGTCTGTAAGTGAGGTAAATTCTATCTCTGTAGAATAATTCTTGCTTCTTTAAACAGTTCTTTTTTTGAGAATTGCTAGTGAAGTTTTCTGACTCACGACACGTCGTCTCGAAGAAATATTTCCACAGCTTGGAGCGGCGACGGAGACCCAGATCCTTTCAAGGTCGTGGCAACCCCTTGCTTCGGCGAACACGTCCTCTGGTGAATCTCTACCACAGTTCTTCGAATTTTATACAATATGACTGCAACATCACCGCGTAATGAATTTCTTATGTGGTAAGCCAAGACGAAAGACAAGAAGAAGCTGGAAATAGAAAGAAACATTTCCGATAGTACATGCTTTCTTACTTCAGTATTCGTTCTTGAACGTTTTAAAAACACTATTTCTTCGTTGATAGAAAAATAGTATATTTCTACGTAATGCGTTCACGTGAATTTATCAGAATATTTATGATTTAAAATTCTCAATTCTCTCATACATGGTATCGTTATTTTAACATGAGACGAATTATCTTTTTCAAGCTTCTTATCGTCGAAATACGGTGGATTCTCCTCTCCGTCCAACACGAACAATTTCGGTGCCTCCTGATCGGTGGTCGGCAGCAAAGGAGAGAGTTTTCGTAGCGGTGCTTTGTGCTAGTGCTGATATTTTCAAGGGTGATTTTTGATTGGTTGTCGTTCCATTCTACGCGAGTGCGTTCAGAAACGTTAGTAAATTCTCGCAAGGGATACCATTTACTGCTGGCGTGATCTCTTGCAATTCGGTAACACTATAAAAAACATCTTTCGTGTCTTGACGTTCTCGGGTGCTTCTCAAAAATCAATGGAACCGACATATGGGCGGTCACACTATCACCACCATTCTCGAAATGTATTCATGTCCATTTCTCTAAGTAATCAGTCGGACTTGAGATAGTTGAATCAGTGAGAAGTTATTAGTGAGAAGACAAATTGTATGACAAGACTTTTTTTCTTACAATAAACTGTTCTTACAATAAACTGTGGCACTTCGACGGGTTGCACTTCAAAAAATCTCCGACTCTGTGTATTATTGTACTAGTCAGTCAACGCAATGCAATCCTTCGACCCAGAGCGCCCAACCCAGAGATGCTCAATGCCGGTGGCTGGATGGTAGGTAAGGGACACGCTTGGCGCCCTATAAACAAGTTTAGCGTGTGTGCACTGCTATATGAAATTGACCGACACACCTTAGGTGTGACCTTATAGAGGCGACACATCACATTAGTTTCATCACAAAATTAGATAACCAGCCCGTGTTACATCCAGTGGCGTCTCCTCACTTTGGACCTAGGACGTTGGCAGTGAAGGAAAGTCTTAACCCTCACACTACACGTTCCGTTTACATATTTAGTGTAAAATTGAGTATGTAAACAAAATCGTTATTTATTTTAAATTATAACTTTGGAAGAATGAGGGAAAGATAGTAGCAAAATAACAACAATAAGAATGTTATATTTTCTATTGCGAAGTTTGGAATAATATATTTTATAGTATCTAAAAGACGTGTTCGATGCTTTTACCTTTCTTCGGTTCTCGTTTCAAAAATTAAATTCTGAAATGTCAGGTTATGTCACAACCGGGAGCGGTAGCTCAATGCATCAACTGATGGCACTGCAGCGCCTCTGACCGAGAGGTCCTAGGTTTGAGTCCTGGCGGCGGCAGGATTTTCGACACTAACTTTTCAGTTAGGTCGAATTCAGTCGCTGTCTGGAGGAGAATTCTAGCGGCCGGCTGCTCTGATCGGTAGTTTTCCGTGGTTTCTCCGATCAACACCAGGCGAATGCCGGAGCAGTACCCTACAAAACGGGCCACGGACCGCGCGCGATCTTTCCTTCCTCTTCATTGTCCTATTCTCTCCCCCTTACACAGATACACTTACACTAACATGCACCACACTATCACAAATTCCGGGAGATCGGTCGGGAGTTGGGAGCTTTTCCCGGCTGGGGTGGTGCCCCGCTGGTGGGAGAGTCTTGGTTAGGAGGAAACCCCACTAGCTGACGGTAGGTCGGTGCCGGATCTCGCTAGCCAGCGGGAGAAAATCACCGCCATCTCCCGAGAAAAACACATGCACAACACTAACGGGACTAATGACCGAAGCAGTTGACGCGCCCGGAAACACGAAAAAATCAATCAATCAGGTAAGGTCACGATCGCCCATTACTTAATTACTTGTTTTTTTACTTCATACGAAAGGGAAGGAGAGCAATTATTTCAAACTATTGCTCCACTTTTTCATTCTCCTTATCAAAAAATAACACTAATTTCGTATGTATCGCTAAAGGCTACAACGCGCAACGGAGAATATCACTATCACGGACGCTCTCCAGCAGGCCGTTAAATCGAGATCCAACGCCTTGGCACGCTTTGTCCTTGAGCGGGGGGACGTCGCGCGCATGCGCTGCCGCCTCCCGATCCAACCTGAAGACGTTGGAGGCATTCGCCATCGGCCTGAGCTGCGCTTGCGCACTGCTTGCGCACTGCACTGCCATGGACGCCATGGTGTCGATCGCACGGAATAAATGAAAAAATTTAATTAAATTTAGAGGAATTTTTTTTTTATCTTTCCTTGAGCATTGACATTCGGCTTGCACACTCAAAACAATACAAAGCAAACAGCTTGCACAAAGAAAACGCCATTGGTTACATCACAATACTTTGTTTTAAAAGGCGTGCAATCACACGAAAAGTGGTCTGATTATCTAAGACACTTCATTGAATATGTTTTTCTATAATTGAAAATAATCCTAAAATATTTCTTTTGATATATGTTTTCTAATTAATGTGTAAACCACAAAACAAAGATTGGAAGCACATAACACGAAGTAAAATTGTGGTTAAGTGAAACCATGTAATTTAACGAACGCGTTAAAGTGAGATCTAAACATTAAACGATTAAATTTGATAGAAAAGTTTAAATCCAAAGTGAAATCGTTTCTGTTGCATAACTGTTTCTATACAATTAGTATACTCAGCATCACAAAGAAAGTAACATTAATTTTAACAGTGATATTCATTGTATTATTTACCATTGGCCTAAATAATTCTAAACAATATGTAACAAGTATTGTATCGCAGCTTCTGGGTCAATGACCCCCATCTCGATCGGTTTTTCGTCCAGTTTCCCTGATCCATTAAGCAAATGCTATAATGGCGCCTTGTGTTGCTTGTGAACATAAATGTAACTTCATTATCTGTGCATGTCTTCTAGAATTCAGTGGGAAATACAGTTATTCAAATTATCGTTTCCATGTTGTCACGGCAGGAAGTATTTTTCCGAACGATAACATGGATAACAGCCCAAAATTTATTGCTTATTTATCCTTTAAAATAGATTTTATTACATGAGAGTTTTTTTCATTCAAAATTCAAGTGGTATGTGACTTAGTGTAGAGATCACAGAATTTTGAAAATGTGCACACAATTCACTTCTCCCCATTTCACGTCATACGCAGTTTTAACTGTTTTTTGACATAAAATGAATAAAATAAATAAATCTAGAATGTCATGAAGATTAATTTGAACCAAATGATCAGTTCGATTAACACCCGATTTTTTCGCATAACATTGAGGTTTTGCTTCCAGAATTTTATAGTAAAGACGATAGGGTACGCTTTTTCTGAGGGCACCTTCTGTTAGTGTTATGTATGTGTTGCGAGTCATTTTCATGCTCAATATTAAACCTAGTGCTTCTTCAAAAGAATAGCATTCCGGCTGTGCTACATTGGATTCTGCTGAACGCATCATTCTAACCGGGGCTCTAGGAGTACAAGTTGACGTCTCTTCAATGACCATCGACAATCGACCATCTTCCTTTGGCCACTTAATCGAAAACTACACTGAACGGCATATGACAATTCAGAGGAGCTCCTTTCTGATAACATGTCGCTGACCTTTTGCTTCTTTCCTCTTTCGCTGCTTTCGTGAAGGAGCTTCTTAGGCCTTCCTCGTCTCGTTGTGGGGATTTTTGAACGTTTCGACACTGAAGTCTTCACTGAGACACGCAGAGAATTTACTAAACAGTTTGTTTCTATTCGGTGACAGTTTCCAACGCTTTGGGAGATTGTAACAAAATTCCCTCATTTTCTTAAGAATTTCCTCCTCAATTCACTTCGACACTTCGTCAACTCGGCAATGGTGGTACAATGTAGTGAAATAAATTATTTTTATTTACAAATGTGGGGACATTCTGAACGCCAACTCCTCTACGCACGAACTCGAACAGTTCTCTTCGCGTGATAACGCCGCGCGAGAGTGCAGTTCCTACAAAAGAAGATCATATCTCACAAAGTTGCGGATGAGTGGACGCAATATTGTACCAACGCAGAGAAATACCTATTAATGAGCCAGTACAATTTTGAACGCGAAAATAAATGAGCTTTTTTTGTGGAGCGACACGAAATTAAGAATTATGTAAAATCCATCTACTTAAAGCAGTGTTAAAATAATTATCAGGTTACTTTCGGGAAATACCTTCAAGAATTTGTGTTACCAGAGAGAGACTTACCTGTGTCAGAATGTTGCATGTCGACGCAGTCGAATTTCAGCTTGCAGCGAACAGTGAAGACACTTACTCACAAGCTTGCTGAATCGCGATCGGAGATTGCACGGGCTGAGGCGCACCGACGGCTGATTTCTGGACGTTGCCACATCATGCCCATTGCTATCAGCGTGTTCTCAAACACATTTTCTTGTGCTCTGCTTAATGTACTTCAAAATAATATCGATTTTAGCTTTATCAAGAAAGTTGATTTTTGCATTTTTGTCCGGACACAAATTGATCAGTGTGTGGCGGTGCCCTGGATCAGTGTGTTGGAGAGTCCTGGTTGGAGGGAAAAACAGTGATGGAGTATCAGCCCATATCCCGACCCTAAGGAAGGAAGTTGGAAAGAAATGGAAAAAGAAAGAGAGAATCAGAAAGCTCAAAATAGACAAATAGTAATTTCGTTTCAAAAAACGCAACAAAAGTGTTCAATGGAAACAACGTAGCCTCAGTAACAAACAACACAATTTATTCGTTGTTTCGTTTCAGACTTAAAGTATTAAAACCAGTGTATTATTCAATGTTGATAAACAACCGTTTATTTTGTCATTTTGTCCAGACGCGCTTCGTTCTAGCACAGCAGTTTATTGGCGAGTTGTGTTTGCTAAACATGCAAAAGAATGTACTTTTAATGAGCCGAATCGGTAAACGGTTAATAATATTACTTCAGCATCGCGAATCGCTTTCGTCTTTCAATATGTTTTATTAAGTATTCCGCTTGATGTTAATGCGTTAAACGCTTTTATGTTGCTGTGACCTCTGCAATTGTCAGGCCACATTAATGTTTATTACCAAAAAGAAGAAGGAGAAGGGCGAGGAGAAGGGAGAGATACAGCAGAGCTTGGAAGAGAAGCGAAAGAAGAAGATTGAAAAGTGAGACGAGGAGGAGAACGTAAAAGAAGGAAACAGAGGAAGGGAATGCGAAAAAGAAAAGGAAAAGAAGAAATATGTATGAGTTCTGTAATTACGTAACGAATCATGTATTCTGTATATTTATTTTTCGTTTAGAAAGTCACGATACGGGTGCCCCGATTGATTGATTTGATTGATTTTTTCGAGTTTCCGGGCGCGTCGACTACAGTGGCCATTAGTCCCGTTAGTGTAGTGCGTGTTTTCCTCGGGAGATGGCGGTGATCTTCCCCGCCGGATGGCGAGATCCGGCGCCGACCTACCGTCGGCTAGTGAGGTTTCCCCCTAACTAAGACTCTCCCACCAGCGGGGCACCGCCCCAGCCGGGACAAGCTCTTAGCTCTCGACCGATCTCCCGGAATATGTGGTAGTGTAGTGCATATTAGTGTAAGTGTGTGTGTACGGGGAAAGGATAGGACAAGGAAGAGGAAGGACAGATCGCGCGCGGTCCGTGGCCCTTTTGGTAAGGTACTGCTCCGGAATTCGCCTGGTGTTGATCCGAGAAACCACGGAAAACTACCGATCAGAGGGGTGCCCCGACCGCAGCGCTAGTCAAACTTATTGTACGCACACGTTTTCTTCATCCTCCAGCTTCCTAGTTCACGCTCAGCCCAGCCCAGCACAGCACGGCCCGGTAGAAAATACGAGCTCCACTCGGAACGTCACGGCTCAGTTTGCAGTGCTGCCCACCTTCATCCTTTACAATGCGGGCTTCTCAATTTTCGCTCTCTCTTTCTAACGGCCTGAGCGTACAGTGCTCTTTCTTGTTACTCAATAGTTTCTATAACTTTTAATTATTTCCTCAGAATTTTAAAAAAACCTTGCTTTTTTTCATTGTTATGTATTCCAAGACGCGCTCTTACGCGAGTTTTCTGATGAGGTTGACAGCATTGCACTGCCGTGATGTAGACAGGACCCGACTCTCCCAGCACCCCCAAAGTGCGCGATTAGTACAAGTTCCATACAAAAAATCGGTTTTTATGGATACAAACGATAAAAAAAGATTTACTTATTTATTTATTTTATTTATTTATTTTATGTCAAAAAACAGTTAAAACTGCGTATGAAGTGCTATGGGGAGAAGTGAATTGTGAGCACATTTTCAAAATTCTGTGATTCCTACACTGTCATATAGTACTTGAATTTTGAATGAAAAAGCTCCCATGTAATAAAATATATTTTCAAGGATAAATAAGCAATAAATTTTGGCCTCTTATCCATGTTGTCCTTCGGAAAAATACTTTCTGCCGCGACAACATGGAAACTATAATTTGAATAACTGTATTTCCCACTGACTTCTAGGAGACGTGCACAGATAATGAAGTTACATTTATATTAACATTAACATATCTAAACTGATATAATTTCGGTGATAATAATGGCAGCCCTACATCAAATCAGAGGGTGGCGCATCACTAGTAAAGTCGCGTGAGACCGAAGTCCAGGGGCTGCAGAACGTCTTTTCGGTTGTTGTTGTTGTTGTTGTTGTTTGTTGCGTCTACACCTTGACGCAACGCGTCTCCAAGCCCCTTAAGGGGCGTTGAGCGCTTTGCACTGGGGAGTAATCCTCCATTAATGTGCTTTATTTTTTTAATATTTGTCAAGTCTAGACACGTAACAGTCAGTCAGTGCCTTTTATCCCTTCGGCCAGGTGCTCGACGCCGTTAGATCCCGGGGTTCCTGGCCGGTCACCCAACCACGAACCCGCGAGTCTCGAATTCACTTACCCTTCGTGACTTCACGGAGCGCAGTAAACGAATTCGGCTAGCGCCGCGCGTTCCCAAATAACTGCTCCAGCCAACCACCAACGATCCGGTCTCAAAAAAGTGCACGGTGTTCTGCTAGGTTAGAGCATGCGACGATATGCAAAGAAGAATGGTGGTGCTTCAACAGCACATACTTTCTCGCGTTATTGCTAAATTTACAATTTTCGAAAATACAGAGAGATCAACGAAAATGAGACTTTCTTTCAAGCGTCTCTTGCTCTATGAGTGGAAACAAAATTGAAGAAAAAAATTGTTATTTATATTGTTAAATATTAAAAGGAACTTTATAAGACTGATTTTTTCTCCTAACATGACTCTTCATGCAGACCTTTTCCAAAACTAACCATTTCTTTAAAACAAATGTATCTTACCCATCGTCGTATCTAATCCAACAGAGAGAATAAAATATGAAGGAAACGTAGGTTGAATTTCAGAACAATGTGTAACGCGATCTATTTATACAAGCGCACGTAATCGACACTTGTGAAACAAACAGTTATTCTAAATTTGCAATTTTCGAAAATTCAGAGAGATCAACGAAAATGATACTTTCTTTTAAGCATTCCATTTTCTATCAGTGAAAAAAAATTCATTTATTGATAATATTAAAAGGAACTTTATGAGATTGATTTTTGGCTCTTCATGCAGACCTTTTCCGAATACGAGCATTTCTCGAAAAAAAATATCTTACCTATCGTCGTAAGAGAGAAAAAAAATATAAAGGAAACCATAGGTTGAATTTCAGAACAATGTGTAACGCGATCTAGTTATACAAGCGCACGTAATCTATACTGGTGAAAAGAGACGGTCTCCCCGGCCGCCGCCGCCGCCGCCGCTGCCGCGCGCCGCGCCGCGCCGAACTGGAAATCCTCCTTCCAGGAAAGGGAAGACGGCAGGCGGCCAGCGGGAGGTATGGCACGTCACCTCGCAGGCTAATTAGGTCGAGTGCCCGAGTGACCTTGGCAAACATCCGGGGAAATTCCGGAAGGTTTCGTACCAAGACTATCCATGCTGGAGCTTTTTTAGGATGCTAATAGACTTTTTCACTCGATACAAGAATAGAATTGAATTGAACTTTTGACCGACGGTTTCAATTCTGCATGCTGGTTCGTGAATGAGACAAATAATTCAAATTTCACTTTAATATATTGCATTCTTTGTGGTGTTACACGTTTCTCATTATGTTCGATTTTTTTTTTTTTTAATACATCAAAACTTCTAAACAGATCAATCTCAACAGTGTTTTGTTTTTAGTGTTCCATGATTCTTATTTCGTTCAGTTTCATCAAGAATTTCAAGGATTCCAAACAGAAAAATGTATTCTTCACGGAAGTGTCACTGAAGAGGATGATTATTCAAATAACTTAAAATGTTTTTATATATATATATATATATATATATATATATATATATATATATATATATATATATATATATATAATATATGGTAATACTTTGAATTTTACATAAATTGTTTCAAACTATTCAGTTCCTCTGTAGGCGGTAGCGGTTCGCTGGATGACGAGTTCTGATCCCAACCTATCGTCGACTAGCGGGTTTTCCTCACAGGTATCTCCCACCAGCAGGGCACCACCGCAGCCGGGCCAAGCTCTGAGCTCCCGACCAGTTTCCTGGCATGTGTAGGGCATGTTAGTGTGTGTAAGGGGTGGAAGTAGGACAAGGAAGAGGAAAGAAAGATCACGCGCGGTTCGTGACTCGATTGTTGGGGTAACACTTTATTATCCCGTGCTTGACCCATGCCGAGGTGTTTTCGTAACGATTCATTGCAAGTAAGAAAAGAAAGTTATCGGCAATTGTTTCACTTACAACAGCATACGGGAAAATGTATGTAAAGAAACTGTCGAGTTTCCAAAAGGACACATTTTCTTCCTTGTAAAGAGGTGTCAATATTACCAACAAATCCACTACACCGTCACTAATTACACACTAAGGACAAAGCTGTGTTCATAATCAGGATGCTTTCCTGCGTGTGTTTACATGTCATTCCTGCAGATAAAAACTTTGTAATCATTGTATTTTATTGTTAACTGTTTTACATTATATGTGTTAGCAAGAAAACTTTATTTCGACGTCGTTTGCATCATTGTGTCGTCTAACACTATGTACGCAAGTTTTTCCAGAACTTAAAATTTTCTAAGCATTTTTTGTACAAACTTCTACGCTTTCAGAATAGTCATAAAACTCAACCACTGCTTTTGATTGTTAATTTGTCACGTCAACGTGTCAAAAAACACTATTTGATAAAAACACGTCATTGACGACCTATTGAACTTGAGCCCTAAATTGCTTATTTGTTATTATTTTGATTGCTTTATGGAATTGATATGGATCTCGTTTCTTTCCTTAAACCACTGGCAAATGACAATAAACGCTGATCTAGATCACAGCAACGGCAATTCTAGGAACAAGACCTGTTCTATTGACAGGAATCATCTTATTTGTATATTCTTATTGCACTGTTCTTTGCTGCAAGTAGTTGAACCCTGTCCCTGTTTGAATTTTAAAGCTGCCAAGTCATAAACTAACCAACTCTCTTAATGATCTTACTGCCCAAAATTCAATTCTTATGGTGTTATTTATATCGGCACAATACCGGTTCTGAATGATAACGCTTTAAAGTTTTGAAGGAAAGTAAAATGCTGTCCAAACCAACGATACATCTTTGCGCCCTCCTTGTTGAGCCGTTTTCCAGCTCTAGGTGCTGAATCTCTACGTGCCGAAACAGAAATTTTCGATTCGATCACGAACGTATTGCACAAATGTCTTTCCCATTATCCATTGTAACACTTCAAAGTAAAATCCAACACTTCTTCGCGCCGCAGGAATTGCATTGTTACATACCAGAAGTTCAAAAGGTGGATGCCGAAAAGTATTCACTATAAACACCTAATTTGACGGCGCTTTCGTGGCTAAGCGGGTGATCGAAGAAAAGACGTTACAACGTTAAATGTATAGATAAATTTAACCTCTTTCATTTTATATGAGTCAGCATTTATGAAAAATGGACTCTTTTTGTTATTTTGATATGAAGAAGAATAATTCCCGTTTTTACATGTTTTTTTCTTTGTAGCACCAAATTTCGTGGTACTCTCTTGGCTAAAATGTTTGTTGGAGAAAAATAGTTTATCGACATTAAATGTAGATAATTTTGTCTTATATTTCATTTAGGTCATTATTCATAAATAATGGATGGCATTTGAGTTATTTTGAAAAAACTGAAAAAATTTTTTACTTTTTTTTCTTGTTTCCAGGGAAATTCTTATTAACCTATATTCGTATAGTGACCCAAAGATATGTAGAAATCAAATATCAAAACACACCCAAACTTTCTGCTGTTACTATTACTGCTGTATACACTGCTGTTAAACTTCTGCTGTCTATTTGACTGGACTATCGCCAGCACGCATCCGTGAGTCCGCGCCTTTTAAGACAGCCAAGAGGACAACGACTGCCGAGTGGAGGGTTTTGTAATGAGGTTGATATGACCTCCTGGAGATCGATGAAACTCTACAGGAGGTCAATGATGAATCAAGAAGTCGATTGAGGATCGATAGTCAATTACGCAATGGCCACAGTTAAGATATAATGAAGATCAATATCTTACTGATTAGAAATAAATTAATTTTATTATCTGAAGTTTCAAAATATTTAATAATAAATTATAAATTTGCTTCGTTTTTCGAATTTCACATCATTCCCCATTGTTTTTTTGATTTTCCGCGTGTTTCTGGGCATCCAACGGAACGACAGTCACCTGGCCGAAGGTCCATAGTTTTGTTTTAATTTCTGCGCGCATTGAAAATTAGAAATATATGTTCTTCGGTTATTTTTCATTTAATAATATCATACAATTTTGGCGTGATAACGCCATTTTGGATTCCCCTGTCTTCAGAAACGATAGAAATTGAATGATCGTGTTTTCAATCGAATCAAAAACTTTAATTATTAAAAATCAGCTAAATTCAACCACCAATAACACACAAACTCGTAATTGCTTAAAGAAAGTGGCATTTTCATTACAAATAAGAGTAATTTAGAAAAAATATGGAATATACTTTTGATATGAGAATTAAAAACACGCAAATTTTGTATTATCGGTCAACTTATTAAACAGCTCACTGGTCAAAGCAGGCCACAAATATCACCAAATCTTTTGATGCCCAACAAAAAAAGGTGCGCGTTTTACTTTTTGATGTAGGGGCTAAAACTAGTTCATTTGACAATTAATGTATATTTCTCTTTTCCTCGAACAACACTACAAGAAGATTTTCTCGGCTTATTATTATAAATTATATTCTTGTAATTCTTCATTTCATTGGTGTAGCATAAGTGCCAGTTCTTCAGAATGAGCATCTTTTCTGTGTTCTTCCAACGTATCTTGTTTTGTCATTTTTTGCCATCAAACCCTTCTTCTATTTCTCCCAAGTTGAATTTTTTTTTCGTTCTACATTGTCTAATTTCGTCTCTTTTTAATGCAATTATTACTATCTTTTCCAGAGATAACTATACATTTTTCTGAGTAACTTCACTTGAACAGCTTGAATTATTTTTATCTCTTTTCCTTTCCAAGATTCTATTAAGAAAACAGGAACAAGTATTGACTAGTAATTTTTTTGTTTGTGTATTAACACTCCATACTAGTCATGAAGAGGCAATAAATTCTTACTATACTTGAATGGATATAAAAGATCGAACAACTTTTCTGCAACGACCATTATGTTAGCTAATGTGTTGTTATTACTAAAAAGTAGGATAACAGCGGAAGAGAATCCTCGACAAGACTCGTTGAGCCAGACAACTTGATAACTCGCAGAAACAAAGCGCAATGAAATCCTGACAAACGACAGCTTGCTGGCTCTTCCCACGTTGGAAGTCATACTCAGTAGCGCGCGTGAATTGTTGAAGCCTAGTCACTCAGCATTATGAACACAATTGGCCACCAGCATAGTGCCGCCTTCCCAGCCCAACTCTAATTATTATGACGGGCAGGCAGTCAGCGTCGCACAATGGAGTCTGGCCGAGCAATATCAGCCTGCCGGTAGATGCTTATCGCGTTTCGTGTGGTAGAACACCCGCTTCTCTCGAGCGGCTTCTTACGCCAACAGTTGCACGACCATTTGTCTCCGCGGCGAGAATCAGCGAAACCGCATTGCCCAAGTTTAGTTTCGCTCGGGTTGTGTCTCCGCGCCATAGGGGAAGAGGAGGGGTGCGAGGAGCTTGTCGGTACAGGCTCCCAATTTCTCCCGTCGCCATGAGTCACACGACCTCGCATGCCGCTCTTTTTTGGCCGAGAAAGTCTGCGGTTTTCCGCGCGTCGGGGTAAAATGCGGTGGCGCCTATGAGCTCCGGGTCAGTTGTACTGTGAGGCGGTGTAATGAGGCACCGCCGACACGGAGGGATTTGGGAGAACGTCGTTGCGCCGACGGAGTCGCGCATTTGAATTACACGCGCCGTAAAGTGGATGGGGCGCAGTGCTGCAATCTGTGGGCGAAGTCGGAATCTAGAGGCGTCCTGAAGTGTGAAATTGTCCGCGAGATAGCAACAGTACGGACATGAAAGTTCGATTTTACGACTTAATGAGTGATATATTTCTTTCTTTTTATGCCGTTACTTACTCCTAGAGTTCACATATTTAGAATTTCACTTTGCTTCAAATAAGAAAAAACGTTATTACATAATCACTAAATAACCATCATTTAAATATATCCTTAAGATTTTTTATATATTCTCGTTTAAAGTTATATTTGTGTCTTGTTTTATTAGCTTTTAAATTTTGTTGGTAAAAATATTATTAAATCAGTTTTTAAAACCTTGATACAATTTTAATAAAATTGATAAAATTGATAAAATTGCAAAGATTAAAAGGACGGCGTGTCCGGGACATTACTTTCCATCTTCATGTCATCTGCAATTTAACACTTAAAACACAACCGTAAATATATATGGTTATGTGTTATGTACCAAAACTAAAATGTAACAAATCCAAGTGTGTAGCAGTCTTACACTAGTTGAAAAATATTGCCAATGTGGATAGATAATTTTTACTGTCTTTAAAGACATCTCGTTGATAGTTATTTGGACACCTCCGTGTCGCATAAATCACTTTTCACGTGCTTTCTTTAGGATTCAGTTCGCCCTGTAGTGTTCCTGTGTGCTGCGGTGCAAATTAAAAGGAACTCTAGTGTGTTCAGAAGAAAGTGGAGAATGAGGGTATTGAAGATGAGAAGTACTGAAAGGATTTTTTATTTTTGTTTCAATGAGGTCCATTCACTAGCAGAATCAAACAAAAAGAAACTATCTTGGTTATCTTTTTCATGTTTTATTTAAAGTATTTCTTTTTTTTATAGCCCTTTTATATGTATATAAGTTCATCTCTGAAATGCATGTCCCAAAAGCCCAAAAATACAGTTTTTCAGACACAAAATGTATTTAAAATACATATTTCAATGACAAGTATTTAAATAATGCCGAACCCTGATTCTTGTGTTGAACATTTCTCTTCTGTAAAAAGCGAATATTCAGGCGTCTCCCCTCAGCAAAACTGACAGTAATATGATTCCCCTGCAAAGCTATAATGATTTAATAACAAGAAGAAGAAGAAGAAGAAGAAGAAGAAGAAGTAAATACAACGAACCATTTCAACACATTCTCAGACATCTGGGATTAATAATAATGATAATTTTATTGAAATTATTTTGAGATATATTTAAAATCTCTAAGATGCAGCATCGGGTATAAGAGACTATAGAGACGTAATTTATGGGGAGCATGGCTGAATGATTAAAGATCAAACAAATGCACATACTGTTATGTGTAATTGACGAGTCAGATTAAAATATTGTATAAAATACATACAATAATAGTGCATCATTATATTTACCTATACTATATTTAAAACACTAAGACTAAGACTTTTCATTTAGAAAGAAATTCGAGCCTTCTACTGATCCAAATTTGGTGATTTTTGCTTTAAATGAAAGGTGGTTAGAACCAATGTATTTCATTCTCTTTTAGGCCTTTTTTATTATTAACTTTAAACTTAAAAATATCTGGAAATTAATAGAATGAACGCTGATCTTCCATTATTTGCCATTTCGTCGATTCAAGACCGACAACTGTGTATAGTACAGTGGGAATGTAGTTGGCCGTGGCAGTTTTGTTGAGCAAATTGCAATTTCTCTAAAGGAGTCATTATTTCGTGAGGTTTCAGTTAGAGAAGTGGAGGGAGGGAAACTTTTGAGTCCGAAGTTTGAATGTTTGTAAATGCCAAGATAAGAGAGTATGTATAAATATAATGCCCAGCAATCGTTTGGCGCAATATGTATCTCTTTACATAAAATGTTCCGTGTTTATAATTTTGTGATCCATTATGTTTTTAAGTTAAATAACAGAATATCTGATTTATTCCACTGCAACACATACTACTATTACAAATAAGTACATTGGTAAATATAAAACATTTCAATTACATTTTCTTAAATGTATTTGATTTGATTTGTATGTTTATGCTCACAATGAATAGTGCTTGTATTGTTCCAGAATTTGTAACCTACTGTGACCGCCCGTTTTCTTAGATTCCGAAAACGTGTCACATACCGCCCTAAGAAAGCGAGGGAAAAGAATATTTTGAACGCGCGCCAACGCGGATGGATATTTGGAATGATAATTAGAATTTAGAACAAGAGAGACCGCCACCTTATACCAAGGGCGAGACCGGAGGTCGGATGAAAGAAAAAGTTCTTTCTGAAGGTAGCAGCTGAACTGGGCGGACGTATGGAAAACGGTACCCCAGGAAGTGACATTGCAGCGGATTTCAGATTTGCAACTTTTTGAGAAAACTCTTCTAGAAGACAGAAGAGTAATTATTCTATTATAAATTGATTTAAACATAATCTTAGAAGAAAGATAATAAGAAACGTTATGAATTTATAATGGAAGAATTAGGGAGTGGAGTTTTGAATAGATGGGTAATTAATAGCTTGCATTCATTTCTTTTCAGTTTTTTTTTCTCTCACATGCTTTTCGTATATTTAAATACTCTTTTGAAGTTGGTGTTCATATAAAAAGGTGATCTCGGGATTCATTTTCACTCTGAATATCCAGTGGTCATTAACTGTAATCGAAAAATAAAGAAAATACATATGAGAGTATTCACATAAAAACTTGAACGAGAAGAAGAAGGCGATTTCGAGGAGCAACGGCGTTCTCAACCCGAGGCCACGCTCAAGGCCGAAGCAGCTCGGTGGAAAGGTGTAGAAGGAAGAAAGGTGGACTGCTCTACGGGGCCGAGAACACAGTAAGGTCGTTCCAAATAAAATGTTTTGTGGGGATAGGAGTGATTCAGTTTAATAAGAAAGCTCATTCTGTATCTATCACGTAGAAAGAAAAAGGGAGGGTAACAGATTTACCACGCTTAAAAGATAAGAAAAGTAAAAGTACATTGTTTCCGACTTCTAATACGTGAGAACAGAATCAATCTTTTCTTTCAAAAGGATTCAAGATCAAATATTGTAATATAGTGATTAAGAGTTTGTGTAAGAGTATAATTATAATAATAGTAATTCTCTGGATTTTAGAGAGAGAAAGAGTTTCCCTTTTTTGTTGTAAAGTAATGTTAAGGGAAAAGTATTAATTTTGATTTCAATGTGTGTTTTTTTTCAAATTTTGTAAAGTAATATTTTAACGATTCTTTCAATTTCTGAAAGTGTGTTTGAAACAATTGGGTTGTAGATAAAATAGGAAATTGTGTATTGTGTTATTAGTGTTTTTTCAGTCAAATATTCTGTATTTGATTTTTTTATGTGCCATTGTATGTATTTGTCAAAGCACCCAATATTTTTAGAATATATTCTGAATTTAGTGAAAAGTGATTCTCACCGAGTTGTTTGTAATTTTTGGCATCCAATCCATAAACGATCTTCACGACCCTGCCCCCTATTTTTTATTTATTTTTGTCCACACTGGGAGTCTATACTGAGCTAGTCGACCATCTGGTGAATTGTGTTCGCCACCCCCAAGACGTCTCAGGTCGGGTGCTGCCTTACGGCTTGTACCGCACACGACTGTGGCTCGCAATTGGCGCCATAAGCGGGCTCGATTTTTGGGATGCATTTACGACAAACTCGATTTGGGAATAATTTGAGACCAAAATTTGGTGTAACTAAAATTACTAGTACAATTGAATCACAGTTCACTAAAATTTCTGACCAGGTTGCAGAGTTCATGTGTTGAGAAAAAGTTGTTATTTCAGGAGTGTTTTTTTTCGAAAAGGATATTTATTATATGAGAGTTTTATCAGTTTCAAATTGGTCTGGTATTTCTGTGAAAATATTTTGTGAGAGGTTAGGTGTCTGGGAAAAGAATTGATTGATTCTAGGCAGTTAATAGATTCAAAATGGCAGATAAGTATAACGGGGCTGGAATTACCTCACCGTGGAAGGAACTTGAGAATCAGATAGCGATAGGGAAACTGGGGAAAAAGCCCCGGTATGATGATCGGGGAGGAAACGACAGGAGTAGAACTAGAACGGCAGGGGAAACAGTGAGACGTCGCCGACAGAATCACAGCCAACGCCAACACGAGATCAGGATGAGGAAGAACGAAACCTCGAGAGGGCTAATTCAATGATGCAACGATTAATAGGTCAATTTATGCAACAATTAGATGTGAGGTTAGTCATGCAGGATAAAAAAACAGAGGAAACCAAAAAAAAATTAGGGTTACATTGGAAACTAAACTAGAGGTGAATAACTGGCAACAAATACTTTGGAAACCAAATTAGAGGAGAACAAGGTTACTTTGGAAACCAAATTAGAGGAAAATAACTTGAATAAAAAATTTTGGGAAAACCCAAATTAGAGGAGAATAACTCGGCAATAAATGCTTTGGGAAACAAAATTCACGGAATTGACACGAAATTAGAAGAAAATAATAGAAGAAAAAAATTTAAAAGCACAGTTACGAATTAGCGGAGCAGGAAGGTCGAATTTAAGAGCGAGGTTCAACAAGAATTAGCACAGGAACACGAGAACAGAGAAAAAATTCACGGAGCTGGGACTTGAATTAGAAGAAAAGGTTGATCAAGTAACGAAAGAATTTGAAAAATAGGATCGAAACACAATCGGATCTTATAACCCCCGTATCCAAGGCAGATTGAGGTAGAACAAGGAGTAGAAAAGTTCCAGAAATTAGTTACTGAACAAGTTCAGGTTCCCCAATAAATTAGATAGTGGAATAAAGGCTCTTTCTGAACAGGATGGCGTTCTACAACATCAAATTAATGCATATAAGAATGAAGTAGTAGAACTGAAAATCAATTAGAAAATTTACCATCAAGTGGAGGAAGTGTTCAGCCCACGATGTTTCATTGCCGTGTACTCCTAATTTCAGTGCAGGGGGAGATGAAAACCATTTTATTTATGAAAGAAGTAGATAATTTCTTTCTTTAAATTGTGTTCCGACAGTAAGAAAACTCGAATCGTTTATCAGATGTTGCAGGGTAATGCACGAATTGGGCAGATAGTTTAGAGATTTTCCCCAAAACTATGGCGAACTCAAAGAAAATTTTATTCGAGATATTGGAATAACGAAACTCAAATCAATTTTAAAGTTAACGTAATGTATGGAGTGAAGAAGGGTACGATGTCCATGCAGGAATATGCAACGGAGAAATTAGCTTGTTTCAAATTATGTACTCCGACGATACGGATGAAGAAATTGTCTGTTTATTAATACGTCATTTTCCTTCCTCAACGCAAAATTTGCAAGAATCTCTTACCAATGTCCACTGAAAAATTAACAACGAGCTAGGGTTGGGATGATGCCACTTTCGTGTATAATGAAAGGTTACAGAAAGCAAGGGGAAATGCTAATGGTCCGGGAAATGGTCAAGATAGCAGAAGCAACAACATAATGTAAGCAAAACAGAAACAGGAGAAACTTACAAACCGAAACATTACCAAGAAAAACAAACTTATGCTAGACAAGACAGGACTCGTCTAGGGATAGAAATAGAAAAAATTTTATTGATGGAGGAGTTTCAACCCAGAAATACAGGACCAAGTACATCCCCGCGGACAGAGTCGGAAAATTAGAAAGGTTTGTTTTGACACGCCATCCCGCCGCAAACCAAATAGAACTATCTAGTGAAGAAGAGGTGGCGATATTATCAATCGAATTAATCTCATTTGATGATGAACTGTGCAACGATAATCTCAATGGTATCAGAAAAACAGTTAATGAAGTATTACTTAGGGAAACAAAAGGTGTTTTGCAAAACAAGAATCCAGTAAAAGATTTTCAATTCGAAATAGAATTAACAGGATAAAACACCATTCACGGGGTTTCCAATATGTCATTCCCGAAAACATAAGGAAAGAGGTGGATAAGCTCATTGCTACCATGGTCAAAGATGATATCATCATAAGTCCAAAACTCTTATCTAAACCGATAGTGCTCGTAGAAAGATAATGGGAAGATAAGGGTTTTGTTTAGATGCAAGGCGATTGAATCAAGTTACCCACCGTACAGAGACAGACCGTTGCGTGTAGGGGGATTTAACTAATCAATTATCCGGCATCAAGTGGTTGAGTTCAACTGACTTCACTGCATCGATTGGCAGATAGCGATAGCACCTGAATGTAGACAATATACAGGATTTATTCACCGGGAATTTCGTATGTCTTCAAAAGAATGCCATTTGGACTCAAAACAGTGCATCTGCTCTTGTACAATGTCTAGACAATATCATTGCAGAGAGATGTCCAGCGATGTTTTTATCTATATTGATGACGTGCTTGTGTATTCTAAGACATTTGAAGAACACATGCTAAGCTTTGATATTTTTTTGAAAGTCTAATTGAAAATAATTTACAACTGAATTTGGAGAAAGTAATTTGCACTAAACAAGTTAAGTTCCTGTTGATGTGACAGTTAACGGGGTCCAAAAAGAATATGGAAAAGATGCAGAGATAGATAAAATTGCACCGCCAAAAACACGAAACAACTTAAAAGTTTGTTAGGTGTAATTATTACGCCAGATTTATTCCTAATTTCGCCATGCACATTGAAATATTTCTTCCGTTTGCGAAAGCACACTAGATGAAAGTGGGGAAAACAATCAGAAAGTAAAATTTTCTACGTTTGCGACCATTTAAAGAATAAAATAAGTGGCAAAATGATGAAACAAACAGATAAAGTAACCGACAAGAATCATGTAAAAAGAAAAAAAAAAAAAACAAGAGGGGGAAAGAAGGAGGAAAAAGAAGAAGGAAGATGAGGAAGAAGAAAAGGGGTAGGAGGACAAGGGGGAAGAGAACAAGATTGCTCGGCGTTCTAGAATCAAGAAAAAGAAGAGCATAATTTTAGTGGGAAAAATTTTTTAGCAGAAATCAAATCCCATAAAATCTTTTTTCAAAGAAGGGTTATGTGACGCCCGTTTTCTTAGATTCCGAAACGTGTCAAAACCGCCCTAAGAAAGGAGGGAAAAGAATATTTTGAACGTCCCCAAAGCGGGTGGATATTTGGAATGATAATTAGAATTTAGAACAAGAGAGACCGCCACCTTATACCAAGGGCGAGACCGGAGGTCGATGAAAGAAAAAGTTCTTTCTGAAGGTAGCAGCTGAACTGGGCGGACGTATGGAAAACGGTACCCAGGAAGTGACATTGCAGCGGATTTCAGATTTGCAACTTTTTGAGAAACTCTTCTAGAAGACTAGAAGAGGTAATTATTCTATTATAAATTGATTTAAACATAATCTTAGAAGAAAGATAATAAGAAACGTTATGAATTTATAATGGAAGAATTAGGGGGTGGAGTTTGAATAGATGGCAGTAATTAATAGCTTGCATTCATTTCTTTCCAGTTTTTTTTTTCTTCACATGCTTTTCGTATATTTAAATACCCCTTTAAGTTGGTGTTCATAAAAAGGTGATTTCCCGGATTCATTTTCCCTTTAATATCCAGTGGGGCATTAACTGTAATCGAAAATAAAGTAAAATACATATGAGAGTATTCAGCATATAAAACTTGAACGAGAAGAAGAAGGCGATTTCTGGGGGAGCAACGGCGTTCTCAACCGAGGCCACGACGCTCAGGCCAAGCAGCTCGGTGGAAAGGTGTAGAAGGAAGCAAAGTGGACTGCTCTACGCGGCCGAGAACACAGTAAGGTCGTTCCAAATAAAATGTTTGTAGGGGTAGGAGTGATTCAGTTTAATAAGAAAGCTCATTCTGTATCTATCACAGAAAGAAAAAGGAGGGTAATAGATTTACCACGCTTAAAAGATAAGAAAGAAAAGTACATTTGTTTCGACTTCTAATACGTGAGAACAGAATCAATCTTTTTTTTTAAAAAAGGATTTCAAGATCAAAATTGTAATATAGTGATTAAGAGTTTGTGTAAGAGTATAATTATAATAATAGTAATTTCTGATTTTAGAGAGAGAAAGAGTTTCTTTTGTTGTAAAAGTAATGTTAAGGGAAAAGTATTCATTTTTGATTTTCAATGTGTGTTTCTTTCAAATTTTGTAAAGTAATATTTTAACGATTCTTTCGAATTTGTGAAAGTGTGTTTGTTAAACAATTGGGTTGTAGATGAAAGTGGGAAATTGTATTGTGTTATTAGTTTTTTTTTCGGTCAAGAGTTTTTTGTATTTGTTTTTTTTTTATGTCCCATTGTCTTTATTTGTCAAAGCAGCCAATTTTTTTAGAATATATTCTGAATTTAGTGAAAAGTGATTCTCCCCCGAGTTGTTTGTAATTTTGGCATCCAATCCATAAACGATCTTCACGCCCTGCCCTATTTTTTTATTTATTGTGTCCACACTGGGACGCTATACTGAGCTAGTCGACCATCTGGTGAATGTGTTCCCACCCCCAAGACGTCTCAGGTCGGGTGCTGGCCTTACGGCTTGTACCGCACACGACTGTGGCTCGCACTACCTCATTTCTTTAGTCTTCTGGAATAAATGCTGAAAGTAATGAAGGAATATTTTGAGGTTTTCTATTTTCCTTACACTTCATATGTTGCACTTTTCTTTTCTAACTTCTTTACAATTTTTTTGCCATGTAATCGCAGGGTTTCAGGTAGTAATAGTAAAGCAGATTTTCCCATTTTTTCTGCAGCTCTGTTTCTATTTCATACCTTACTGCAGTTCCCAGACACTTGGCATTGCAGAGGAGTACTATGTGAACCTTGTTCCCCGCTAGGCCTTTTCGAATGATACGTGTGTATTTTTCTACCTGCCAATTGGCGGAGCTGCTCTGTTGTTTTATAATCGCGAACCTATTGTGTCGCAAAACTGTAAGACAACGAATGTTAACGTCAGCAGTCGTCTTAAGTAACAATGAGCATAATATTCTCATAACGGATGAAACAAAGAGATAATCCGCGAGATTAAATCCTCTGAGTAAAGCAAGATATTCTACGAAGAGTCTGTACCTCTCGTTATTTGAGCATGGCTTGCAAAGATCTCTGAGAATATTCACAGGATACTTCAAATGCCTTCGCAGAGTTGTGTTGCACATAATAAAATAATGTGGATGGATATGGGCTTGATTTTCTTATATACGTCATTTAAAGACTATGCCTAAAATGAGCCTCATGCCATTCCTTTACCTCGTTGCCGGCTGACTGAATCTTCTTACAGGATTTATTGAGTTATTATATATTCAATTCATCGTACCAAAGTAAAGGCATGCTGTTGTATGTGTGTGGATTTTATTAAGAAGTATCTAAGATTAACAATTATTTTGGAAGATCTAATGAATGATTTTATAATTAATTATTTTACAAATAATTTATCTGCAAATAATAGCAGTGTTATAAAACGAGCTTATTGAGATAAATCATGATTTATGAACTTGTGCACACCATAAATAGAGATCTATAGATTGACGGGTTGATTCTCGTATTCAAGCCTCCTTTTGGATATGTACAAGTTTATTCATACTAAAAACTATTACACCGTGAGACAGTAATTTATTTCCTTATTAAAACAGAAACAAATCGAAATATTTTACACTTTAAACTCTAGTATAAAACACCACTATGTCAATATCACAAGCTTCAGATTAGATCCGGACATCTTCTTTCGGTCGACTAAGACTTCAATAACTTGTAAATACTGTAATCAATCAACTTTTCAAACTGTACCTTGTTGCCATCAGAACCTTCTGTATTTACCAAATGCCGAAACAGGAACAGCTTCGAAGTATACTTCGTACTTTGACCGGATTTGTTGGCATTAGCCAATATAAGTGGTAGGGTAGATGAATAATTTCTAAACCATTTTTCTCAATATACTTTCAAATAAAGACACCTTACATTTAGATTGATTGATTGTTAGTGATTCCGGGAGCGTCAACTACGGAGTTCATTAGTCCCGTAAGTGTCATGCATGTTTTTATCGGAAGCTGGCTGTGATCTTCACATGCTGGATGGCGAGATTCGGCGCCGACCTACCGTCGACTAGCGGGGTTTTCCCTCAACAAGGTATCTCCCACCAGCGGGACACGCTCTAAGCCCCCGACCGGTATACCGACATGTGTGGTAGTGCAGTGCATGTTTGTGTGTGTGTGTAAGGGGAGAGGATAGGACAAGAAAGAGAAAGGAAAGAACGCGCGTGGTCCGTGGTCCGTTTGTTAGGGTACTGCTCCGTCATTCGGCTGGTGTTGATCGGAGACACCACGGAAAATTACCAGAGCAGCTGGCCGCTAGAATTATCTTGCAGGCAGCAACTGAATTCGACCTAGCTGACGAACTCGTGTCGAAAATCCTGCCGCCGTCGGGACTCGAACCTAGGACCTCCCGGTTAGAGTCACTGCAGTGACATCAGTTCATGCACAGAGCCACCTATTCCGATCTTACACTCAGACTTATTTCCTTGTGATAAATATTAATATTACCTGAATTTAGTCCAAAATGAACGGTTCTACAGTTTTATCCACCATTGGCTATTGTCCGAATTAGCCGACAACTAATATTAACTTTTACGTCGCCGTAACATGAACCTTTCAATCGCAATCTGTACATTGTTTTGTTTGATGGCCTGTTTGAGCGATTATATGACCCAAGATTTTTCGCAGTAACTGGGAAAATAAGAATGTTTTCATGGGTATTTTCCTTCCAAAATTTTTTTAAAATTTTGCTTTAGCGTTCATTCCCAAAATGCTTTTTTTTCTTTTCTAGGATCTTCACTTCTTTCCTTTCACCGATTTGCTTCGATACTTTTATGTTGGTTTTCTGCTTATCGTATCATTCTTCGCCAAATCTACATTTCTGTAGTTTCTTGTCGCATTCCTTCGCATTTTCTCTCACTTAGCTGAACTTTCCTACCCCATTAAACGAAGATTTGGGCAAAATTCTTCTTTTACCGATTGCAAAATTTGAGCAATTCGTGGTAGGATCAAAAGATGATGGTTTTACAATTTATACAATTACAATATATACACATTTCTACATATTTCTACGTTGCAACAAGCGGGGCAACATGAGCCTTCTACCAAAGTCAAGGAGGCGTTGAATTGTCCCCGAGGTTTCCCAGCGAACCTCTTTGTGCGGGGTCGCCTAACGCAAGGAATGCAAGCGTCTGGGCGCCCACCTCGTCTGCCGTTTCCAAGAAGCACGCCCCTTCATTAGGACGACTGACTGTTCTCTGTGATTAATTAAACTGAGAAAACCAAGTGACGCCATACAAAAGCATTTACATTTGTTTTAATGCACTGATTTTTTCTTTCTCCTCCTTCGACATCTTCCTACAACTACAATATTGAAGATAGATAGATAATATATAATATATATATATATATATATATATATAGAGAGAGAGAGAGAGAGAGATAGCCAGAAGATAGATAGATAGATAGATAGATAGATAGACAGACAGACAGACAGACAGACAGACAGACAGACAGACAGACAGACACAGACAGACAGACAGACAGACAGACAGACAGACAGACAGACAGACAGACAGACAGACAGACAGACAGACAGACAGACAGACAGACAGACAGACAGACAGACAGACAGACAGACAGACAGACAGACAGACAGACAGACAGACAGACAGACAGACAGACAGACAGACAGACAGACAGACAGACAGACTTCCCTTAATAAAACATCTCTTTCTTCCTAGAAGAGATTTCTTCTTTAACCAAATCTTTTTATTAAAGGCAGATCTTAAAATAAAGTCAGGTACATTCTGTCGAAAATAATTGAAGTTTTCGCGTAATTTTGCGTGAAATAATTGGCATTTTTTTCAAAATGATTATTGTGAACAATACTTCTTTCTCAAATACTGCTCCAAGTTTTTTCTTTAAATTTTCTCTTCGAATATAGCAATGGACATGAAAAACTGGTGCTGTCTCATTTCGGACAACTACCTTTTCGAAATTTCAGAACTATAAAAATGAAGATATTTTTTTCCTTAAACAAAAACTGCTGTAAAAATCAGCACTTACAGAAAGTCATTACAATTTTTTTAAAAACTAGTACTTCGTGTAATTTGTGCTTGAATTAATCCGCTTTAAAACACATTTTCCCAAAAACCGCTACATTTTTTTCCCAGATAGAACAGTAACCTTAAAAGAATGATCTTACGCCCTATTTTAATTTTTAAAATTGCAAATTACAAATAATGTTAAAACGTATGTGCTATGTAGTCCCACTCGTTTACATAATTCTGATGAGTTCATAGAGAATTATAATGTGCACAGCTAGAGCAGCAAATGTCATACTGGAGAGTTTTGGAAAAATATTTATTTTATCTTCACTTTGTGTATTTGAAGTGTTTGACTAAAGCTACCACCATTAAATTAGAAGTTGTTTAACGATCGATTGTGTTAGCGGCACTGTATTTGCAACTTTAAGGGAACGCAACTACACTGTATGTTTACCAACATTTGTGCAGATATATTAATTGAAGAATTCGAAATGTTCATTGATTTAGAGATCACCGTTTCACAATTCTCTGACATTTTATTCATTGTCTGTATGCGTTATGCAAGCGTGCTCATAACACCCATATCCAAGACTCAAATATCGTTTTTGCAGATGACACTGCAATATTTACTTCTCATAAAGACATTGCTAAAGATGAGACAATTTACAGTACACCTATAATTTCTTGGTAAACACTGGCAAATTAAATTAATCCCGAAAGTCGCAAGCAAAAATTTTCTCTTTAAGACGAATTACCCCCACTTATTCCCTAATTATTAATGGTATAGCGATTCCTGTGCTCATAATCAATATGTTACTGAAGTTGAGTTCGCCGTCTTGTTTAATGTTAACTTGTCTCATGTTCACTGTGACTGACACTAAGAAGATCGAGATAACACGAGTGAACCATTTCCTCATTTTACGTGACAATATCTGAGGAAAATAAACAGGGAAGAGCTCTCTTGTAATGTGGGAATTCTCATTATATCATGCTTCTTAGATAATTTGGAGCAACCTAATATTGCGTTTATAAGGAAAACAAAGCTGCCGAGGCTTATGAAATACAAGAATTTAGTTAGGGGACATTGTTCAACTTTAATACTTAATTATTTTCTATCTCCCCATTTCTATCAATTTTCCTCCAACAACGTTGTTTCACCACCAGATCTTTTGAAAGCTTTTGACGTCATTTTGCTCTCAAAATTACCGTCATATAGATTCGTGTTATTGTCCTAGATTGGATAACCTCGTACCTTGAACATCGATCTCAAAAAGTAGAAATACCATACTGGCACGAAAGAACATTATATACCTATCTTTCTAAACCATACATGAACCATTCTAAACCATAATTGAGCATGGTGACCCACAAGGTTCGATCTTAGGTTCTATCCTCTTTCTGTTATACGTAAACGATATCCCCTTGTCTATTAAAAATGGAAAAACAGATCTGTTTGCCGATGACACGAATGTTCTTTTCAAAAAATAAACAATAAATGATACGATTTCAGAATGGAACAGTACGAATTCAAATTGGTTTTGTAATAACAAATTAATAGTTAAAAGGATGTTTCAGTGCATTTTTGCATTTCAAATTGCAATCACATGCTCTATTGAAAATAAGAATATGCAATTAGTGATGTTAAGGTAACAAAATTTCTAGGTCTCTCAATTCAGTCAAACCTTAAATAGAATGTACATATATAACAGAATTAAACACTAAATGCAGTTCATTATGTTACGCATTCAGAATTCTTTCGAATTCTCTCAGCCTTCATGCAACTCGTCTGTATTTTTCAAATGCACATTCCCATCTGAGATATGGCATAATATCCTGGGGAGGCTCATCCTTTAATGCCCAGACATTTAGATTGCAAAAGAAAATTATCCGAATAATGCAAAAATGCCACATGATCCCTGCAAGCCTATTTTCAGAGAGCTTGGAATCTTACCATTGTCCTGTGTATTTATTTACGAATATGTAGTATTTGTCAAAACTGACTTACTTAACGGTGGGAAAATATTTTCATGCAATATTGATATTTATAATTACAACACACGTCGTAGAAATCTCGTTCATCAAGTATCAATATTAACAGCTTACTACAAGAAATCCACATACAATACATGTACGTTACTTTACAACGCATTGCCAATGACATTAAACAATTAAATTCGGTACATAAATTTAAGTGAAAAGTAAAATCTTATCTGCTGCATAACTGTTTCTATGCAATTAGAGACTATACTGGTCATCAAAAAGAAAAATTATGTTTATTTTAACAAAACAATTATATATAATGGATTAGTTCACATTTGTATTGTATATTTTTTAACGACTTAATACGCATGTAACAAGTAATGTACTTCAGCTTCCGGGTCAATGACCCCCATCTCGATCAGGTTTTTGTCCAGTTTCCCTGATCCATTGAGCAAATGCTGCCCTTGTTTTGCTTCTGGACATAAATGTAGCTTCACTATGCGCACGTTTTGTTGAGCTCTCATTTTGCTTGTAGTGGTAGGAGTAGAGCTGAGGGTGAGTTATTACGTTGTTAGCAATGCAGAAAAATCAAATCTGCAGTTCATTTTCGTTGAAAATAGTTTCTCTATAACGGAAACGAACATTTCTAGTTTTTCAAATATTTATATTCTCGTGCTTTTTAAAATTATTATTATTATTATTATTATTATTATTATTATTATTTTCATTATTTTCATTATTTTTTAACATTTTTTCATCTTTCAACTATTTATAGTTAAAATGTTCGGAAGGGATTCTGGAACTTAAGAAAGCGTGAGCAGATGATATCACCCATACGTCACATATAGTTTTTACTTCTTTTTTACTAACTAAATAATAATACCCAGTGCTTAATTGCCCAAATTTTAGGTACCGGATCGCTCCCCAAATTAATTATTAATTTAATATATACTTACATATTTATAATATAATTTAATAATATATTCCCGCGGTACCGGAACGCCGTGTCGCCAGAAATCAAGCCCTGCTAATTCGTATTTTACCGCCTTTGTTGTTTTATAGAATGATGGTTACTAGTGTAGTTATTAATGGAGTTTTTAATGGACCCGGAGCCGTACTAGACTCATCGGTGAGTAAGGATTTTCCCAGTAAAATTATTTCTTCTAATACTTAATAATTTAAAGCACAGGTCGGATGTCCCGTGGCTTCGTCAGCAGCGTCAGAGGGCATTCTCCCCTCCTGCCACATGGCTCCATTAAAAAACTTTTCCTCTTCTTGCCGAAAGGAGCGCTGAGAGATATGGGCGATTAACACGCGAGAGGAGGAAAGGCTGAGAGTTCCTCCTCAGAGCAACTTCGATTAATTTCGATCGTTTTCGCGCATTTTTAAGCTACGTAGGTTAAAAACTAGATCAAAATAAACTTCCTCGTAGTTATCAGCTAAAAAATGTATGTTTTCTCTCCAACATCAATGCAAATATTTTATTTGTTAATTAAATCCAGTCGAAGGTAACTTCCCTACCCTGAGAAAACACCACTGCCAATTGACAGTCATGTATAAAAGGGAAGATCTGTTATCGTTGATTGATTGATTGATTATTTCCTGTTTCCGGGCGCGTCAACTGCTTTGGTCATTAGTCCCGTTAGTGTAGTGCAATTTTTTCCTCGGGAGATGACGGAGATCTTCCCCCGCTGGATGGCGAGATCCAGCACCGACCTACCGTCGGCTAGTGGGGTTTCCCCCTAACCTGGACTCTCCCACCAGCGGGGCACCGCCCCGACCGGGACAAGCTCTAAGCTCCCGACCGGTCTCCCGGAATATGTGGTAGTGTAGTGCTTGTTAGTGTAAGTGTGTGTGTGTAGGAGGAGAGGGTAGGACAAGGAAGAGGAAGGAAATATCGCGCGCGGCCCGTGGCCCGTTTGTTAGGGTACTGCTCCGGCATTCGCCTGGTGTTGATCGTAGAAACCACGGAAAACGACCGATCAGAGCAGCCGGTCGCTAGAATTCTCCTCCAGACAGCGACTGAATTCGACCTAGCTGAAAAACTAGTGTCGAAAATCCTGCCGCCATCAGGACTCGAACCTTGCACCTCCAGGCGCTGCAGTGACATCAGTTGATGCACTGTGCTACCTCTCCCGGTTCTGTTATCGTACGACACGTGTGGGCGCTGAGTAATGAAAGTCTGCGTAGAGTCCGTCTACGTCCCACGAGGTGCGGGTTCAAAGCACGGCCTCTCGCCAAGGCGTCAACGCGGGACGGGGAGCGGAGGGGCGGGGCGGGGCGGCGCAAGGAGAGCGACTGAGGGCGGGGTCCCCTCTGCGCCGCCGCGTAATTCACAGTGACCCGCCTCCCGCCCGCGCGGGCGGACGCAACGAACCGGATGCGGGCGGGAACGTCCGGCTGCTGGGTGTGGCCCGCCCCGCCCCCCTCGTAATGCACCCGCCCCCCGCCGCGCCGCACTCCATCTCCAGGTCCCTTGCCTCCCCACCAACCCCCGCCCCGCTCTGCCGCTGCGCTCTGCTATATCCCCCCCCCCGCCGCACTTCCTCTCCCGTTCCACCCTTCCCTGCCCCGCCCTGCCCCCACCCTATTGATCTGTCCTGCCCCTCTCCCTCACGCCACGAAACACTTCGCTCTGCATCGTCTCGATCCTCCCGCTGCGCTACGTAGTTCTCCGCTCTGCCCGTGTCACCCGCCGTACTCAGTCGTGCCTTCCTCAACCTTGCCGTTCTGCTCCAGGCTGCATCCCACTCCGCTGGCCCTTGCCCTTCCCCAACGCGCTCCGCTCCTCTCCTCCCCCCTTCATCACATCCCCCTTCCCCTACCTCCCCCTTTCCTTCCTCCTTACATTCCTTCTCGCAACTGTTCTCCGTTCTCTCCCCTCGTCTCTCCGATTCCCCTTCCGTTCTTCCCTGTCTTCTCCTCCTGCACTTCTCCATTCTTCTCGATCCCCTTCGCCCTTTTTCCTTGCTTCTTCCCGCCTTTCTCTTTTTCTCTCCGCCAAACACCACCCCACATGCCATCGCCTCCTCATCGTCTTCTCTTTTCTCAACTGACTACCGTTCTTCATTTTCCGCTTTCTCCAGTCTTTCGACAGTTTTGCTTAGTTTAACAAATACTTATGCATCTCTTGTTATGTTATAGCAATTAACATACCTAGAAATGTTATGAGTGTTATTACTGACGAGGTCAAAAGTTAAAAATCGAGGCGGAGCCGAGATTTTTAATTTGGACGAGGCAGTAATAACAATGTAACATGTATCCTCAGCATTTTATTGTTACACTGTAACAGGTATGTTCAGCATTTTATCGGTCACCATTAAATCTCACGAATTATGCCAACATTTATATTACTGTGATAGTAAACACATGAATTCTGTTGCTGCGGCACGTTAGTACGATATTGTAGGGTGTTGCTTGCGATATATCTATATACACAATATTTGTATACGGTGGTTCGAAAAAGACTGATGCAAATAAATCTCCTGAATCTAAGAAACGACGTTCGGTTAGGAAATTGACGCATTGACTTCTAGTGGCGACACCTCACATCGCCAATAAATACGATTACTGGAATAGTTTCATTTGGTTCATTTCATAATGTTTATTTTTGTTAAAACATTTTTCCTAAAAAACGGCATCAACAATTTTGATTCAATTTTCACCTCGGATAGAATAGAGGACATTCAAGAGCGCAGGTCTCATGTTCGTTGAAAATTTTGATTTTTGAAAATTGCATTCTCTCTGCAACTACAATTACGAAGATATTTTTTTCAAGTGAAAGGTGATCATCGACAACAGACCTTTAAATAATGTCATGTTCAATTTGTGGAAAATATGAGTATTTTTTGTAAAAATTGTCAAATATTGATATTTTTAAAACAAATTTTCTTGAAAAAAACGGCACAATTTTAAGAAAAATACATGTGGACCTTAGATAGCGTAAAGGACTCTTAACCCTTTCAGTCCCAGCGTTGTTCCTGAACAACATCATATTGTGGTGTCATGCAGAAAAACACACAGACATTTACAAGTATGTACAAGTTTATTTACATGTATGTACAATAACCAACTTCTGCTCCGAAACTACACACTTGTGAGTATTTCCCTGTGGATACCCCACATAGCTAGGGAGGCCCCGCCTCCTCTGACGCTGCTCCCGCACCACTACCGTGACCTCGTCATCCGTGCACTAGGCACGACACGCACCAGCCTGGGCGTAAAGTTTTGCGCATCGCGCGAGGTTTCCAGAATTAAAACCCCCGTCTGAGCTCGTCGGCTCGATTTTATACCAGAGTGCAGCCGTCACGTGACCGTCCTAGGTGTAGGAGGGAGGCTCGCGTCTACCACGTGACCTTCCCGGTCAAGCTGGCGTCCCCTTTGTCTAAATGTATCCCAGCGCCGGGGCGCCCAGCTATTCATGCCCGCAGGTATGCGATACTTCCGCTCCTCCTCCCACCCACGGCCGACGCTACAATATTTTAAGGTCCAATACAATGTAGTACATTTCGCTTTTGGCCTCAATTTCTTGCTGTCGTTCGTGAACTACAATGTTCCAGTGCCGCTCTTCACCGCTAGATTGTAGGTGCATGTCTATTCCCTGGCATTTTTCTTGCTAATTACAGGTTTCGTTTGGACATGCTGTTGTTGACCTCCACTATACTTACGTTTATGTTGTTTTTTTGGTGGTGACTGTCGTTTTTATGTTTTTTACAGTGAAGTACAGTATTTGTTCTTATTCGGAAACATAGATTTTGAGAAAACTAATTAGTTTAGGAACCTGTACAGTAATCATAAATTGTGTGTTGTTAAGGAACAACATTGGGATTCCGAGTGAATATTCAGGTTGCTAATCATTTTTTGCGCAGCATCGAGATGAATGTTCTAAATGTAGAAAATATGACTTCTGATGAACTTTTAGAAGAAATATCAAATGGTAATTTATCAGAGTTAAGTTATATGCTGCTGTAGAACCTGAGTCAACATGTAAGAGATGGAATGTTGAAGAAAAGAAGAGAATAGATGTGGTGGAACCCTTTGTTGTAAAAGAATATAATAAGTTCATGGGAGACGTCGATAAGGCTGACATGCTGCTAGAACTATACAGAATTAAAATTCCAAAAATTGTACATGCGATTGGTTTATTGGTGTCTGGGAGTAGCGGTAGTGAGCAGCTGGCTCATTTATAGGTGTCATCAGGAGCAAATGGGGAAGAAACCTGACTACTCCCTTGTAGAGTTTCAGTCTGAAATATCAACTGCGCTAATTAAACGTGGGAAAGATATGACAAAGAAGAGAGGAAGACCTAGTGGCAGTGACAACAAGCCACCTAAGAAGAAAGTGAAAATATCTGCAAAATCCATTGCAGATGTAAGATTTGACAGTGTTGGCCATTGGCAAGAATATAATGCAAAGCAAGGTCGCTGTAAACTTTGTCCCAAAGGTTTTGCCCATATCACATGTTCAAAATGTACCAACTTCAACTTCATATTACTACCTGTGCTGCCTTGGGGAACAATGGAGCAATGGAAATATGCTCTACTCGTATTTCCTAGCGCGGAACCCCTTTAAGATCTCCGCATGTTCATTTTCTTCGTGCTCCCTGTCAATTCGAACACCCTTCATCTCCGTATTAGCTATAAGTAAATATAGCTTCTACTGCGCTCTTCTGCAAAAGAAGTTACAATTCCCTTTAAATAGTATGGACGTGATAACATGGTCGTTTCAATCGGAAAAATAGCGAAGTGGTTCCGCCGATGTCATTAAAGAAGAGGCGCGACACTAATCGAAACTCAAACAAACTTACATGTATTGTAGTAATATTAATAAATAATTTTAAAAAACTAATCGAAACTCAGCAATTGAGTTCCTGGCGAGATGTTTGTTCCGCAAATATCTCATCCATGCACCTGCAACCCACAGACTACCATATACCTGTTATTGGGTGCTGCTACCCATGTTGCACCAATACAAGCGGCAGTGTTTGAAGTTGTGTTATGCGTAAGTCAAGACCTTCGCAATCCTCAAGAAAACGTGTGACCCTTCTTATACATTCTTCTATTTTAACACTTGTCATTATCATGTACCGGGCTGAAAGCTGCACTTTAATGAATGCGATGTCGTATGTAAGTTTGTGCTAAATGTTGAGGAAAATCAAAATAACGAAAAATCCCGGTTTTCAAATCAAATTCCCGTTTTTTTCAGGCTTTTTCAAATTCCCGGTTTTCAAGGATGTGTACGACTATACAATGTGTACAACGTATATTTAATGTACGACTTTACATTAAATGTAGATTTAATGTAATTTATATTTAATGTACAGCTATACATTAAATGTAGATTTAATGTACAACTATACATAAATTTTAATGTACCTGGTACATCTATAAAATGAAGTAAACATTTTTTAAAATCGTAACGTCTCTGTAGGCCAGAGGTGAAGGAAAAGCATTCATTTACAAAAGTGGTCAACTATTAAACCACCCAGATACTTAAAGAATTGACGATCGTATACTGAAGAACTAAAACTGGCCATTTACGACACGCGAAAAGAGCGTGCCTCCGTCGCTGCACGCAAGTCAGCGCAACCCTTCCGCGCGGAGGCCTCGCAGAAGGCCGTCCGTATGAGGCCCCTCGCCCCGTAAGTGCGTGGCTGGCCCGCCCGCCGAATCGACAAACAACACCGCGCCACCGCCGGAGAGCGATTGAGGCTGCAATTACAGCGTGCGCGAGGCCTTGGGCGGCAGGTGCCGGCGCCTTGGCCTTTGGGCGGGGCGGGGCGGGGTGTGGGGAGGGGCGGGACCAGGGCGGACAGGGCGCGGTTCCGGGTGGGCAGGATTCGGCGATGACGGACCAGCACCCGAGCGACAATTAGGACGGGATGGAGGCGAATTGGAATTTCATAGGGAATACCCCCTTTGCTTGGGATATTCTTCATCAACGTCGTCTTCTCCTTCTATTTATACTCCTTCGTCTTTTTCTTCTTTATTTACAACCTCTGTCGGACCACAGACTGTCTTCTCTTAACAGATTTTAAAGGTAATGCAAACAAATGCTTTGGATCTTTTTCTTCTTCTTTCTTTGCAGCTTCTTTAGATCCAGAGGTACCTCTGTGAGATTTGGTGTCTTCTTTTCCGAGATCATTCTCTCTCGCTCTTTCTCTAAGAATCCCCTTCTTCTTTTCACCTTCACTGGTGCCCCTCTTGCATGTCTCTATGTCCTCCTCTATCATCGATCTCGCACGTGTTGGTCGTGTATCTGTGTTTTCTATATTATGAATAAGATGGAAGAGATCGGCGGTTCATTGCCAACTTCGAGGAGGTCTCCCCACTTTTCACCTTCACGTCGCTCGCCATCTCTTTCTATCAACGCACCAACAGCAATCGCCAGTGCAATCAGTAGCACTCAATGGTCTTCAACTGACTGGGTTCCGTGGAAGATTCAAGACACGGAACACAGGGAGGGAAAGAGCCAATGTCAAATGATGGTAGAATTTAGCACGTGAGAATTCTAGCTGCAGCGGAGATGATGGCGACGTCTGGGGTTTCACGGAGGAGAAATGACTCGCATAAATCAATCGACGCCACTATACCATAAATCACAACAATAACTATTGCTACCGAATACCTAAGCATTTGAAGCAAGTAAATGAAAATAGTTGCATAATGGAACACAAAATAATAGAAGGCGATTAGTATCGAAAAAGTTAAGGTTAAAAATAGAAAAGCAATCACAAAAGAATGAAGACGAGCATATGTGTGAAACCTGACGCTAATTAAGGAATTTATTCAAATAAAAATTATGGGAGATATCGATTGTCTCACCAGAAACTTACACTGCCTAATCATTTCAAAATGTTATGTAATTCCTACACTTAAGGGTCAAGAATTCTCAAGGAGGGTAGATTGTTTCGAATTTTAACTTTAAATAGTATGTCACTTGTAATATTTGATTTCAAGGGGGAAAGACCCCGAAACCTTGAGTTATGCAAACAAATGCTCTATCCGACAGAGCTATGGAATCAAATATTACTGTCAAGAGAAGTAAATGTTGCCAAGATGATGGTTGAAGAAAATGGTGCCTAAGCACAACCATCTTGCAACATGCTTCTCAACAAAACGGTAAAGATTCAATTGCTAACCAATAATGTGTGTCAAATCATTTCATTCATCATCTTTCACCTTTATACTTTGTACATTTGGATATTTTCGTGATCGATGAATCGTGATTGCAGATCCCACAATGGATTCGAATGCTTCTTCACATTACTAGAAAATGTGAATTTCAGATGGTATTGCATCGCCTAATAGAGGATTTCACAAGTTGAGCCTTGAACGTGGTTCGCAGAAAATGTCGAGTGGAACCGACTGAGACAAAAAGCACACTAATAAAAAATTATGACCTGGTAAATGAGAGGACTAAAGTGGTAAGCCCGTAACTGATTCAACACGTATTCTAGTGAGTTCTACTTTCACCTTGGACGTAAGTGTTTTTGCCTGACTATTAGCTCGTCATAATCATCCCATCATACCTTTTTTCTTCATTAAGACTTATCAACCGATACTGTAAAAGCGGATTTGTGCATTTTCTATATTAGATTTTGTGCATCATAAGATAAAATATCGGAAGAAGATACTGAGAAACACAAGATAAACAGAAGAAGAGTAAAAAGCGAAGCAAAAGAATAAGAATCAAAATATCCTAGTATTGTATCCATCGCTTCGAGTTCGTTTTTCTTTCATACCCATCGAATTGCTTTTTGCGGAACCTTCGCGAAATCAGACCTTGTGGGCGTGAATATGGAGGACCTCCCCCACCCTACCCCACCACACCCAAGCCAAGTGTCTCACTTACCCGCTTGCCTTGCGCCACCAGGGCGAAAAAAAACACAGCACGCCACGTCAGACCACGCTACGCCTTTCAACACCTCTTCCTGCCTGCTCGTCACGTAGAAGGAAGTGTAGCTCAATCGCAGACGATAAAGAGCATATGGGTCTGGTGGAAGAAAGAAGCAGAGGAACAAGCAGAATTTATTATATGGTTGTAAATGCGAGTTCTTCGCATTCGTTGTTCTTCCGCGCCCAATACAAACCAGACAAAGTTAGGTCCTCGGCTTCGATTGATTCAACACGTCCTCCGTTGCTCTACCGCACCCAGCACGCAGATAGAATACACTCTCGGAAATTCGTGCATTACTTTTAATGTAAATTTCATCAAAGTAATTTTCATGTACGTAAATTAAATTTAAAGTACGTGTACAATTAATTTAAACAAGTAAGTTAAATTACATTAAATATACATTGATTTTAATTTAAGCATTAAATTTTAACCTTTAATGTACAAGGTAAATTAAAATTCATGGAAAATCGAACATTAAATATACATTAAATTTAATGTAGGTTAGTTGGTTGTGATTCCGGGCGCGTCAATAACTTAGGTCATTAGTCCCGTACGTGTTGTGCATGTTTTTTTCCTCAGGAGATAGCGGTAATCTTTCCCCGCTGGATGGCGAGATTCGGCGCCGACCTACCGCTGACTAGCGGGGTTTCCCCCTAACCAGGACTCTCCCACCAGCGAGGCACCGCCCCAGCCGGGACAAGCTCTAAGCTCCCGACAGGTCTCCCGGAATATGTGGTAGTGTAGTGCATGTTAGTGTAAGTGTGTGTGTAAGGGGAGAGGATAGGACAAGGAAGAGGAAGGACAGATCGCGCGCGGTCCGTTTGTTAGGGTACTGCTCTGGCATTCGCCTGGTGTTGATCGGAGAAACTACCGAAACCACAGAAAAATACCGATCAGAGCAGCCGGCGGTAGTATTTTCCTCCAGACAGGGACTAAATTCGACCTAGCTGAAATGCTAGTGTCGAAAATCCTGCTGCCGTCAGGACTCGAACATAGGACCTCCCGATCAGAGGCACTGCAGTGATATCAGTCGATGCACTGAACCGCTCCCGGTTAAAATTAATGTATTTTCTAACATGTACATGTAGTAGAGCGGCACGCAATGCCACTCACCTTTTCCTTCCTCCGCCCGCTCTGCAACCAGTCCACTCGTACGCACACCCATCAGCCTTCCTTCTTCCTGGTGGTCCACAATGAAGCAGAAAAAGAATTTCTTACGCATATTTTGTATATATCGCTCCCGCATAAAATTTTTATTCTTAGAAACCAATCAATATCAGACTCTGGACTGTCTACACTGAAAACATCGAAGGACCACACCGTTTGAGATTATATCGGACCCAGCGATGTTTCCGTGTCTGCAGCTACTCTGACTGGGAGGTCCTAGGATTAGAGTCCCAGAGGGGGTAAATGTTTGACAACTGTAGAGTTAGGTCAACTTCAGCCGACGTCTTTCAAGGGTAGATCAGTATAAAATTTGGGCTCTTATTCCTCATAATGTCCTTCAAGGAATTATACTTCCTGCAACATCATGCAGAATGATAATTTGGATAACTATATTTTCCTCTGAATTCTAAAAGACGTGGACCGGTAGCGGTATCTCAGTGCATCAACTGATGTCACTGCAGCGCCTCTGACCGGGAGGTCCTAGGTTCGAGTCCTGACGGCGGCAGGATTTTCGACACTAGCTTTTCAGCTAGGTCGAATTCAGTCGCTGTCTGGAGGAGAATTCTAGCGGCCGGCTGCTCTGATCAACAACAGGCAGCAACAGGCCGGCTGCTCTGATCAACCGTGGTTCTCGATCAACACAGGCGAATGCCGGAGCAGTCCCTCCCAAACGGGCCACGGACCGCGCGCGATCTGTCCTTCCTCTTCCTTGTCCTATCCTCTCCCCTTACACACACACTTACACTAACATGCACTACACTACCACATATTCCGGGAGACCGGTCGGAGCTTAGAGCTTGTCCCGACTGGGACGGTGCCCCGCTGGTGGGAGAGTCCTGGTTAGGGGAAACCCCACTAGCCGACGGTAGGTCGGTGCCGGATCTCGCCATCCAGCGGGGGAAGATCGCCGCCATCTCCCGAGAAAAATCATGTACTACACTAATGGGACTAATGACCAAAGCAGTTGACGCGCCCGGAAACACGAAAAAACCGAAACCGAAACCTAAAAGACGTGGACAGATAATGAAGGTACATTTATGTCCAGCGCAAAACAAGGGGAGGGACATTTTTGATTGAGGGAGAAGGGACATTTTTGATCGGAAGGGGCTCCCGTGGATCAACCGATCCAGATCCCTGGTTTTCTCTGGGCGCCCCTGGAAATCAGGCCCTGGGGCACCCGCGCCGGCCACGAGGCGGGCCGAAGCACGAGCGTTGCTCGCCTTGCACAGCGGCAGAGTCCGGCCCGGCCCCTTGCCCCCCGCCCGCCGCCCGGCCCCGCTCCGCCCCGGCCCCCCGCCCGCCCGCCCGCCCGCCCGGCCTGCCCGACCCCGCCCGGTCCCCGACCCCGCCCGGCCCCGCCCGACCCGCCCCGCCCCGATCCACCCGTCCGCTCCACCCCGCCACGTCCATCCCACCGCGCCCACTCCGCCCCGCCACGCCTACCCCGCTCCTCCCCGCCCGCCGCGGCCGCGCGACCTTGCGTCCGTGGCTGCGGCCGCGCCCAGCGTCACCGCGTGGTCCGAGCGACTGCGCGGCGCCGCTTTTGGCAGCGCGAGCAGTCTTTCTTTTTCTCGGCCGCTTCCGCCGGCCACGCCCGACCCTTCCCCCTCCCCCCTCAGCCCTTGCCTCGGCAAAAAATCCCTGACGCCGCCACGCCCGGATCTGTCGGCAGCGCGACGCAGCGGAGATTGCCCGGCGGAATTTCAATCAAGAGCAGAGCAGACGAGGAACGCTCGTTGCTGTCGCTCCACCTGCCGAATTTGGATGGGATTCTAATGAGCTTTCGGGGTTCACATTTTTATGCCCTCTCGTTGTTAGGTTCTTTTTCGAGGGACTTTTTGGGAATGCAATCAATGATATCTTGAAAAGATATAGGTTGACACTATTATGAATTATTATCAGCTGTCGCAGATAATCTTTTGTGCGTGCAGGATATATTGGGAACTGGAGAGATGATCATTCATTGAATAGACAATGTAATTTTTTGAATATGTTTATTACGTACTTGATAACTTACTCACACATAGCACACATGTCCTCACTCTCACATATTTCCAGGTATTTTTTTAGAAATTGTTCGACAGTAGGGAAAGAAAGGGCAAGGAAGGAACTTTAAGGAATTCAGTCGACTCTGTAAGAGACGGCGTGGCCGGGGTTGTTGACGACAGTGGTGAGGGTGGCGGCGCGCACGCCGGGGGCGGCGACGGCGACGGGGGCGGAGTAGGCGACGGGAGCGGCCACGGCGGCGGGAGCGGAGTAGGCGACGGCGGCGGGGGCGGCGTAGGCAGCGACGGCGGGGGCGGCGACGGCCAGAGGGGCGGTGGAGGCGGGCACGTGGCCGACGGCGGCGACGCCGCGCCTCACGCGGGAGCGGGCGGCGGCGACCTCGGCGAGGTGGGCGGCGCGGGCGGCCACCACCTCGGGGTGTCGGCGACGGGGCGGGGCCGACGCCGGGGCCGACGGGCAGGGCGTTGCTGGCCACGCGGTAGCCCAGGCCGTCAGCGACGTACTTGGCGGCGATCACCTGGCCGTTGGGGGCCACGTAGCTGTAGGCGCCGATCTTGTTGCCGGCGGCGTCCTGGACGGCGGAGTGGGCCGCAGGGCTCGGGTGGCCGTAGGCGGCCTGGCCCAGCTCGTCGGGCGTGGTACTGGGTGCGCCGCGCGGGGGCGGCCGCGATGGCGGCGGGGGCGGAGTAGGCGAGGGGGGCGGAGTAGGCGACGGGGGCGGCGGCCACGGCGGGCACGGCGGAGGCGTGCGCGGCGTAGCTGATGGGAGCCTCAGCCAGGGCGACGGCGCCGGCCGCGGCGGGGACGATTCTGGAGTACCCCACGACTCCAACTGGAGCGATGCCTGGCTTGGCCAGCACGCAGGCCACAGCGCAGCTCAGGACCAGCTGCGGGCAGAAACGCGCTTTGGTTAGCATGTGCATCACCGGGCAGATGTTTCCAAACAAACATATTCCACGAAATTAAGTTTCAGGTAAATTTTCTCTCATGATAATATTTTTAAGCATTGATAATGGAAACACATTTTACCGATTATAGAAAAAAAAGATGTTACTGAAAATATTTCCAAAGATGAGCTATAACAATTTCTTCCATTTTTTATTAAGTGAAAGAACTCTACCTAAATATATGTAAAAAATTGGTCCTAAATCGTCTTGAATTTAGGGAAGATATGTATTATAAAAATGTAATTGATAAAAATAACTGACAAATTAAACTTTGCGCCAAAAATAATAGAAAAGAAAAAATATTAAGACTAACAGGAGTTGTGAGTCTACAGAGATCCAGCTGAGGAATGCAATACCCTTCTTCACTAGAACTAGTAGAAAGAATCTCTTTAATGTAGGGCCTCATTACAATTTTTGAACAGATAAGCTATTATTACTCACCAAAAATTATGATCGTAGTCAAATTTTGTTTCAATGAACATTTTAAAATAACAAAAAACTCAAGAGCAGTGGAGAAGTAACTGTGAACTTACAACCCACAAAAAACGATGTAGTCAAATATATCCCAATTAAAATTTGAAATAAAAGAACACCTAATTCGGAACACCAGCGATTTTTGGATCGCAGTGACCCTACGGAGATGGAGCGAACAGGCGAGTAACCCAGTGGCGGACTTACCAGGAACTTCATGGTGCCTCGTTTGTTGGTACTCCGGGGACGAAGTGAGGTGGCGTGGTCGGGGTGGCGGGCGCTTTTATACTCGCACGGGACCTCCGTCCACACCCATGCGCGAAGGCCGGCGCGGCCGCGGCCTTGGCGTCCCCGCCGGCTGACCGCCCGCCCCCCCCGCCCCGCCCCTCACTTCCTCCAGCGGCGCCGACGCAGACGCGTCGCCCGGGGCGAGGGCCTGGTCGCCCGCCGCCGCCGCCGCCCCGAACCAGCGCCGACGCTACCGGCTCTGCACACTGGCTCCTGCGTCGGCTCTTCCTCGCTTCCATTATATCGGCCAGCAACCGCGATGATCATATTTTCACTTATGTCACGTTTGTGACAATCTTAACTATTGACGTATTTTATTTCAAAGGGATCTAACTGTCGAGATCGTGTTTTCTCGTCGTATGTGAATAGCACAATCTCATCTCATCTGATACTAATCAGATGAGATGAGATTATGCTATTCACAGGGCTCTTAGTCTTCCAGTTTCGATCTCCATAGTATAAACTTTTGATAACAAATCCAGAAAAATAATTCAGCAAAGAGCACTTCAGTAGTGTTTCTTGTATTAGTACCAATACATTCTCTGGATTTGTCCCCAACAATTCAAATTGGGATTTTCCTTATTTTCCACAGACCTAATATTATTCCTTTATGAAAAAAAATCATTGTTATTTTTTTATTCATTTATTTGTCAAATTACAAAAGTGACAGGGAGAAAATAACATGATTGTACGGGGAGACTATTTTGATATTTATATTCGAAAGCGTCACCATTTGCTTTAATTTTCATTTTTTACCAATTTTTATTTATTTATGTCATTATTTAAAATAAAAACAATATCTTACTTTGGAGAAGGACAAAATAGAAAATCCTGCACAATGTGACCGCCAAATTTTCTCTATGATTCAAAGGAAATTGACGGTAAACCTCACTAAACTCATTAGCACACCATTCATCACTTGTGGTTTGGACGTTTGCCTAATTTATTTCAATTTCTTTGGTTTTTTAACAATTTATCACATATGTATGGTTTACATAGTATTGAGATTGTGATGCTTCATTGAAATGCAGTATTCTAGTGCTGCAAAATATCGCCGGCAACATTTTGACTGAAATAGACGATTTGGATGACTATGATATCGTAAAGGGTTTTTTTCTATAGTGCAAGACTGACCGTCTGTGTATTTGTGAACAGCACGATGCTAAAATTATGCGTAGGATTCTCTCCATAACATTCTTTAATTGATCTAGTCGATTTGGACCCTGGGAAACTAGTCATATTGTTTTTCGTATTTTTATGAAGCACGTAGGTATTTTCCATCATTTTGAATTTTTTCCAATAGTGCAATGTGTATTTAAAATATGGTAAATTTCCATTTCTCTAAAGCTCTGATATTTCAAATTTCAATAGATATTTTTTGGAATCTTTCTCAGGCTTTCATTACTGAAGCTTGGGATTACTATCTTAAAGCAGAGAAATCAAAATTTGACAGTTTTCCAAAAACACATTAGCTAGGTTTCCTCAAAACCGACACAATATTTCTTAAACTTTGCGCTTCGTCTTTTGGATCACAGATTCTAATGGTAAAACATCCTATTAAAGTACGTTAAAACGTGATTTCCCTTTGAGTAGCCCCTTCTACCAATGTTCAATTAGTTAATGTATTCTGTGTGTCAAAGTTGTCCAATTTTCAAAGTTGTACTTTGGTTCCGTCATTGTAAAACGAAATAATATTCATTAACTTAAAATCTCTTGTTAGAAACAATTCGACATTATTTGAATATTATTCAATTTCCCTATTTGTTCACGTGTCATTATATTCTAGTTTTCTTGAGCAAAACATTTGGAAAGAAATTTGAAATCTGCGTATTTCTCCTAGGAAAAAAAACATTGTTGGCTTTTCCGATTTAATTTTCGCTGATTCTGCTTCCTTTTTTCAGATTCTATTGCTTCCACTACAATAAT
This sequence comes from Teleogryllus oceanicus, assembly GCA_964035755.1. Classification (NCBI taxonomy): domain Eukaryota; kingdom Metazoa; phylum Arthropoda; class Insecta; order Orthoptera; family Gryllidae; genus Teleogryllus; species Teleogryllus oceanicus. The sequence continues at coordinate 33,250,704 of CAXIVR010000008.1, read as the reverse complement.
AAACACTAAAACTCGAAGACGAAGAGAAAGAGGAAACTGACGAAGAACAAGAAGCAATGAACAAGAACGAGAAGAAATAGGAAGAGGAGAAGAATAAGAAAAGGAAGCATGAAAAGGAGAAAAGTATAAAGAAAAGAAGAATGAAGAAGAAAAGGGAAAAGAGGTAAAGGAAAATTGAAAGAGGAGAAACCCGAAGAAAAGTAGCCAGAAAGAAGAAAAGTAAAAAAAAAGGAATAAGAAAAGAAGGGAATAAGGAAGAGGTGATATGAGGTCTTACTCCTTTCACCACTCCGCCCAGGGCCGCCGCGCCGATTCGAAATTCCCGCAGCCCCCACCGCCCGAACCGCCGCCGGCTGGCCCCTAGCAACACGCAGCGTTGCGGGGCCGCGCGCGCGTACGGGCGCACGAGGGCTCCGCGCCGGCGCGCACACCCACCACGCCCAGCGGCTCCGCGCCATCGCCGCGCTGCCCTGCCTCTGCTGACGGGAACCTGGCTCACGGCATCAACTAATGTCTGCAGTGCGTCTGACCGAGAGTTCCTAGGTTCGAGTCCCGAATTCAGTCGCTGTCTGGAGGAGAATTCTAGCGGCCGGCTGCTCTGATCGGTAGTTTTCCGTGGTTTCTCCGATCAACACCAAGTGAATGCCGGACCAGTACCCTACCAAACGGGCCACGGACCGCGCGCGATCTGTCCTTCCTCTTCCTTGTCCTATCCTCTCCTCTTACACACACACTTACACTAACATGCACCACACTACCACATATTCCGGGAGACCGGTCGGAAGCTCAGAGCTTGTCCCGACTGGGGCGGTGCCCCGCTGGTGGGAGAGTCCTGGTTAGGGGGAAACCCCACTAGCCGACGGTAGATCGGTGCCGGATCTCGCCATCCAGCGTGGGAGGATCACCGCCATCTCCCGAGAAACAAACATGCTCTACACTAACGGGACTAATGACCGAAGCAGTTGACGTGCCCGGAAACACGATAAAATCAATCAATCAATCAATCGAGTCCCGACGGTGGCAGGATATTCGACACTAGCTTGACAGCTGGGTCGAATTCAGTCGCTGTCTGGCTAAGAATTCTAGCAGCCGTCTGCTCTGATCGGTAGTTTTCCGTGGTTTCTCCGATCAACACCAGGCGAATGCCGGAGCAGTACCCTACCGAACGGGCCACGGACCGCGCGCGATCTGTCCTATCTCTTCCTTGTCCTATCCTCACCCCTTACACACACACACTACACCACCACACATGCCGGGAGACAGGTCGGGAGCTTAGGGCTTGTCCCGGCTGGGGCGGTGTCCCGCTGGTAGGAGATACCTGATTGGCGAAAAACCCGTTGAACGACGATATGTCGGCGCCGGATCTCGCCATCCAGTGGGAGATCACCGCCACATTCCGATGAAAAGCATGTACTCCGCTTACGGGACTAATGACTATAATAGTTGACGCGGCCGGAATCATTAATCAATCAATCAACTGATGCCAATGCGGTGCCTCTGGCCGGGAGGTCATAGGGTTCCCCGCTCGCCTTCCACCGCTGAGGGTAGGGTACAAAGTCCATTCGATCGAATTTGTGGCCGAAAGAGTGCGTTCACAGCGCGTCTACGAGTTTCCCCGTTTCCCCTGCTCCTTAATTCCCCGCTGCATTATTATTTTATAATTTCGTTGATTAATTGATTGTTAGTGATTCCGGGCGCGTCAACTACATGGGCCATTAGTCCCGAAGGTGTAGTGCATGTTTTTTTTCTCGGAAGGTGATGGTATTCTTCCCCGCTGGATGGCGAGACCGGCGTCAACTCACCGTCGGGTGGCGGGTTTTTCCCTAACCAGGTATTTCCCTCCAGAGGGGAATCACCCCAGCCGGGACAAGTTCTAATTCCCCGACAAGTCTCCCGGCATGTGTAGTAGTGTAATGCTTGTTAGTGTAAGTGAGTGTGTAAGAGGTGAGGATAGGACGTGGAAGAGGGAAGAAAGATCGCGCGCGGTCCGTAGCCCGTTTGTTAGGGTACTGTTCCAGCATTCGCCTCAAGGATAAAAGGTTCTATAACGCTATTATTGCAATAACGAGAAAATGGCCATGACCTAACAATAACTTGTAATAATTGATAATCGTTAACAACTTTTGGCATGCATAATAAATTGTAATTCATAGTTTGAAAGAAAGCTGATTCTCATTTGCCATTACGTGCAATCCTAAAGTAGACATTTTAGAATTATTTTCAGATTCCTCGCCACTCCGTATAGATGGCAGATTGGGTAATTGGTTGCGGAGTAAGTAGCAACAATTACTTCATAAGAACCTGACGACCGAGCTAGCGGGATTTTCATTTATTTGTAATATATCTGAAGACAGTAATCGATAATCAGGAATTCAAGTGTAATCTTTTCCTGGCACCCAAATTGTTTATAAATTCGGAAATTGGTTATTTATTAAATTGATTATTAATTATTAAATTGATTATTTGGAAATTGGTCACATTTATTATCAGTAATAATAAATGTTTCATTATAAAATAATTTTATTAAAGAAATTTAAAAAGAAAAAGTAGAATCTTCTTGTAAGAAAACATTCAGTAGCAATTAGAGACAGAATAATGATTTCCATATTGGATAGTGTTATAAAATGTTTCTCTCATAAGGGAAACACAACATTAAAGTTTACAAAACCTTTATTTTCAAAAAAACAAGTACAGACAAACACTGGACAGAACAACTTCTTCGGCGTACCCATACAAAAGATAAGGCAGCCTCACTCAATAGGCCTCGGCAATGACGCTGGTATATTGATTCAGTGGTGAGTTATAGTTGATATTTACATAATTGAAATGATTGGAGGCGTTGTCATTGTCAACAATAGTATTTATTTCAATAATAGCGACTAGTCGTTTTTGTGACTCGCAGACAGCAGAAAACTGATGATGATGGCTAATCCATCGAAAGCTACTATTATTGAAATAAATACTATTGTTGACAATGGCAACGCCTTCAATCATTTCAATTAATGACGCTGGTGCAAGGGGACCCTCAGTGGCGCGTACACTAGCGCGACTATACACTCCAGTCCAGTGTCAAAGGAGTCACTGTCTTCAGTGAAAAAGCTTACAAATCTCTGTCGTCGGAATAAGAGCTCACAGGTCACTCGGGGAATGAAAGAAGGGAAGGGAGGTTACTCCGATGAAATGAGAGAGCTTACAGGACACTGTCAACAGAATGAAAACCTACATATCACTGTCGTCGGGAAGAATTAGGTTAGTAGAGGCGACAGGTCACTTGTTGAAAGAAGAACTCCTTAAGCTTTCCTAAGTGTGGATGAGATTGCAGGTCACTGTCGTCGGAATGAGAGCTCACGTCTCACATCTAACGCCGACCAAACTACATTTTGTTTTTAATTCTAATTTTTCGGTATCTTAACCGAAAAATTACTTTAAGAATATTAAAGAAGGGTAAAAATCCTCATAAATTGCAAATTTTATTAAAAAATTTGTAGCCGTTTTTATGAAAATAGATTTTATCTGTAACTGTATATGCGAAATTTGAAGCTCTTTTTCACAGAAGTTTTTGAATTTTCGAGTACCTTAATTTGAAGTCATTTGAAGCAAATTAACTCGCAAATGCAATACAGTTTACAAATTGCTAAAAATGTGCATATTAGCGGTGTGAGAGAATTTCAAAAAAATTACATTTATATAATTTAAAAAAAGTACAGCAAAATGAACTTTACCTCACATTTAACTTCGCAATTAACAACGCTTATCCGTTGGAAAAGTTTGCCGAAAACATTTGAAGCAATTTTTTAGTAAATGGGGTTTGAGAGTTTCTGAAAATACGGAATTTTGAGCTCATTTTCACAGAAAACTGTTGAGTTTTCGAGAAGCTTTATTAAGACATTATTAAATCACAAGAATCATAAATACAATATTGCAAATTGCGGTTATGTAAATTATAAAAAAACAAGTCCAAAAAGTTACTTTTTGTAATTTTTGAAAACTAATACTAGAGCAAAATGGCGTTTATGTCACCGGATAGGCTACATTTAGCACTATCCCTGCAAAAAGTTCAAAGAAGAAATTTGAAGCCGTTTTCGAGAAAATCTTGTTTCTGTTATTTTTTATTATGCACATATTTCACGCAATATTGCACGAAAACTACTAAATTTTCGAAAATTGTAGATGACTTTAAGAAAGAACTAATAATGAAGAAAAATTTTAATTCAACGAAAAATTTCTCTTTTTAACTTCGTAGTTGAAGGAAGAACGAAAAATTCAAACTTTTGAAATTTTCGAAAATTGAGAGCATTGAAATTCGGACCTACGCCACTTGTTTGTGTATGGGCTCCTTTATTATTTCAGCAATATACATACCTTTTGTGCTTCTCACACGCAACCAATCTTTATAAATGATGTCAAAAGAAACAGAATTTCTCAGGGATATGACAAATTTCATTTTGACTTTAAAAATATCAAGGATTTGTTTTAAAAATCTAGCTAAATATTCATGTCAAATGCAACCCGTAACACTCAGCCACTTTTTTAGCTATATCGTTAAATAACTCTCAAACGAAGCGTTTAGGCTCTTAAAAACTAAAATTTTGAGGTCAAAGGCCGCAAAGAAACGTTCCTCATACCGTAATCTATGGGATATCTTAAACATTATATTAGATTTTTGCTGGTTCGACGCTTCTCGATTCTACACATGTTCTGAGCCAGTAGAATCTGCAACTGTATGTGAAATTAAACTAATTGATATTCTACGCCATTTAATTGCACGGGTGTACCTCTCTGCTCGATAATAATTTTAAATAAGAATATTTAGTATTGACAAGGGTGTATTGTATTGCTGTGAATTACAAGGACTCACATAGAACAAGTGACGGAGAATAAGAGTGGTCTTGAAGAAAAAGATATATTACAGGCTTAATATGGAAATGCTAAAATAGGAAAGATTGTGGGGTTTAGCATGCGAGAGTTCTTGCAGATACGTAGTTTTACTCTATTTTTACAAGAAATTTAAAGCATAAATTTGGAGCCCTTTTTGAAAAAAAAATGTCCGATGGACTTCATGTAAAGTACCCCGAATTTTAAAGAATGGTTTTCAAAATCTGAAGCTTCGACTCGAATGAGATCGACAGGGGTTTCTTCAATTTTGAAAAAATCTTACGTATAGTTTAGGCGCTAGTGGTGTTTACAGACGGACGGACAGACGTTTTGAAAAAAACAACACTTTTTCAGTATCAGGGGATCCCAAAAGGATCATCAAAGGACCCCGGGATGTGTATTTCTGTTGAAATCTCGCAATCGAATTTCCATAGTATTTCCCAACTTTCTCTACACTACGTATACGAGAAAGTAAGAAGATAAATTTTGTGTACGCATTTGTTATATTACCGTTCCAGGTAAGTTGAGAAATGTGTCCTCTTTTCAATTACGCCGTAAATAGAAATTTAAAAGTGCATCGTAAAGGCTGCGCGTGCACATGATATCTCGCCTGGGGTATACATTACGCTGAGGTAGTGCTCGTGAACCACGAAAAAGACAACGCAAGGCCGAAATACGAGCCTTTCGCGGTTGAACAATGATCATCCCCTCAAACGAAATGAAGGTAGTCCTTGATAGATCAAAACCGGTTCAGGAGTGTCTTCATCTATTTTCCAAATTTTAACAATCTTGAGTATTTCATGGGTAATTTTCTAAACAAATTATTAGAGTTTAGCAATTGAAAATTGCGATCGAACAGCGTTAACCGGAGGAAAATTAGAATTGAATTCCAAGATTTAGCCTCCTTTATCGTGATTCATGGTTTGTCATCAAAAGTGATTAGAGAACGCGAGATTTTTTATTCAATGGAATGAGTCTTGTTTTAGGCAGTGTTAACATCCTATTAGCCTCGTTTCTTCCTCCACGTCCGACAGTATTGTCCCTGTTAACAAAATTTGTGATTTTTTTAATGAAACATGGTTTTTAATAATAAATACCACACTTAGATCGTTTTCTTTGTGTTATTTGTAGAAAAAGAGATTCACAGTTATTACTGAAATCTATCTGGTTGTGCGACGTTGAGTGACACACGTGCACAATTGGTCCTAGGTGGTCAAACATGATCTGAAGTTTTCCTTCATTGGCTCTCCTGTACAATTTGCTCAATTATATATATCGTCTTGTACCGACACAAGCTTCAATTCCCTCTCCCGCAAGAAATTATATTCTCCACCATAAAGAAAAAGCACATGTGAAAGAGTCAATCGGCAAAATATATACGTGATCGCTAATATTTATGTGGTTTCTAATATTCATTAGAATATTTATGTGGTTTATAATATTCATGGTTACTTGAATCTTATAAATTCCAATGCAGTTAATATTGAATTTAAATTGTTTTAATTCACGTCTGGAAGTAAGCTTCAGCGCTTAACTAATTTATTATTTATTATATGGAAATTCTCTTTCTATTTTTCGATCAAATTTCCGAAACAAGAGCAATAATTGTGTTAATTGATAGAAAATTTTAATTAACGAGACTATTAGTAACCGTTTCATCTGAAGTATTTTAGGCTCTTCTTCGTGTGAATAACTGCAGGCCACAGATTCCTGAAATCCACAGATTCCTGAAGAAAAATCTTCCAATATAACATAGGTTTATGTATGTTTTCTTACCAAATTATCTTGTCACACATTTCGTAGCTTCGTAAAACTTCATTTAACTCGCTTTTTTTCCTTCAAAATAAAGCATGAGTACAAAAACGCAAGGGCGTCCTTCTTTTCAATTCTATAACGGTTTCCTCGGCGCTGTTCAAATGGAAATGCAGACTGGAACAGGAATTCTCATTGTTGATGCACGTTCTACCTCCATTTTATTTCCCGTCTGGGTCTCTGAGCCAGATCCAGGGATCTCCAAACAAGGAACCGGGAAAGAGAAACGGTCCGCTATAAATTTAGATCTCCAGCCTTCACAAAGAAATGAGGAATGAATGCCATAGATATACTAGCTGATCTCCATATGTTACGTCAAAGTAATTAATTTCCCCATTATGACACTAGATAGTCCGACCCATTCGTCCAGACGTTGGCCGGAGGCATCGGATCCGATTGCAGTGCTAATGCCAAACCAGCAAAGTACATCGTGTAGAAATCGGCAAACTAGAAACGTAGTGGCCTAAAAGCTGGGTGTTATTGAGAAACTGGGAAACTAGGTATTGTAAAACCCAGCAAAAAAGATATGTAGTGGATAGATAGCCCAAGCCATCTATCCAGCCTTTAGCAGGAGCCATCGTCTCTGATTTCAGGGCTAATGGCACACCGACAAACTCGATAGTGTAAAAACCAGCGAAAAAGATATATAGCCCGACCTATCCATCCAGCCGTTACCCTCACCATAGGCTCCGATTGCAGTGCTAAAGGCAAACCGGCAAACTGGATACTTTAAAACCGGACAAGTACATAGATACTGAGGGGCTAGATTGCCCGACCCATCCATTTAGTCACTAGGCGGAACCATCGGTTCCAATTGCATAAATAATGGCAGACCGGCAAACTAGATATGTAGTAGCTAAAGAGCCCGACTCATCCATCCAGCCGTTAGTCGGAGCCATCGGTTCCGATGGCAGAGCTAATGGCAAACGCAAAGTACATAGTGTAGAAACCGGGCATGTAGATACGTAGTGGCGAGATAGCCTAACCTATCCATCCTGCCGTTAGTCCGAGCAATAGGCTACGATAGCAGTGCTAAGGGCAAACTGGCAAATTAGATACTTTAAAAACCGGACAACTAGATGCGTAGTGGCTAGATAGCCCGATCCATCCATCAAGTCATTATCCGGAGCCATCGGCTCCGATTGCAGTGCTAATGCCAAACCAGCAAACTACATCGTGTAGAAATCGGCAAACTAGAAACGTAGTGGCCTAAAAGCAACTCCTATCCATCCAGCCGTTGGCCCGAGCCGTCGGCTACGATCGCAGTGCTAATGGCAAACCGGCAAATTAGATTCTTTAAAACCCGGACAACTACCGGACAAACACCGGAGAGGAAACAAAGAAAATGATGCAAAAATGTCACTACAGACCATTATCAACTACGTGAACACAGATAGTTTGCAGCTAGAGAATAGTACATCATAATTTGTAAAGTAAGATAATTGATTTGTAGGGGCTTGCTTTCTGTGCGTTATGATTCCCAGTCAAACGGGAGAAATTTCTTGCCATCGTTATCAAATTAATATTTTCAAGAGCTGGAAATGAAAATATCTTTTAGAAAATTAGAAGGGGGAAAGAAGTTTCTTATACAAGTTATTTCTTATACAAGTGAAAAACAGGGATTTATTTGATTCCTCTTGTGCTGTCATTTCAATGTACGGGTACTTAAGAATATACGTTGCCTTTCTATTGAGATACGTAATGACAACGTTTGAAAAACTCGTCATAGTAATAAAGTAATGCGTTCCCATACACGATTTAGTCTGCATTTATCCGAACATTTGATATTTAAATTGGTTGTGCATATTGTTTGAATTCTCCGACCCATATGCCTATGATTAGAAAAGCTTATTGCGCTTCTATGCATTCAAGCACGGAGTGGCCAATAGAGTGTTATCTCCGTCTGATCTCTGCCACGACCCATTCATTGGCGCTCAGTAGGTTACTCTTGTGCTACGACTCAAAACTAGGGTCACTCAGTAGCAGTAGTTTCAGTCGTCTCATAAATATCTTCAGAAAGTAGCAGATATTTCTATTACCCATTTCAGAGTAATCTTATAATGAAAGGAAATTAACATGTTCATAATTATGAAATTTAACTGAATGTATTCAGGTATGAAATCTATAAAAAAAATAGACATTCCACAAAATATTAGCCTGTATGGCGTTTTTATAATTTCTGATTGTATTGAAATATAAACCATACAGTATGGAAACACAATAAATGCAGCTACTGTAAAAGTACGAATTATTGCCCCATATTGCAAATTTCTTAACAATAGGGATGAAATATTTAGAAGAAATGAAAAATTATGTGTTCCTATTCCAATAGAATACAATTATTAATAACATCAAGAAATGGCAGAACCGGGGAAAGTTATAGTTAACTTGTAAAACCGTTTGTCGGTCATCTTTTATCATTTCTTCCATCTTTAGAGGACATCATTTCATCTTGTCAGCAAAACTACATCAGTATTTTCACAACAAATGGACGGTTGTATTAGTAGATATTTTCGTAACAAATTTACCCAATAAATGTAAATGTCAAACACCAAAAGCATAGTAACTCACAGCGTACTTATAATACACGAATTCGACAATTGAAATGGGTAATTAAATGTAACACATTGGAAAAAGTTCAAAATCATAAGGAATTGAGCATGAATTTGAATAGAGTGTCAAAATATTTTCGCATTTTCTGCATATTTTAAACATCAAGTTAAATTGGCTCACGTGCCATACTCCAACCAGAAATTCTGTCTCATAAATATGGAACAGTTGTACCCACTGACCTCCCACAGTGCCCGTAAAATATATTTGGTTTCTCTCATGCATGCGGAAGTTCCAAGCCAAATCTTGCTCCATACCGACTACGATTATGACATTTGGTTTCTGAGACATGAAATGGCAAATGTTAGAAGAAGAAAATTAAAAATTCTAGTAGTAATCATATATTACAATGTATAACTTTACTTGTATGCAATTTGAGATGAATGGCCAGAAAAAGTGAATCAAAGAGTGAATGAATGACACTTTTGAACAAGTCACAAGAGAACAGTTGTGTTTGCCCGCGAAATTCTTGTTCCTAAAGTTGAGAACTTTGCTGAGATGGGATAGTGCCAGTCCACATACAGGTTGTGCTTGTCCCGTATTACTTCCAATGTAATCGCCCAAAATGTAGTTTGCTTGTGTATTCGTATGCACGAAGCTTTCTTTATCACATTAACTATTCTTCCCAACGAGGGTGAGGTAAGGGTATTTTCTTTGCAACTCAATCCATTCTTTGACTTCATCCCTCTCGCTGACAGGATTTTACCCCCAGATTCACCAATCGAGTGGCTAATAATAATAATTATTATTATTATTATTATTATTATTATTATTATTATTATTATTATTATTATATTTAATTTAAGATTAATATTAGAATTTTATTATTATTATTATTATTATTATTATTATTATTATTATTATTATTATTATTATAAACCGAGCGAAGTGGCTCAGAATGTGGCGGGCTGACTTCGCAGTCGGGAGCCTGGGTTCGATATCCGTGCCGGCCATCGTGGCGGGTTTTCGTGCATTCCCTCGGTAAAACAGGTGAATGTTGGGATGGTTCAAAAATACCACAATCACCTATTACCTCATAATTCATAATTCAAGGCATAGCAACCTTGTGTTACCAAGGAATACAGCCGAAATGCTGATCCTCATAATGACCGACGTTAATCTCTCTCCGGGATAGAATAAGACTTTGTCTCAGAAGAGAACGTGTAGGGTGATCAGAAATTGCCGATACGCAAATAATAATAATAATAATAATAATAATAATAATAATAATAATAATAATAATAATAATCTCAAAATAACATTATTAACAATTTAGAACTATCTTAAATATTTTGCTAATAAAATTGTAACTGCCCATTTCCGGGGGTCTCTAAATATTTTAATTTTCCCTCTCCTTGCAAAGTGCTTAATAATAGGGGTAGAAATTTTAGAAGAAAATAAAAATGTATTATAATTTCAATACAATGGTTATCATGTGCTGGTCCACGTAGGCAGAGTCGAGGATTACGATTTCGAAACCCGGTAAGGCAAGGGGACACGTGGGACGATTGGCTTAATATTTTGACTGCATTCTCTACCGTAGTAAGCACATAAAGTCATGCATTCATTAATTTATGGAGGCATATATTCTATTGGGGAGAGGGGAGGGGCGGGCATGCAGGACCCGCCATTAAGAGTTGGCAGGGGGAGTAGCTGGGGCGTGGCGGTCAGGACGCAGGTAGACGGTGCGCAGGCAGGGTAGATCGTAGCGAAACGGGGATGTAATTAAAATTTCTTCCATTGTACAATTTTGATAGGATTCATTCTTATTTATGTATAGATTATTGTCTCCAATGAACACCAGGCGAATGACGGAGCAGCACCCTCATAAAAGGACCACGGACCGCGCGCGATCTTTCCTTCCTCTTCCTTGTCCTATCCTCTCCCCTTACACACACACACACACCACTTACACTAACATGCACCACACTACCATACATGTCGGGAGACCGGTCGGGGACTTAGAACATGTCCCGGCCGGGGCGGTGCCCCGCTGGTGAGAGATATCTGGTTGGGGAAAATCGCGTTTGCCGACGGTAGGTCGGCACCGGATCTGGCCATCCAGCGGGGGAAGACCACTGCCACCAACCGAACAAAAACACGCACTACACTTACGGGACTATAATGACCATAGTAGTTGACGCGCGGAATCACTAATCAGTCAATTATAAATGATTGTGATAATTAAATACCCGATCAACGACGAGTTTCTTCATTTAGTTTTAATAACACAGCACTGTATCAGTTTATATACTAACGCGGAATTGTGAACGATTTCGGTCATTATTTGGACCAAAGACATTCTCATTTTGGTCGAGGGGCACACGATTTTTCTTACACGTGCCTTATAAAGGAACCATTAATTTTCTGTAGTAAAACGACTGCAAAAAGTGTATTTCTACTGACATAGATAAAAACATTCTGTGTACAAAACGTATACGTTAGTCACATGAATATAGTTTGCATGTCTAACGGTCACTGGGGATTCTTCAGAATTGAGTCACTTTATGCTTATTACTGCGCATCACATCAGCGTATTGTTACCTGCCTAGTTTGAAAAACTCAATTTTGCAGACAAATAACCATACATATATGACTGCTTTAAGAAATGAGCGTACAAAAAATAGTCTACTATTTATTTTTTATTGATACCTTATTGCTCGATATGCCCTGCATAACTTACCTGGGTCTAGTGGACCGTGGTTACGAGGATCATATGACAACAGTTGAGTGATGATACATGTTTTCTAACGACGGTAATTATGAAAGGGAATTACAGGAGGGAAAGACAAACCTAGTCCAGTTAACATCTAGTTGGTCGGTAAATAACTGAATTAGAATCATTAAAATTAAGAAAAAATAAAATATTACCACGGGCATTAACTGGTTTCAATCATCTCGGACGACCAAATGCGTGTAGGCCAAAGGTTCTCGGGTTTTTTGTCCTCGCTCCTTCATTAGAACACCTTGATGCATACATAACTATTAACGACGCCATTGTTTAACCGGAATACCTCTCACGTTTGGTTGACTCACGCGGTACGACTGTCCGGTATCTCCAACTGCACCCGTTCTCTATCCGGCTGGGGAAGACGGAGCTGCAGAGGCCGGTGGCGCCGGCCGGGGCGGGGCCCGCAAGCGGCCGGCGACCGGAGCAGCGCGGCGCGGAGCTGCTCGGGCCGCCCGCCGGCTCGCCGGCCCTGGCATTGGAGCCAATGTCAGCCGCGAGGCGGCGATCGCCCGCAAGGACGCCGGGAAAGCCGCCCGCCCGCTCGCCCGCCCGCCCGCTGCAGCCGCCGCCGCCGCCCCGGGCGCTGCTCCGCGAACCGCTGGCCACGCGCTGCGCCGTTGCTAAGGTACCGCTGTCCCGCTCCGTCACGCCACGCCCCGCTCCGCCCCGCCCCGCCCCTCGCGGGGCCCGGCTTCCTGGCTTCGCGACGCGTGGGAGACTGGAGTACTCGAGGTTCAATGGCGCAAGACTGTCAGAACCGTACAGTGCTCGCAATTTTTTTTTTATATTCCCAACGAGGAGGAGAATTCTAGCGACCGGCTGCTCCGGTAGTTTTCCGGGGTTTCCCCGATCAACACCAGGTGAATGCCTGAGTAGTACCCTAACAAACGGGCCACGGCCCGCGCGCGATCTTTCCTTCCTCTTCCTTGCCCCATCCTCCCCCTAACACACACACTTACACTAGCATGCACTACACTACCACACATTCCGGGAGATCGGTCGGGAGCTTAGAGCTTGTCCCGGCTGGGGCGGTGCCCCGCTGGTGGGAGAGTCCTGGTTAGGGGGAAACCCCACTAACCGACGGTAGGTCGGCGCCGAATCTCGCCATCCAGCGGGGAAGATCACCGCCATCTCCCGAGAAAAAACATTCACTACACTAACGGAACTAATGACCGAAGCAGTTGACGCGCCCGGAAACACGAAAAAAGCAAATCAATCAAACCCAACGAGGACGTCCTGCCCTGACTCGTCGCCTCGTCCCATTTCATCCTGCCCCTACACACCCGCACCGTCCTGCCCGTCGTCCTAGCTATGCGACGGACAGGAGACTGAACTGCTGCTGGTCCAATGCCATACAGGTAGCGGAAGCTCAGTGCATTAACTGATGTCACTGCAGCGCCTCTGACCGAGAGGTCCTAGGTTCCCACTCCCCACGGTGGCAGGATTTTTGCACATCGGCCTGCGCCCCGCGCTGCCCTGCCTTTGCTGATGGGAAAGTGGCTCAGGGCATACACTAATGTCTGCAGTGCGTCTGATCCCGAATTCAGTCGCTGTCTGGAGGAGAATTCTAGCGGCCGGCTGCTCTGATCGGTAGTTTTCCGTGGTTTCTCCGATCAACACCAGGCGAATGCCGGAGCAGTACCCTACCAAACGGGCAACGGACCGCGCGCGATCTGTCCTTCCTCTTCCTTGTCCAATCCTTTCCCCTTACACAAACACACTTACCTGCACTACACTACCACATATTCCGGGAGACCGGTCGGGAGCTTAGAACTTGTCTCGACTGGGGCGGTGCCCCGCTGGTGGGAGAGTCCTGGTTAGGGGGAAACCCCATTAGCCGACGGTAGGGGGCACCGGATCTCGCCATCCAGCGAGGGGAGATCACCGCCATTTTCCGAGAAAAAAACATTCACTACCCAAACGGGACTAATGACCGAAGCAGTTGACACGCCCGGAAACACGAAAAAATCAATTAATCAATCCAATACCGTAGGACTGTCAAACTGAGTGCGTTATATGCACAACCTTTTTTTTGTATTCCTCAAAGGGGGCGTCCCGCTTTGTTACGCACCCCCTCGCCACCTTCCTGCCCTGCCCCTCCCCGGCTCGGTCGTCCTCCGGGTTCTTCGTTTCGCGTGGCGTGGGAGGCTTCAGTACTGCAGGTCCAATACCGCAGGACTGGCACACAGCACGTACTCTGCGCGCACTTGTTTGTGATGCTTGTGGTTAAGTGGAACTGTTTCGTGGTCACGCTAAGAAGAGATATTTTAGATGAACCTTGCTATTAATAAAAACAATATTTCACAGCAGCGGATGCGAGGAGGAGTTAATTCTGGACACATCAATGCAGATGCAACGCCCTTTTGCTGTAGAGAGGGGTGAAACGGGGGCTAAGAAATATTTATATATTATTTTTATGTTAGATTTATAATGTAACCACTCCTACGTCATTTGGTTTAGGGGATGGGTTAGAGAGTTATACCATCTTATCCGGGAAACTGGAAGCGGTGGCTCAGTGCATCAATTGATGTCACTGGAGAGCCTCTGACCGGGAGGTCCTAGGTTCCAGTCCCGACGGGGCAGGATTTTCGACACTAGCTTTCCAGCTTGGTCGAATTCAGTCGCTGTCTGGAGGAGAATTCTACCGGCCGGCTGCTCTGATCGGTAGTTTTCCGTGGTTTCTCCGATTAACACCAGGCGAATGAAGGAGCAGTACCCGAACGGACACGGACCGCCCGCGATCTTTCCTTCCTCCTCCTTGTCCTTCTCCTCCTTGGGAGAGTCCTGGTTAAGGGGAAACCCCAGTAGCCGACGGTAGGTTGACGCCGGATCTCGTCATCCAGCGGGAGAAGATCACCGCCATCTCCCGAGAAAAAACATACATTACACTAACGGGACTAATGACCAAAGCAGTTGACGCGCCCGGAAACACGAAAAAAACAAACCAAACCAAACTAGCTTTCCAGCTTGGTCGAATTCAGTCGCTGTCTGGAGGAGAATTCTACCGGCCGGCTGCTCTGATCGGTAGTTTTCCGTGGTTTCTCCGATTAACACCAGGCGAATGAAGGAGCAGTACCCGAACGGACACGGACCGCCCGCGATCTTTCCTTCCTCCTCCTTGTCCTTTCTCCTCCTTGGGAGAGTCCTGGTTAAGGGGAAACCCCAGTAGCCGACGGTAGGTTGACGCCGGATCTCGTCATCCAGCGGGGGAAGATCACCGCCATCTCCCGAGAAAAAACATACATTACACTAACGGGACTAATGACCAAAGCAGTTGACGCGCCCGGAAACACGAAAAAAACAAACCAAACCAAACTAGCTTTCCAGCTTGGTCGAATTCAGTCGCTGTCTGGAGGAGAATTCAAGCGGCCAGCTGCTCTGATCGGTAGTTTTCCGTGGTTTCTCCGATCAACACCAGGCGAATGCCGGAGCAGTACCCGAACGGACACGGACCGTCCACGATCTTTCCTTCCTCCTCCTTGTCCTATCCTCTCCCCTTACACACACACACACACACACACATTTACACTAACATGCACTACACTACCACATATTCCGGGAGACCTGTCGGGGACTTAGAACTTGTCCCGGCTGGGGCGGTGCCTTGCTGGTGGTGGGAGAACCTCGCTAGTCGACGGTAGATCGGCGTCGGATCTCACTATCCAGTGAGGGAAAATCTCCGCCACCTTCCCCGCCCCGAGTATGTTCCAGTATTTTCTTTATCAGAGAATTGGTGGAAAGAAGTAAAAAAGGTAACAATTTTGAAAATTAAAACTCAAAACTTCTCACGTATTAGTGCTAAATTTGGATTCATTTGGTTTAGTTTAGGACCAAGAAAATTTATTTTCTTTTCCTGTAGACGAATCAGAGAAAACGTGTCCTTATCTGCCTGGAAGCTGTCGCGGTGGCGGCGTCAGTGATCGCTGGGAAGGGGCGCAGGTGGCGTCGGGCACGGCACGGCCACTACCTGCCTCTCGACCATAGAGTAAATACTACCTCTTTAGTCTATGTCTCGACCCATGGCCACTGGGAAGCCAGCAACTGCACCGCTGCAGCACAGTCACAGGCACAAGGCTGGCGGCTATTAAGGCTAAATGTACCGACACTAGTTCCATTTGTCGCCACCACGTGGCAGCACCAAAATAAGCAAAATTTACTAGACCGATAACGTCTGAACAAATTGTCCGATTTTCGATCTGTAAACGGCATTGGACTCCTTTTTAAAATAGAATTTACGCTACGATGCCGTTTTTTCAAAAAATATTTCCAAAAAACTTTTCTCATAGTTCCGGGAAGAAATTAAAAAATGTGGGCTTATAGGGCGATGGCGTGCTTCCTGAATCCAACGCCGTGTCAATCATGCAAATCGGATGATTAGGAGCGGCGTAAAGTGAAATTTAGAGAAAAAATACCTGACCCCCCTTCCCGCTTCCCCTTGCGTCGACCTGACCCGTCTGGGCCCTCCCTCGACGCGGCCAAACGGCCAAACCCGGCGGCCAGCGGCGCGGGAGGTCGAACTTTCAGACAGGCAAGCTCGGCAGTCAGTTTAAGCTTTCGTCCCTTTCAGTCTCAATATATTTTTCTCCACGTGTCAAACTAGTGATGCTGTAATACAGCCAAACGGTCTCGTTTCATCTGAAATAGTCGTATAAAACTATATATCTTGTTCACATATTTCCGTCTTTCTTCGAATACCATCAAACAATTATTTGAGGCGGTACTCAAAATATCGATTCCGATTTGGGAACTGACTTCAAAATGAAAATGGAATTAATTGTGTAGATATCCCCAATATTCTATGCCATAACATCTTATTTTACATACATTTTACTTCTAAAATCTTCCGTTATCATTCCTCTACCAGAAAGTATGAGCCGAGATTACGTACGAGCTCTTTTATCTTGCGACTCGATTTTTGATCTCAAAACGGCGTTTGTCTCCTTGATAGATTTCACCTGATGAATCTGTTTTCCCAAGTAAAATCGCGGAAGCTAAATTTTAAAATTGTTTTCTTTGTTCTTAATTTCAAAACTACTTTCCGCCAAATTATGTAATCGGTACCGGAAAACTCTTATTGTCGGGCCCTGGTAAAGTAAAAGTGGATAAATCCTCTTGCTAAATATTACTTTACTTCTTCTAACTCGTGGTCTAGCGAAAAATACAATACATGTGTCCTTGATACCTAAAAATCGATTGACGCCAAAACATGTCTGTCCGTTTATGGTCAACGCTAACGCCCAAACCGCTCTGCCAATTTTCTCCAAAATTGATCTTCCCGAATCTACCTGAAAGAACTCGATCCTTTGGGAGTTTCAAACGGATATTTTGATTTTTGAGGGTACTTTACATTAAGCCTCAAAATCATTTTCAAAATCTTCTCAAACCGTCACCAAATTATTTGATTAAATTTTGTCCTCGTGTTACGTACAGAACGCAAGAGAAATGTGATTTATGGTGTTTGTTGACATCACTTATTTTTAGAAAATTGCTAACGTGCAATTTTTGGGGGCGTCTTCCTTCAACTATAATATTGATATATTTTTTCCTTACTGAAATCTGTTCTGACAGATCTGAAAATAAGATCAAGTTTAATTTTTGTAACATTTGAGTAGTTTTCGTGCAATTTGGGGCGAAGTATAGGCAATTAAAACAATTGTAACTTTTTCTCAAAAAGAGCTCCAATTTTTTTGTTTAAAGACGATACAAAATATGATGGTGGTCTCATTTTCGCCCACCCCGCCGTATTTTCGAAGATTGCAAAGGTCATGTAAGTTTATTGCAAAACCGCGTAGTTTTAGAGTGAATTTAAGAATAAAATTGATGTATATATTAAAAATCTCAAAAATCACATCAATTTTTTTCCACGGGTAGAAGGGAAGCTTAAATTGCACATGAGTTTTGGTGATAGTGACAAAGATTTTTTTATAACATCATTTTTATTTATTTTTTAAAATGAATTTGTTAAGGTCAGTCTATAACAACTAGGTCATCAGCGACTCCGATGATTATACATCAGTACAAACAAACACGGATTACTGTTTTAACATAAATCATCATATCAAAGTCATTTACACTATGCCAAATTATATGGTGTATGCTTAATGTAGATTACGTTCTATTACAATACACAATAGTTATATAAAAAGCTGAATTTTGTAATTTCTATTGATTTTAATTTCTTGACACCCCGTTTGCATAATTGAACAATTATTTTTTTGGTTTCCTTCCATTTTCACAATTCCAGAATCCAAAAGAGTATACCATGTCACAAGCAAAAATCAAAAACCAAAATTCCGGGAGATGTACCAAAAAACTAGCTATATCAAACCAAGAAATACACCAGAATGAACCAAAATTACTGTCGGGCCTACACTTACTTCTACACGGTACAATCTCCTCACTCAAGTTTACTCAATACACGGTTACCAGCGTGCTGTGTCTCTGGCTGGCAGCGCTCGCTTTTAAAGCGGGTGGCGCCGCAGACTCGCTGCACCGCTCCTGGCTCTCCGGCCAGCCTTCCTTCTAAGCTCGGGCGGCGCCTTTTCCGCTTCCCCGCCTCTGCCGACTTCCTCGGTCGCCGCTGAGCACTGCCACCTTGGCGCGCTCTTCAAACGTGGTTATACAGCCGCAACAGAGAGTTCTAGGGTTCTTAGGGATGGCGTCGGCAGTCACATAGCTGGGGTGGTAGCAGACCAAGTGCAGCTGGCCAGCACACGTCGAGGGCAGCTATGCCAAACTGGCATCTCTTGCAGATCCAATCCCAGAACAGATAATTGGGATTTACAATCTGCCAAACTCACCAGTAGATGTGGCAGCCCCTTGCAAATATATACCTACGGAGTAGAAAAGAGACAGTAACATGTACTGTGATTACTACGTATGAAGGCACAATTAAGATTAACTACATTCATATTGCAAAATGATGAGTGCAGATCTGTGTTCGCTTATGTTAGAATAAAAAATTGTGAACCAATGAGTAGCAATCAATTCATTATATTCTGAAAATCCTCTGGAGGAATACAAAATAATCGAAAAAGAAGTTCCAAAAATTTCCCACATTTACTTATTTGAAAAACTTAAACGCTTGTTGTTCACACAAAAACAGACGGACAGAGACGTTTTGGAAAAAAAAAATCACTATGAGGAATTCCACAACATGTATCTCTTTTACAATTTCGTCATCTTTTTTTTGCAAAATTTCACAATTTCATCTTTACTTCGTATACCGAAAAGAAAAACTACTATCGCACATATGTTTATATTGGTAATGAAAATGGAAAAACATTAAAATGTGCAACAATTTAAAGTTGTACACTTGAAGAATATATTGTTTATTACGGAGGAATTACGGTCCGTATTTATAGACAGACTAATTTTGTTTCATAATTTATTTCATAAGCTTCATGAACAACACTTTCAGGGATTGTTGTCCCCATCATTAGGCTGTACAATTGAATGATAAAAAATATATAGTAAAAAGTTTAAAATTATTTATAATACAATAGAGAAATGGAGAAATTATGACAGGTGAGAACCTACCAGACAGAGCTCACAGAAAAGAGTGTATACAAACATTATGATACAGTTAACTGTGTCACTGGACAGACAAAAATAAGTTCGTTACGTTGGTGAGATCTATTGAAAGAATGGTAGAAGAAATTAAGGCGAGAAAGGAGAGGGGCGGGGTATGAAAGCGGCGGAGAGAAGGGGGAACTGTTTTTTCTATGTCCGACATCTATACAGCAAAGTATCGTACATGTTGGTAAAATGGTTATTCTAAACAGCAGTACTAATAGAATTATTTATTTTAACATGTAAAGTTTCAGAAAGTAAGCGTGCATATCTCCGAGTCTCAATATCAAAGATTCTTGGTTTCTGAAAGTTGAATGAGAGGTTGAACTTTATCCAATGATTAGATACAGGTTTTGTTTTTGAGGAATTTCTCTGATGTTCCTATCGTGTTCTTTCATTCTAGTCAGAACCTTTCGACTAGCTTGGCCTAAATGTATTTATCACAATCGTTGCATTCAATGCCGTACACAACATTAGCTTTAATC
The DNA here is from genome assembly GCA_964035755.1 of Teleogryllus oceanicus. Taxonomy (NCBI): domain Eukaryota; kingdom Metazoa; phylum Arthropoda; class Insecta; order Orthoptera; family Gryllidae; genus Teleogryllus; species Teleogryllus oceanicus. Next base: position 33,230,619 of record CAXIVR010000008.1, on the reverse strand, counting down.
AAAGGAGAAGTATAGTCTTTGACATTTCTGACCACAGTCTATTATGGGCTTTGTTCGTTAGTCTGCAGTGGTACTTCTTTGAAAAATCTGTTACAATTTATAATTAATTATGGGAACAAAAATATATATTGAAGAATATATTTTATTCAGAAATTATATATCTTTGAAAAGTAATTGTAGGAGAGTGAAAAACAATGTTAATTTTTTACGTTTTTACTTTCTTGCACTTACTAACGTAAGAAGAGAAAGTATTGTAATCGTGGGCCGGAAAACGGCGAATTTTCAACACAAAATCCCTTATTGCTGGGCCCTGATAACGAAAAAGTGGATAAATCCAGTTGCTAAATATAGAAAAAAATCCTCTAACAGGTGGAGTAGCCAGAATCCATATTTTGTGCGTCCTTCACATCGAAAAATCAATTGACGACCTGTCCGTCTGTGCACTACGCTAGCGCATAAACCATTAAGCTGATTTTCTCCAAAATTGATATTGTCCAATCGTTCTGGGTGATGTCACGGTCCCTGTATTTTGAACCCGATATTTTAATTTAAGGGGGTACTTTTTTAAGGCCCCCTCGGACATTTTCAAAGAAATGGCTCCAATTTTTTTAATTTAATTTTGTTTTTATTTAACTTTAATAATCGTTCGGAAAAAAATCAGAATGTTCATAAATACTCCCCAAAATGTTCGTAATTTTTCACGGAGTGAAGGAACTTTCAACACTGAGTTAACCAGAATTTAATATAATTTACCAATTAATTTTTCAATGTATTAATTGTAATAAATATATAGTTATTTAAAAATATAAATCTTGTCTTTAACGTAGAATGTATCTTTAAATTGGTAGTTGTAGTAAGAATACATATTACGCATCAATTTATAAAATAATTAATCAAAATTTTTAATTCCGTTATGTTAACAATAATTTTATAAAAACAATTTTTATAATTTATTTTATATACTACTACATTCAAAGTCTTCAAAAAATTTTCACTTAAATTTTAGTGAATTCTCTAAAATTGATAATATTTGGAACCTCTCAAGTAATTAAAAACTAGAGGTGCTACAGAATGGCACAGACTTTCTCGTACTATTTTCATCTAATTTCCTTGGTGCGGGTTTCATAAAATAACATTTTATGAAACATATCTTGCTACCAAAGAGGTTATTTATGATGCTGATAAGCAAAAAAAGTGTTTGTAAAGTTAAGTAAATTACAGTATAGTTCTAAGATATTGATTCATTGAGAAATTAGGTCTCGTGCAAACTGAAAAGGGAGATTCTGCTGCCGACATGCCGAGAAATTAATAGACTTTCGGTTTTGTAATATAAGGGTCACTTAAAAAATAGCGATAAATACAATATCTGGTTTTGTAATTTGCTTATTTTGAGCAACAACTCGTGAAGAGTGTTTTGGTGATAGTGACAATGATTACTTTGAATTTTTTAAACAAAAAGCGTTTTTTATTATTTTTTAAAATTCAATAATTTAAGGTCACTCTATAACAGTGAGGTCATCAGCGACCCTTGTCATTAAACAACAGTATAAAAATTGTAAATACAGTTCTAATCAAAATAAACATAAGTCAAAATCATTTACATTATGTCAAATTACATGGTGTGTGCGTAATCTAGCTTGTGTACTATAGCAATACACAATAGTTATACAAGAGTGCTATATTTTAGTAATTTCTAATGATTTAAGTATCTGGGAATCCCTGTCTCTGAAAATGAACAATGCTTTTTTGCGTTCTTCCATTTTCAGAAGCTTATTTACATTATTGACCGGGGCATTCAAGAACGAGGTGGGAAGTGGAGATTGATGCACCACACTTTGGACAGGGTTTGGATCGACTTGTTGAATAGATGAGAGAAATTAAGTTATTATATATAATATTTGCACATAATGTAAATAGAGATAAATGAAAAGACAACAATATAGAAATAAGATCTTATACAAACAACACGTCGATTTAGTACAACAGTTCTACACGCCACCAACAGGCACTCATGTTTTGACTGCAAAAGTCATGGCGACCCCTAGTTCTGCGCAGGTTCTGCGAGTATCCACCAAGAGCGCTGAAACCATAGGAGCAACTCGATGAAGCATGGTGGAAACATATCGACTTATCGATTAATAATCGTTGTATTAATCGATCGATTACTATCGAAAAGTCGTGATTGCTCCTTTTAGCGCTGGAAGCGCAGGCGTGTTCGCGTATGGTGTAACTGTGCGTGAATGAAGCTGAATTTATGGGTGTGGAATTTATATGAAGTATGTTCGATATCTTATTTATGGACTTTGAAATGTTATAAAATAAAGACTTACCTTTAGAAGATGAAATAATTAAGTAACCAATTTTTGGGCATGTTGTAACAGCTGTCGTCTGTACAACGTGCTTTCTCTAATGTACCAATTAAATATCCTTCAAATTAATGTGTCTCTCTCGTCGCACGGTTATTTGAGGTTCCATTATTCGTATAAAAATATCGTCCAATTCTGTGAATTGTTTAATTCTTGTAAGAAATAGTGAGATTTGAGACTCGTCAGTTTGTGGTTATGGGAGTGAGGATATGTATCACATATGTTAAATGCCTAAAGTGAATAATTAATTTACACTCTCATTCAAAGACTGACTTGTATTAAATGTGTATTCTGCATGTTCCCTGTAGTATTAAGATTTGATTGTGTATTTAAGAGTGACAGTTTCCAATGTTTTGATTCCCTTATGTATTGTTTTAGAAGTAAAAACCATGCCTCGAAGTAAAGCTACTGAAGAGACTGATAAGCTTACAAGAATAGCAATTGTGACTGCTGATAAATGTAAGCCCAAACGATGTCGCCAAGAATGCAAGAAATCATGTCCTGTTGTGCGAATGGGAAAATTATGTATTGAAGTGACTCCAAATGATAAGATTGCAGCAATATCAGAAGAACTATGCATTGGTTGTGGTATTTGTGTGAAGGTAAGTGTATACATATGTTTTTTTTTTTTTTTTTGTATTTAGGGGTGGACATGTTCATGTTATTCAATCTTTTGGATCTTCCTGCAACTAACTTTCCAGTGTTTTCTAAAAATACACTATCTTTGTTAATTTTGTCTCCTCCATTCTTCTGATATGCTATAACTATTTCCTGATTTTTGCATGTTTTTTTCAGTCATATTATTAACTCCTAAGTGTCAACATTATTGTTTTTCTAGTTCCTTGTAAATACTTAATCTCACTGCATTGTTTTCCAGTCATTTAATTAATATTGCTACCGGTCTGTTACATCCATTGAATGAAACTGGTTGTGTCATTATTTTTTTTTAATTTATTCCATTAGTTAACCTTTTTTTATTTGTTTTTAACAATTGAATGGAAATCAGAATGGCTGTTACTAAAAAACATTTTGGCTTATTCCCAAAATAATGAATTTTTAAAAATTGGCTTTATATTTGTTGATTAGTGTTGTTTACTTTCTCCAAAAATTACCTCGTTTTTGTCTTTATTCAATTGTATATTTTTGCAGATGTATTTTTTCCCATTTGTTGGTGAATAAGTCTTTCGGTTGTAGATCTCCACTTCTGGAATTTTAATTATTACTAATCTTACTGTTCTTCAGTTGTTTTGTATTGTCATGCAATTATAACTATGGTGAAATGGAGGAAAAGAACTCTTGAATGTATTCCCCTTGGATAAATGTAGATTATTCATACAGTCACCTTTTTGAATATTCATCTGCCAGCTTTCCAGTCTGATGGTATCCCTTATTACCCTACATGTTTTCATTAGATTCTGGAACCTGCAATACAGAAGACAGCAAAGAAATTTAAAATATTATTTTCTAATTTGGGGTCTTGGATACTTATCTACTTTGTCATTTCTGTAGATGTTCCACATTCTTCCATTGTGTGCAACAATACTAATAGAAAGATCCTCTGATATATTGAACAAAAATAAACAAACCCAATTAACCTTCCAAAGGTCACAGTGTTTCATTTCCATAAAGATTGTGTTTTGGCTTGGTCTTTCTTTCCTAGTTAACATATTTTGCTGTATGTTCCTGGAATTTTGAAAGCTAGTTGCTGATGATTGTTTTTTAACACATTATGTATAAAATGTGACTTTTCATTTTGTTTTGAGAGGAATTCAGCTTCATCTTAAAAGCATTTCAACATCATTTTCTTTGTTAGCATTACAGTTTGGGCCTTCCCAGTGATCTACTTCCATCTCATGTTATGTTTTGCTGTTTGCTTCCAGACCCTCATTCCCAACTGTTCCCTTACGTCCTGACACATTCTATCAATCTTCTAGTGACCTGCCAACTGGCTACCCCCAGTTATTCTTCCCTCCATCAAAGTACTTTAATATAGTTGTGTTAATTATGGATTAGTTCATTGTTGTTAGACCTGTCGTAATTTTACAAAGTACTTACTTGACAAAATATTTGAAATTGAATGAAATATAGTGTTGCTTCCTAACCTACCACTTCATGAAAAAATTTTCTGCAATCTCAATACCAGCAGACAATTATTAAGCAAATCTACTCCAGGAACATTTGAACTACCTCTAAAGAAATGCCTTGAATCTTTCTTTCTATTGGGCAGATAAAAAAATAAGACTACAACAGTGCTCCTATTTTCAGGAATCCTTTATGGGAAAAAGTTTGCTATATTGTGTCCGAGTTGAGGGTCAAATAGAAAAATAAAATCATAGTAATACGTTCACTTATTAAAACTGAAATCTCTAAATATTGTTTACCTCAAATATTGATGTATTAAGGCTACAAATGCTGTCAGACATTTGGTGGTATACATTGTTTATTTATTTTGTTAAAAATCTTTTTTCTATGTAAAAAATATTTAAAAATAAAATGCACAAAAATCTTAATGAATGCAGCAACAATATGAGAAGTGAGAAAATGTTGAGAAAAGTGTAGTAGTAAAAGTACTTTGTATAATGTGTAGTGAGAAGTGACCAGACAAAGTGAATGGCTGACTATGACGTATGGAGAAGAGATACAATCTGCAGATGTTTTCTAGAGATCCAGACTCCCTAACCCTTTCTATTTTCTTTACTTGGTTAGCAACAAGGGTTTTTGGCAATATTTGATTAACAGGAATATTTGTTCCCATAGAATAGTAATTGTGTGTGTTACCAAAGAAGTTGAAGATATCGTTTTCTGCTGACTAAACAATTCAACTCCCTCTCCTATATCTAGCACAAAAGGAGCTTATGTGAAGATGCACAGATAGTGAAGCTACATTTGTTGTTCATTGCCTGTTTTCTTAATGGATTAATGGAAACTGGTAGAATATTCTGATCGAGAAGGGGTTGTCGCAGAAGATTAATACTGTACTTGTTATAGACATATTTATTCTTTTAAAATTGGGACACTTGGGACAAGACAATAGTAAGCCTTTCAACAACAAAAATTGAAATTATATTTTTCATTTCAACTAGAGATTAATGAGTAGTGAAATAGCAATGTGAACACAAATTAGCAATGAATGCAGTAACTTTCAATGAAATAAATATGCTTTTCTGTTGATCTCCTAATTTACAGATATGTGAACATTGAATTGCCTCTCCTATAAAAATTACTTAAAATGTATATCATTATCTTCCCAAACCTCAAACAATGCAATGCAAATGATGACTTTTGAGCACCATTATTAAAATATACTTCATTTTCATTTTTAATGTTCCATGTAGTCCTTTCTATAGAAACAGATTTGTAGCAGAAAAGATTTAACATGACATATAAATTATGAATCAATTTTAATTGTTTAATGCCATCTGGCAGTGTATTGTAAAATAACTTACATGCGTTTTGGGTGAAATTTTGATTCTTGTAGAGTAACTTCATCTCTGGAATTCACCTCTAATGCACTTTAAAGGAAGTGTATTTATAGACAGTTCTTGCATATTTCCAGTTGTCCTTGAACTTAGTTGTCTTTTTGGTTTCATATTAAATTTTCAAGATTCTTTTGATTTTCCTCTTTTTACAACATATTTCCTTCAATGTTATTTTATGCTGTTCTTCAATTTCCTCTTCTTTTGTGAAGATCTTCAAATTAGTACATCATGCAAATTTGTTTCAAAAAAATGTATAGTGTATTATTGGTAGTATAATAAAATGGTGGTATTATTATGTTTCTGTTATTTTAGAAATGCCCGTTTGAAGCCATCACTATAATAAATCTGCCTAGCAATTTGGAGAAAGATACAACTCACAGATATTCCCAGAATTCATTTAAGTTACATAGACTTCCAATCCCTAGACCTGGTGAAGTCTTGGGTCTCGTGGGTACAAATGGAATTGGGAAGTCTACAGCATTGAAAATTCTTGCTGGCAAACAAAAACCCAACCTAGGCCGCTACTCTGTAAGTGAACAATATACAAAACTTTCCAAAAAAAAAAAAAAAAAATCACACAGATGAGATACTCTATTCAAAATGTAAGAGGTAAAGATGTAACTTATTTTTCAGGATCCCCCAGATTGGACAGAAATATTGAGCCATTTTCGTGGTTCTGAGTTACAAAATTATTTCACAAAAATTCTGGAAGATGACCTAAAGGCTCTCATTAAACCGCAATATGTAGATCAAATTCCAAAAGCTGTGAAGGGTACTGTCCAACAGCTTTTAGATAAGAAAGATGAACGTAGAAACCAGGATGAAATTTGTGATCTTCTAGGTAAATTACTTTTCTTTTACCCCTTTTCATTGAAATGGTTTTAGCTCTTGCTTAGGCAAACAGTGCAAGACTCTTCCTTATAATGTGTGTCCACTAATATTTTATCCTTTCAATTTGACAAAGCGATTGCTTTTAATTTGAGTATTCATTACTAAAATCTCTTTGTAAACTACATAATATTTGCTCATCAGAAAGTTTTTTCAATGTTGTTTTCATACATACATCTGAACTTTCACACAGATTTAATAAACCATGCAAATGCGAAGCATCTCGTAACATGATCAAAATTTCCAGACATTCAATCTGTGACCTTCTGTAGGTAGATAAATCAATAAATAATGTTATATCAATTATTGCTTAAAATTCAATCGCCAACCATGATTTCTTGCTACAAGGATCCTCCAAAAACGGTTTGCATGAGCAAAGAATCCTATGTTGAAATTTCTATATTATATATGTTGAAATTAGTATATTATATGTATTGAAATTACTATATTCTATATTTTTTATTGCGGTTTGTTGTCCAAAAAAAGTGAAAAATCTCATGGAGACTTTCAAAGAAGGGAAACAAAATCGCAAAATAGCAGATACAAAACTTTTTAGTTGACAGTAAAATGAGCCCATAAAGGGTTGAAATTTAAGTGTGTTTGAAGTTAGTTAAATATTTATTGTGAAATACAGAAGAAATTAGTGGGTTTGAGTTCTTGAGATTCCACTTTATTAATGGATTCGCAAAATTTGAATAGTTATGTTCATTTTGTGTAATTTTCCTAATTAATTATAATGTCATATTCCCTGTTTTATTTGTGTTTTTTGCTTTTTCTCCAATAGATCTTAAAAATATTAGAAATAGAAGTATTGAAGCATTATCTGGAGGAGAATTGCAGAGATTTGCTTGTGCTATGGTCTGTATCCAGGATGGGGATATTTTTATGTTTGATGAACCATCTAGTTATTTAGATGTGAAGCAAAGACTTAATGCTGCTTTGACCATTCGTTCTTTGATGCATCCTGACAAGTGAGTATTGTATCATCTGTGCTCCATCAAAGACCACTTTTCTTAAGAATTCAAGTACTTTCTGCCATACAAGCATGTATATGTATCATTCTGATCAATAATTTTACAGCTTTTCTGAATGTTCTTTTCAAGAAATTTGAATTTATTTTCGTAATTATTATATTAAAATCAGGCTGACACTTTGGCCAATTTCATTAACAAAAAATTGATGACATAATTAATATTATGTCATAATATTATGACATAATTTAATAAAAAAATTGAAACGTATTGGTGTATTTTGTTTACAATTAGATTTTTGGGATACTTGCTAAGCATTCATACATCAAGTAAATTCGTAATCTAATAGCCTTTGAAAGATATGCTAGAGGTCAGCATTTATACACCACTACCTCAAAGATGTTTTGTATCTCAGTTTCTTGAGTTCTTTCCTTGTCAAGATTAACTGCCTTTGTTTCACGGTGTAAATTTTATTTTACTTTCTCTGCAGTTTTCATTTAATTAATGTTGATTATTGCAATATGATGAATTGAAAAAATATTTATTACAATTATCTTATTTATCATAATTTTGTATCCCCACTGTAAGTGAGGTAGTATTATTTTTTAAGTTTTATGTTTTGGCTAGTTATTTCTGTGAGAATATCTTGAATGTTGTTACCCATTAGATAATTGCACATTATGCTGATGTTGCATGAAATACTATGAAAATGTCTTGTTAGCACAGAGTCTAATAAATTAATAAGAACATTGGTGTTTCATATTGAATATTTTTGGTTTGTTTTATTTTTCAGATTTATTATTGTTGTGGAGCATGACCTGTCAGTATTGGACTATTTATCAGATTTTATTTGTTGCCTCTATGGTGTACCAGGTGCATATGGTGTTGTAACTATGCCATTCTCAGTTCGAGAAGGTATGATTGTAATTTTCTCATTAATTGTGCAAAAGAAGTTATTAGTGTTCATATTAAGAATTTTTTATGATAATTATTGTTCTGATAAAGTGTCTGAAAATATTTTTAATTTTGTAGGCATTAATATCTTCTTGGACGGCTTTGTCCCTACTGAAAATTTGCGTTTCCGAGATGAATCTCTTATATTTAAGGTGGCAGAATCTGCCACAGAAGAGGAAGTGAAACGTATGAATCATTATGAATATCCCAAAATGAGCAAATCTATGGGCAGTTTCCATTTAACTGTACGGAATGGTCAATTTTCTGATTCCGAAATATTGGTTCTTCTTGGTGAAAATGGAACTGGAAAAACCACTTTTATTAGAATGCTTGCTGGCAAATTAGAGCCAGATGAAGGCTTTTGTGAGTATATATTGGCATATATTCTGCAAGTTTTGTATCTTCTATATTCTAATAGATTAATATTAGAAAGACAATAGTGACTGTTTGTTAGATTGATTGGTGTGTTGGCATTAACATGAACTTTTGAGTATGTAAAAGCTCAGAATTAATTGGTCAATAATTGAAATGCTCTTTCATTAATCTTCTCTGCAGTGAAGACGAGAGTATGCTTATCCATAGAGAAGCAAAATTGGGAGGGGCAAGAAGGGATAGATTCTTCGTATGCCCTCCGAATTTCAAAAAGCACTCGTGTGGAAAAGTATTAAATTCTTCTATCCTGCAGGTTAAGTTTTGGAGAACCTTTCAATAAAGGAACAAAACCTCTTTTGAGAAGTGTATTGCTATAATAGATGTGCCACAAATGTTTATTCAAAAAGGTTATTGTTGAAATGAGATCCAAGCTGCCAAGGCAGATTCACTTTTTGGTGTTTACAGGACCTTAACACTTGGACGTCATGGGCTTGGGTCTAAGTGAGAGACCAGACAAAATTCTTTCAGTGTTATTTTGTTATTATTATTATTATTTTTAAATTTAATATTGCTTCCACATATTCTGGAAGAGCATGAGCACATTTGCAGACAAGTAGATGCTCATGCACACACATGTGCCCATTCATACATGCCTCACATGCACATACATCTAACACATACATGTGCACATCTCACTTATACTCAGACCTCACTAGCACACTCACCCCACTCCCACAAGCACCAATATACTTCATTTGTGCTCGCATCCACCCCACCTGTGCACATACCCAAATCATTCATATATCACTCACATACCTCATTCACACACATACCACTTGTCTCTCGCATTCCACTCTTGCACACACATCCCACATGCATCACACATTCCACTCTTCACACATCCCATTTGCATCACACATTCTACTCTCCACTCTTGCACACACACCCCCTTTTTCCATTCACATGATCACATACCCAACAAACTTCCCCATACATGCACACCCACACTTACCACACCTGCATGCTCACCCCCCACTCAGATGTTACAGGGGATATGACAGTATTTCTTTGCTTTTGTTTCAGCAACTATACCTCAATTAAACATTAGTTACAAGCCGCAAAAAATTAGTCCCAAATCTCAAGGCATAGTTCGTCAGTTGCTTCATGAGAAGATTAGAGATGCTTATATCCATCCTCAGGTGAGTCTCTCTCATTTCTGATAATTTTTTATTTTTGATATTTTAAGGGAATTGGCATATCATTCAACTTGACTTCTCTGAAATATTTAAGTAAATAAATTGACAGCAATGACCAAAATGTCAAATTATGTTTTGGAAAAAACTAAATCGAGAAGGATAGTTGAATGCCTATACATCTTTATTTTGCACAATATATGACATATTCGTCTGTCTTTATCATTCCAACTATGTGTCTTTTTATGTTAACCCAATAGGTGTAAAATTTTAACCAGAAGTTATGCACATTTAAATCCTATGTATTTTTTGTTAATTTTCTAGTTGTATCCCCAAATTAGGAGAAACATCATGTGCAAAAAATGAAACAAGTATATTTTTTGAGTAATGCAAATCAATGGGGGGAGGTGTCAACAAATCTATGAAGCTCCATTTCCAACCTAATTATTCATTGTAAACATTCATGAAAGGTTGAGAGTAAAATGATAGTTTTATATAAATTCAATACGCTAGTGCATTTATTCAGTACTTTAAATTCAATACTTAAGTGAATATAAAGTGTACTTTATTTGCTTTAGATTCAATACTTTCACACGATACCTGAGTTTGTGTACTTACACGATTTAAAGCTGCCTACTTAACACTTAAATGTGGAATGTCATCTTGGCACCTCTTGTGATGATATTAAACATTGAACAATTATTGCTTTATCGGAGTGTCTGAAACACAACACATATTCAATTCACCTTTTTCAGAGTAAACTCGTAACATTTCTCAATCCATATTATGATAGTGTTTCTTGACATGATTGGATGATTTCAGACATTTCTTGGATGATGTCAGCACCTAGTCATAGTGCAAGGGCGCTGCTGCATACAAAGATTGACATCACAGCTGCATCTGCCCCTTTTGTCCTAGGCATTATTTTTCTTGCTAGAAAGTATCTTTCAAGCTGGGGTTTGGTGCAGGGATTTCTGCACAACTTTCCTTCTCCGTGCACGATTCCAACTTCAGTAGCTGTCAAGGCTTCCCCAAATAAGAGTTGCCAGATTGGGGATTTTGTCTCCAAAATGGTGATTTTCTTTTAGAGTGGACAAAGAATGGGGAACATAGATGGATGGGGAAATGTATGGGAAAATTTTGGGTAAATCATTATCATCCAGAGTCAAGATAGAAATGTTATTCTCTCAATTATTATGAATAAAAATAAAACATTAGGCAGTATTATATTATTTTGGTTTCAGAAAGAGAAAAAGAAATGATCGGAAAAGAAAAAGAAAATCATGAAAACAAAGTATATGGCTTCAAGCAACTCGGGGAATATGATTGGGTGATTCAGAATATTTGAATTGAAGGCGACAGCCATTGGAATCATCTGTGACAGCTTATGTTGTTGGTCCATAATTTGGAGAATAATTGTTCATTTCAAAGTTTGGGAATTTTGTTTCGTTGAAACGTTGTCTGGGGATATTCCATAGTAGTGCTGGGGAAAGAGCTCACAATGCATCTGGCAATCCTGTCCCAATTAAAATTTTCGACAGACATCAATTCCTACTTCTGGGGAAATTATTTTCAAGATTAATTCACTCTTGAAGTGCTCTTTCAATGCATACATCATAAAGAACATATTGTTCTTTAATGTCTCAAAATATTAAATTCCTGACTGGATTACAACACGAATTACAAAAGACAATTTTACTGATGCAAACTTTTCAAAAATTTCGAAAATTAATATCATCACAAAAAAATCTTTGAGGAAAGATGAAAAACATGTGTTTCATACTTTTGCGTATGCTCTTCTTAGAAAAAAGTTTTAAAATGTATGACAAGAAGGTCAATATATTTTTTTTTTTTTGTGCGATTTGATGTTGAATGACTCGTATTTACTTGAATTGTCAGTATTTAACCATCATATATTATCAGTTTGTTACAGATGTTATGAAACCTTTGAAAATGGATGACATAATGGATCAAGAAGTACAGAATTTATCTGGAGGAGAACTTCAACGTGTAGCTTTGGCTTTGTGTTTAGGAAAGCCTGCTGATGTTTATTTGATTGATGAGCCATCTGCCTATTTGGACTCTGAACAGCGTTTAGTAGCAGCAAAAGTTATAAAAAGGTTTGCTGTACTTCAAATTTGTCTGTGTAATGTAATGATTTTTCCCCCTCCAACTTTTATGTTTGAAAATACTTGAGAAAGAATAACACAAACTTTTTCTCTATGTAAGAATTGTAGGTTCCAGTCTAATATGAGACTTTTAGATTTAAAAAACAGAGTTTAAGAACTATTTAAGTTCTTGTTTTGTGACACATTTTAATTTGTTACAGATTTATTTTGCATGCCAAGAAGACTGGATTTGTTGTAGAGCACGACTTCATTATGGCTACTTACTTAGCTGATCGTGTCATTGTATTTGAAGGTTCACCATCTGTTGATACAACAGCTCATACACCACAAAATCTTTTGGCAGGCATGAATAGATTTTTGGAGCTCTTGGGAATAACTTTCCGACGTGATCCAAATAATTTCCGACCTAGGATAAATAAAAATAATTCAGTGAAGGTATGTTCATCAATGCATGTTTTTATTATTTAAACTATTATTTTCTTTTTGAATTCAAGTTTTGTTTTGATTTGCTTGTTAGTTGTTCTCTTGTGAAAGGATTCCAAGGTTTCTGGAGTGAAAATTAACATGTTATTGAATAGTGAAATTTGAGGGCAGAAATTTGAAAATTCTAGGTATTGTATCAAATAATATTTCAAAAGAATATGTTGTGGTTTTTATAATGATTGTTGTTACATTCCAGGATACAGAACAAAAGCGTGCTGGACAATATTTCTTCCTTGAAGATTAAAATATTGGAATTTTATGGTATTTGGTATTGAAATACAATCATGTAAAAGTGTTATATAAATAACACAAGGACATCAATAAATTGTGAGACCTTTAAATTTTGGTTATTGGAACTGACACCCATCATTTTTAGGATTACTTGCCTATTTATAAAAATGAATTAACTTACTTCATCTATGCATAATATAAGGGTTTAAGCAAATTAAAATATAATTGTAAATACATGGAACATTTATAAAAGAATGACAATGATTTTTTTAAGAAATATTATGTTAAGAAATATATTTTTTTGTTACATTCCTATACATTTAATTTACTTTATTAATGCCAATTGAACAAATTTATGTTTAAAACATTCAAGTATTTTTGGTTGATGTGTGTTAGAAGTTTGAAATTTAATGAACCTGCATAAACTAGGCAATTTTTAAGATCAGAAATTAAATAAACTCTTTCATAGATGAAAATGTCTTTTTTCTGTCCATCAGTAACAGTGGGAAAATATTGGCTGTGATAAAAATTCAATTTTAAAATTTTTTTGTCTTACTGGCAAACCGTACCACCTTGATTCCTTCAGTCATTGTTGCTAGTTTTCAATATGCGGAGAAAATTAAAGAAAACTGTGCAGCCTTCAGCCATAAGAGGTGTGTGGTTTTGTAAGTTAACCAGGAACACTGGAAAAATCCTAAAACAATGAAAGTGTTTTGATTTTGACTGAAAAAAGAAAATATGTGATAGTGTTATTCCACCTAACCCAATTCTGTGGATATTGACTGAATTATCATACACAGTGCGTCATTGCTTATGACAGATTACTTCTTGTGACTGCAAGGTTCTAAGGAAGATACTGGCTACCAATAAAAAATTGCTATTCTCATCTGTTGCATTATGGAGCAGCAATTTTTTTGATATTCTTGATATATAAAGTACAGTTCTACTGTGTACCCATCTACACTACATTATATTAATGCGGTATTCATAAAGACTGTTTCTGTCAAAATATTTAAGTTATTGCAGTGGTATAGGAGAGTATTTTATTTGGTCTTGAGCAATGTGTGTGCTACAGTTTGGAAAACTACTTTATTGTTTTGTTGCTGCAGGACACTAGTACATTTGAAATCTTTTATTAAGAGTATTCACATTCATTCGTGAGTTTGTAATTCCGAATGGATTCATTTAAAATTTGAGTTGTTATGAATGATCCATATATATTACAAGATCAATTCAAGGGAATTATTTCATTTGTTTTCTTGAAATAGTTAATACTCGCAGAAATCAACAAGTCAGCTAGTTGGTTTTGAAGGAGAGTGGAGTTGTTTTGTATTTGTTTTTCTATATTTTGCTGATATGACGTGTGACTGTTATTGAATTTAGACCATTCAACATTAAAAGCTTAAAATCTTGTAATACATTTCTCCTGTTTGCTGCATTTTTGTAGAGTACCCCCATGCCTTCTGTTTGCTTCTTTCTTCTTGAAATTCCTGCACTCCCATTGGCTCTGAAATTTTTATCTGAACAAGTGCCAGTTATTTTTTAAGTACATCACACTTGTACTCATTGGTTTTACTTACTGACCAGATCTTTTCTGGATTTTTGCAAATTTCGTTCTTATGCATTTTTAACAGTGACTCTTGTTTAATTAGGCTTTGTTTCTTAAGTCAGTTTTTTATGTTGAGCTTCTGGATTTCTGTTAACTTCCATTACAATTACTCCACTAATAACAAAAAATTAAGAATCCTGTTCCTCAGTTTGCGTCACAATTTTAGAAGACCTATCTGTACAGGACGATTACTCCTTATTAAAGGAGTTAGTGGTACAGTCTTTACCAGACCTTCACATTATTCCAAAAGTGCTATTGAAAACTTCGGGAAACTGACATTTCACAATACGTGACAAGTTATGAAATGTTTGCCATGTCTTCATCTCAACATGATGTAAATCTTTGAAATTGGTTATTTTACCTTGTATAATTAGTATAGGATGTATCATGGATCAGAGCACTTGTAAGGGTCCAATATGGGCATTTTTGCCTTGTGACATGGCTGTCTTGTAATGCAATTTGAGGAAGAAAACTGGAGGTGGGGAATTCAAAACAAGTGACCGACACAGCTGCCATCAGCCAGTTTATCATTCTGTTGTGTACAGAAACAAGGGAAAATGTTTCTGTTGACCTCTGACCCTAAAGAGGAAACTCACTGAGACTGTACCCAGAGTTTTCATGGCATGCTGTTTTTTAACTGCTGGGTTATTCTTGTCAATGTCAATTTTTGTGTCTCATTGTTATCCAGTTTAAGATCTAAAGTCATGCACAGTACTGTAATTTACACTTATGTACTACATAGTGGATTATTTTCACGTGTTTTGGTCACAAATTTTTCAGAGTATTTTGATTTGCTGTGTACAGGGAAGCTAGGGGAAATGACCATGAAGCAAGGAAAAGATACTCTTGAGTGCCATTGAGGTAAGCAATTACCCAAAGTACCGACGTTTGCTGCAGTGTTTCGCTGGGTTATATAAACTGGTCATGAAAGTTCCCTAAACATGTGGAAGGCGCGGAATGACCCCACACGATTTGAAAATACTGTTTTGGAGCATGTGAATGCGTGACTTTAGCAAACTCTTAGGCAAATGGCTCAAGAAGTACAAGGTGTCTGGAGAGCATTGCACATAAGATTATAATCCTTTCAAAAGTACCAGTCATTGTGTCCAATGCCTTTGCCCTGATGGTGAATCTCACTGAATACTAACCAGCCACACTGGGAGTGTTGGCTCAGGGCATCAACTGATATGTCTGCAGTGCCTGTCTGGAAGGTCCTAAACGGTCCTAGGTGCCTCTGTCTCGATGGTGTCAGGATTTTCGACACTACATAGCTAGGTCAGATTCAGCCGCTCTCTGAAGGAGAATTGTAGCTACCGGCTGCTCTAATCGGTAGTTCTACGTGGTTTCTCCGATCAATACCAGGCGAATGCCAGAGCAGTAACAAATGGACCGCGCGCGATCTTTGCTTCCTCTTCCTTGCCCTATCCTCACCCCTTACACATGCACCATACATGCCGGGAGACTAGTCGGGAGTTTCAAGCTTGTCCGACTGAGGAGGTGCCTCGCTGGTGATACCTGGTTGGGGAAAACCCCGCTAGCCGGCGGTAGGTCGGCGCCAAATTCCACCGGAGCGGGAAGATCGCCGCCACCTCCCGACAAAAAACGCCCACTACACTTACGGGACTAATGATCTTAGCAGTTGACGCGCCCGGAATCAACAATAAAAAACAAATCAGCCAATAGTTTTTTCGACCTACAGATGAGTAATTCCGAATTCATAAGCCTAATTGGACCTAATAAGCCTAATTTTTCTCCATTATGGAGAAAGGAACCAAGCCGCAAAGAAGCCTGAGACAATGGACTTACATTTAATTGCTAATAAATTCACGAACGAAAATATATACTGATTATTTCAACAGCATATTAAAGGGCATGTATTTTATGCACAAATGGCCCCTCAAAGAGTTTATAATATTGAAAAATTTCACAGGTTGTTTCCTTGAGCAGAATGGTAGATGGAACAAAATCAATTCTATTGTGTTGAATCAAGCAACGTGTTTTACGTTTTAATAACAATAGCTTATTCTTACGTTTCCAAAACTGTTATTCATATATAGACGACTGTCTTTCATTGTCAATTATTCAATTTCAAAATCTGATATCCCAGAAAAACCATTGGCATCGTCTTCTATATTCTCATCTCGTAGCAAAGCGGTGTAGAAGTCAGGAGCATCCATGATAGATTTTATGTACAGACGTTTTGGGGCTGAAATTGGTTTTCTATCGAACCACAACGGTGA
Source organism: Teleogryllus oceanicus (assembly GCA_964035755.1). Taxonomy (NCBI): domain Eukaryota; kingdom Metazoa; phylum Arthropoda; class Insecta; order Orthoptera; family Gryllidae; genus Teleogryllus; species Teleogryllus oceanicus. The sequence continues at coordinate 33,213,704 of CAXIVR010000008.1, read as the reverse complement.
CAAATTATTCTCAAACAGGTTTGAAGATAGTTTTTCCTTTTTTTTTATGTTAATCTCGGAGAATTCCCCTGCAAATGATTTCCCGATGAAAATGGAGTACGGTTTCTCCTTTTCTAGCATTATCTCGCATATCTGCAACAAGGAAATTTTCTCGTTATTTGTATCTACTTTTCTGTTCGTATCCATTTCTTTGTTTTAGTATACCTTCTCATTTTCACAACTTCAAGAATATTTATCTTTCTACAATTCTTCATGATTGCTGTAAAGTCTTCGAGCAAATAAATTCTTGCTTGGTGCTTCAATGAATGTAATTGATGTAAGAAAAATCGGCGTCGTTCTCACAAAACTGTACACATCTTTCTCCCCTGAATAAATTCATCGCTACTCCCTTTAGTGATCTATTGTAAGGCGTACGAGACGTTCGGAATAAAACAATTTTGCAAAAACAAAACGGAATGCTCATAAACAAACGACCATTTGCTCCCAGAATGGTTTCTATTGCTAACGTCACAAAGCAAAATTACTTTTCTGCTGAAAGAAACCACACCACCTGAATTCTTTCTGCAGAAAGAGAATTGTGGTATATTCATTCAGTGTTATCGTAATCATTTTATATATGGCTTAAGCACGCGGGTAGATGATTGGATCGTTTCTGCAGGACATAGAATGATAGGAATAATAATATGGCATTGGATGGATGAATTATTTTTTGCACATTTCAGGGATGTTCCTTTCTGCAGAATGTGGGTCAATTATGTTTTCAGGCTAGGTCACATTTTCGCACGAAGGGTTACTCAACAGTCACAACCACCACTTCTGGGTTGAGGTAAACGCGCAAGCCACTCAGGAGAAATATTCTGTTATCGATTGGGCTGCCATTGTCGGGATTGTTTTAGTTTGACCTTCGCGCCGTCACCAACTCGGAAGAGTGTATCGAAGTTTTAAGTGGAGTATAGAGTAAGATTAGATGGTTTCGTATTTATAGAAATATACAACTGACGCAGTGAAACTAAAAACTTCACACCCTGTCTCGCTAATCTTAAAAACTGCCCAACAGCAGTAAGATTCCTGTTAATGACAATTCTAAAACCACGCAGTGTTGGCTATGAGCTTTTCATTCAGTTAACGTTAGAAATATGTTTCGCAGCTGCTCCTACATTGGACGTAATCTAACCTTTTTACTTACTCGCCCGTACTTCGTAAGAAGAGAAAGTACTGGTTATGAAAACAGGGTAAATGGGATCGGTAACGTAAATTGAATAAATCATGGCCCTATGCAGCAAAAATAGCAAATATATAGTAAGCAACATAGAAAAGCAATTCATAGTAACTTTCTTCCTCTAAAACTTTGTGTAGTTAGAATCCATGTTTTGGAGGTGCTTGATCCTGAAAAACCGATTAAGGGCCGTTAACGTTTTGCCGGCAAAACGTCGGTTACTCCGCCCTTCTGCCCGTTCGTCTTTGGTCAATGAAAGCACCCAAACCGTTCAACCGATTTCCTCCAGAATTTTTTTAAATTTTATTTATTTTACGTCAAAAAAACAGTTAAAAACTGCGTATGACATGCTATGGGGAAAAGTGAATTGTGTGTACATTTTCAAAATTCTGTGATCCCTACACTAAGTCATACACTACTTAAATTTTGAAAGGGAGAAAAAAAACAAAAAAACTCCCATGTAATAAAATCTATTTTCAAGGATAAATAAGCAATACATTTTAGCTCTTATTACTTCCTGCCGCGACAACATGGAAACGATAATTTGAATAATTGTATTTCCCACTGAATTCTAGAAGACGTGCACAGAAAATGAAGTTACATTTATGTCCAGAAGCAAAACAAGGGGCCATCTCAGCATTTGCTCAATGGATCAGGGAAACTGGACGAAAACCTGATCGAGATGGGGTCATTGACCCGGAAGCTGTTGTACAATAGTTGTTACAGGTTGTTTATACTCATTTATACAGTCCAAATGGTAAATAATGCATTATGTATCATTGTTAAAATTAATGTTACTTTTCTTGTGATGCTCAGTATAGTCTCTAATTGTATAGAAACAGTTATGCAGCAGAAACGATTTCACTTGGGATTTAAACTTTTCTATTGAATTTAATCGTTTAATGCCATCTGGCAAAGTGTTGTAAAATAATGTACATGAATATGATTTGTACGTCGAGTGTTATAGTAATAGACTTCGACATTTTCTGAAAATATATTCCCGCCCTTGAGCAAGTAATTTTTTACAAAAACCACTGATTCGTAAATAAAAAGACAGAATTGATATTCCTCCATCAATTTAAAGGAATTCGAGGCCCTCTGAGTTGGAAATGGGTGTTGTGTTTCTTGGAGGTACTTTACTAGAAGCCTCAACAGCTTCAAAATGTTCTTAAAAATGACTTCAAATTTTTTGATTGAACTTTGTCCTCGGATAACGTAAAGGTCGCTTAAGAGAATAGAATAGATCTCATTTTCGTTGAAATCCCTGATTTTTTGAAAAATTACAAAAGTTCAATTTGGACTCTCTCGCCCTCACGAATTTTCAGAAGAGAATGTTTTGTAATCGTGTGCCGGAAAAAGGCGAATGTTTGACAGAATAATTCTTTTTGTCGGGCCCCGGTTACGAAAAATTCTAAAAATCCTGTTCCTATGTATAGTATAATACTTCTTTCTACTCGTAGTCTAGGGTTTATGTTTTGAGGGCCCTTGATAACCGACAACTCGATTGACGGCAAAATGTCACTGTCCGCTGCGGTCAACGCTTGCAGCGTTCAACCGATTTTCTCCAAAATCGATATTCCCCGATTGATCTGAACAAACACGATGCTTTGGAAGTTTTAAACAGATATTTTGATTTTTTAGGGTATTTTACAGAAGCCACAAAAACAATTTCAATTTTTTTTCAAAAATAGCTTTATTTTTAAATATAACTTAGCCCTGGGAAGAATGCTAAAGAGAAGGGCTGGTCTCATGTTCGCTGAAGTCACTGATTTTAAGAAAATTGCAAGAGTGCAATTTTTGGGAGGGCATCTCCCTATAACTACAGTATTGATGAGAGAGATCTGTTCCTTAACCCTTTCAGCGCTAATACCGGATATATCCGGCGCAAGACTTTTGTGCCACCAGCGCTAATGCCGGATATATCCGGCGCGGGTCGGTCGTGCCATGAGTGCTAATGCCGGATATTTCCGGCGCGCGATATTTCGTCTGCTTTCTGATTTTATTCCTAGGGGGCAGTACAAGCTATTGGCTTGACACGACATCTACAGCTTCCTAAAAGTAGTATTTGTAGTGTGTAGTATTTTTTTCTGACCAATAGAGGGAGCATAAGGAGTGTTTAAGCGGAATTCATCTGCCCGTCGTGCGCGGCGGAGGCGGGCGGGCGGCCGGCGTTGACTGGCAAAGGGGTCGCTCGGTACTTGGACCGCGCGCAGGACAAAACATGCGAAATTATATGGCTCCAGCACCCTCCACCAAGGAGGGCAATAAAAATCTTTGTGCAAAATCTACCCATCCTGGTTTTTGTGCCTCACTTTGTGTTGAGGCAGAAGGTCGGAAGATACACCGACTCGACTCACACAGCGACATTTTCCTACTATCGTCCCATCAGAAACGCAAAGAAAAAGAGCTCAGCGAAGATGCGTCGTTTGTTCTAAGAACAAGGCATGTTGTGAATCCAGCTACATGTGTGCGCAATGTGACGTAGAATTATGTGTGTATCCATGTATCATGATTTACCATACCAAAAAAACATATTAAATCACTTACTACCTTTAAAAAAATTTAAAAAACAAATAATTTTTTTAAAAAATGTATCAATAAATTTAAAAAAATATTTCTAACTTCGCCAGTGCCAGTCCAAAGCCCGGATCAAAAAGGATGGGAAATATAAGCAGTTTTCTCCCCGCGCCGCGCCCCCTACAAAGGGCGCGCGCCCGAAAAGAATGCAGGCCACAGGCGACCCAAGCGGGCCGGGTGACTCAGGGCCCGGGGACGCGCTGATGCCACAACACCGTAGCACCGTAACACCGTAGGTTAATGAAATCTGTTCTTTAAAGACAGAACTTGATATAAGATCATGTTCAATTTTTCGAAAATATGAATAGTTTTCATGCAATCTTCCTCGAAACAAGTAATTTTTATTTTTTCAAACAATTTTATTCTCGAAAACCAAAACCGGTTTACATTTTTTCATGAAATTTTCTCGTATGTATCAACGAAAAATAAAATAATATGAATTTTCGGAGTTCTCTCCATATTTTTTTAAAATTGCAAAAAGTTAACATTTCAAACTACAAAATTGAAGATTTTTGCCTTAAACAAAATCTGTTCTAAAAACTCAGGTATCTTAGCTTTTGGAGAGCAGTAATTTAAATATACTACTTATAACTAACTTATTATACAAGAGCCACTTTGGGCTTTTTTGATAGGTTATACAAGTAGACATTTTTGTTTAAAATGCCCATTAATTTTTTTCTTCGTATATATCAAGGGATGATAAACAAAATTTGTGTTAGTCTCATTTCCGGCGAACTCCCGCTGTGATTGACAGAAAGGAACTTCCTTCCAGAACTGCCACGTGTACACGAAGAAGTCATGAAATGTACTACATCTTGAATCAACAAACCTAATATAAAATGAAAACAAATCTCGAAACATCATAAATAATGCAATTTCAATTCACTAATGTACTTTCAATAACATGCGAAAGTCATAAAATTAAATTACAGCTAGTGTCAGACGAAGACCGAAAATTCATTTTTCACTAGGACAACGCACAAAGCTCGGCAACGAGACCCCACCCACTGTGCACCGATGGCCCTATTGAGCCCCTTGTTGAAGCATAGAGCCAAAGAGTAAAAACACTAATAGAGCCAAGAGCGTTAGGTCACAAGTTATGTATACACACCCCATACAGTGGTGACATAGTGCAAGGCCAGGAAGAGCACCGGAGGCCGGAGAGAACTCTTGTTGGGCGCTCTTTGGTTCAAAATTATTTCATATGCATCGATATTACACCAATATCTTGAATATTGAATGTCATTAAAACGAAAATGTGTATTCCTAACATATTATAAAATATTTTTCAATTTATCTGGGGATTGGGCAACCGTGCACCCTAAGCACGAAACGCCTCTGCTCAAATTCTCTCTTCTCTTTAGCGTTGCTTAATTTATAAAGGAATCCTTAGTCAAAAGAATCTCGACGTTTCATATTCTACATACGCCTTCTACTAGCTCTGCACCTGATGAACTGTTCATTATTTCATGACAAGCTGGCACTCGGTGCGTTGCTGCTATAGAAGAAATAATTGTTGAAATATCGCTTAAAATTTGAAAAAGTTATCTTTTTAATTAGGAATGATAGAAAGAATGATATTTATTATCTTGTCGATAATAAATAAACTGTCTGAAATTGAATGACATATAAAGGTTAATAATGTTTTTCTATTTTTTTTTTTTTTTTTCATTATTCAAGTGCTTTAGAGTAGACAATATGCAGTTTTAGCCTTATCAATTCTATTTTTAATAATGAAAATAACGTTATTACTTCACAGCTTTTTAATATATCTTATCCGGCAGAAATTGTCCTGCTTTCTCTCTCTCCCTCTGTCTCTCTCTTTTCCCTCTCTCCGTCTTTCCCCATCTTTCGTTTCCCTCTCTGTTCCTCTTTTCCCTCTCTCTTCCCCCTTTCCCTTTTTCCCTCTCTCTCTTTTCCCCTCTCCCCCTCTCACTCTTCCCTCTCTCCTTTTCCATCTCTATGTCTTTCCCTTTCTCTTTTTCTCTCCTCTCTCCATCTTGCGCCGCCCGCTCCTCCTGTCCTCGCCCCATGTCACAAGGCAACGTCTAGAAACAATGAAGCTCAAGAGGATTGTCAATTGCATTGAACTGAAGCGCCATCTTGTGCTGCGGCGCCATCTAGTTGATTTGTAGTAATTGTACTGTGCCTATATTCTTCACGCAAGTTGACAAAGTTTTTTAGCAACGGTAGTGCAGCGCATTAAACACGAACCAACAAGCATTGATTTTTATATACTAGATGTGTCTATCTTAAAGCGATTAAAACAGCATTTTGTTAATTAACTTTTCGGATTTGGTAGCGACCATTGGCAGAAGCTGTGATAATATTTGTGAAGCTGACGTGACAATATTTTCTGATTTATATTTTCCTTCTCCCCTACGTTGTATGTAGAAAAGAGCCACTGAAACAAGATAGAAACTTAATGTTGTTTCTTTTTGCGTGTTATTACTTTTGGGTTAAGGATAAGCTGCCAAAAGAGTGGAATAGAACGTCTCCATAAACAATAAAAAATTAAAAACTGATCGGGTCACTGGGAGCGGAGGCTCAGTGCATCAGCTGATGTCACTGCAGCGCCTCTGACCGGGAGGTCCTCGTTTCGAGTCGTGACGGCGGCAAGATTTTCGTCACTAGCTTTCCAACTAGATCGAATTCAGTCGCCACCTAGGTCGAGTTCATTCTAGCGGCCGGCTGCTCTGATCAGTAGTTTTCCGTAGTTTCTCCGATCAAACAAGGCGAATGCTGGAGCAGTATCCTATCAAACGGGCTACGGACCGCGCGCGATCTTACCTTCCTCTTCCTTGTCTTATCCTCACCCCTTACACACACACATGCACTACACTCCCGCACATGCCGGTCGGGGACTTAGAAATTGTTCCGGCTGGGGCGGATTCCCGCTGGTGGGAGATACCTGGTTGGGGAAAACCAGATATCTCGCCGACGGTAGGTCGGCTACGGATCTGGACATCTTTGGGGGAAGACCACAGCCACCACCCAAGCAAAAAACACGCACTTCACGTACCGGACTAATGACCATAGTAGTTGACGCGCTCGGAATCTCTAACAATCAATCAATCAAACCGATCGGGTCGCTACAAAATGTGGTGCTATTGGCACGATATCTAGCGGTAAAATTCGATAGTTTTCGAGGCACACAATTCGGTCGGTGAATGAGTGGGTTTTGGAGGATTGGCAATCGCTTTCGCACGTTCATGCAGGAAGTCGGCGCCGCGCGCACGCCCGGGCAATAACACGCTTCGGACCTCGGCGTCCGCGGAGGCAGGAGGATTAAATATCCTTGGCCGTGACGCCCGCTAGGGGTGTCCAGCGTTGGTGATTAGGGAAATCTGCAGAATCTGAACTAAATCTATTGTAATGAGCGTGGACCTAATCTTCCATACACATGCTGTTGAATTCCGAGAATTCAGTGTGCCTGAACGACTAAAAGAAATTAGAAAATGACCAAAAAACGTTGCTCATGGGACATGGATAGTAGTGGTGATAATAGCAAATAGCCCAAAATGTCACTTGATGGCCCCTTCAGGATCTCCCTAAAATCGCTTCGCGGTACCCCACAGGGTCGCTGACCGGGAACGTATTACGATAACCAAGAACATTTTGAAATGCAAAAAGCCTTTTATTTAGTGTTGAAGAAATTAAATTGTGTTTAATTAATCATTAGAACGATTTTCTAAATATGGGAGCTTGTTTAGACCTGTCCTTGACGGGCTACCCCCGTTATAACGTGAGTTAAAAGTAATAGTATTATTTCTGATTCAAATCAATCACATTAAGAACGTTTATATTGTTGCTGCTTCTTTCTGTTTAATTCATCTAACTTTTGCACAAACCTCTAGCACACTCGGACTGGATTAGGTGACTCAAGGACATCAATTGATGTCACTGCAGTGCCTTTGACCGGGAGGTCCCGACGGAGGCAGGATTTTCGACAGAAGCTAGGTCGAATTCAGCGGCTGTCTGAAGGAGAATATTAGCGACCGCCTGCTCTGATCGATTGTTTTCCGTGGTTTCTCCGATCAACATCAGGCGGATGCCGGAGCACCCTAACGAACGGGCCATGGACCGCGCGCGATCTTTCCTTCCTCTTCCTTGTCCTATTTGCACCCCTACACACATTACAGTGCATGTAATGCACTACACTACCACACATGCCGGAAGACCAATCGAGAGCTTAGAGTTTGTCCCGGCTGGCGCAGTGCCCCGCTGGTGGGATATAACTAGTTTTGGAAAAACCCTGAGAGCTGACGGGAAATTCAGCGCCGGATCTCGTCATTTAGCGGAGGAAGATAACCGCCAACTCCCGAGATAATACATGTACTACACTTACGGGACTATTTACCTTAGCAGTTGACGAACCCGGAATCAATAATAAATCAATCTAGCGGATTCTGATGATTGCAGTAAAGCGTCGTTCCACGTTGAGCGCACACGAGAAGGAAATCGGGTAGAGTACATTTCATTCGCTTGAGAACTTCTGGAGAGTGGGGAAAGGAAGAAAGCGACCTTCACAATGATGAGAGATCGAGGTTTTTAAAGTTTACAGGCGCATTACCAACTCTGTCGCCTTTTTGGTGTCTAACGGAGGGCGTACTAAAATCCGACGGCAATTAATTTTGTTGCCTCCTCCGCTTTTAATTTTTTTTTTATTATTATAATTTGTTAAAATGGATAATTGAAAAACGTGCTGTGTAAGGCTGCATGGCGGTCTAGTACCAGTAAATATGATCAAGGGGGCCCTCGCGATAAATGGGGTGTACCTCTGCAGATCCTATAAAAGGTAAGCCAAGGGATTTTCAAGGAGAGGAACCTCGACGAAGTGTCTGAAGCGACGCCTGGATTGTTATGAACCGACCTTCGTCACGGTGTGGGAGCAATGGGAACACGAGGGAAAATATCCGCTGGGAAGGCTCGCGTTGGCCTAGATCGAAGAGGAGAAAGGATCCTGTCTCAATCTGACGTGCACAAACGGATTCAGTAGAGCCTAAAACTAGGAGACTGGCTGAGTAAGCTCAGGGTAACAACTGTTGCCACTGCAGCGTCTCTGACCCGGAGGTTTTAGGGAGGTTTTACCGCCCCGGCCGGGACAAGCTTTAAGCCCCCAACCGGTCTCCCGGCATGTGTGATGGTGTAGTGCATATAAGTGTAATCATATGTAAGTAAGGGAAGAGGATAGGACAAGGAAAAGGAAGGAAAGATCGCGCACGATCCGTGACCTGTTTGTTCGGATACTGCTCCGGCATTCGCCGTATTGATCGGAGAAACCACAGAAAACTACCGATCACAGCAGCCGGACGCTAGAATTCTCTTCCAGAAGGCGGCTAATATCGAAAAGCCTACCACCGTTGGGACTGGAACCTATGACCTCCTAGCCAGAGGCAGTGCAGTGGCAGTTGATGCCCTGAGCCACCTCTCCCGGTACGCTGACGGATTTTCGATAGTAACTATATATCATATTGAGATGCTTTCTATTTTTGTTTCGTTTCCTCTGATTTCTGCGGTCAATTCCAGGTGTATGCCAGGACAGATTTCTAAGGAACGTACCACGGACTTCGTGCAATATTTCTTTGCTCATCCTTGCCCCTTCCTCTCTTACACTTACACTAGTACTTACTTGCCCACTACTCACACTGCAACATGTCGGGAGACCAGTCGATGCTTAGAGGGTGTCCCGGCGAGGGCAGTACCCCTCTAGCAGATGGGAAAACCTCCCCAAACCGACGTGTAGGTTCGGGCCGGATCTCACGCTCTAGAGGGTGAGAACACCGCTACCTCCCGTGATATAACGTGCACTACACTTACGGAACTAATGTCAGTAGACGCATCCGGAAACGCAAGTATCAATCAATTAAAACTATAACAACGCAAACGATAAAACATTTCAGTACCTTACAGTGAATTAAAGGATAATAAATTAACGTCATATTATCGGATTTTAGACTCTTTTTCATTGCTTCAAATCTCCGGGTTCCACTTGCTTTTTCGTACACCTAACAGAACTTGCATTAATTCTAACACCTCGCCAACGGAAGAAAACTAATTTTTGTTTCCAAAATTAAAACCTATAAACAATTACCATAATTCTCTATAAATCGGAAACAAAAAGCTGGCTTGTTATAAGATTACTAACATAAAAATTTAAAATCGTCAAAAAAACTAGAGCATATAATAAATTAAAGCCTAAACAAATGCCCCTTTCTGAATTCTAGGCTTTTTTCGTTATGCCGTTATATATTTTTTCCATATCTCATTTTTAATCGCTTTTATTTGTCTCGCAGCGTATATACATACGTCAATACTTTTTTCTAAGATAAACGTAAAAAACAAGTCTGCCAAAATAAGTTTGTCCCAGCAACAGCCAAACCCCGCAGCCTCGGCCACACTGCCGCGACTGTTTTCCTTACGCTCCGCTAGGTGCGGGCTGGTAGCCACGACGAGATACTGCGAGCCGCTCGCTACGCCACTATGGCCAACGCAGCGGAGCGGCAAGGCATTGAACGCCCTGGGAGGGTGACACAACGCTAGGGAAGGTACGTCCTGGGAGTATTTTAATGGTAATTATTATGGGTGCGTCTGCCTTCCCCGTGGAATCGAGGAGGACCGTGGGTGCCGACACGCCGGAGAGAAGCAGCTGTATGTTTCGCTAAGCCAGTGTTACTCGCAGGAATATTCAACCCGGATGCGGTCAGTAAATTTGAGAATGTAGTAAATTTTTTGGACTTTAACCTACGAGGTATACAAATCCATTCTTGATCATTCAAATAATACTTACGACGGGGGTTCGATAATTAAAGAGACAAATTGGTTTGGAGAAATAAACGTTTATTTTTACAAAACAGGGTTTTTCCTACTTTCCAATACAATCCCCACCAACAGTTATGCACTCGTTCCAATGGGTTACCAGCTTTTTTTACATAGGTTGTAAAGAACTCTTTATCTTGGTGTTTCAATTATTTTCCCATAAATATTTTGACATTTTCGATATCTTAGAACTTCTTCCCGCGTAATAACTCCTTCGGTGAACCAAACAAATGGAAATCAGATGGGGCTAAATCGGGTCTGTATGGGAGATGAGGCAATACCTCCCAACCCATTTTGTCGTGGTTTCACAGCTTTGTTACAGTGTGAGGACTGGTTGTCTTGCTGAGAATCACACCTCTCCTCTGAGATCCACTACGTTTCTCTCTATGCTGGCTTCACCTTATTCAAAAGCATATCTGTGTAATATTGGCTATTTATTGTACGCTGTTCATCGAGATAATAAAAAAACGCACCTACAGCGTCCCCAAACACCGTCAACATGACTTTTCCTGCTGATGCGGCCGGAACGGTGTTCGTCAATCACTGAGTCTCGACCACTTTTGAACTGTTCTGCCACTGGTAAAAATTCCCACGGTTCACACAACTTTCACCATCACTTTAGTCATTATAGAGAATATATTAGCTGTTTTTCACATTCAGGAAGTTAAAAAACGAATCACAGAACGTTGTTCAACCAATGTGGAGTTTTCATCTCGAGTTCGCTATCATGTTAATTTTGAGAATATGGACACATTAATTCTGATCACTCAGATGGTCAGGGCTCAACCCAGTGATGCCAGCTTGAAGTTCTAAAATTACCAAACTTGTCCTACTGTTTTTCTTCGTACCAAATTGTCTCTTTAACGTAATAATTCTTTCTTTAACCCGCCCTCCTTTCTGAAACAACTCGAAACACTTCACATACACACCCCGCCATGAACGTTCCATTTCTAACCACTTCATTATGTACGAACGGCATTAATGGGATTATGCATGTGACAAGATGTTAATTGGCGTCTCAGAGTTTCAAATGTTCAAATAGTCGGTTCCTTTACACTGATAAACAAAAAATGCACTTTTGAATTATTTCGTTCCTCAAAATAGCAAAACTATCATAGTTTGTGGCCGTGAAAAACGAATATGCATGAATTTTGTTTGTTAGCTCAGTTTTTTAATATATTAATTTTTAGAAGATATACTAAAAATATACTTGGTAATTTTTTATTTTGAAAATGCCAAAGTATGATAGTTTGGGGTTGACAATAATGATCAGGTCGATCAGGTTTTTCGTTGATGACCCATCTCGATCAGGTTTTTCGTCCAGTTTCCCTGATCCATTGAGCAAATGCTGAGATGGCCCCTTGTTTTGCTTCTGGACATAAATGTAACTTCATTTCCTGTGCACGTCTTCTAGAATTCAGTGGGAAATACAATTATTCAAATTATCGTTTCCATGTTGTCGCGGCAGGAAGTAATAAGAGCCAAAATTTATTGCTTATTTATCCTTGAAAATAGATTTTATTACATGGGAGTTTTTGTTTTTTTCTCCTTTCAAAATTCAAAATTTATTGCTTATTTATTTTGAAAATAGATTTTACTACATGGGAGTTTTGTTTTTTCTCCTTTCAAAATTCAAAATTTATTGCTTATTTATTTTTGAAAATAGATTTTACTACATGGGAGTTTTTGTTTTTTTTCTCCCTTTCAAAATTCAAAATTTAAGTAGTATATGACTTAGTGTAGGGATCACAGAATTTTGAAAATGTGCACACAATTCACTTTTCCCCATAGCACGTCATACGCAGTTTTTAACTGTTTTTTGACGTAAAATGAATAAAAAAAATGAATGTGACATTACTTCTTAGTTTAGTATAACTAAGTTTTTTACGGTGGTTTTTCAACAACTTGGTCATATAGCGATTACTGTGCTTTCTTAACTGTAGGGAGAACACGAAAGGACAACACAACACCAGGCGAATGCCGGAGCAGTACCCTACAAAACGGGCCACGGACCGCGCGCGATCTGTCCTTCCTCTACCTTGTCTTATCCTCTCCCCTTACACACATACTTACAATAACATGCACTACACTACCACATATTCCGGGAGACCGGTCGGGAGCTTAGAGCTTGTCCCGGCTGGGGCGGTGCCCCGCTGGTGGGAGAGTCCTGGTTAGGGGGGAAACCTCACTAGCCGACGGTAGGTCGGCGCCGGATCTCGCCATCCGGCTGGAGAAGATCACCGCCATCTCCCGAGAAAACACACGCACTACACTAACAGGACTAATGACCGAAGCAGTTGACGCGCCCGAAAACACGAAAAAATCAATCAACGTAAGGACAACACAAATACAAATATCCAGGCCCGAGGCGGGATTCGCACCCGTGACCCTTCGACCCGAAGTAGCTACGGTCCTTCAACCTTAGCGCCTCGGCTAACCAGGCCGGATAACTGGTTTTATAGCTTCATTATCCTCAAATAAAAAGATTTATTCACGTGAACGTTTGCTCTTTGCTCGTCGCTTGTTCTCCATTTCCGTGCCTTCACTTGTCACTGTTCAAAAGTAGTCCGCAAGCATTGCAGTGTTCCATTGTCCCTTATACCTTCATCCGATTGCGAAATGTTCTGATGGAATCGCTCTCCACGTTCGTGACTTACGGCTCCGTAGTTGTCAGAGGAGAAGTCCTGGCGAGACTGCAGAAAATGAAGTTTATGCAGTGAAGGCGAATAAGAGCATTTCTCCCTCCCACAATCTTCGTCTACATCTGTTTGCTTCCGGAGGAAGTGGTACTGGCAGACCATATCCATGTGGTCTAATGGCAGATGGGATGTTGAGGTATTCACAGTCCGCCCCTTTTTTGGACATGCAAGCTGGAAGTGGGTATCATGCAGAAATTGCAATTGTTTGTGTGATTTGAAGGCTCTCTCCAAATCACTGGAATAACTAACGGCATTGCACTCACTTTTTGGTTTAACTATCCACCTAAGTTCACTGTACGTGTATTACATATTATATGCAGTGCGCAGGACTTGTCCAAATCTCCTAATTGCATCCCAAAACGGAGGTGATATGCTTCTTTATGATTAGAGAAACACGACGTTTCCAGGCGTTAAATTTCTTCAAAAGTTCTTATAATTCTTTAAGTTCTTAAAAAATAACTTATAAGGGCTGCATATAAGTAACAGGAGCTAACTGAAAGTTAAAAATGTCATTTTCATTTCTTCCGTTATCAAATGAATCGAAAAGGCTATTTTCAGGCCGGAAAGTTATTTACTGTTGACCATTATTATTATTATTATTATTATTATTATTATTATTATTATTATTATATTAGATTTCAAAAGTGGAAATAAACTGTATATGGTCTTACATAAACAGACTTTTGTCAGTAAACTCTTACACGGTTTTGACGTGTCTTTGCGTTCACATTCCTAGATGTGCTTTATTATTTTTTTATTGTTATTTTTTTTTCCTCTCCAAACAGTATGGTTGACCTCACTCCATCGGGTGTGGTTTCCTACTCTTTTCTGGGAGCGTGGTAGTTAAAAAATTGAGTTTGGGGGGGACCAACCCCCGAGGGCTTCACCCCAAGGCTGAAACCCTGCACGCAGCACTTCCGAGCGCGGCATTGATCTTGATTCATGGCGACTTGGAGCCACGCGACTCGGCCCGCGGCACACCTGCTTAATGATTTCTACGGCGACCAGACTACGACCTGGTTTTGATTTAGTCGCGGCTCGTGGTTTTCTAAATGGGGAAGGCTGCAAATGCATTACATTACATTCACAAAAAATTCAAAATTTATTGCTTATTTATCCTTGAAAATAGATTTTATTATATGGGAGTTTTTGTTTTTTTTCTCCCTTTCAAAATTCAAAATTTAAGTAGTATGTGACTTAGTGTAGGGATCACAGAATTTTGAAAATGTGCACACAATTCACTTTTCCCCATAGCACGTCATACGCAGTTTTTAACTGTTTTTTTGACGTAAAATAAATAAAAAATAAATAAAAAAATACATTGCATTGCATTGCATTTCTATACATAATCTCTTTCGATCACGAAGACCAGTCCTGTATGCTTCGCGCTTGTGATAAAGGCTTAAGAGAGTAGCGCCCTACCGCATATTAGGAAAACTAGTCGCAATGCTACTCGTGAGTTGCATAGTAACGCGAGACACCCTTCTTCAGACCCTAGGCCCCACCCTTGAAGGCTGCCTGGCCGCAGCCTTCGACCTCCGGTAAGCCTGTGCAGTGATGCATACGTCACGCCTCCTCGTTTTACACAGGCCTTATGGCGGAATGAAGTGGGAGCCTATTTTTAACGCTTTTTCTCTTCCTTGTCAACAGCTTCAAATGCGTTACGAACGGCCGTTAACGAACTGACAAAGAAAAATTTGATATGATTGTTATATAATACAACTAAAAAATCCATTAATTAATTAATAAATACATTTATAAATATATTTTTAAATTTCTTTTAGGGAGCGATTTCCATAGGAGAGGCAGCGTCTTACAGCCTTTAATGACGAGCCGTGACTGGTCTGATTAAAAAAAATGTGTTTCAAAGAAAAATAAATATTTCCAACTGTTTAAGTATTAATATTAATTTAACCATTGCCTCCAGATATATCATTACCATTGAGAATTCTTTCAAATATAGCATATCTTATTGAGCTAGTTGGATCTAAATGTACGTTCTAGCCTGAGTTGTGACGTAATATTCTGGGGAAACACATTGTTTAGGACTTAGACTTTTGTTTCAGAAAGGTAGGAATACTCTGCAAAGACACGTCTTAATGACGTCGTTTACATGTCATCCATCTTTATTTACAACCCATGATCCATTTGTGATGTCTCCGAAAGGTCACTATCGTGATTTTTCATGGACATCCCGGAATTATGTTTGAAATACGTTTTTATACGTTGCGCTGGCGTTTCCAGAGAGAATCAAGGGATATGACGCCATGATAGCAATAAATCTTTACAATCCGTTCACTGCAGTCGGCCTGTTGTGACAACGCCATCTACATAAACAATGTTTAGTAAATTCTTTTGTCAAGAAATCGACGCGAAACGGACTTCAGTGTCATTATTAGTGACTGTGGTAGGAATACGGTTATCCCTCAGCCGTACATTTCAAAATCGGAAAACAAAATCCTCGCCACAATAGACTAAGACGGAATTTACCGCGACAGTTCTTCGACTCTCCCTGCTCATATTGTATCCGATGTGGCTTCGCACATTTAATCCGCGTGAACTCAATGTAATTCATTTGCCAATAATTCTTAAACAATGCTAAGATAATTCAATGTATCGTACTCGGCTGCTGAGGGCCTTCGAACCAAGCAGAAATAAATAAAAAAAAAGAATACGGTTTTTTAGTTCGAGTAAGTTTTGTGCAAGACGTTTTGAGTTAACACATTTGGTTTTGAGTGAATGTTAATGTTCTTTCCAGAGCATTGAATGCTGTTGTGGCCCTGTTACAGAGTGGAGATATACTCTAGTAATAATGAAATTTAAGTAGATAGACCTGCATAAAGTATCTCTCTATTCTCTTGATTTTAAATTAATGGATGTTTCATTGCATGCCCAGTAACAGTTATTATGTCACAAGTCCTCTAAATTTGGCTTTAAGGATGAGGTCCAAAGGTTAGCTGCGAGGCAGCGTAATACCGGAGCCTAGTGTATGTGGTTGAACATGCTCTTAATAACTGGAGTAAATATGCACTCTTTAAACGTATAAAAACAGATAAGTGTTTCGTTGACGTTGTATGTTACTTTTATTTCTAATTAATCCCCTGCACAATCTAGGTGGGATACTAAAAATTAAAATTAAAATATAAATATCGCTAGGAAGTTACTTTTCCATCTCTTTGAATAAATCTCCAATTAAAAAAACAATAAGGAATAAAAAACAATTAAAAGGAGATCCACATTGTTGGCACGCTTGGATCACCCGATCAGGAAACCGCGTTTCAAGAGATAGAAGGAGAGAGATTTACAAGGATAGCTGAAACATTAGAGGTACTACTGCGTAGTTTACAGTACAGGAGAACCTTGGATTGCAAGTTACTTGGTTCGCGAGTGTTTGGCAAGACGAGCAAAAATTTTGGATATACATTTTAACTCGATATACAAGCGATGCTTTGCAATACGAATAGATATGGTTAGTCTCCCTTCCCCCTCTCTCATTTGCAGCGGAATTGTGCGTACAGAGATTTTCTCGCACTCAATTTTATAGTTCAGTAAACTTTGGACAACGCATGCGAGAAATGTAGACGAGCAATAGCAAGAGATAATGGGGAACATCTCGTTTGTGGAAGAAAAGGACAAGAAAAAATCTTTAATTTCAAATTAGATTAAGCAGATGTGCAAAATGTGGGAATCAGTGCAAAATTTTGTAGAAAACCTCACCCAAACAAGGCTCAAGCAGTGTAAGTAATGGATATTTTCAATGACAATGTAGTGTCACGTTTCCGTGACATCCTGAAAAGGAGAGTAAAGGGACAGTCTTTGGATTTTTTTTTTTTTTTTTTTGTTAACGTGGCACGAAACGTTTCCAGTGAGCTAATTGAGATATTAAGCACTCCTTTTCATCTAAACTATATCGCCTCCCTCAATGTAAGTTACACTGTTACAGCTAGGTATTTTTATTAAATAAGGCCCAAAGCATTTTGTATTAATCATTCTATATAAATCACTAGTTTTGTGGTGTGAATACGAATCTTCTGTATTTCAATTATGCTCGGTAAAATTCGTTTCGACACACATGTGTTTTGGATTACGAGGACGTTTCTAGAACGGATAATGCTCGCAATCCCAGGTTCTAATGTAAAAATATTATCATTTTACAAAACAGTTACAAGCAGTATCAGAAGGTCTGTGCCACATGCTAAGAGCGAAGTCGTTCTCCTTTCAACCAAGAATGTCCGGGTTCGATTCCCGTCAATTCCCGGACAATCTCATGTGAAAAATATTTCAACAAAAAAGTTTAACTACTTCACAAGGGCTAGTCCAACTCCTATGAAGTATCCTAAATCCTACCCCTATCCTAATTCCTTCACAATTCTGGCTGCTGGGTAGTGACACAGAAGCACGCAAGAGAGAGGCACACACGCGGAGATGCTATCTGGTGGGCATCTTGACTTACGGGCTATGTAATGGAGGATCACTCCCAATGATAATGACTATAATAAGTAACGGAAGATTTCTCCAAATAAGCGCTCAACGCCCAATGGGGGTTATGAAGCGCGTTGCATTATTACGAAAGCGTTGTAATACCACTCGTTTTTCTTTCGTATTTTGAATTTCCCTTCTTGTCGAAAGCGAGTCGTGCCCCAGCGTGTTCAGTTGGCGTGTTGCTCGCGTTGCGTGGCTGCTGGAGTGAGGGTGGGGTATTTCCACCATCATGCACCGGTCGGCCTCTCCCTCGACTCGCGTTTCCGTGCGGATGGCGGACGGAGGCAGGGAAACGATGAAGCGAGACTCCTCGGAAATTCCTCTAGCAAGCAAAGTGGGAACAAATACTTTAGTATAGTAATATTTCACCAAAATACTGTGTAAATAAGTACTTAAATACATTAAATTCAAAATACATTAGGTTTTAATTCGCTACATACATACGTATTTAAAATACTTGAAATACTCTAAACACAGAAACAAAATATATAGTTATTGTCAATTACAATAAATTAGTAATTGATAGTCATACAAATTTCTGAACAATAAGTAACTATTATATAGTCTATTCATGCTTACGCCTCCTACAATATTTCTTGGAATTACAGGGCTTTATTCCCCCTCCCGCTTTGTTATTGACTGCGAGCATTCATTTTCCCGGGTTTGCTTATTTACGCCCGCTACCGTCACAATCTGTCCGCGCTGATTTCATTCCCTCTAAATGCATAAATCAAAACATAGTAGCAATAAATGTTATCGTAATTTTTATATTGATAAATGGGGGGTCTCTTGGCTCGACACAGAATCTCCAAAATACGTGTCCAAAAACCTCATAAATGCAGTTTTTCCAAATGTATTTAAAATACCTATTTCAAATAAAAGTATTTAAATACTGTCCAACGTGTGAATAAGTCAGTATATACAATTCAAGCAGCTGTTCGTATGGCGGATTAATAACTTCGGGGTCAAGTATGCCCAAACTACGGTTTCTCCTTATGATATTGAACATACTGTAACGAATATTGCGTCATCTGCCGGCGCCCCCCCTAACTAGTCAGTACCGGGGTATGCCCGGATTGCGACATCTGCCGGTGCCCCCCGAACTAGATGGTCCTGGACTGTTCGCGATGTTTATCGCAAGTTCCAAAAAATTCTCGGCAGTCTCCAGCCGAGTATAAATACGCACCGACCGGCGACCTCCAATCAGGGTGAAGTGGAAGCTGAGCTGTGAAGTGTGTGCATCGCGGTGAATAGCAGTGCAGTGATTGTGCTCAATGACGTAACCGTGACCAGCGCCGTGAACTGTGGTCAGTGCATCGGACAGTGGTCAGTACGTCGGACGGTGGTCAGTGCATCAGATAGTGGTCAGTGCGTCGGACGGTGGTCAGTACAGTGGACTGTGGTCAGTGCATCGGACAGTGTGACAGTGGTTAGTGCTTAGGACAGTGTGACAGTGCAAAAGAAGGGAACAGTGGAAATAAATAATCAAGAGAACTGAGTGAAAATAAATAAAGAGAAACGGTGCCGTATCAAGAAATAATCAAGTGAAGACTATCTATACATAAATCAAATATTTTTAGCGTACCTTTAAAAAACAAAATAAACGTTTCTGTTAAAATAATATCTGTGTTTTAATTCACCACATGGATCGTAAGAATATGTTATCAAATTCAACTTGAAAAAACATTCGAATTTAAAATTTAATGTTCAAAGAATAAATGTAATGTGGCTGTCTCGTGCGCACATTCCACACTTGTAATCATTGTTTCAAAAGTGAAAAAAGCTTCAAACTGGATCCCAACTTCAGGCCAGAATCTGAATTGTATCTTGAAGCATTGTATGCCCGTTACGACGGGCTTACTAAAGCGTCAGTTTTATTTTAGATGAACTCTAGATAAATTTTACATTTAGATTCTAGTAATAGATTTATAGTTTCTGCTCGTTTCTGGCCACCTGCTACAATGCGGGGGTCACTAGAAGAGCTAATCAGTCAATTCGTCGTTCCACCTGACCCCCTGTTTCTCCACATTCTTCGCGATATATTCAAATCAGAAGATAGTTTGGCCATAGAAGTTTCTTGACAGGCACGATTCTTTTAAAACATTTAGAAATCCATGGCAGAACCATAAATTTGAAAGGTTTTATTCTTCATTAATGTATTGGGAACATAGGTCACAACACAAGGTCTTGAAGCTATGTTGGTCGTAACGAGACTGCCGCGTTTGCCTACCGCGTCCCCCCCCCCCGAATGCCTATCCTCGCTCCTCATTGGCTCTTTCCCATCCTATCAGAATAGACAGGCAGCCACTCTCGTTACAATTAGCAAATATATTTTATGAGTGAACTCGAGAATGAATCAAAAAGATGACAAAAGAACAATATTAAGAACTGATGAAGACCTTTAAAACTATTATTTTAAACCATAATACGCCCAAAGAGGCTTTTTGTAAATAGGTTTAAGTAGATATAGTTAGTATTTTTAAGTTACAGACCTCACAATACTACATAACCCAAATCGGCGGTAGTAATACGTATTTCTGTACCCAGCACGTAAATAAACACCCACCTCTCCAGAGTTACTGAAGAGAGGTAATTGAAAGAAACTAGCGGTGCTCCAGAGGAACACAGACTTTCTCATAGTAAAGTTTTCTAATTTCCTTGGTGTGGACAGACTATACGGTCTTGCCCCATCCTCTTCTCAGCTGCTATCAATCGCCGCCCAAAATACATTTTTCTGAAATCTTCTCATCTTTTCGGTTTCCTAATAGTAGCACCGTAATTCTTTAAGAACATTAACGAAGAGTAAAACTTCGCCATAATAGGCAATTTTCATTGAAAACCTTGGAGCTGTTGTTAAGAAAATGGCGTTTAAGAGTTACTGTAAATGCGAAATTTTCAGCTCTTTTTCCAAGAATTTACTGAGTTTTGATAAACTTCATTTGAAGTCATTTAAAGCACTCCTCTCACAAATGCAATACTGTTTACATATCGCCGTAAATGTGGATATCAACGGTGTGAGAGATTTGTGTATTTTTTGAAAAAACAAATGAATACACCAAAATTAACTTTACGTCATATTAAATAGGACCATTACCCTATTCGTTGGAAAAGTTTGAAGAAAAAATTTGGGGCCATTTTTGAGAAAATGGCGTTTAGCGTTTTTAAAATGCGGTTTTTTTAAAATTTTAAAAAAATTTAAACATGTAGTCATAAGAACAATAGTGAAGAAATCGTCTCTAATGTAAGTATTACCGACGTGAGAGACAAGTAAAGAAAATTACATTTCTTGTAATTTTTGAAAACCAAAAGAATAGATCAATATGGCGTTTATGTTATCGAATAGGGTACATTTGGCACTACCCATACCAAGCATTTAAAGAAAGAAATTGGAGCCGTTTATGAGAATATCTTGTTTTTGTTAATTTTTAAAATTGCAAATATTGGAAACTCTAATGCACGACAATTACTAAAATTTTCAAAAAAATCTACATGACCGAAATGAAAGAAATATTTATGAACAACAAATTTCATCTGAAGGAAAAATCTCCGTCTTCTATTTTGTGGTTGTACGAAGACGCCGCAAAACAATTCAAAACTTTGCAATTTTCGAAAATTCAGTTCCCCATGGAAATCAAACATGTCACCGTTATATGTGAAATTTACCTATTTTTACAACTAAACTAAATAAAAAATTGGAGCCGTTTTTGAGAAAATTTTGAAAATGTCTGGGGGGCTTCATGTAAATTCCTCCCAAATTTTAAAAAACGTTTTTCAAAATATCAAATCTTCAACTATAGCCAGATGGACAGGGATTTCTTCAAATGGGAAGAAATCCTATGCGTGGTTTAAGCGATAATGTTCACAGACGGACGGACAGACAGAGGACGGACTAACGTTTTGCTTTTAATTGTTTTTTCGGCATCAAGGACCCGCAAGACCAAACTTCTCGCTACACCACGGTTAGAGGATTTTTCTCTTCATTTAACAACTGGATTTATCCACTTTCTCATTGTCAGGTCCCGGCAATTAATTTTTTTCTGTCGAAAATTCGCCTTTTGCACGCAGCATTGCATAACTTTCTCTATACTACGTATATTACTCCCTATATACGTACATATATGAGAAAGTAAAAGTCTTTTTCCGACGATTCGAACATATTTTCTGTCTTCAGGCTAAATGAATAAAACAGATTTTTGAATGAACATAAATACCAAGTTACTGGCCTTCAAATACACAAAAAAACCCACAATTGTATAAAACAGAGCACTCGATATAAAGCTGTGAAGACTTCCATTTAAAAAAAAGTTAATGGTATATTAAAATAAGTAAATAAATATGAACCTCAGACAGTGCAGAAGGACTTTCAACATAGCGACTATCGAATTCAAGGAAAAGCGGACTCAGACCGTTATGAGGTAGTTGGAGAAAGAGATGGGAAAGAAGGTGAGGAGAGAAGGCTTTAACGGTATTTTGAAGCCGTCTCCCACTTCTCACTTCCTTCCCATCCCTTTCTCCTGCTAACCTTATACCTAGGGAACGGAATATATTGTAATAAAAAATGCAAAATATGTATATATATGCACTTATTATTTGAAAATAAAAAAAGAACTAAAGGTGCTATAAATGGCACAGACTTTCTCGTAGTAAAGTTTTATAATTTCCTTGATGTGGTCTGGCTTTATGGTCTTATTCAAGAAAAATTCTCTCGCCATTTGCTTTCTATCGTCACCCAGTACATTTTTTTGACATTTTCTCAACTTTTTGCTTTCTTAATAGTACAACCGATATATTAATTCAAGAATATTAAAGAAGAGTATAACCGCGACCTAAATAGAAATTTTCACTGAAAAATTTGAAGTCGTCTTTAAAAAATGGTGATTTAGCATTACTGCAAATGCGAAATTCGTAGCGCATTTCAACAGTAATCTATTGAGTTACGAAAAACTTTATTTGAAGTCATTTGAACATTTTAACGCACAAAGCAATGATGTACACAAATTGTGTAAATGTGAATATTAACGTGAGAGATATTTTTGGAATACACCTAAATCAACTTTACGTCTGTTAAACAGTGCAAATAGCACTTCACATTGGAAAAATTTGGAGCCATTTTTGAGAAAATGGCGTTTGAGCTTTTCCGAAAATGCGGAATTTTGAGCTCGTTTCAATAAAAAACGGTTGAGTTTCGAGAAACTTTATTTGGCAGTATTTATAGCACATGTACTCATTAATAAAATAGTGTGATGAAATTGTCTCTAATGTAAGTATACCGACGTGAAAGACAAGTAAAAAAACATTTTTGTAATTTTTGAAAAAACAAAAGAAAAGAGCAATATGGCTTTTATGTCATCGTATAGGGTTCGTTTGCCACTAACTCTATCAAAAAGTAACAAAAAATGGAGCCGTTTTTTGAGAAAATCCTGTTTTTGTCATTTTTTTAAAATTGCAAATATTGCACGCACTATTGCACGAAAACTACTAAAATTTTCCAAAATAATGAACGTGACCTTAATGAAAGAACAATTTATGGGCAAAAAAAATTATTTGAAGGAAAATCTTCGTACGTGACCTTAATGAAAGAACAATTTATGGGCAACAAATTTTATTTGAAGGAAAATCCTCTATCTTCAATAGTTGTAGGAAGACGCTGCGGAAAATTCAAAATTTTGCAATATTCGAAAATTCAGAGTTAAACGCGAAAATTGTATGTATGCCACCTTTCTAAGTGTATTTTTATCTATTGTTATAAGAAATTTAAAGAAAAAATTTGGAGCTTTTTTGAAACAAAATTGAAAATGTCCGAGAGACTTAAGTAAAGTACCCCAAATTTTAAAGAATGTTTGTCAAAATTTCAAAACTTCAACTAGAGCCAGCACTGGGGGTTCTTCAATTTGGAAAAGATCGTACGTGTGGGGTTTAAGCGGTAGTAGTGTTCATAGACAGACGGACGGACGTACGGACGGACGGATGGACGGACGAACGTTTCAAAAACATACTTTTTCGGTATCAGGGGACCCCAAAACGTGTATTTCTGTTGAAATCTCATAATCGATTTTCCACAGCATTACGTAACTTTCTCTATACTATGTATATACGTATGTATACGAGAAAGTAAAAATAGAAAAAAAGTAAAATAAAAATTCATTATTGTGTTTAAAATTATTCTCTACAAGTATTTTTCGTCGCCGCATCGTCCACATAGTACGTTGCTGATCCGTTTTAACAAGGATTCGGAGTGGCTAAAATAGGTTCGAGCTCTACCAAAGTAATTGCGTACAAGACTTCACCATACATAAGAATTTTAATCCAAATACAAAACACATTGAAAGTATATATTACAATGTTTACGAGGAGCTGTTGTTCAAGTGAATAGTTGTACCGTGTAGCCAATGATGGATCTCGGGGTAGGGGGTTGAGGGGAAAATATCCCCCCTCCCCAAATCGAACCACGCGGTAAGAATTTTCTGTAAAACAAGCTCGTAGTTGAAATTACTTTTGTTCTAAAAACTCTTTGACTTTAAGTACGCAGTAAGTAAGGGGGGGTAAGTTTGACAATTCATGGCGAAGATGTGGTGGTCATAGAACCGTAGCAGCATTTGATTTGATATTAAAATGTAAGGAAGTATATAATAATAAGTAAAATATGTAAAAATATGCAATTATACCGAAATATGTAAAAACATGTAAATTAAAAATAGTTCTAATTCATTCGGAATGTCTTCGTAAACTGTAAAAAAATATTGAATGCAAGTATCTAGTTCCTGTTAAAACATTCAATTACATGGAAATTCGTTCTCTGTTTATAACATTATATGATACGGCTCACGTGAATATATGAACCGTTGAGAGCAAAAGTGGATGAAGTCAGATTTTGGAAGTTTTAGGTTAGATGCACTGGTAGGAGAGTTTGACATTATTCCATCACGGAGTAAAATGGTGTGGGTCAAACTTCAATATTTCTTCTCTAGAGGCCAACACAATGCAGAAGTAGCCAACAAGTTTCATACAATTGTGGTTTAAGTCAGGTGGGACGAAACAATAACTTCCAAGGGCTTCCAAGAAATAGCTTATGTTTATCTGTATCCATCACAGAAGAATTGTCTCGGAAAAAACATTTAATAGCTTTTAGGGATAAGTACACAGATGAAAATCACAACTTCAAAATTGTTCTCACTTGGATGAAAATCGTGTCAGGCAAAGCCAGTAATTTAAACATTGACCACAAATTTCTTGTATCAGGGCACTCACGAAAAATGATTTCATTTCCTCCCTCACGGCAGTCGTCTCCTCCCGCGTAGCAACCTTTTACTTCCACACAGCAGTCGTCTCCTCCCGTGTAGCAGTCGGCTCCTCCCTCGCAGCAGTCGTCTCCTCCCGCGTAGCAGTCATTTCCTCCTCACGGCAGTCGTCTCCTCCCGCGTAGCAGTCATTTCCTCCCTCGCAGCAGTCGTCTCCTCCCGCGTAGCAGTCATTTCCTCCCTCACGGCAGTCGTCTCCTCCCGCGTAGCAGTCATTTTTTCCCTCACAGCAGTCGTCTCCTCCCACGTAGCAGTCGTCTCCTCCCTCACAGCAGTCGTCTCCTCCCGCGTAGCAGTCGTCTCCTCCCTCGCAGCAGTCGTCTCTTTCCGCGCAGCAGTCGACTCCTCCCTTGGAGTCGTCTCCTCCCGCGCCCTGCCACCACCAATTCAGAAGGCTTCTGTGGCGCTTCTCGTGTGATGCTGCCATTTAGATCTGTTCTGTTAGCAGTGGCGCGCATGCGCTATTGCGCTGCTGGTGGCGGGGCGTAGCGCGAACGCGCCACCGCTAACAGAAGAGATCTAAATGGCAGCGTTCACACGGGACGCACCACAGAAGCGCATCTGACCTGGTCTTTACCTGCTGTCTCCGTAAAACTTCAAGATTCTATTATTTAATGTTCATTGAAAACTTATAAACCATAAGTAACTGCAGTTATGTAAAAATAACAACTCATTTTATGAATATTCCATGAGTAATTATATATCTTCCATGCATGCATTTATATATTTATGTGGATAGAGAACTGCGGATTAATGGGGGAATTTGACGTAAAAGATGATATTATTGATGGACTAAACGATCCATAAAGGCATATATGTTCGTTTCTTTCTGAATATTCTATGATTTATGAAATGTTAATTACATTATTTATGAATATCCATTTCTTGAGATTTTGAAAGAGCCGCCTTGATAGCTGCGTTCCACAATTACAGCGCAGATACTGCCACAATGGGGGAGATTCAATATTACTCGGATAAACAATCATACTATGCTTGGGTTTTCGTAACGTAGCAGCTGAAGGTATTGTCTTCAAGATGAAATATGGCACGACGTTTTGCGTCTTTCTCGGTCCTGCCGCAAGATGTCGCATGATCGCGACCTATCAAACAGTGCTGCAGCGCAAGCGACTCCAGCGGCACGACCCAGAAAGAGGCGAAAAGCCGTGCCTGAAGATAATACCCTCAGCTGCCACGTTACGAAAACCAAAGTATACGTGTTCATCCAACAGTTGGGGCCCGTCTGGATGCCATCACTCGGCGGGAGTCCGTCACCGAGCGCCACAGCGGCGCGACGCCGCCACTCGTGAGAATGCCCTCATTTAAACGAATGCTTTGCTAGGAGACGCGCCACTCGGAAGCGCTGCTTCGTGGCACTGTGGAATGAGACCCCTTAGGTCTGAGGTGGGACCCCTTCCGCCCATGCCTGTGTTAACGCACGGACCCGAAGTACCTGGGCCCATGGCCCCAATGTTCAAGGACCCCCCACCCTAGTTCTTAAAAATGTATTTAATACTTTATTCAAAAAAATAAAAAA
Source organism: Teleogryllus oceanicus (assembly GCA_964035755.1). Lineage (NCBI taxonomy): Eukaryota > Metazoa > Arthropoda > Insecta > Orthoptera > Gryllidae > Teleogryllus > Teleogryllus oceanicus. The sequence continues at coordinate 33,187,079 of CAXIVR010000008.1, read as the reverse complement.
ATAAGAATCCGGTATAAAAATTATGTTTAATTAAACTGCACCCAAAAAATTGGCATAACGGAATGATGTGTCGTACATAATTTAATAATATTTGTAATATGGAATGTTGCTGGTTGATGCGAGAACGTCACTCAGTGATGAGAAGTTTATTTTTTGTAACAAAACTTGTCTTTAGATTGGGGGGATCGGTGAAATTAAGAATAGGGGGCACCCATATTAACGTGGGCACAGGGGCCCCTCAACGCTGTTAAAACGGCCCTGCTTTCGCCACCACTTGCGTCGCCACCGAGTGAAAGTAGAGGCTTGCGCAGTGGGCACAAGGAATGGAGCACTCTCCCCTTGAGGAAGCCCCTGCTCAGAGCAGAGAGTATATACTGAGTATATAGGGGCCGCAGTGTAAAGGAGTCCGGGAATGGCAGGCTCCGTGATTTTCTTACTGCTTCTATAAGTGCGTTCCCACAACTTTTGTAACTCTTTTCAACTCGCAACGCTCGCGTATCTTCTCAGAGAGTAACCTCGTCAACCCAGTTATATTGCGGTTTTTACAGAGCTGCCTCTCAATTCCACTCAAGGCCCGTCACCACGGTGGCATGTACACACGAGTTTTCGCGTCTTTCTTGGTTGTGTCGCTAGAGTCGCTTCATCTGCAGCGCTGCTTGATACGGTCGCGAGCATGCGACACCTAGCGGCACTACTGAGAAAGACGCGAAAAACCGTCCCTAAATGCCACCGTGGTGACGGGCCTTGAGTAGAATTGAGAGGCAGCTCTGTAAAAACCGCACTATAACGTGAGCATTAAAAACTCGTCCAGCGGTATCTACAGCATTTGTTTCATGTTAGTTTCGAATACTTTGCTAGGTACATTATCAGAGAATATGAAATTGCCCCGATCGGTTTGACCTTTTCCGAGGAAAACATATTTACAAACATTGCCTTTATTTCCGCTACTTTGCCTATGCTTCACGCTATTGTTCATATCGATCATGTTTACAAGAAACTGTACAGGAACTATTTAAAGATCCGTCATTCAAGAAGAAATGTCATTAAAGTAAACTTTTTTTCTGCAATATTTTAGATGTAGTAAGACACCGAAAAATTTTGAACCTCTGGAATTTTCGAAAATTCAGAGAATTTAACAAAAAAATACGCCAGTATTTTGAGCGTCCTTTCCGCGTATCCGATGGATTAATAAAAAAAATGGAGCCATTTTTGTGATTTCATGTAAAGTACCGCAAAAATTAAAATATCCGTTTCATATTCATGGGGCCGCGACATCCGTCAGATATATTGAGTAATATCAGTGTTTTGTGAAACTTGCCTGCGGTTTAACTGCTAGCCTTCTTCACAGACAGCCGTTTTGCTGTAAACGAATTTTTCTGTATCAATGACCCACATATCGTGGATTCTGACTACACAACGTTTGAGAGGAAGTTATTTACTAGACATTGTAATTATATTACCGGGAGCGGTAGCTCAGTGCATGAACTGATGTCACTGCAGCGCCTCTGACCGAGAGGTCCTAGATTCGAGTCCTGACGGCGCTAAGATTGTCGACACTAGCTTTTCAGCTAGGTCGAGTTCAGTCGCTGTCCGGAGGAGAATTCTAGCGGCCGGCTGCTCTGATGGGTAGTTTTCCGTGGTTTCTCCGATCAACACCAGGCGAATGCCGGATCATTACCCTACCGAACGGGCCACGGACCGCGCGCGATCTGTCCTTCCTCTTCCTTGTCCTATCCTCTCCCTTTGCACACACACTTACACTAACATGCACTACACTACCACATATTCCGGGAGACCGGTCGGGAGATTAGAGCTTGTCTCGGCTGGGGCGGTGCCCCGTTGGTGGGAGAGTTCTGGTTAGGGGGAAACCCCACTAACCGACGGTAGGTCGGCGCCGATCTCGCCATCCAGCGGGGGAAGATCACCATCTCCCGAGAAAAAACATGCACTACATTAACGAGACTAATGACCAAAACAGTTGACGTGCCCTGAAACACGAAAAAATCAATCAATGTAATAAAATTAATTTAGCTTTTATCAAGGCCTTACAACAAGGGTTATTTTTTTTTAATCGAAAATCGTCATTTTGCCGCAGTGTTTCAATACTTTTCTCGTTACTACGTAAGTACGTACTAAGGCGAGAAAGTAATAAAGAAAGAAAGTTTGCCGATACTCGTGTTTTGGATATCTCAATAGCGCCAGTTTGATTAATTATTTACAGCTTCCGGCCGCGTGAACTACTACGGTGATTAATATGTGTAGTGCATTGTATATCCGTGAAAAATATTCTCGCTAGAATGTGAGATCCGGCGCCGATCTTTATGCCGATTTTCATACTCCAGGCTACTTCCACGGAGGAGGCAACGCTCCAAGTGAGACAGAGGACAAGTTCTGAGCTGACAACCTGTCTCCCGAAATGCGTGGTAGTGTAGTGCATGTAACAGTGACAGAGGACAAGACAAGGATGAGAAAGAAAACATTGCGCGCGGCTCGCTACCCTTTTGTTGGGATTGTGTCACATGAATGTTGCGTTGACGCGCGTTAAGTAACGCGCGTCATAGATTAACACTATGTTATGCGGAACGGCCAAAGCGCTCGTGCGTCGTTTCGCGTAAGATACAGTGTTATATTTCGACGCGCGTTACTTAACGCGCGACAACGCAAGGGTCATGTCATTGGGACTTAGATGTTGCCGCCTGGAGTTGAACGGAAAACTCCCGATCAGAGCAGCCGGGCACTAGAATTCTTCTCCAGACAATGATTGAATTCGATGTAGTTAATGTTACAAACCAGTCACCAAAACACTTGAACCGTAGGACCTTCCTGCCAACCCTAACTCTATTGCTACTACCGCGGAATCAGTTTAAAACACAGCTCTGCTGTTCGAGGCCCTGATAGAGAGAAGTGAAATAATTACAACACTACTTCTGCGACAGCTCCTTTGACTGCATTTCTGGAACAACCCCTTCACTCATAAACCCCTTCCTTTCACGCGCCCCCTTTCTGTGGTCTGGGTCATATCTGTTCAAAGAAAAACAGCCTTCATCTTTATGAACTGTTTTGAAGTTATCTTACGATGCGCCTCAGCATACAGCAACACAGATTTGTGGTGAAGGAGTATTTGCGAACGCAATCTTTCAAGGAGTACCAGACAGGGTTCAGAGAAAATTTTCATCTGAGTCTATTCTGAACAAGAGAACCATATTGCGGTTGGTGAAGTGCTATCGCGAGACAGGGAGCGTGTTTGATCGGTAACGCAGTCGCCAAAATACCGTGCTTACGCACCGAAAATTAGAGGACATTCGGAGATGTGCTATTAGCTTCCCAAAAACATCATTAAGGAATGTTCAGCAGCAATGTAATTTTTCGTACGGAAGTGCGCACTCGGCTACAAAAAATTGAAAATGCGCATTCAAACAGCGAACATCTCATGAGCTTAAAGTTCCTGATCGGGTTGCTCGCATGATTTACTGTAATGGGCAACGACGATTTCTTAGCGAAGTTCTGGAGACCCTTGATAAAGCCCTTTAAAAAGCACTAATGTAAAGAGGCTTGGTTTGGATGTCAACCTGCAAAACAGTAGACTCTGGGATACTGAGAGACCACAGGGAAACAGAAGAGAAGCCATTGCGTAAAAATGATTTGAGTATAGAGTGCCATTTCACGACGCAGAATAATTGATCCTTTGTTATTTAAAGAAGTAGTAACAGCATATACCTATCACAATATATTGAGAAATTTTGTATTCCATCTGAAAAGATCAGGATGGGACCACATCACACACCTCCAAATCGGCAAGAAGAGTATTTGGGGAATAGAATAATTTCACGAGTAGCCCTCTCATTCACCTGATTAGTCATCACCAGATTTTACCTTTAGGGATGCCTCAAAAGTATAGTTTATGCGAACGAGCCTCATAATCTCGAAGAGCTGAAAGAAACATCGAGGAAGCGATTCGGATGATTGACGAAGAAACTTTACATCGTGTTGCAACAAATGTTCACATTGGAATTAATGCTTGTTTATTAGCGAATGGAGGGCATTTTGAACATTTTTTTTATCAAGTTCGCTTGTTTCCATCACCAATTCTTCTTCATAAGAAATAACTTCCTTTCCTTCTTTACCGATTACTCAACTATCATTCTTATTTTTGTTTACAGGGAATTTTCAAAACTTTTATCCTTAAGGTGGAGATAAATAAGCAAAGCTGTTACGTATCACCAAGCAATGACTACCTTTCACTGACAATTTAGGCAGTGTTTATTATGCACTGATTACGGAGCTTGCTTTTCAAAACTATTTAAAAAAAATAACATTATTTCAATAAAATAATAATAATAATAATAATAATAATAATAATAATAATAATAGAAATAATGAAACAAACATTTATTCTGCGAATCTGGAATTAATGGTATATTAATATTTATTTAAAACAGTAAGAAAAAACATGTGTACGTTTCTGCAGTATATTTGTTGAGAAACTGAAACAAGGAAAGTTTGTTATTAAATCTACCTAAATGTATATTTTACACGGCAAACTTAATTCACATTTAAATAACTTACGAAGAAATCACTGTTCTTGTCAATACAATTGTCTCTCGACACCAGAGAAGAAGGCGCGTGGCTTTCTCTTTACACTCGTGGCTACGATCGTCACCTGCTCTCCTCTTCAGAGTAGCGTTAGAGAGGGGATTAAGCCTACTTCCCGACAGTTTACCTTCTTGAAACCGCCAGCCACTATCCGACCCCCTCGAACATAGTTGCCAGTGCAATTCGCTCTGCCTGCTGTGCGTTGCATTTTAAACTGATCACCCGGTATTACTGAACATATTGACTCTGTGACACCCAGGCTGCAGAGGCTACGGCAATGTCGCTACTGAGCCAAGTTGCGCCGTTCAGAGGTCAGCATAAATCCCAGCGTGAGCTACTATCCCACACTTCTTTATTTGCTACCGGGAGGATAAATCCCCTGAGTGGGCAACCTAGGCATTTATGCCTTTATCCCCACTCTCTGTTGTGAACACGCACACTTTGAGCAATTGCTATCGGGATCCCACCGGAACGCAGTTATCCCTTTTGGACACATCCCTTTTCAATGTCTGGGTCCTTGCCAGCTCAAAGATGCTGGCTTTCCAAGCCAGTATCGGAGTAGAAACAATGGGCCACACAAGGCGCCAGGACAAGTCTCTCCTCTTTGCCCAGAGTTTCGGGCCACTGCCACGATGAAACCAAGTGTCCTATTGGGAGCCATCCGGGTAAAAGGGTTCCCCAAGTCGTCTCACTGCCTCCATCTTGAAGCTATCCACGTGAGGTGCCGCCAGAACCTAGGCAACCCTGACAACGGGGTCATGCTTCCCGTCTCGACTTTTAAACTGGGTTTGAGATCCGCCGCTAGCTGTAGAGAGGATGCCGGCTAACGGATCCCAAGGTCAAACCCGCCCAAAGGTCGGTGGCTAGCCACCTACTCACTGCCTCCACCTTGAAGCTAACGACATGAGTGCCGCCGTGTAACCGGGAGCGGAACATGCACTACACTACCACACATTCCGAGAGACCGGTCGGGAGCTTAGAGCTTGTCCTGGCTGGGGCGGTGCCCCGCTGGTGGGAGAGTCCTGGTTAGGGGGAAACCATATTAGCCGACGGTAGGTCGGCGCCGGATCTCGCCAGCCAGCGGGGGAAGATCACCGTCATCTCCCGAGAAAAAAATGCACTACAGTAACGGGAATAATGACCAAAGCTGTTTACGCGCCCGGAAACACGAAAAAATCAAATCAAATCAAGCCGCCGGGTCCGATTGAACTTACCTCCTCTACTAGGAGCCTCTAGTCTTGCAACGCCGCCCCCCGTGGGGTCAGAGCTCAGCATCTCCGTGTGTGGTCAGCTTCGCTGCGGTCTCGTGCCGCGTCCAATCCTCTGGGGTTGATAATCGCCAGCTGCCACGTAGCGCGGTGAATCATCTACCAGCCTTGCAGGCAGCCTGTGGAGCATCCTCCTGACGAGAATGAAGCCCGAACATCTGCAACACGATACTGCAGGTGCCCGGGCCTCCAGAGTGAAGAATAATATGCCGTGTGGTTTCGGGTGTTAACTGAAACTAAATTGTTCGCCCAATGAGACGAAATCACTCTCTCAGTGGGGTCGGGGGATACCCGCCTTTCAATTTCTCCTCCAGGCCAGACTTGGCGGGAAAGCTAGACCCACCCTTGACGGCACAACCCTGACTTGCATTTGCAGCAATGACAAAACGTAAACATTTTCTCATTAAGGGAGTTTTAATGTGATTATTTCACTCATAAACTATCTACTAACGAGAAGTATTTCTTTAGTAGGACCCAAATTACATAATTTTCAACCATCACGAGATGAGTGGTTTTTATGTTTGGTGATGATGACATGATATGAGTCCTCGAGTGGAATGAAAGGTAGGGAAACGTGAAATTTCGAGAAAACCTACAGCGGACTTCCGTTGAATACAACTAATTCCACTTTGAATGCCCGAGATTTGAACGCCGGAACGCAGAGGTAATATTTGACTAATAAACCATGGGGAGCCCCTTGCAAATTATTTCAAGAATTAGGAACGTTAAATTGTGCGCTCGTCCTTTGAATGTAACTTAAATATGGCCAGTAATAAAACAGTCATCAATAACTGTTGAACATGTGTATAAAATTTAGTTGAGCTCACTATAAGAAGTCATACTATAACAGTGACTTTCTGTAATCTATTTTGTTCACATTAACAGACATTTTTTCTGCAGAAAATAATACAACAAACATTTAAAATAAAAGAATTATATATAAAAAAATTAAAAAAATCAGTGGCTCTTTAATTCAATTTTATAGATAAATAGATAAATTAATGGTATAAATATACATAATAGATAGATAGAGAAATCTTGAAGACAGTAGCAAAGATCCACTCCCAACTTCTCCTGAATGCATATAATAGATGCTTAAGGGAAACATTTCCCGAGAATACGGAAAAAGCAAAAACTTGCATTCAGCAAGCCACAACACAAGCTCACATGTTACAGACCTATCTGCCTGCTAGACACGATGGGAAAGGTATTTAAGGGCCTAATACTAGAAATACGGCGGACATGGTTAGAGGAAACATTCAGTCGGTCGGAAATGCAATACGGCTTTCGAAAAGGTAGATCAACAGTTCACGCCCTCAAAACAGTCGTAGAAAAGGCCACAGAAGCCAACGAAGGAGCAAAAAAGTAAGTAAACCACGCAGGGTCCATACAACCCAAATGGATTGTTTATTGCCAATACCGTATCACCAACCGTTGCCTCATCACAGTCACCAAATGCTATAAAAGAAAGGTCTTGTCAGCTTTAAGCTGAAGCACAGCAAAATTAGTTATTGCAACATAGCCTCAAACTTCGTTCATAGTAACTATGATACCTTGGGCATTTTTCATAACATTATAATTAGTTACGCTAGTTCCACTTTATTCTGTAATAAATCCAGCCCCAAGCAGCACTACCTCTCTATTGATGCTTGTCCGTAAACTATTGGTGCTAAAACAACACGTACTTTCTCGACTGAATTTTCACGCAAAAATTACGCGAAAAGTTCTCAAATTTTCGAAAAATTGTATGTGACAGTTTATTTCAAAATCTATCTTCACTGAACAGATTTCATTAAGAGAAAAAATTCTTTCTTTATAATTGTAGTTGAAGGAAGACACCGAAAAAAAATTGAACTTTTGCAATTTTCGAAAAATTGGGGTTTTAATTAATTAGGGGCATAAGTCCTGCACCATTTTCTTAAACACCCTTCACACTATCCAACAAAAAGTATTCTACAAGACCATGGATCGGTTTTTTAAAAATTTGGTAAATGTTCTAGGCGCTCCATGTAAAAGTACCCTCCCCCTAATTAAAATATCGGTTTCAAATTCAAGGGGCCTCGACATGAGTCAGACCGGTTGGGGAATATAAATTTTGGAGAAAATCGGCTTTAGCCGCAAGCGTTGTTCTTAGACGGACGGACGAACAGACAGACGAATGGATGGACGGACACACAGACGTTTTGCCATCATTCGATTTTTCGCTATCAAGGATCCACAAAAAATGCATTCTGGCTACACCATGTGATAGAGGATTTTTTTCCCAATTTTGCAACTGGATTTATCCTCTTTTTCGTTACTAGGGTCCTGTATAAGAGTTTTTCTGCCTAAAATTTGCCTTTTTTCGCGCAGCATTACATAACTTTCTCTCTACTCCATAGCGAGAAAATAAAGAAGTCATCAACCTTGCACGCCTCATTTTAAACTCTGGATGCTTCAGCATAACCGAGAACTCTTGTTTCAAGTTACTCGTTTACTGCCCTAGCAATGTTTCCAATGTTTTGTATAGCGGCTTTTGATCAAATTTCCTGCCCAGTTTGCTCAACTTCTGGTGTGATTTCCTTTTGCTTCTTTTTTCCGTTCAGTATACATAAGGCGCAATACTGCGGAGCTATTTTCTGGTAAATCTTCTCTCTCAATCCTTACATCCACCATTTCTATACCAAACATGCCAGCTTCAGAGTAAACTCCACGCTGGATTAATTGCATAATTTCTGATCTCTTTACGTTCAACAAACTAATGAAAATCTTCCTATAGTTTCTCTTATGTGATATTCCATGATTTGGTATAGTCTTCTGACTAAACCCGAATCGTTTTTCAAGTTAGGTAAAAGGATAGGGGTTATAGGAGTATATTTTATATTTGTGTAAACAATTGCATTTTTGGTCTGCATTTATTACTTAGTTTTATCGAGGCTTAAATCTAAAACTCTCATATTGAGAAGTTCCATGTTATTTATAAATTGCAACTTTAAATATAAACCGCTTTTCTTAATATCTCTTACCACTTTACCCAATTGTATAACTATTGTTTGCTTCGTTTCTTGACTATAAACACTCAATTGGATAAAGCTATCAAAAGAATGACAAATACAGAAATAAAAATAATTTTAACGTTAATAATTACACCGGTTACAAAAACAACAAAAGAAGAAAAACATCATGAAATGGAAAGACATTGCCAGAAAGTTAAAAATAGGAAAAATACTTATTCTGCAAAACAAACTGCTATAGAGGAACTAAGGACTAATGTGTCAGATGATGTTGAGGTAATAGAGCAAGAAGAGGCCATCAATGTTGTAATGAATCGCGAATCCTCCTACTTATCTACTAATATTTTAATATTATGACACTCCTTTAATGGCCCACCTGGTGGCGCCAACTGTAACGATCTCGCTCTTCTACTACCACTACTATCTCCTATTTATACTCGACTGGGGCTGCCAATTTAACACAACACTTGGACGCGTCGTTTTTTAACTCACGTGTTCCTTTTAACCCGGCTTCAACTTTTATTCATGCCCGTCCGCTAGCTAAATTTACAAAACTTCCTAATTTTTTTTACTTCCTTTGATGGGCGTGAGGCTGTGATTGCCCTATACAGGGCTTGAAACAAAGTACTTAGGCACGCGGGCGTAGGCCGGCATCTAGCTACTTAAAACACAACACATTTTGCGGGTTTACTGACGAACCTGAAGATGTTCATCATCATTTATTACTTTTTTTCTTTAGTAATTCCTATTTTTGCTAATCCCAAACATTACGCACACAAACGGATAAAAACTGCGTTATTATGCTTCCCACTATTATTTCTTATTTTTCTTCGCTAATTATTATACTATTTCCCTTTTCTTCCTTAGTCTCATTTCATTATAATATAATGAGATATAATATAATTAATAGAATATTATTCTATTAATTTCTATCCTGTTGCATCGTGACGTACAACTGTGACGTCAGCGCGATGCGTCATTTTTTCCGTGTTTATTTAAATTATACAATATTAATTTTAATTTTGACGCGCTTCCTCGGTACTTCTCGAAACTGCGAGTGTTCCCATAATTTTCCATAAATTTTGCCCTATCATTTCCGAAAGTCTCATCTTGATGCCTTCACGCGTTTTCTTGATATTTAATAAAATTACTCTTTTGCCTTAAGCTTTGCAATCGCAACAATGGTTCTCGTATTCTAGTTTAATCACCGAAAATACAATTCCAATTCTGTCCAAATCTCCTGAACCTCTGACTCGATTTTCATGATTCCACCTTCTACTAGTTCCGAAAATTATGTATAATTGAGTGTTAATGTCTATTTCCATTTTCTATCACGCATTTGTTTAATTTAATAAAAATATTTATGCGCGATGTCGCCGTCTTTTGTCTTCTCAAATGTAAATCTTGATATTTTCCTGCCAAGTTTATACACTTTAAACCCAAAACTGTTCCGAGGGATTATGGATCATTACAATGTAGAAAACGCTACGGAAATTGACACTCAATTTTGCAAAAACATCAACGAAAATAATGAATATTTTAATAACAATTTTATCTCAATATACACGCGAAACTAATGAAAATGCTCAAAATATTCCAACATAACACCAAATGCCTCCCATAACCAATACCTTTATCTTTACCCCCAATCCTATATCTTTACATTCTCCACTAATAGACAAATAGTAAAACTATAAACAATTGAGGCTAGAAAGAATAAACATGGATTTTATGGCAGGAAAAAGTAAAGCAATAGGAGAACTGTAAAATCAATGCAAAATAGAATTTAAAAAATATGGAATAAGAGGAGGGATAGGAAGAAGGTTATAAGTAATAATATCAGCAAAGAGTATGGTATTTCAAAAGTTGCCAAAATATCAAGAGAACCACGTTCGTGAAATGGATTGCAAGATTTAAAGGTAAAGATGTTATTGGATTTGAAATACAGCCTGGGCAAGGATCTAAATCAAAATTGAACGAAGAGAAGAAAAAATATATAAGAGAGGTAATAGAAGAAGATGGGGCAAATCTTCTAACAAGACAAGATTTCAAAAAAATATTGTGGGAATTCTGTTTGGTGTTGTTGCGTTCTTAAAAAAAGGAAAACAACATAATATATTGACGAAGATGACCTCTTTTATTTCTTCTAAAAAAAAATGTCAGTTAAAATGTAGAAAATAACAAAAAAAAGGAGATACTTTTCTTCGAGGAGTCGAGATTTGGAGGGCACTCGACAGTTGGACATGGATGGTGTAAAAAGAGGTCAAGAATACAAGTGAAAATCAGAAGAGATCCGCTGTAATCCCAAGAATGGAGAGGACATTAGCTTACTTGATCCGCAATGAAAAGCAGATTGATTCGACAGAGAAAAACAGATCCGCATGATGGTATTTTTGGAATAGAGGTCCAAAGATTCTGGGTCCAGAGAAGATTTTCTTATATATTAGAATGTTATTGGTCTTTTATTTTAAAGATAGAACATTTTTAAGGGTAATTGCTTTATATTAATACATATAACATATGTACAGCGCAACGTTTCGGAAAGTAGTTATTTCCATCGTCAGGCTTATTTGACAAAATAAATAAATATAAAATTTTAACAATGGTGAGATAGATATTGTGACATACCAATATGGGGACAGGTTTATTACAGTATATTTGTCGTAAATGGGCGAAATGGTTAGGGCAAATAATAGGCAATATGGCGCCTTAGTAACGACGTCGTGGTTGTTGTCAGGATAAACAAACATTCATCTGACCGTGGAGGTGACGGCGAGTAGGAGGAAATATAAGAGATTTGGGGATTAGTTGAAGAAGCGTCGACTGATTATTAAAACGGAAGTTTGGGCATTTTGTCGAAATAAATGAAAGGCGAGGCATTGTGGGTTTGAAAAGGGAGGATAAAATTCATTCGGTCGCATGTCGTGACGGTGAGCAGTTCGCTCGCGAATAGATTAATTTGTGCATGTTGGGACTTTGAAATATTTTCGTGTGGTAGAGGACTTGAGGGACATATTCGGACTCTGAATATTTTCGTAGCAGAACCAGAGTGAACTTGTGATACTTCTAAGATTTGGGGAACGTGTCGAGTTCCGAATATTTTGCTGTGTATCAAAATAACACTTGGAGTTTTTCGCGAGTGAACTCTAATCATTCTTGAACTGATAAATGTATGCGGTTCACAAACGATACGGGACTTTGCATATTTTCTTGCTAGAAACGGAAGATAGAACTGAGAGACTTGTTTGCTGTGTAATCATAAAAGCACTGGACATTTAGACGGTGAGAACGGGCATCAGACATAATATAGTGGAGCTGGAACGAATATTTGAGTGGTGCGAAGCGATGAATCAGCGGTGTTCGTTTTTCAAAGAAGAAAAGAAGATTCGTGGTATTTGGATTTCATTGACCCGGAAGCTGTAGTACAATAGTTGTTACAGGTTGTTTATACTCATTTATACAGTCCAAATGGTAAATAATGCATTATGTATCATTGTTAAAATTAATGTTACTTTTCTTGTGATGCTCAGTATAGTCTCTAATTGTATAGAAACAGTTATGCAGCAGAAACGACTTGGATTTAAACTTTTCTATTGAATTTAATGTTTAATGCCATTGGAAATTGTAAAATAATTTTTTTTTTACTGTCACCTGATTAATATGATTTCTACGTCGAGTGTTATAGTAATAACTTCGGCATTTTCTGAAAATATATTCCCGTCCTTAAGCAAGTCATTTTTGACAAAAACCACTGATTCGTAAATAAAAAGACACGGTAATGGTAAAATTCCTAGATTAATGAAGAGAGGCTTACATGAATCACGTGGGTGGGATTTGGTTATTTTTCGTAGAATTCGTTTTTGTAATCTAAAAGTCTGGGAGCTATAAGATGTATTTCCCCAGAAAAATTTCAGGTGCTGAGGAGGCCAAACTCTGGAAGGAGAATGCGTGACGCCCGCATCAGGAAATAAATAAATAGTTTAAAAGGTCAGATAGATTAGCATGTACTCGGTTTCTGACGGCAGGTTTTGCCCCCTTCCCCCTAGGGTTTTTTTCCTCAGCTGTACCTTATGGTCTCTTTTCCGCGGCTTCGATGTGATGGAGAGACCACTTGGGGTGAATATCAGAATTCGAAAGATAGGAACGAGGTAGAATGTAGGTATTGTAATGGTTAAAGACCTTCGGCCTAGCCACACAGTATCAAGTTATCTAATTTTTCTGTCATAATTACCTATTAAATAAATAAATAATATAACTGTATGAAAAGAAGTAGGTAGAGAGAAATTGAGAGGGACATTACAAAATCAAGTTAGAAAGAAGGTAATAGTTAGTGAGAGAAATATCTTAATTTTGAGAAAAATTACTTAATAATCCATCATATAAACTAGTATATATATTAGACTCCATCTCTGTATTGAAACAAGATGTTTTCATATATATCTCTAACGCCGTTAATATGCTTATTTCCAGCGATTTGCAAACACTATTGCATAAGCGAATTAAAGTGCCTTAAATGAAGTTTTCCGAAAGTTTTCTGGGAAAAAGAGATTCAAATTTCGTATTTACTGTAACGCTAAACGCCATTTTCTTAAAGACGGTTTCAAATTTTTTAATGAAAATTTTCATTTATGACGAGTTTTCACTGTTCTTTAATATTCTTAAAGTAATATTTCGGATATATTATTAGGAAACCGAAAAATTGAGAAAATTTCAAGAAAATGTACTTTGGGTGGCGATAGATGGTAGCTAGCTAGAGGATGGGGCAAGACCGTAATGCACTCCACACCAAGGAAATTAGAAAACAATAGGAGAAAGTCTGTGTCATTACGTAGCACCACTAGTTTACTTTCTCGCTCTTACTAACGTAAGAAGAGAATGTATTGTAATTTTATGCCGAAATCGGCCAATTTTCGACACAAAAACTCTTATTGCTGGGCTCTGGTAACGAAAAAGTGGATAAATCCAGTTGCTTAATATAGAAAAAAGCCTCTAACACATGATGTTGCCACAATCCATGTTTTGTGCGTCCTTCATACCGAAAAATCGATTGACGGCAAAACGCCTGTCTTTTGTCTTCGTTCCCTGTCTGTCTGCGCATAACGCTAGCGCTTTGATATTCCCCAATCGTTCTAGGTGATGTCGCGGCCCCTGGGATTTGAAACCGATTTTTTAATTTTGGAGGGTACTTTACATGAAGCCCCAGGGACACTCACAATTTTCAAATTCTCTCTCTCTCTCTCTCTCTCTCTCTCTCTCTCTTCTATATATATATATATATATATATATATATATATATATATATATTGTTCGAATAAATTAAAATATTATAGTAAATTTCATCGCATCGCGCTAACCACGTTGAAGTTTCGTATCTTAATACGGTAACACAAAATGTCCGACCATTGTTCTGGCTGGCAATTACGCGAAAATTAATGTTCGTGTCGTTTTATCAATTAGTCATTCGCTACTATTCGAAAACTCATCTGCCTATTGTCATTACACTTTATTTGCACAACAAAATATGTATAACTGCTCCTAAACACATTTCTTGAGCAAAATTTCTAAACTTTTTACCTAGCGTCCTAGCGTCTCCTACGAATGCCAAACGCCAACTGACTCCTCCTGTTGGGCATTGTTGTCAAGAAAGTTAAAAGATTTACCACGAACATACGCCGATTGCTTGTTCATCTCCATGAATAACACTGCGAAAAAAAATTCTTATTCTCACGTTTTACAAGTTTTTCTGCCTCGCCACTGGTTTAAACACTCTATATTTTCGTTTGTAATTACTACGTTGTACGTTTTTACTTTTCTTGTCTTATTTTGTTAAATGTAACCATTTTCAGTCTAATATTTTCTCGTGACGTCACGACACGTCGCTTGTTTTATGCTAATTCCAATGATAGTTTTTTACTTTGAATTTTAATAGATCTTCTGACTGTTTTCCGAAAACGTGACTAATCTTGAAATTTGTTATCAATTCCGCCCCATTATTCCATAAAGTTTTAACCCGATCCCTTCAAGCGTTTTCTCAATATTTAAATAAAACTATCCTTTCCATTAACTTCCTTATGTCAACAATCACCTCCATATCTCAGCTAGTGAATGCAAATGCATGATACGATAATTTCCGAAATCTAATGAATCCCTGATCCGATTTTGACGATTCCACGTTTTAATGCTTCTAAATATTTTGCTTTATTTAATGTTTTCACTGGATATCATCATTTTTCACGCATTCAGTCGATTTGGAAAAATGTCTGCGCGCGGTGCTGTCGTCTTCTGTCTTTTCAAAATATAAATGTTAATATTGCATTGGAAAATCTATATTTTTGGGAACTTTAAACTACCGGGATTATCGTATTATTGCAATGTCAACTAATGTATTGAACAAATAAATACAACCATTATTTAAAACGGAGTAAAAGATACTATTTTAAAAATAAAGTGTGTAATTTTTGAAAAATCGAAAGAATACATCAAAATGATGTTTATGCCATGTTATTTAGTGCATTTAGTTCTATCAGAATAAAAAGTTTAAAGAAAAAATTAAAAACCGTTATAGATAAAATATTGCCCATATTTCACTCAAACTTGCGTGAAAACTACTAATATTTTCAAAAAATGTACAATTCATTATTTAAATGACTAATTGGGGTGAACAAATTTCATTTGAAGAAACAAATCTCCACAGTATTGTGGTTTTAGAAAGATACCGAAAAATATTCAAATTTTTGAAATTTTCCAAACTTCAATCTCAACAGGGGAAATCAAAACTATGGCATCTTTATAAGTGTCTTTTAGTATACTCTTACAATAAATTTAAATAAAAAAATTGGGGTATTTTTTTAGGACACTTTACGTAACTTTCTCTATGTTACGTATATTACTCCATATACACGTGCGTATACGAGAAAGTAAAAACAAGTTTATTCAGTATTAACTATAAGTGTCCATGGATTGAGAGTGAATGGATTGTTTGGATGGTTATGTACAATGTAAATAAAGTATGATTGTTGTATAAATGAAACAAAATCTCATGAATCAACGAAAAGGGACAAAACCACTACAATCCAACAGAAAAATATGTTTATAGAAAATTTATGGAGGCCGTAGAGCATATCTCTAAATTAGGGTTTAGATTATATTGAATTATGTTGTTCTTTTTCTACAGACAAATTTACGAAAACCCATATAAAAATATGAGTTTATATCTGAATTTACAGTCGTGGTCTCAGTCGAATTCTTGCAATACCTTTGTGAAATCGGAAATTTACAGTACGCCGGGGAAGTATGGAAAATTACAGTACACCCGGAAACATGGTGCCGACAACAAATATTTATTACAACTGTTTACATTCACATTTCCGAAAGAAATGTTTTTCGTCATTTTCTCGTAAAGTAAAGACATTTACTCGCGTCACATTTGTTTCTCGAGAAACAAGATTGTCTTTAATTTACACAAGGAATAACTTGTTCTCCAGTATTTTTTAAATCAAAGTTCTTCGTATGAAGTGAAACATTGCGCGTCTTTCAAAAAGAGGAAACTTGGGTATAGCATCAGTAATAATTAGGGGTGGTTTTCTATGATCTGAAAATAAGGAAATGTGATTTATGACTGATAAATGCATACAATTATTCAGATTTTGTGTCTGGAGTTAGGTGCCTTGAGATTTTATCGTCGTGTCTAGAAGAGTTTCAAAATCAACCAATTGTTGCAACTCGTAATATAATTATGTTATTGCAATGACATGCCATTTAGATGCTGAGTGACTAATGCTATGTAATAATTAATTCAAAATCAAACGCAATTGTCTATCGGCAAAAAAATATCGGATTGTTTCTTCGGGGTAGTTTATGGTGACGTGCATTTGTTTTAGATTCTAGCTAAGCAATTTTACTCTGTGAAAATGAATATTGCATTATTCTATGGAAACAATCTACAAACATTGAATCAATATGAAGCGATTTGGTGAAACGCCACACACAGAAATAGATGAGATAATAAGTAACGCAATGCGCCAAAGTAGTAAAAAGAACAGGGAAAGCGTGTGGAAGCAGTTTCAGCAGTTTTGTGACGAAAGAAATTACGAGCTTTTATCAGAAACGCGAAATGAAGAGATTGCAAACATTTTGAAAGACTGGGCTATCAATATGAGAAAAGTAAATGGACAGGAATACAGAGAATATACGGTAAAAATTATGTGGAACTTGACGGCAAAAATCATACAAGAAAAATACTTCGCAGAGCATAAGCGTGTTTTCAACCCATTTGTAGATGTAGAATTCAAACATGCCAGGTACGCAAGAAAGGTGAAAAGGCGGCAACTTAAATCTCAGCAAAAGAAAAGAAAGGTAAGTTCGATTGCATTGAATTAATATGAAAATAATTCATTAATTCCTTTTTAAATTAATTTATTTCTCATCAAAAATAGTTTAAAAAAATGGGTAGATAAAAACGCACGGAGGAGAAGCATAATCTGTGCACATTTTATTGAGCACCAGACTCTATAACCAACGAGAGAATGAAGTGAATGTAAACAAACCGGAAAGTATCCCTCTACTGATGAGCGTGATGCGTCACCTTAAATTCATTCATCAAAATGATCATCAGTATAATCAAAATGATGTCGATAAAACAATACAAAATTCATGCAGACAACAATAACCCGATCTGCCGCTTTCTCGCATTGACACGCGATTTTACTACCTTCGAAGCCATTTATTGTGTGTACGTTATTAGTCGAAGTCCCTTGTATCAATGTCGTGCGAGAACATTGCGCACCTACCGCAGGCGCCCTGTCAGGAACAACACTCTCTTAATGTAAAATTAGTTTAAGTTTAGATGTAAGATAACACGAAGGCTGTGTTGCCAACACAGCCAAGGCAACACAGCCTTCGACGTCACCCTGACAACCAAGATCATTTACATAATCTTAATGTGTTTCACTGCGTTATACGTGATATTACGCCTGATATACAGCCTGATTTCACGAATGGTTCCGCCCCTCCCCCATCCCCCGCTTCAGAACAGTCGAAAAACTGCTGTGATCAACAATACGGGGAAGACAGGTGTGGATCATTCGAGAAATGGAAATATGGCCCGCAACCATGTTAAAGATTCTAGTTTTGGCACTTGAGACCTTGCAAGTTGGACATCCCAGGCCTAAACCGTTCAGACGATTTTCTCCAAAATTGATATTCCCCTATAGAACTGAACGAAATTAAGGCTCTGCGAGTTTGAAACGAATATTTTGGTACTATACTAATTAAGACCATCGCCAAGGAGCCAGTCTTATTCAGAAAACGTACCAGTTTTCGATCGTGTTATATTCCAGAAGTTCTCACAATATTAAATATTATACCCCTCACATGCGACTAAGATTTCAATGTAGCGAGTGTGGCGCTAAGTGGTAATTAAGATGACGTGGTCACTTCTTATGTCCATAACTGCCACGTCCAGTGGCATTGAATTGAATTGATGCCTTATTTCTCGTGGCGAGACTCAGGCCATGAGGCCTGCTCTTCCGTCGGACCACGCAAAGTTTGCTACGCTCCCTTCACCAACTAGGGAAGAAAGAAGGTATAACGTGGGCGAAGAAACAGGCAAATTGAATTTACCTCAGAGGCTTCATTTAGGTTTGAGGATCTTTTACATCCAGTAAATCTACTAACATTGAACAGCCGGCTATAGTTCCCCTCCGAAGGAAGGCTTACGAAGGATTTTTTCGCCCTTATAAAGGCTTTTTACGGCCCTTTAAAAGACCTCGACCGGGTTAGAACCCGCGAACTTGGGTATAGCAGTCGATACGCTAATCGTTACACCATCGCCGCCGCGTGAGCAGTGACGTAACATTTGGCCCGAGCGGACCCGGATAAAAGAGCGCGTATTTTTGGGCTGAATGTTTTGCGATTGTAAGAAATATTAATTACTAGTATCGCAACTTACTAATAGTATCGTAAGCGTTACAATCTAAAAAAATTGGAGTTAGATCAAGTATCTTCACTTTTGAAAAATGTAACTCATAAACAGAATTGAGGCAATTTTGTGGAGGCAATGTATTCGGCAACTTCTCTTTCTGAAGCGTGGGTCATTCCTTTAACATTGGAAACTAGATGAGGACGTAGTGTGAACCGGAATTTTGATGAATTGTGCCAGGACGACGGACTTGGCAGTACACAGAATTATTTCCGCACAGCTGTATTTAACGGTTGTTATTTTCTCGCGAGTGGTACACAGTTTAGAGAAAGTATTGTGATGCTGCAGAAAAAACAGTGAATTTTCTGCTCAAAAACTCTTATAAACGGATTCGGGCAATGAAAAAGTGGATAAATCTGTTCCCATATTTATAGTACGTTACTTTCTCTAACACGTTGTGAAGTAATAATTAAGATGCGGATTTTTGCCTATTTGCCTATTTTTTCCTTCTAGGAAAACGCAATCTTTTGTGTTACTTATACTTTTTGAGGCATTAGGAGCATCATTTGCAAATTCTATAGTGCCTATAAATGCATATTTTGTGTTAATGTTGTATATTTTTGTATTTATTGATCAAAATGCAATTATTCTGATCAAAAATTTAAAAATTGTGCGTGTTTTTTGGTTTTATCCCGCCGAGTACAGAAAAAATCGAATAACTTTCGATAAATGTATTCGGCAACTTCTCTTTCTGAAACTTCTCTTTCCGTTTTGCTGCCACCACAGCGGTATTTCGTATTATGAAACACGTGCAGAATCACTGGTGGAAGTAGTTATTTTTTACTTAGAACTTTTAAACAATATTTTTCTCTAAAATCGCTGCAATTTTCTTCTTAGAAATTTCTCCTCCTATGTGTCGAAGGACGGTATAAAAGTTGGTGCCGGTCCCATTTTTTTGCGTACTCTCTGTATTTTCGAAAATTGCAAACAGTTAACATTGCAAAACTACAATATTGAATACAGAGATTTTTGTCATAAATGAAATCTATTCTAAAACTTAGATCTAAAAAACGCGATGTAAACTTAAATAACGAGTGTTTTTTCTGCGAATTTCTTTTGAAATTAATGCAAATTATTAAAAAAAAAAAATTTTTTAAAAAAATTTTATTTTTTTAAATAAAAGGCACAGGTCTCATTTTCACTCTCTGAATCTGTGAAAATTACAAATTTTGAAATATTTAGAAATAATGCGAGAAAGTATGTACTGTTTGAACCCCACAAGTCACAACATTTGTGTTAGGCATGGCGATTGAAATAAATAATACAATGTTTTCAGTTGTGTTTAAATTAAATGTGAGAAAAATGATCTTTAATATTCTTAAAGTAATATTTCAGTTGCAGTTGTCAGCAACCGACAAATTGGGATAATTTTTTTAAATGTACTTTTGGCCGCTGTAGATTTTCTCCAAAATTGATATTCCCCGATACATCTGAACGAAATTAAGTCTCTGCGAGTTTGAAACGGATATTTTGGTATTCGGAGATTGTTTAAATGAAGGTTTAACAACATTTTCAAAATGCTCTCCAAAATGCTTGGATATCGTCGAGAGCGCATAAAAAAGCTTAAGTTTTATTTTTGATGAAATATCTGAATTGTTTAAAATTACAAAAGTTCAAAATTGTTTCGGCATCTGCCTACAACTACAATATTGAAGATAGAATTTGTTTTCTTAATGAAATTTTTGTTCAAAGGCAAATCTTTAAATCATGTCATTAACATTTTTTTTTTTTTGAAAATGTGAGTATTATTCTCGTAATTTTGTGTGAAATAGTGAAATATAGACAATTGGCAAATTATCTTATCAAAAACGGCTCCAATGTTTTTCTTTAAATTTTTTCCTCGAACAGCAAACACTCTATATTTTCGAAAATTGCAACAAAAAAAATTGCAAAAGTAACAAAATTGAAGAGAGGCATTTTGTCTTAAATGAAATGTTATAGACTATTAGAAGGCTAAAAAAAGATCAATTAATTGTTTTTAAAAAAAACTAGTTGTTTTTGCTTAGTTTCTGCTTGAAGATAATGTAATTTCTAAAAGAAAAACTTTCTCAAAAATTTCTCATATTTTTTTCTTCGTCTTTTTGCTACGAATGGAGCAAAGGACGTTTAAAAATGATGCAGCTTTCATTTTTGTTAAACTCTCTGAATTTTCGAAAATTGCAAAAGTTAGAAATAAGTTTAGAAAGTATGTGCTGTTGTAGTTCCATTAGATATTTTTATAATTTGTAGGTTAAAAATTGGTATAGTAATCTATCATTAGCTTAACATAAAAATTACAAGAAAAGCAAAAGGAGTTCATTCTGAATGTGACTGAGTGTATCGGCTATCAATTGCAAGCTCTGGATTAATCTTGCTTATTGAATTGAGCACGTTTAAAATAACAGTTGTTTCGCCACCTTCTGTCGGCTTTTCCCGCAAATGTTTTACAATTACAGACGTTGCTAGCGATGGAGACGATTGTACAGTCATTGCATTTTTCCGTAAAAAATGCGCTTCACAAATGTCACGTACACCCATCTTTTCACAACTAACCTTAACATTGCAGTGCAAAAGACATTCGTTTATCATCATTCATGCTGTGTGACTCCCATTGTTTAACGATTCGATGAACAGACGTGGTACGCATCCCGCCATTAGATCGGAAAAGCTGGCAAAGATGGCCCAGGGCATCAACTGATATGACTCATCTGTACCTCTGACCGGGAGGTCCTGGGATTTGAGTCCAGACGGTGGTAGGATTTTCGACACCAGACTAAAACACAGGATTTTCGCCAGCCGCTAGAATTCTCCTCCAGACAGCGGCTAAATTCCACCTTGCTAACAGGCTTCAGCTAAGTCAAATTCATCCGTCGCCTGGAGGAGAATTCTAGCGGGTAGCTGCTCTGATCAGTAGTTTTCCATGGTTTCTCCGATGAACAGCAGGCGAATGCCGGAGTAATACCCTAACAAAGGGTCACGGGTCGTGTGATCTTTCTTTCCTCTTCCTTGTTCTATCCTCATCCCTTAGATGCATTTCACTACCATACATGCCGGGAGACCGCTCGGGAGCTTAGAGCTTGTATTACTTACGGGATTAATGAGCTTAGCAGTTGATGCGCCCGGAATCACTTATCAATCAATTACATCGGAAATCTTCTCGTTGGATAAAGTTCTTCACATAATGCTCTCAAAGTATCCGGAAAAATCTAGATAGAAAACAGAGGAAAGCGAATAAGTTTACCTACAGAACTAACGCAATAAAAAAGGCATGTGAACCTCTAGAAACGAGAAGAACAAGGGCGAGGCTTTGCGCTCCTTATAAATCGTACGTAGGTCAACAAGCTTGGAAGGAAATGCAGGTTAGACTAGAAAAACCAAATTATTTCGGCCGAAGCAATCACGTCCACAAAATTCGAACTAGGAAACAAAATTCAGATCTTAGGAAATTTTCCTTTTGTAACAGAACAATTAGAGATCGGAACAGTTTACCCGCAGCAATTTTCAAAGCTTTTCCTTTAAGTGTCCGAAGCTTTAGAAATAAGTTAGAACAATATGAGAGTAATAGACATTAAATGAGTAAGTGCGGTGAAGTGCGGTGAAGTGCTGTGAAGTGCTGGTCAGTGTAATTCAAAGCAAAAACAGTGTAGTGTAGTGTAGTGTAGTGTAGTGCAGTGCAGTTCAGTTAAGTGTAGTGAACGCGATCAATGAAGTAAATATTTAGCCAATATTTATGTAGCTTGTATTAAATTTTAGCATCACCGACATATAATTATTGGATATCATGATTGAAATACTTTTAATATTATGATAGTATGATTATTGCTGTTCGGCTTGTTTTTTTTTTTTTTTTATTTTATTATTATGTATTATTATTGTAATTATTTTTTTAACCGGGCCAATTAAAATAAAGTAAGTATTAATGTAGTTCTTCACGTGTATCCAGCAAGTTCCTCACATATTTCACGAAGTTCCTCACATGTTAACTCCCTGCATGTTTCCCTCAGATTGAAGTTTTGATTGATTGATTAGTGATTCCGGGCGCGTTAACTGCTAAAGTAACGCGCCCCACCAGCGTGGCACCGCTCCGGCCGGGACAAGCTCCAAGTTCCCGACCGGTTTCCCAGCATGTGTGGCAGTGGAGTGCTTGTACGTGTGTTTGTAAGTAACGGGTGAGAATAGGAGAAAGAAGAGGAAGGAAAGATCGCGCGCGATCCGTTGCCCTTGGTACTGCTCTGACATTCACCTGTCATGTAGCCAGTAGTGCAACGAAATGAGTGCGGACCCGCCTGCCAACTTTTATCCGGGCTCCTTTTGTGTAGAAAAGACGAGTAGCGTTAGTACCTTAAATAATAATAAATATTCTTTAACAAATTCATATTCATCAGTCCATAGTTACTACAAAAGAAATCAAAGTTATTAAGAGCTTATAATTGTATTACTAAAAACAGTACCTGTATTGAAAACAAGAGAAGTTGGATGGCACGTCTTGCTTTCCGGCATGAGAATGATACTAAAACTTCACTAACGTCAACGGTTCGAGCTCGCTCACATTTGATACTTAGAAAAACTCAGATTACTACGTATCTACTGGGCGTAGCACTACGTAGGTAGTTTTAATTTAGAAAATGATTGCTTGGCGGCACATGGCGTAATAGGAAGAGTCAAAAACAAGTAAAACGCCGTGAATAGATCATGAATCCTTGACGCTATGGTTGCATTTTCAAAAGAAAAATGGGTATAAATCTTATATTGACATTGACCTAGAAATTTCTGATTTCAGCGCATCTCTGAAACATACTATTACTTGGTCTGGAAATTCAATTGATAGATCATCTCCATATTGACATTGGAGATATAATGCAGCTTTGGTCAGTTCTTCGTCTGCAGCAGAAGTCAAGAATTTTGGGGAGAAAACTAAATAAATTAACAAAGTTATTCATGCCATCAGATTTGCTTCTCAATTGCCTTACAACAATGTCCAAACTAGTGGTGCTACAGAATGACACATACTTTCTCGTAATAGTTAATTTTCTATTTCTTTAGTTTGGGCTAGCTTTTCGACTCGCCTCATCCTCTTGCCAGCTTCCATCTATCGCCGCCCAAAGTACATTTTCAAAACAATTTCCCAATTTGTCGGTTTCCTGATGGTAGAACCGAAATATTACTTTAAGAATATTAAACGTCATTTTTCTCACATTTAAATTAAACACAATTGAAAACATTGTATGATTTGTTTCCATCGCCATGCCTAACACAAATGTTGTGACTTGTGGGGTTCAAACAGTACATACTTTCTCGCATTATTTCTAAATATTTCAAAATTTGTAATTTTCACAGATTCAGAGAGTGAAAATGAGACCTGTGCCATTCTTTCAAGCGTTCTGTATTCTACTTGGGGGGGGGGGTTGAAGAAAATTGTAGTTGTTTTTGAGAATAATTTTTAATAATTTGCATTAATTTCAAGAAGAAATTACGCAGAAAAAACACTCGTTATTTAAGTTTACATCGCGTTTTTTAGATCTAAGTTTAGAATAGATTTCATTTATGACAAAAATCCTGTATTCAATATTGTAGTTTTGCAATGTTAACTGTTTGCAATTTTCGAAAATACAGAGAGTACGCAAAAAAATGGGACCGGCACCAACTTTTATACCGTCCTTCACACATATGAGGAGCAATTTGTAAGAAAAAAATTGCAGCGATTTTAGAGAAAAATATTGTTTAAAAGTTCTAAGTAAAAAATAACTACTTCCACCAGTGATTCTGCACGTGTTTCATAATACGAAATACCGCTGTGGTGTCAGCAAAACGGAACATACATTTATCGAAAGTTATTCGATTTCTCTGTACTCGGCGGAATAAAACCAAAAAACACCCACAATTTTTAAATTTTTGATTCAGAATAATTGCATTTTGATCAATAAATACAAAAATATACAACATTAACACAAAATATGCATTTATAGGCACTATAGAATTTGCAAATGATGCTCCTAATCCTCAAAAAGTATAAGTAACACAAAAGATTGCGTTTTCCATAGAAGGAAAAAATAGGCAAATAGGCAAAAAGCGCATCTTAATTATTACTTCACAATGTGTTAGAGAAAATAACTTACTATAAATATGGGGACAAGATTTATCCACTTGTTCATTGCCAGAATCCGACAATAAGAGTTTTTGGGCGGAAAATTCACTGTTTTTTTCGGCAGCATCACAATACATTCTCTAAACTGTGTATCACTCGCGAGAAAATAACAACCGTTAAATACAACTCTGCGGAAATAATTCTGTGAACTGCCAAGTCCGTCGTCCTAGCACAATTCATCAAAATTCCCGTTCACACTACGTCCTCTTCTAGTTTCCAATGTTAAAGGAATGACCCACATTTCAGAAAGAGAAGTTGCCGAATACATTGCCTCCACAAAATTGCCTCAATTCTGTTTATGAGGTACATTTTTCAAAAGTGAAGATACTTGATCTAACTCCAATTTTTCTAGATTGTAACGCTTACGATACTATTAGTAAGTTGCGATACTAGTAATTAATATTTCTTACAATCGCAAAACATTCAGCCCAAAAATACGCGCTCTTTTATCTGGGTCCACTCGGGCCAAATTTTACGTCACTGCTTACGCCGCGACGATGATGTAACGATTAGCGTATCGGACTGCTTTACCCAGGTTCGCGGGTTCTAACCCGGTCGAGGCCTTTTAAGGGGCCGTAAAAAGCCGTTATAAGGGCGAAAAAATCCTTCGAAAGCCTTCCTTCGGAGGGGAACTATAGCCGGCTGTTCAATGTTAGTAGATTTACTGGATGTAAAAGATCCTCAAACCTAAATGAAGCCTCTGAGGTAAATTCAATTTGCCTGTTTCTTCGCCCACGTTATACCTTCTTTCTTCTCTAGTTGGTAAAGGGAGCGTAGCAAACTTTGCGTGGTCAGACGGAAGAGCAGGCCTCTTGGCCTGAGTCTCGCCACGTAAACTAAGGCATCAATTCAATTCAATTCCACTGCACGTGGTAGTTATGGACATAAGAAGTGACCACGTCATCCTAATTACCACTTAGCGCCACACTCGCTACATTGAAATCTTAGTCGCATGTGAGGGGTATAATATTTAATATTGTGAAAACCTCTGGAATATAACATGATCGAAAACTAGTACGTTTTCTGAATAAGACTGGCTAGTCCTTGTGATGGTCTTATATAGTATAGTTTTGAGAGTGAAAGGCAGAAAGGAGAGTACAGAAGGGAGACAGTTAAAGAGAAAGCGTCGAAGGGAGACAATTGTGGCTTTTCTGGCAGAGGTGGGTCCAATGGAAAGGTTGTTCGTTGGTATTTCAAGGTCTCTCATACCACACAGTTCCCTGTGTGACTTCATGGGTTGCACCATAGGCTAAGACTAAACTCTAGACTCTTTTCTCTATGGTTGCACACGAGACAAGATGGTATTGGTATAAATACAGTTTATTTACTTATATTCATGTGAGCCGTACCATTCACTGTCGGAGCATTTGCTCCCCGTTAAAATTTGCTAACCACCGAACATACTGTTCGACATGATCCTGACGCTCGTACCGGCAATCTTGCGGCCTCCCACGCACACTGCGACCTCGCGGCAGAGGTTTGTGGAATATAGGTTCCCTATTGCGGGGGCCACTCGCCCTGATGGGTTCGCTGTGACCACGTCGTCAGTCCCTGGTCGCAATTGCGTGGTCTTGCAATACATCTGACGCCAGCATGGCACCTACCCTATCGGCCTTAACCTTGGGCCCGGCGCTCCCTCTCTTGCCCTATTGCGCCTTCCCCACGTGTCCGCCCTGAAAGTGTCCACACTGTCCCGCTGTGTACTACGTTGCCTCGTGCTGAGTAGCGGACCCATTAGAAAAACCAATAGGGCGTGAGGATATGCATGGCTGAAAGGAGATCATTAGATTTCCAGCGATAAACTGGAGTGGGGGCTCAGGGCATCAACTGTCACTGCAGTGCTTCCAATCGGGAGGTCCCAAGTTTGAGTCCCCACGTTGCCAGGATTTTCGACACTAACCCGATAGCTAGGTCGAGTTCTGTCGCTCTCTGGAGGA
Source organism: Teleogryllus oceanicus (assembly GCA_964035755.1). Classification (NCBI taxonomy): domain Eukaryota; kingdom Metazoa; phylum Arthropoda; class Insecta; order Orthoptera; family Gryllidae; genus Teleogryllus; species Teleogryllus oceanicus. Next base: position 33,160,185 of record CAXIVR010000008.1, on the reverse strand, counting down.
AAATTCTAGCGTACGATCAATACCAGGCGAATGCCGCAGCAGTACCATAACAAACGAGCCACGAACCGCGCGCGATCTTTCCGTCCTTTTCCTCGTTCTATCCTCACCCCTTACCTATACACTCTTACACTAACATGCGCTACTCGACCACAAATGCCGGGAGACCGGTCGGGAGATTAGAGCATGTTCTGGCTGAGGCGGTGCCTCGCAGGTGGGAGATATCTGGTTGAAGGAAACCCCGCTAGCCAACGTTAGATCGGCGCCGGATCTCGCCATCTAGCGGGGAAGATCACCGCCACCTCTCGAGGAAAAACATGAACTACACTTACGATGCTAATGACCTTAGCCGTCGACGCTCCCGGAATCACTAATCAATGAACCAAAAGCGATAAACCACATCGACTGAAACAACATCGCAAAAGGAAGAATCTAACTTCACTGATATTAACTAAATGATTATGTAGGTTTTGGGGATGCGAGCTTCTCTTGCGCAAATAAAGATAAACAATATTGTACACAAAACTCAGAGTTATCATACTTATCTTTACTAATCAACGATGGCAAAACAATCTACTTTTAGTTCTGTTACCCACGCAACTGAAAAAAAGATGGTGTGTGTGGCATACAGAAACTCGTCGTAGTCTTGTAAAATAAAGAATTTGTATATTCTGAGAAATTGGAAGAAATCCCTCGCTTGGGCTTCACTCAGGCTGCGTTACAGTAGATCTGGGTCGATACGCGTCTCCCAATACCGAGGGTTAGGTAAAACTGGAGTATTTTATTTACATTTAATCCTCAAACTTCTATTTTGTGGCAACGACTTATTTATCCAAAAATCTATGAGCTCCGGGAAAATATAAACCTGAAAGTCCTCTAAACTAATGGACTCTCGAGGATTTTAACGGCCGTTTCTATGGATTCTCTCTTAATTCGTAGTTTAGATGGTTGAGTAGCTAAACGCGAATTTATTGACATAAATAACAAAAAATATATTTTTACAATTGTTTCCGTATACATTTATTAAAGTTACAATTTTGTAACATTCCACTGAATGTAATGCTATTTGAAGCCGTGACATTTTATTTATTTATTTATTTATTTATTTATTTATTTATTTATTTATTTATTTATTTATTTAACGTCAAAAAACAGTTGAAACTGCGAATGACGTGCGTATGAAGTATGCGTATGAAGTGAATTCTGTGCACATTTTCAAAATTCTGTGATCCCTACAGTAAGTCATATACTACATGAATTTTGAAAATTAAAAAAAAAAGCTTTCATGTAATAAAATCTATTTTCAAGGATAAATAAGCAATACATTTTGGGCTCTTATCCATGATGTCCTTCGTCAAGGAATAATACTTCCTGCCGCAACAACATGGAAACTATAATTTGAATAACTAATTTTTCCCAATGAATTCTAGAAGACGTGCACAGATAATGAAGTTACATTTATGTCCAGAAGCAAAACAAGGGGCCATCTCAGCATTTGCTCTTCGTTAATATTACGAGAAATCGATTCTGAAGTGTTTGTCCCACTTGTCCTTTTTGTCTCATTCCGTCACTTTTGTCCCATATGCCCCCTTTGTCCTCCTTGTCCCTCTTTTCCGTTTGTTCCCCTTGACTCATTTTGTCCCATTTCCTCCTTATCTCATGTGTCCCTTTGTCTCCTGTCGCATTTGTCCCTTTGCCTATCACATTTTGTCCCTTCCCATTTTCCCGTTCGTATCATTGTCCCCTGGTCCTCTACGTAATTTCGCTGCTTTGTTCCCTCTGTCATTCTGGTCCTTCCGCGAACTGCGATTTTTATTTGAAAACGGTATCATGATCTGTACCAACAACTATTGCTACAAAACATCGAGAATAATGACAATTCTTAACTCATGAAAATGTTAAATGTTTAATTTGAATAACTAAATTAATTAGAAAAAACAAAAAAATCTATGTAATATGTCCTCTGTTGGCCTTTAAGGACTAATTCAGAGGACTTGTTACATGAATAACTATTATGATTTCTGGCATTTTTAATTTAAAATGTATTTATTTCTCCATATGATGCACGAATTTATGTCTTGCGGATCAGGGGATATGTGTGAGGAGAACTAGGAGTAAAGCGGAACGGCTAATGCCGTTCGTTCCAACCTCGTTCCAGCCCATCGTTTCAGCTCTCGAACTTTAGGCTAAATCAGGCATTTTCAAGATTTTTGCATTGCTTTATGGTGCAGCCTGTATGTCTCCTCGCCACCTGCTCCAATCGCATTAATTCTGACCCGTGTATTAAGTCAGAGCTCAAAAGCTCTACTCTGCCCCAGTTGAGTGTCACATGCATTCACCCATTCATTCATAAATTTATTCATTTATTGGTAATAACTATTTTTTAAACTTTTTTTCTCGGGCACTCCAAAAACGGATTTGATTGGAAATCTCAATCGTGAATTTTGCAGACCAATTCCTCCATATATCCAAGGAAATATATCCTCCATATTTCCAAGGAAAAGTAGAACTATTAAACTATTTTTTTAAATGCGCATTTACTATACGACGACAGCTTTTTCAAGGATTTCCATATATCCAAGGAAATATATCCTCCATATTTCCAAGGAAAAGTAGAACTATTAAACTATTTTTTTAAATGCGCATTTACTATACGACGACAGCTTTTTCAAACTATTACGGCAGAAATTGAAAATAAATGTTAGGTATTTAAGAGCAAAAAGTTGAAAGTATTCTTGATGCTGCTTGGCTACGTACGTAGTATCCAACAGCATCTATGATTATTTATTTTTACTTTATATATAATTAGAATCTATTAATTTAATAAATGTTTTTATGACAAAAAAAATTAGACAAAGTTCCCGGACCTTTTTGAGTTTGAAAATTGAAATTCTGAAACAGTACAATAAAATAAATATGGTTACTCTCAAAAGCAATAAAATTGTTATTTACCAAAATAAAGATATTATATTGTAAAATATAATACTAAGATCTTGTTCAGTCAATTACACACTCTCAGAAAACAAAAACGTCGTTTACTGGCACTTACGACTGATTGTTGGATCTTAAAAACGAGGGACACTGGATAGGGCTTCCGATAGTACTAAAATCGAAAAAGGATGATGGATGTTGTTGTACTTTGTCCTGAGGTATGTTGGGTCACAATATTTTATTATTCGCGGACACATACGTACATGACCCTATTATGTTCGCTTTCAAAGTAAGAGATGAATGCTAATAACAATGTGCCGGAGATTTTTAAATTTTAAGTTTGAGATGATCCATTTGTGTCACTTGCCAAGAGATCACCAAATTTTTTAAATTAATTTTTTAATGCAAATTATTTCTACTTAAGAGCGAAATACAATTATTAACATGACACAAATAGTGTTATTGAAAATCTCATCATGCTGATTCTCAGTTGTATAGGACAAACCATTGTCCATAGCGAATGAAGTAAGCTCCACGCAAGAATCCAAACTAAATTGAATTTTAGTTTTTCGAAATTTTAGCGTCGCATGAATGATCGTCTTAATTATTTTTCTCTTTTTCTCAAGTTTTGACTTCTTGAATAAAAAATAAGTACTACTAGCTTCTCCACACCAGGAATTGGTATTTCACCGCAATTTATTACTGTGGTTTCGCTTCTCTATTGTTCCTCGGGATAACTAGTTTTTAGAATGAAATGAAGTCTAATATGATGAAGTCTAATGAAGTTAAGAATGAATTAGTCTAGTGAAATGTACTTGTTTTCATTTTGTCTTCACTCCACACTAAGAAATGATAATTATTCCCTGAACATTTTAGAATTTAATTTAACTTTAATTTATAAAAAAATCTAGTTAAATTAAATTGGAGTAAGTACAATAAATAGTTATTGACGATTGAAAAGTTCAACGAATAATTTCGCTTGTGTCGTCGTCTGATTGCAATTGCCCCTGAAAATATTGAATTTCTAGAATGAAGCGACACCTATATTCTGTTTTTCATATTACATTAGGCGGGCTACCGCAGCGCAGCGATCGCTCTCCGGAGCTCGGCTACGCTCGGCTATGTCAGGCACGAAAGCAATGGTGGCAATTTGCGGCGGTGAATAAGGATTCTCTAAATGTTTGTACCTGAGCATCTGTACTCGCGATGTTCTGGCATTAAGGGATAAACGTACTTTGCGTGTTGGTAACCATGTAACTTAAAATATTCGATCATAGTCGCAAAGACGAATTTTGTACGCTTGTTTTTAATGATGTCAAATTAGGACCGTGATAATTTCAAGAAAATATTACCGTGTGTGGTTGTGGACCATTATTAAAATGTTGAGGGGCATCAGAAACTTTAAAATGGTGTATTTTTTGCATCGGAAAGGCTGGAAAAGAGTGCACTAAATTACCCAATTAAGAGTTTTTTATTAATTTAGGAATTAATTAATAACAACGATAAAGAGATGGAATCAGCAGAACAATCCACCGCTTCAGTGAAGCAAGAGACTGAAAATTCTTCTAATATACCAGAAGCTGTGGACGACAAGGCAAATTCTCAAGAAGAGAGTGTTCCAAGTCCTACCACTGGAGATGATCCTCCAATAAATCCATGGTCTTCTGCAAAATGTATATTGTGTGAACAAGTGTTAACAACTGCAGATGCTCCTAAACTTCTTGAATGTTTACATTCAGCATGTTCTTCTTGTGTCTCAAGTAGACTCAGTGAGCCCAGTCAAGTTAATGGAGATGTTATCGGTTTGTAGTTTCTCATTGGGCAAATGCAATATTCTTCTCAACACTGCAAATATTGATGTTGTGTTCTTGGTTTCAGTTGAAAATGACATTATTGTATGTGCAGTATGTAACGTACATTGCCGAGCTTCTAATATTATTGAGAATCAGTTCTTATTGGAAGCAGAGAGTGATTCTGAGAGTGCACAGAATTCCAAGACAAGTGATTTAAAATGTACAAGTTGCCATGATAATGCAGTTGCAACTAGTTGGTGTGTTGAATGTTCAGAGTATATATGTGATGGTTGTGTCCAGGTAAGTTAAACACTGTAATTTTTACCACATTATTTATAAAAAACACGCATGTGGATAATTATATTAATTCTTTATTTAAAATATAGAATTGTGAGAAACATAATTTTTGCCAATTTTCAGAAATATTCTGAGTTTATTAAAAATTAGTTTTAGATAACCGTTTCTTCAATACTGAAACATTCCTGTAGAAACTAAGATTGGAACCTATCACTTAAACTGTGTAACTAGATGTTTTAATTGCTTGTGTAATTGATATAATGCTCTTAAATTGAATTAATTGTATAGCGCTCAAGGGGGATCATACAAAAGATCAAGAGAACAGATCATAATATCTTGCAAAGATGCTGTGGAGAACCAATAGTTTATTTTAATGAAAACAAAAACTTTTGCACATTTCTTTACTTGAACACAACAACTTGCTAACAAAGTTTTTGTGGTAGATATTCTGCAAATTTATGTTGACATCCTTTCAAAGCTACATGAAGTAATTGAAGATGTGGTGAACAACTTATGAAAATAGTATATTCTAAGTATATATTCTATTAGATGAAGAAAAATGCATAAAGTCTCTGTTGAAATATTTCTTCCAATTCTAATGAGAAGTGTTATATTAACTTGCAACTAGATCTTTAATTCTCTCTTTAAATGATAATTGTCTGAAAATGGACTTCTGACCATCATAATGGACGGTAAATTTTAATAAATGACACATCTTTCACTCTTACTTTCTTACATATAAATATGTCCTCAAAATGAAGCCTGGGATCAGTGTGCTTGCTTTACATGGTCAAGGGCACAGGTTCATTTCCCACCACAGGCAAGAAATATTTGTAGTATCCATGATGCTGCTGCATGTCACAGTCTTGGAGGCTGGTACACTAGAGAAGCTTGTACTCTTATTTAGTACTTTTCTCAGGAAGTGTGTTGGAGATCCAACTAGCCTTTGGGCTGATGATTTTGCATTCAGAATGTATCTGGTATTAACACAAAATATTCTGCACAATCAACTTCAGAGTTTATGTGAAGCAAAATATGAAATAAAATATAAAAAGGGAAATAAAATATCTCTGGCAGAAAATAAGAAGATACCAAATGTACTGCATCAGCATCTTTAATTGATAGTGATTACAATTAAACATTGCATACCTGACGTTCCCTTGAAGTGAAACAAAGTTTTCAACTTGAATCCAATTTATTGAATCCACACTTTTAAGTCTAGGAAGACATGGAATGTAATCTATAAAAAAAAAAAAAAAAAAAAGAAGAAGAAGAAATGAGATCTCAAATATTTTTAGCTTTATAATTCTCCATAAGAGGGCCAAAGTCAAACATCTGAATAAAGGACTTAATTGTCAAATACTGTTCCAAATTCAAGTATTGGAAAACCAATAAATCTAGTGATGGGAAAGTAGATGAACATTCAGTTGCTCATGAAGCAATGGTCTCTTGACACAACACCTTTCATCTTATGTGGCCCAATGTTTTGTGATCAGGACACAAGATCCGAATATTCCACTCCATAATTGAAAGTGTGGTAATACATTTATATAAAACATGGCCTCGGATAAAGAAAAGGGCAAGGCCAAAAGTAATGCTAATACAAATCCATAAGTGAATAAAAAAACACAGCTGATCTCCTTAAACTTGGGAAGCCCTTGTATGTCAAAAATTGTGAGGAAAAGGAGCAACAAAGGAAGTGTTGGAAAAACTCTTGCATATGAACATTGAAAGCAGCTGAAGAAGACCCAGAGATAAAGAAATATAGGAATATCTTGAAATTCTGTGTTTATTACATTAATTTGATCATATTTATTATTGTCGAATGAAATTACTTGTGGACAAGTTTCGTCTGATGATCTTTCCTATAGGAATGCCCTTCAGGTAACCAGAAATGTGGAGCTAAAATGCCTTATATAATAAAAATGTCTTTGTAGTATTTTAGAAATGTTGTGCATTAATGAGTTGTACAGTTCTCGATAATGATCTTGTCAGAATTTAGCGATCATCTGATCACATGTAAAAGTAGCAAGAAATAACAGTTTGTTGCATTAAGAAGATAAAGGTTTTGGGTTGTCAAAAGTCGCTATTTCTTATAAATCAGTAGAATATAATTAAAGCCCAAATAATTATCAAAACTTATAAAGAAGCTTGTAAGCAGGTGTGGATTAATCTTCCAGTGAAACAATTATAAAAGAAGGAAGTAAGATAATCCACATTCACACATGCACTGGACTGACTGCTTCTGCATGCACAACCCTGGCCGACTGCTTCCTCTCCCATGATGTCACAATCCCTGACAATGTACTCCTTGCCTACCTCAGAATCCCACCCCGTCAGCAAATGACATGGACTCTCAAGGACAACGAGATATAAACACTTCTGACTACGACGGACTGTACAAAATCCCCCTGGACCCGATGGAGTTCTCCCCACCCAACTCCGAAACCTCTCCCGGAATGCCATCCACCTCCTCACTGTCATCCTTAACTCTTGCTTTCAACTCTCATATTACCCAACCCTCTGGAAAACTGCCCATTGTCCACGATTCCCAAACCCAGCAAGCACCATCGGCATCCTTCCAATTACAAACCCATTCGTAGTAAGCTCTTCGAAAATATTATCGTTGCCCGCCTAACCCCCTCTAATTGATCCTATCCTCCACTGCTCCCAATTCAGATTCCGTGAGGTCGCTCCGTGTCCCTCCAAACCTTAAACCTCTCCCTTCCAATACCTACCCCAATCCAAAACCAAAAACCTCACCATTCTGAATGACCTAAACCAAGCTTACGACACCATCTCCCACACAATCCTAATGAAAATCTGCCCTTACATTCTCCACCACATGTACTCTCACTCCAGAGTTACCTATCCAATTGTCCTTCCACGTCAAATACCTAAAAAAAGGCCCCAACCCCAACCCCCGGGCCTCTTTCTCCACCTTTCTCCATACACTCGTTGCTTTCACCCCTGGAGTAGAGAGGTTCCTGTATGCTGATGACCTTGCCTTCCTTGTTTCCTACCACAACCTCAACCATTCACTTGCCCATCTCCTAAACCCTCTTGACTCCCTCCACCTCTGGGCCTCCCAAAATTCCAAAAGAATAAATCCCGCTAAATCGTAAGTCATCCTATTCTCTTATAAAACCATCCCATCACGCTCTCCCCCCCTAATCATCAACCAAACCCCCACCCCCTGGCAACCTTCTGTTAAGTACCTTGACATAATTCTTTCCAGCCGACTCCTGTGAACCCATCACTTCTTACAAGCCATTACCAAAACTAACCTTAAAAAGCTTACAACAACAGAAAACCATGTCATAATATTAATCATCCGTCCCACATCCTTAACCCAATATTACGACATCCACACAACCCACAAAATACCACACATATCAACTAAACCCCTTCCCGTCCACCGTATCCTACGAAATCCCCCCCAGCACAGACGCAAGAAACAACCCCTGGATGTCCTACAACTCCCCTCCCATAACCTAGTCCAGAGGGCTGACTATACCAGACTGACACAACCACAGACAGACCTTTGACAATGACTAACTGACTTACAGGATGAGACCACCTAGCAATAGAACAAGCTCTCTGTTCCTTATAACCCTTCCCTCCTATCCCCTCCCAGCACCCTTCCTATTCTTTCCTTTGCTCCCCAATTGTCCAAAAACCCTAACAAAATAATCCATCTCTCCTTAACAAAACAACCCGTCTACCAACACTCAAACTCCCAATCCCTGTCCTTGTATGGGGGAGAGGAGTCGTCGACATGAGATGATCAACCCATGAAGAAAAAAGCCTGTTTGAAGAGACTCCCAATGGGATCAGACAATCACAAACAAACTAACAGATCGTGCCATGCCATGAAAATTTCCTGTTCCTTTGTGTGATAATTTTGTAATTAAACTACAATGAAAATCTTTGGTAGTTACAAGAGATGCATTGCTTTTAATTGTGAAATTAAAAATACTCAAATGAATCTCTTACCATCAATACTTCTTGTATCATTTAATGAAAATCATTGAGAATTTAAATATTGTATGTAAATGTCATGTGAAAACTGGGTTCATGTGAATTTTGTGGACTTGAGGTGGTTACAGTGGTTGCGCTGAGCAAATGTTCAGGGTAGGCAAAAAAGATTACTGAACAGTAGCGGATCCCGGGAAGGGGCCTGAGGGCCGTGTCCCACTCAATCCAATTTTTTGTAATTTTATTGAATTTATTGAAAACAATTGTCACACTGCATTTCATTGCACATCACATTCAATTGCACATCATTGCATTCCCAAGCATTATTTTCATGAAGCATGAAGGTGTGATTTCAAGATATTCTGATCCTAAAAAAGGTGTTAAGAGTTTGTGTTGCTCTGACTCTAATTCAGAAATGGTATTCGCATTTATTTTCCCAGGTGTTTAAAATTCACTGAATTACATATGTGATCTTTTGATATTTCATGTTTTTGTAGAGCTTTTCATAATTTTTTTGTGTCAAAATATCAGCCACTATTCCAAGAACTCTTCATAATTGAGAATAAAAGACACGGCCAACAATAAAACTTAGCTTTAATTTCACTACTTGGTAGCCATTTGTGTGAATCATACCAAGAAAGATGGAATTATTTTCATTTTTCTTACTAGCACAATGTTACAATCTTGCCTACAATAGGAGTAGATCGATCATTGCCCAAAATGTGTCTCTTTTGTACATTGTAAAGGTGATGCTATCTCTAAAATGTCTATTATCTCTTCACTTTGTGAACAATATACAAAAAACAAAAGCTGTTTAAATGTAGCACATTTACCTCAAGAAGCAGTCACATATCTAAAATTGAAAAGAAAATTCAAATTAGATATAAATCAAAGTCTCGTCAGAAAACCAATGTTATGGAACTTAATTGGCATTTTCCATACTTTTGTGGCATAAACAAACAGGAAATGGCACTTCACAACACAAGGACAAACAAAAAGTTAAAATTTGTTCTATAGTGTTCTGGGAAAGAACATTCTAATTACAGTAACACACAGAAAAAACATTTTGTATACTACCAAACTCTGCAGTACTATTCTATGCTGCAGGAGATATAATTCAGACGAAGAGGAATTGAGGAGGAAGGTGTTAGTTGTGTGGGAGTAAACAGGTAAAGATTAAACATATGACATGCGAGTAAGAAAATGAGTGTGTTGAGTCATGTTGAAGGTGATCCATACGAATGTAGAAGATGGAAATGAAGAAATAATGGAAGTTATTTCAGTCAACTTAATATAATTATTTAGAGAGTCAGCTTTTGATACCTTTGCCGTCATCATTAGTCTCGCTGTGTGTGGCAAAAGTTGGGAGACTGTTCCCCAACAGCCACAGTCTCTCAATCATCATTTCTCAATCCCATCAATTACATTGTTCTTAGTACTTTTGAAAAGATTTGCAAAGCACTAAGTTCTATTTTCAAAAGTGTCTTATCAATATTTGTGGAATAATATAAAAAAGCTTAAATAAAGAAGATTACTCTTTGCTCACCTTCAACTTTATATAATCTCTTCTCAATATCTTGATTTGTTTGGTTTTAAAAAAATGAAAAGTTCTGTTGCCCTTAATAGTACATGTAGAAATATTTTTCTTTGTAGGCTCATCAGAGATTAAAAATTACGAAAGAACACTCAATCAAGCCCAAAGATGAAGCTGAACAAGATAATCAGGCATCAGCAAGTACTACTGTACCAAAAAGTTTATATTGTTCAGTTCACAGACAGGTAATATTAACATTGAATCTTCATGTGTCCATTTCTTTTTATTACTTGGCCTTGCAATCAATATCTACAACATTTAATATTTTTCAGGAGCGACTTTCTCTATTTTGTGAAACTTGTGACAAATTGACATGTCGAGATTGTCAGTTAACTGATCATCGTGATCATAAGTATAAGTTTATTCATGAAATTGCTGCAGAAACAAGAAGTGCTATTAATGGCTTACTGTCTGAAGTGAGGTAATGACATTAGTTGGACTCATAATCAAAATTTATTGATGGTTTCTTGGAATTTTGAGAGGCAATTGATTGTTATTGGATTTTACTGTTTCGTTTCTATCAATTCTTATTCATTCCTTTGCTTATACTGATGTTTTAATTGAAAACTTTATTGGGTGTTTTTCTTGAAAATTCAGTTTTGATTAAGTTATTTTTAACCTTTTACAGCTACAAGAGAGTCTTATTAACGAGTGCTATGAAAGTGATTGATGATAGACAAAATTTGATTGTCCAAAAAAAGAAAGCTTTAGTGAAGGAAATCACTCATCTAGTGGTGAAGTAAGTTTTTTAACACATTAACAGTTTTTACTTTCTTCAAAACACTGAACAATGTATGTGTTGTAATCATAGTAAGGTATAATTTTATGATTTGAATAATTAGTGTTTTATGTGGTACTATTTCTTTATTGATGAAATTCAAGTAGTACATGATAAGGCAGGTTAATTTGCTTTTCTTTCTTTACACAGAATAGACATTCTCCTACAATTGCGTTAACACTATCGAAAATGATAATGAATGTATTGCAAATCACATACCTTTAATATTTCAACTATCTAGTGCAAATCGTTTATTTAAACTGCGTGAAACAGAACACCATGTCTTCTAAAACCTACTTTACAAGTGGTTTTTTTTTTCTTTTCTTTTCTTTTTTTTTTTTTTTTTTTTTTGTTTTTGTTTTTCTTATATGGTGAATAATAAATAAGGTTTGCATCACAGAATCTATTTTTCTCAATGACATTAAACAGTATTCATTGCCATAGCAACAATATTTGGAAGTTTCTTAAGCGTTATAAACTTCTATTCTCTCACCCAGTTTCAACAAGTTTCCCAACTTGACCAAAAATGTGGTAGGAATGTAATTTTAAGAGATTATCAAAGCTTACTCTACAGTTAGTTCTTTCCTGTTCTATTTATATAAGAGAAAATTACAAAAGGGAAAATGTAATATAACGAGCAAATTTGGAGTGAATTTTGAAATTTTCCCAGTTTTGGTGACTCAATGTATCAATTGATGTCACTACTGTCTCTGACCAAGGGTTTGAGTCTCGATGGTGGCAGGATTTTAGACACTAGCTATGTGTTCAGCTGCTGTCTAGAGGAGAATTATAGTGGCTGGCTGCTCTGATCAGTACTTTTTTGTGATTTTTCTGATCACAACAGGTAAATGCTGGAGCAGTACCTTAACAAACAGGCCGTGGACTGTGCACAATCTTTTTTATCTTCTTCATCCTCCATCTTTGTAATTTTACTTACACTCGCACACGCTTACCAGCACTACACTACCTCACATTATGAGAGATCAAAAGGGTACTCAGAGTTTGTCACAGCTGGGGCGGTGCCCCACTAATGGGACATGCCTGGTTGGGGAAAGTTGTGCTAGCCAACATGTACTAGGTAGGTGCCGGATCTCACATCCCAGCAGGGGAAGCTCACTGCCAACTACCATGATAAAACATGCCCGGAATCACTAATCAATCGAGAAGATATTGAAAATATACCTCAATTAAAGTTGCCCAAAAATGAACACAGACATTTCAAACACACATGGCCTTTGAGGCAGATCTGGTTTGAACTAGGAATAACCATTTTGGGAAAAATTCTGGAAATCATTTGGCCCCCTGTGAAGACCATAGATAAACATTTAAAAACTAGTAGTACCTCAACAGCACATATTATTAAGACAAGACATATTATTAAGGGAGTTTGGATCTATTCAAGAAAAAGTGTGAAGAGAACACACAGAGGCAGTTTTTTGACGAAAGACGCCTCAGATATCTGCAGTCTTTTTTAAATATTGAAAATTCTCACTCAGAATTAAACTATGTATATTTTGAAAAGATGCCGCCAGATTAATTAAAAATCTGATTTTGAGAAAAAATGATTTCATTAAGAAAATATCTTTATTTTAATGTAGTTCAAGGAGGGGGTTCAAAAAATTTCAAACTATTGCAATGTTCAAAAATTTAGGAGGTAGGAATGAATATCAGACCATTATATTTTGCATTATTGAAGTGTAGATGTTGAAGAAAATATTTGGAGCCTTTTTGGGGGGGAGAAAGGAAAATGTAAGGACTTGTGTAAAGTCCCCCCCCCCCTCCTCCTCCAATTGAAGGATCCATTTCAAATAGGACCATGAGTGCAATCAGATCTATTGGGAATATCTTTTGTGGAGAAAATCTTATGTATGGCTTTAGCCCTAGAATTACAACAACGTTGGATGGCTACAATCTTTAAAAAAAATGGTAACAGGGGCCCTGAAAACATTACTGTCAAAATCATGACATCGTCCCTCCCCCTGCCTCCGCGGCATTACATTAATTTCTTGATTCTACAGAGCATTCAAAAAAGTCTCTTCACGGTGGTCGTCTCTCCACTCCACCATCCTTTTTGCAGAAATGGCAACCTCGCAGGCTTAATCAGCGTGACTGTTCGAATGTTATTCTCAGAAGCACACTTGCTGCTAGCATGCAGTAGTTAAAAAAGTTATTATATTCTTATGTGATCACTGCGATGTTGCCCTTTCTGCATAAAGGATGGTGATGTGGAGAAATAGCCACTGCAGAGAGACTTTTTGAACGCTCTGTATGTATATGAGAAAGTAAAAACTAGAAGTAATTTTGCATTGTACAAGCATTTACTTATCATAATCTTTTTATTACGTAGGGAGAGCAGTGAATTCTATTCTACTCTATGTGAAGTGTAGTAAAATGCAAATACTTTTATTTTCAATTCTTCCCCACCTAGCGCTTTGCTCTTCCCCACCCTACCCTTCTCCATCAGATCTAATTTTCAACTTAAATTTCTCAAAACCTAATTGTGTTAATGAAATGAATTAAACTTAATTATTCTACAAAACACCTTTCAGCGAAAACATCATTGCAATTATTGTAAGCTGGTCCCAAGTTTAACCGGGACAAACAAAAATTGTAAAAATAATTGAATGGGTTTTTATATTGTTTAAATACCAAATGAACTGAAAAAATGTATTTGTAATAGCACACCTCAGTTTTGTTAATACTGATAATGAAAATAAAATTATTTCATGGTTGTATGAGTAGAGTTCAAGCAAGATGTCAGAACTTGCTGACTTAAAATGCAGGGGAAATTTTGAGGTTGTGTAACTTGATTTTATGCTGTAAAAAAATTAGTTCAGCAAAAAATAGTGACTCAATTTTTATTTGTTGAGGGGTTTTTTTGTTGTTTTTTTTTGAAAGTTTTTCTTTATTATGGTGAAATCAGAGAGCTGACACATTAGTATCAGGCTAGCTTTAATTTTTTAAAATAGTGTGAAATATTCTACAAATCTTATCAGTGAAGAAAAAGAGAAGAAAATAACCAGAACAACTGGAAACCTAGGAAAAGTCAGGGAAATTTGTACCAGGAAATGAGTGGCCAACCTGAAATACCAGTCAACACTCTCAATTTAACAACTGTCCAGTGCAGATATCTTATGTGAATTCTACAGTAATTGAAACATTGTAAATCAGTTTTAATCAATGTATTGATAACAATGAATATATAAATAATAACAAGATGACACTTGTTATATTTGATGAATTCACTGTATAAAGAGAATTTGATTTTTGTAAATTGGTTCTTGTGGGGTTCATTGAACTGAAAGATTTCATTTTCAAAAACTTACAACGAACTTACCATAATAATAGTTTTAAACATGATTTAATAATGAAATGTTGTAATGTGAATTAGTAGTTCAAGGGAATAACAGTGTTTTAAATATGTATTGTAGATTGACAAATACTATTAATGCAAGAGGAAAGCAACTGGTAATGCAGTTGAATGAAGTGTGTGATAGCAAGCAGAAAACTTTGCATGAAAAGAAGACTGCTTTAGAACAGTTATCTAATTTAACTGATCACTGTATAGACTTTGTTAACAATGCCCTTAATAAGGGCAGTGATATGGCTTTACTTTTTAGTAAAAGGTATGTAAACAGTTAAAAATAAATTATTTGAGATTTGTGTGTATTTGAGGTTATTTTACCATAGTTGTATTTAACTTTTCAGAGCTTTGCACAATCACCTTCAGCGTATTAAAAGTCGTAGAGCTGACATTCCAAATCCTGAGATTCCTGTTCGAATACATTTGGGCATGGAAAAGGTTCCTGATCTTCTTAAAGGTAGTGTATTAGAATTGAATTGTAACCTATATTGCTAATTTTTTTAATGTACTCGTAAATTGTCAGTAAACTGAATAGCCTCTGGCCAGGTGAGAGATCTCAAAAGTTTTGTTAGACACCCAGGGACTAGTTGTATTCTAATTGTACTGATCAAGCTGATGCAATGCTAATTGTCAATTTTTATTACTTATTTGTTTTATTTCAAAAGAGCTGATAATAATTTGGATCTAGAGCTTATTGTTGGTTTTCATGGTTCTTGCAGCATACAAAGTGGCTAGATTTAAAAGAAACTGTCAGTAAGAACGTAGATAGAATGATGAAGAGCTTCTTACCAAATGTCACTGTGAAGTACAGTTGCGAGTTACTCAAAGAGTTGTAATTTGTGCATTATATTAATGTGATTTATATTTTTCATGAGCTGTGCATAAATTTAAAGCACCTATTTTCTGAGTCTTTCCTTTTTATTTCCTGTGTTACAGATGTCACCGTATTGATTTGAAGTCCATGTTTTATCGTGTTTGAACAATTCTGGCTTTGTATCTCCCCCTTTCATCATACACTTTACATTTGCTCCATTTCTAAATCATTTTCCACCAGCTTAAATGGCTCAGGGCATCAATTGATGGCACTGCAGTGCCTTTGACTGGCAGGTCTTAGGGTTCGAGTCCCAATAGTGACAGGATTTTCAACACCAGCTACATATCTAGGTCGAATTCAGCTTCAGAATTGGAGAATTTTAGCAGCTGGTTGCTTGGATCAGGAGTTTTCTGTGGTTTCTCTGATCAACACAAGGCAAATCCTGGAGCAATACACTGACAAATGGGTCACAGCCCTCATTATCTTTCCTTCCTCTAAGTCGTCCTCTCCTCGCTCCGTATGTACACATAATTACACTTCTGTGCACTACTCTACCACACATGTCAGGAGCTTAGAGTGTGGGGTCCTAGCTGGGGTGGTGCCATGCTGCTGGGAGATACCTGATTGGGAAAAATATCCCCAAGCTGACGTACGTCGGTAGTGGATCTCGCTATCCAGCGAGGGAAGTTCACAGCCCCCTCACACGACAAATACCTGCACTACACATACAGGACTAATGCCCTTAGCTGTTACTTGCCCGGAATCACTGATCAATCAATAAATCATTTTTCATTGGGAGCAATCTGAATGAAATGATAAATGTGCTTGTACATTAATTATACTATATGACAGTATGGTGTGGTGTTAACTTGTGGTTGCAAAGTAAATCTCCAGATTAAAAAAAAATTAATTTCCAACTATTTTGCTGAAATGCTTAAAGTACATCTTTGATTCTTGAACCTTCGTAGAACATGCCCTTGAGAAAGTTTTTGAAGTTTCCTCTGATGTCTCGGTTGTCGTTTTTTGACCAGTCCCTTTTTCTGGATTTGATTTATTTTGATTATACTAATCCATGCCATGAGAAAGTAAATATAGTGACTTTCTTGCTAGTTTTGGCAAACCTAATTATCGGGAAAGAATAAAACACCTGAATGTTCTCTCTCAGCTATCAAATTTTCTATCATTGGTTTGAAAAAGAGATACATAAGAATGATGGTTCTTAGGTACCAAATTATCAGCTTTGGAGTTCTAAAAGAAAGTGAATCTGCTTGTAAAATGTTAAATATTGTAACTAAATGTACAAAAAGTGAAATTGCAATTGGAACTTTGAAACTATTCTAAATGTATTAAGTGCAATTATATTAAAGTATTCATAATTAATAATTAAATAAAAGTAAATTAAGGTAATTTTTATTTTCTTCTTTATTTTGTAGTGATGTCCAACATTGGCAGTATAATTGTTGATGGCAGAGTGTACGCCTCCTCAATCGGACTTAATCAAGGTGCTAATCAACAAAATGGTTCTGCAACTACCCAGCAACAACAACAACAGCAGCAACAACAACAGCAACAACAGCAGCAGCAACAACAACAACAACAACAAAACAACAACTGCTGCAACAGCAGCAGCAACCTGCTGCTGTACAACCACAGCAAATGCAGCAACCACCAACAGCACACCCCACCACAACAACGCAACATTCACAACAGTTGACACCACAAAATGACCAACAGCAGCAACAGCACTATATGATGCAGTCACAGCAAACCATGCAACATCAGCCATTCCAACCCCCCGTTACAACCCTTGGTACCTCATACTCAACCTCAAATGCAACTGCAGCCTTTACAGCAACTGCAGCACCATGTTCAGAGACCACTCCCAGGTGCCAATCAAAGTAATCAGGGCCAGGTCCATGTTGCTCCTCCCTTACATCCTGTTAATCGTGTTTCTCCCCAAATGCATTCAAACCGTTCATCTCCTCACCAGCCTATACAACCAGGTAATCCAAATGTCCCTCGCTCAGTTCCTGCTGGCCTTAGACAATCTATAAACCCAGGCCAGTTATCACATGTTCAAGCTGTTGGTTTAATGCAGTCCCCTCAGAACAATCACCAAGTAACTTCTTCCACCCATCCACAAACAGTTGGTCTGGATGGTCTTAATTTACGAGGTCTTTTGTCACCTCATCAGACAACGGCGTCTTATAGTATGGGGCAACCCGTACTTAGAGTCAGTATGTCTAATCCATCGCATCCATCGTTACATCCTGGTTCTTCCGCAGGCTACAGGCTTCCTTCACCACAAGCTTATCCTCAAAACATTCAACCTCGGTTCACAAATGCTGTACCTAATCAGACTGCACCCGTGTATCATCTTCAGCAGCAGATGCATCATCCAGTGCAGCAACAGCTGCACCAGCAGCCACAACAGCAAGCAAGAATCTCTCCTCAAGCAATTATATTTAACAGTCCAGGTATGTGACATTGGACAATAATAATGAATAATCATAAATAAAATGAAGGGCTTGGGTGTAAAAAGATGATTATCTTCATTATAGTTTCTGTTCTTCTATAATGTTTGGCTCCTACTTCTTTTGTCGATGCAGTGTAATTCTCAGATAGTCTAATTATTAGCTCATAGATGTTCCCCAGTTGTCGTTTTTATGTATCTCACTTACCCCTTTAAACCAAAATGTACAGTTGCACATATCTCAGAAGACTTTTTGTGTAGGTTATATTTTGCACAATTGAAACGATCGAAGGTGTTGTAATTGTCGACAATATTGCGCTGGTATTGTTGACAATAACAACGCCTTCAATCATTTCAATTATGTAAATGTCAACTATAACTCACCACTAAATCAATTATATTTTGCACCCAAACTCTTGAAATAATTCACCCTTTCCCTGCTATGTACTGTGTACAGTTACCTGCTAGATGGTATTGACTCATTAGCAGAGGCGGCAGCAATGTAAACCTACAGGCTGAAACTCAAACTTGGATCCTCACAATAACACAGAACAAATGTTAATTGCCCTGCAGACAACCTACATAAGACAATTAAAAGATAAAAAGTCATTGTAAGTGTCTCATTCTTCTTAGAATCTTCAGATGCCTCTTAATTTCAAAAAACACATTTCACCTTTCTTTCTAACTGAGATTCTTGAAAATAAAATTGGAGCTGAACATTTATGACTAACAGCAAAAGGGTTAATATTACAGTATACAATGAAACTCTTCAATGTGAACACTCTTGCAAGGATGCGGCAGGCTGAGGGGTCCCATCTCCTCCAAAAGATTTAATATTTTGGAGAATCCTTTCTATTGTGCTTCTGTAACGTGTCTGTAAACATGTACTTTCACCTTCTCTTTTTGAAATTTGTTAGTAAGAGCCAGGTGTTGGCAACATCTTAGAATTTGGCCATTTACACACAGTGACTTAACAAGAATTATTGGAATTAATATCCTTTTTGTTTTCTTATTTTGAAATCATAATAATTTAGAAATATATGGATTTTTGCAATTGGTTGTGAATTTTGTCAGTTTCTTGTTAACCAGAAGCAGAAATGTAAACTTGCTCAAATGAAACTTAGTCAGATGTACTACACACAGAATAATCTGAGAGTATTGAGCTTGACATTGTTGACATTCAGATGAACAGTAATCTAAATAAATTCAGGATTTAAAGCAATCCAATGTAGCAGGTGTCACCTCTGGCTTTTTAAAAAATTTGGTTGTCTTCCTAAAATTGGAAATATGAGTACTTTTCACCAACCTTAATTTCTTAAAAACAACTCCAAATTCTTTTTTAAATTTTAAAGGAAAAAGCCCCAAATTTTCAAAAATTGTAAAAAGTTAACATCGCAAAAGTACAATAGTGATGAAAGTGTTTGTTATCTTAAATAAAATCTGATCTTTAAAAAAGATCTTGTACAAATATTTGGAAAAAAAGTTTTTGTGGAATCAGTTACCATTCCAGACTGTTATACCCAAGTTTGTGGATTCAAACCCAATTGAAGCCATGGATTTTTCAGGGTGCAAAAAACCTTTGTAAGCCTTTCTTCAGAAGAGAAGTAAAGCCAGCAGACTCATGTTGTAGATTTACTGAATGTAAAAGCCCCTCAACCCTAAAAGAAGCCTCTGAGCAAAATTCCAATCACCTTTCTTTTTCGCCCAAGTGATGCTTCCTTTCTCTGCCAAAAAGTGAGCAGAGCAAAATTTGAATGGTCAGGCGGAAGAGCAGGCCAGATGGTCTGAAAATACGGCATAATTGAATTCAATTCAATATTTTTTGCATAATTTCTGCTTGAATTTACAAAGTGCAAAATAAAAAAAAATAGCATTTTCTTAAAAACGGCTCCTAACTTTTTCTTTAAATTTTTCCAAGACTGGAATGAGGAATGCTTGAAAGAATGGTGCAGGTCTCATTTTCATTAAACTCTCTGAATTTTCAAAAATTGCAAATTTCAAAATAATGCAATGAAGGATGTCCTATTGTAACACCACTTGTTCTACATTAAACATGTTTTCACAGAAGTAAATGCAAATTTGATTTCTTTCCTTGAAACAAAAAGTGTTCAAAATGGAGAAAGTTCACTTTTGTTATTTGCAAGAAATCTAGGAAAACCTGGACAAGATGTATTTAAAGGCTTCTGAAACCACTTTCAATGCTTTGGAAGAATATGTGTCTAAATGACTTGCATTATGATTTGTGTAGAGTAGTTTTTTTTATTTTTGTTGGTTTACTTCGATGAGAAAAAAAATCTTTCCTTTGTTTCACTAATTACAAATTTATTATTTACACTTCTCTGGGAAATAGCAGTATAAGAAAAAATTTTTTTGTTGTCCGTATTTAATTAGTTATTAAACAAGTACATTAATTTTCTGATTAATATTGTTTGTAATCATTTCTTTATTTTACAACACTTATTTGTTTTTCGAAATGTAATTTTTGATAGGGTTAAAAAACGTACGTGTAAAAAATCTCTTAGAGCAACAGTTCCAACTTGGGGTTTCCCCAGAAACACAAATGGATGCTGGAGGGTGTAAAAAGAACAACAAATTAGTGGAAAAGAAGGACATTTCCAAGGGAAAGATTTAGTAAAATTTTTCTCAGATGAATACATTGAATATAGTATTTTACTGGAAGGTGAAGATACTCGTATATTTTTGAAACCAATAAATGTAATGAATTTTCTACCAGTGAATGTTTTCCTACCCTAGTCTCAGAGAGCATTTTCCTATTTACTAAAGTGAGTGAACTGATTATGTAATCATTCAAGTCATCGATGGCTCTTGGTTTTTGCTAATTGCCTATGTACATTCTCAGAATCATTACCTTGTTTCTGAAACCCTGCATATGATTTGCCTTTTGCATTTTTTACTATTTTTTTTTTTTTTTTTTAATAGGTAAATGAATATTTTTATTTACTTTAGGGGTTATTCATATTTTTAATGTAAATAAATAATTTTATCAATTCATACTTTTTTTGGGAGAGGTTCTAAAGAAGTAGAATGTAATAAATGATTATTACATTAAGTTTATCATGCTTCTTACTAAATGGCTTATGATGATGGAACTTTTTTCAAGGAAATATTTCCCATACTAAACATAACATTAGAATATAAAATCTTTCCAATGAACTTTAATTGCACAATAAACATTAGGAAGTCTTGATTTGATTCTGATAATTTAATTAATGTTAATTAAAAAAAATTTCTGTTTTAAAATGCTTTTTAATAAAATCAGTTTCACTTCTGCCTAATGTTTTTCATTCCAAAGTAAACTGCAATTTTTTATTTCCCTATTTATCATCTCTATCTTAGGTTTAAAAATCATGTGTGTGTTCCTTTAATTTGTCCTAGCATTTCCTTGATCAATTCTAAAGCACCCAGTCTTCTCTTTTTCCTCTTAGTCTTCTAGTTAGTGATCCAAGTGGTTGGCATTTCGTTCCCATTTTTATTGACCCTGGCATATCTCTCGGTATATCTCTGTCTTGAGGTTGATATTTAGGTTTGTGCTTTCTCTGCTTGCTTCCTTTTTTCTTTTTTCTTCTCCTCCTGTTCCTTGACATACAGAACACACAGTTAGGAATCATTGACTTAAGAGACAGAAATTAAAACTTTGAGTTATTAATTTATTCTTATTCAGAACACCTATTTTGTCGTTCCCTCTACATAGTCAAAGACTTGTCTATGAAATGGAAGCCACCACAATGTTTAACGCTCTTTTTTATGTGATAACTGTGGCAGATATTTTAATGATGAAAATGTTTATTACTTTTTCATTTACTGAAAATTGTTATATGATGTTCCAAAAGGTCTACCTCAAGATTTTGCCAGAATTATGAATTTTGACAGTACCCATTATAAAGAACAGGAGGTTATAGTTTCTTCATATTTTTCTCCTTTTTCTTGTCTTTTTTTCTCACTTTTTCCTAATGTGCTGACATTAGAAAAATGTATACTTTTGGTTGAACATGTTTCAAGTTAATAATAAGTTAACGGACAATGTGAAGCAAAAGCTTTCTGCAAATTTTTCAAGATACATAGTTTCATCACATCATTTATTTTTTATTCTTTTCTTTCTTTCTTCCTTGTCTCAATATAGTTTTATGCAAGCCCATATCCGAAGAAACCCTAGAAGTAGTTTTTGACAATAAATGTAAATGTCTAACTATTTACTCCCATTGTTGGTGCACCTACTCTTTGAAGAGTACAAATACTACTCATTTAGAAGGTAGCCTCCATTGGAACTTTTTTCAGTAGTGTACACTATTGCATTCTATTTGTATTTTGTCCTGTTAGGTTGTTTTATCTTTCTTTTCTTTCTTTCCCTTTTCATTTCATAATTCCTCTAAAGCATTTTAAATGTACATTAATATAAAATTTCTAAAATTATTGCATTAATTCTCAAAATAAATATTTTCAAAAATTTCCAAATTCCAAACATGTTCCGTGTATTCTTGGAACAGTGAACAACCAACAACTTTGATTGTTAGCTAATGATTTTTCTATACCTCACCTCAGATGTACTGCTAGCTATTTGAATTGAGATTAAACTTAAAAATCATACATAGTCTACCAAATACAGCTTTTTAAAATTGGTAACGTGCTCACAACAAACTTGGAAAGAGACTTTATTCTTATGAAGACCCAGCGGGCACGAGAGATAAAATAGGCTGACTGTAGAATAATTAAAAACTTTGACACAATTTAATTTTATATTCTTTAACCAATTTTGTAAATACTACTTTGAGAATCCAGAAATTATTCGTCAAATATCAAGTTCTTCCAAATACTAGTACTGATATTGTAGTTAGACCAGCTTATAGCCATTTTTACTTTCTCATATGCGCATGTATATACTGAGTAATTAATATATGTGGTATAGAGAAAGTAATGTTTGCACGAAGAAGCGGTGAATTTTCGACAGGAAAAGTTAATTGCTGGGTCGTGAAAACAAGAAAGTGGATAAATCCAATTGCTAAATGAAGAAGAAGAAAAATCCCCTAACATGTGGAGTAGCCAGAATCCCTGCTTTTTGGGTCATTCATGGATTGGGATTGCTTTTTGGGTCATGGATTGAAAGTAAAACGACCGTCTCTCCATCCGTCCATCTGTGACAACTGCTAGCACCGAAACCATATGTACGATTTTTTTCAAATTGAAGAAACCCCTGCCCATTTAGCTGTAGTTGAAGCTTTGAGATTTGGAAAAGCATTCTTTAAAATTGGAGGGTACTTTACATGAAGCTCCCCGGACATTTTCAAAATTTTCTCAAAAATGGCTGCATATTTTTTCTTTAAAGTTCTGATAAGAATAGGCTAAAATACACTTATAAAGGTGGCATAGGTCTTATTTTCGCGGTTAACTGAATTTTTCGAAAATTGCGAGTTTGAATTTTTTTTGGTGTCTTTCTACAACAACAAAATTCAAGACAGATTTTTCCTTCAAATAAAATTCGTTGTCCATAAATATTTCTTTCATAAAGGTCATGTACATTCTTTTGAAAATGTCAGTAGTTTTCGTGCAGTAGTGCATGCAATATTTGTAATTTTAAAGAATTACAGAAACAAGATTTTCTAAAGAACGCTCCTTAAATTTTTGGTTGGTGTAGTTCCAAACAAACCTTATAGGATAAAAGCCATGTTGCTCTATTTTTTTTTTTTTTTTTTTTTTTTCTTTTTCCACTTGTCTCTCCGTTGGTAATATTTACATTAGAGGTATCTTCATGTTATTGTAATTATGAGTACATGTGCTTTAAATAATGTCATACTAGGTTTCTCGAACACTCAACATTTGTTAAAATGAGCTCAAAATTCCGCATTTTCAGAAACATTTTAACGCCAATTTCCCAAAAATAGCTCCAAATTTTTTCCTTGAAACTTCTGCAGAGGATAGTGGTGAAGGTACTGTTTAATATGACGTAAAGTTCATTTTTGTGTACTCTTTTGTTTTTTAAAAAAATACACAAATGTAATTTGTTTTTAATATTTCTCACGCCGCTAATACCCTCTTTTCAATGGAACATTATTGCATTTGTGAGTGGAAGTGCTTCAAATGAAGCTTTTTGAAAACTCAATAGATTCTTGTGAAAGTTTCTAATATCGCATTTACATAACGCTTAAAGTATTTTCTTAAAAAAGTCCAAATTGTTAATTGAAAATAGCTATTTAGGATGAGGTTTTTGTCTTCTTTAATATTAAGTTAATATTTGGGTTCTTCTATTTGAAAACCGAAAAGTTGAGAAAATTTCAATAAAATTTAATTTGGGCGATGATAGATGGCAGCAGGCAAGAAGGAGGGACAACACTGTACAGTACCAGTCCACAAAAAAAGGAAATTATAAAACTTTACTACGAGAAAGTCTGTGCCTTTCTCAGGCACCTCTAGTTAGTTTCTCGCCAATTACTGTTTACTTTCTCGTATACATAGTATAGAGAAAGTTATGTAATGCTACGCGGAAAACAGGGGAAAAAATGCATTGCTAGGTGGTCTAGAGGGTTTTAACTCCCGTGGTGTTTTTAACATGTAACATTTGTACAGTAATCTTATTTTAATAACATTAATATTTTGAAATAATGTAAACCTTTTGGAGTACAACAAATAATTCATAGTATCTTCTAATTATAATTAGTTAAACAAAATTTGAAGAACATTATTGAAATTTTAATTTATTTAAATACATAAAATAGGTGTATTTAATAAAGGTAATACTTCAAATACAGATAACGAGGTAAGTTTCTTTTGTTTGATTCTGCTAGTGAATGAACCTCATTGAAACAAAAATAAAAGCCGTTTTCAGCTGTTGAATTTGAATTCTCTTCATTTTTAAATTATAAATCTAAATCATTAAAAATGCTGAGCAATTATCCGACAACAAAAAATGTGTTTGTTACTTATAACTAATCCGGCTAATGCACTTTTGCATGTTTTATTTCTTTGAATGTTTTTTTAGACAACTTACCCCATTGTCAATGTTTACATCAGAAATGGCTTTTGCAAGTGTTTTATAATGCCTATTTTAGAGATAATCGCATAATCGGGCGTTACGACCCATAAGTGCCTACGTTGAATTTTCTGCATTTTTAATATTTTTTCACAATATTTCGTTTTCTACAAGCATTATTTGAGAAATCATTGATGAGTAATTTTTTGCCAAACAACAACCGCTTAAAATCGTACAGGGCGTTCTTCGATCGAGAAGCTGTGTGCTCTGCGTGTTCTTGTCTGTAACGCGTCGAGCAGGGTCACAGGTAGACGTATGAGAATTTGACGCCATGCTCTCGTCTTTCCGGTCTTCGCAATGATTAGTGAGCTTTCTGTTCCTTACCAAGAACACAACTGTCTTCAAAAATAGCGCTCCCGGCATCTTTCGCTTCTAGAATATAGAATTACCCAAGATAGACGGAGTTTTCTTCGATAATTGCTTTCGGACTTTGGCGCATGCCAGATCAGTAAATTTTGCTGTTCCTTTTAAGCATGCTTGCTACAATGCCAAAAGAGGAAGTTTTGAGTGCACTGCTAAAAGAGTGAATTTATAGAGAAGATTTACGGCGGAATGGAAATGCAGTTTTTGCCAGTGTTATGAAAAGGTGGTAAACTACACAAAAAAATATTTCTAACAACATAAAAACAGTGCTACTCGTGTAAAAAATGCGAGAAAAAAGTGAGAAAAACTATTCAAACTTTCTTCAGCAAGTGCAGTCAAAAGATGAAGACAAAAAAGAACTTCAACACTGACTTGTACCATGCCGCAAACATTCCATTTTCAGAACTTGAAAATCCAACATTTAACCGACAAAATATAAAATTCCACACGAGTCAGCTCGTAGGAAATATTATCTAACTTCTCAATATGTTTTGATAATTCAAGAATTTTGATTTGTTTTTAGAGAATTGTATTCATCCTGTATGTAGTACGTATTACGTATAAATTTTAATATTATTCAACCATAATGCCCATTTCCATGCCTATTTGTAAGTTTTTACTTCCCAAGTGCCTGCCCATTGTCGACTATAATGTCTATTTTTCAGTTTTTAAGTGCTTATTTGCTTGCCTATTTTCGAGCTTTTTCGTGCCTACGTGTCCGAGCTCTACTTACAACACTACGTTTACGTTCATCTGCGCCAGTTGAACAATCCTTTTCCTTTGCGGGTTTTATACAATCGCCAAATAGAGATTTATTGATGATTTGTTTGAAAAAACTGGTCGCTTGAAAAGGAAATTCCGCTTATTTGAGTTAAGACTTTATTGTTCAGAAATTTATGGCTGTCAATTAGTGATTTATTGTAACTGACCATTACAATGAATTGTTGCAATACAAAATTATTGTATTGACTTATTTTGAGTATTTGAAGTATTTCAAATACGTATGTATTTAGCTATTCAAAACCTAATGTATTTTGAGTATGTATTTAAATACTTATTTACGAAGTATTTTGCTAAAGTATTTAAATACTAAATTAAAGTATTTTACCCAATCCTGCATACATAATGCATACAGTAGCGAACAAATTAAAACGAACGCACGCTGTCATTTAGAACACTTTTTCACACTGGAAAACACACTATACTTAAACTTTTCATGTACTTAATAATTTATGTCCTCCTTTTTTGTTAAGAAGTTCATTAGAAGAAGAATTTCATTCATCAGAAGCTCTTCGTTATTGATTCTTCTAACGTTAAACATTGTTTTTTGATTTCTTCGTCACGAAACCAGACACTTAATATTGACTCAAGGTTAATTTTTGTGTCGGATTTCATTTTTCCGAGTCTATTTTTCACTCCAGCCCATAGATTTTCGATAGAAAAAAATGCGTCTTACTTTGATGTGTGACGGTGCGAGGTCCTGTTGAAAGATCAACACCTTGTGAATTTCAACAAGTGGTACGATTGTTCCTCCCAATATTTTAATATCCTGATCAGTTTTCATCATTCCTTCGACAAGCACGAGTGCTCCTGGGTCTTGGTGTGTAAAGTAACCCCATCACTTTTTTTTGTCGGATGTTTACACGTCTGTTACAAATGTGCCGGCGATATCTTTTCATCTACTGATTTGGGAACATATCGCAATGTCTCCGCTTGAACAAAGAAATTGCTTTCATCGAAAAAAATAAAATTTTTCCACTTGTATAGTGTCCAGCCTTTGTGTGCTATTGCCCATTGGAAGCTTTTCTTCCGTTAATTTTCTTTAACTGCTTTTTCGTTGGCCTGTGGGCAACCTTCCCACCTCCTATAAGTCATCGACAGTCATTCCAGAATCATTTGTCCCACTCAAAGCCAATTTTCTATATATTTAGTATCAAGCTTCTACATAGTTATCCTGTAAATTGATACAACGCTGGCAATGTGTGTGCATGTTCTCAAACGCCTTATGAAATGCCCCTCTTTCAACACTGTTTAGTTGTCACTGCTGCTTCGGTCGCCCCTACCGACTCGTTCCGCTCGCCTTTCATCTTCAATTCCAACTTTGGGAACAAAATAGTTGGGAAGGGATAAATCTGGAGAATATGGAGAGTGTCTGATGGTAACTAGCTGTCTTCTTGCCAAAAAATTGCTCCACAATGATGGACGTGTGACGCGGTGCATTGTGCAAGAGAAACCACTGGCACTGCCTAGCATATCGGACCTCACACCCCGCTTTTTTCGATGCACCAGCTATAAACATTTTACTTTCTCGTATACGTACGTATATACGGAGTAATGTACTTAATATAGAGAAAGTTCTGTAATGCTGCGCGAAGAAACGGCGGATTTTGGCGGAAAAAGTTCATTGCCGGGCTCTGGTGGCGACGAAGTGCATTAAACCAGTTGCTAAGTTAAGAGAAAAATGCTCTCTAACACGTGTGTAGCCAGAATCCCTGTTTTGTGAGTCCTTGATGCTGAAAACCAATTGGAAGCAAAACCGTCTGTCCGTCCGTCCCGCCCGCCCGTTACATGAAGCCTCCCGGACTTTTTCAAAATTTTCTCAAAAACGGCTCCAGTTTTTTTCTTTAAATTTCTTGTAAGAGAAGAGCAAAACACAGTTATGAAGGTGGCATAGGTCAGAATATCACGGTTAACTCTGAATTTTCGAAAATTGCAAAAGTTTGAATTTTTTCCGGCGCCTTCCTACAATTACAAAATCGAAGACATGGATTTTTCCTTCAAATGAAATTTGTTGTGCACAATTTTTTTTAATTAGGTCATGTCGATTTTTTTGGTTTTTTTTCGTGCAATAGCTGCAATATTTGCATTTTAAAAATAAAAACCAGATTTTCTCAAAAACGCTCCAAATGTTTTCTTTAATTTTTTGGTAGGGTTAGTGCCAAATGAACCATATGTCGTGACATTAACGCCATATTGCCGTATTTTCTGTTTTTTCAAAAATTTCAAAAATGACATTTTTTTTACTTCTCTCACGTCTGTTAAACTTACATTAAAGGTGATTTCTTCACATTTATATGTTTATGAGCACGTGTGCTTTAAATAATGTCGAATAAAGTTTCTTGAAAACTCAACAATTTCCTGAGAAAATTAGCACAAAATTCGGCATTTTCAGAAACGCTCAACGCCATTTTCTCAAAAATGGCTCCAAATTCTTTCTTCGACTTTTTACAATAGATAATGCTAATTGCACTGTTTGTTATATCGTAAAGTTCGTACGATTTTTCCAAAAATTACACGAATTTAATTTTCTTGAAATACCGGCCACACCGTTAATACGGACATTTCCATCGATTTGTATGCATTATTACATTTGTGAGTGGAAGCGCTTGAAATGAAGGTTTTCGAAAACTAGAGATTCCTGTAAAAAGTTTAAATTTCTCATTTACAGTAATGCTTAATCGCCATTTTCTTAAAAAGACTACGAATTTTTCAATGAAAACTTCTATTTAGGATGAGTTTTTACTCTTCTTTAATATTCTTGAAGTAATGATTCAGTTGTACTACTAGGAAAGCAAAAAGTTGAGAAATTGTCAAAAAATGTACTTTTGGGCGCCGATAGATGGCAGTTGGCCAGAGAATGGAGCACGACCTTAAAACCAGACCACACCGAGGAAATTAGAAAATTTTGTTACGAGAAAGTCTGTGCCATTCTGTAGCACCTCTAGTTTTATTTTTTATTTGGCGACTCTCACTTTCATCAGTCGACCCTTTTTTGGGCTTGTCCACTCAGCAGTCTGGTTCACTGGCAGTTTTGTTTCCAGATCGTACTGTAGGGTCTAAGTTTCATCGTCTCATAGAATCATGACTGTACACAGATTTAATAATTTCATTATTCTCTGTTGCCTATTTCCCCAATTTTACGCAAAATTTGATGTTTATTCGTTGCTCCATTCCTTCTCAGCGCGCCCCCCCCCACACACACACAGACACACAACTGAACGTTGACAAGCTGAAACTTGGCAGAAGTCAGAAATTAATGAAACTTCAGGCGTCAATCCGGAACTTCAGGTGGCCATGGCAGAAGGATATTGTTCCGCTGCGCGGAGAATACACTGTCTGTCTGTCAGAAATTGGAATGTTTCAATTTCGTTTTTCGCGTGCCCTGATTACAAAACCTAACTTTTGGAAGTATGACATCACTTTTATATTATTTTATTCTATTCTCCAACAAAAATACCGGTTAATGACACGGTTCCTGTTGTAAAAGTATGAAGTGAAACAATAACCAATTACTTGACGTGTGCCTTTCGTGATTTTGCAATACCTTCAGGAGAAAAAAATTAGGTGTCCCGTACTTTTGTTTTAAAAATACATTTGAACCATTCTGAGGTTGCATTGTATTTTAAATCTGACCAGATCTTAAAAACGGGACATTGTGACATTTGCTCGACTAAAACAAGTGGCGCTAAAACAACACGTACATCGCTTTTAGTTATGGTTATGTTATGCTATTTATACCACAATTTCTCTGCGAATTAACACATCTGTCATAATTTTCTGTAAAACTCACTTGAAGTCATAGAACATGTAATACAAAAATTAAAAAGTTTCAAGCGATATTTTTTTATTAAAAACTTTAAATGAAAATATATTTCTGGCATTGAATTCATTGTATAAGGTGTACTGTTTGTTCACGAACATATCCGATGAGTTTTTTAGCCATTCATTATTCTGCGTAAGCAGTATGCGAGAAAGTAAAGTAATTAAAAGTTAAAAGAAGACTCTTATAATTTTTTTTTTATTATCTTCTTTCGTTTATAAGAGAAGCAATAGCTTTCAATACCTCTTAACTTCACGAAGCGCAGTAAATTCGGAGCGGGCGAATTTGTAGCAAAATTACACAAAAATTTTCAAAAAATTCAACATTACCTTATTCGAAGACCTGTTTTTTTGTGAATACTTTCATTTAGAAATAAATTCACAATTCTAGTAGTAGGAAGACGCCGAAAATTTTTATTTTCGTAAAATCATGCATTTCAATGAACATGAGACCTGCTCCTTTCTCTTAAGCGACCTCTACGCTATCGAAGGATTAAATGTAATCAAGAAATTTTGTGCTTTTTTTAAGAAAAAATCGTTTAAAGAAAATAAAAATTGCCTATGTTTGACATAAAATTCCGCAAAAAATACTCATGTTTTTGAAAAATTCAACGTTACATTACTTTTAGATGTTTTTCATGAACACATTTCATTAAGGGGAAAAGGGTTTATCTTCATAATTGTAGTTGTAGGAAGACGCCGGAAAAATTTTGAACTTTTTCAAGTTTCGAAAAATCGGGGTTTTCAAAGAACTTGAGACTTACGCCATTCTCTTAAACGTCTTTCATACTATCCCATAACGAAGTTTAATCAAAAACATTGGAGCCTTTTTTTAAATGCTCCAGGAGCTTCATGTAAAGTACTCCCCAAAATTAAAGTATCGGTTTCAAATTCAAGGGGCCGCGACATCAGCCAGATCGATCGGGGAATATCAGTTTTGGAGAAAATCAGCCGAACGGTTTAGCCGCTAGCGTTGCTCACACACGGACAGACGTTTTGCTGTCAATCGGTTTTTCAGTATCAAAGACTCAAAACGGTAGCGGTAGCGAAAAAAGTAAAAAACGAGACACACGCTCAATTAAGATTGCTTGCTAAATGGCACAGAAACTCGAAGAAGCAGAAGGTTGAGATTATTGAATTTCTCGCTAACGATATCGATAGCACTAAAACATCCACACTTGGTTTTTTCTAACGATGCATCTGAGGATATGATCTTCAAGATGGTATGTGGCACGTCTTATTGCTCCTTTCTCGGTTCTGCCGCTAGTCGCTTGTCTGCAGCACTGCTTGATATGGTCGTGATTATGCGAAATCTTGCGGCAGGACCAACAAAGACAGAAAAAACGTGCCTTGTTCCGTCTTAAAGATTATACCCTCAGATGCCACGTTAAAAAAATATACAAGCTCAAATGCGATAGCTCGTTTTCCCTTCCTAGAACCACCACTGAATCTCTCCCTTCTTGATTTCATTTGTCTGTGAAATACTCGTTACGTGGTACATGAGCGTATGATGTACTCGCACTTACTTTTTTATGAACTAATCCAAACCCAACGGAATATACTATGATAAATTTAAAATTGTTGACGATTCTTTATGCCGATTAATCACTGTAACAAAAACGAGACATGTAGGCGTTAATTAACAATATTTAAATATATAATTCGCCCTTCGTTATCTTACGCATGCCCCATTTGGAGTGGTGCAGCGAAATCTCATTCTCAAAAATTAGAGGTTACACAAAATAAATATTTAAGGAAAGCATTGAAAGCACCCTGGTTCATAAGAAATGATTAAATATTACACGAACTCAATATTTTTACTCTAAAATCTCTGGATACTTCGTCTCTCAAACAAATTTTATGCTTCCCTTTCTTCTTCTCTTGCTTATACTCTTTTCAACTCGGAAAGACAGTTAATTCATTTCGGCGAATTAAATCACTTTTCTCAAAAGATCTCTTACATCTTCCATAGTTAGCTTTCTCTCTGTATCTATTATTTATTGTTTAAATTTTCATGGATTATGTTGTATTTATAGCCATTGTTGTTTTTTTTAGATCTTTATGACTCCAAAATCAATCAAACAAACAAACAAACAAAATTTCACATGACAGTAGCATGTTTAGAGGCTACTTTTTAAGTTTCTCATATTCTGTTTGAGTGGTGTAATTGTTCATACCCTTGAAAGGCAAATTTTTGTTGACCAAGGATCAATAATTCGTTTTTAAATGCGGCCCGTTTTCCTTTCAAAAAAATACGAGGCAGGGACAAAAAAAAACTGTCCCTGCTAAAACGGGACGTCTGGTCACCGTACTCTAAATACTATACCGTGTTTCTGTAGTATTGGGAAAGACGTTTTTTAATATTTAATTTATTGCAATGTTATTCGAGAGTATTTTATTAGTTCCAAAGCTGTGAGCTTGTTACTGGGGGGTGGGGTGAAATTGTTGGACCTACCAATTTCATTGTCTGTGCATGTAAATCTCGCCCTTCAGACAAAATAATCGCTATTTGACCTCATTTTCATTTAATGGTACCTATATTGCAAAATATGTATTACTGCAACAAAATTTAGAACACGACTGTTATCGATGATTATCTTCAGATTTTAATTAAGTAATTTCATGTTCCTACCATTGACCGCGAAAATATATGTTCAATTATGGAGTTCTAATGTGCGAAATATTTTGTTCAGTTCCTCTGATGTTCAAATATTACGTAACCTGTTCCGGTAATGGCTTTAGTTTTAAATTGAGGTTTTTGAGAAAGAAATGCATGGGCAGGAATATTACTCCAACTGTAATAATAACTATACGAGAAATGCGCTTATGTGTCTGAAAGATCTGTGAATTGATCTGTTTCTTTCGTCGTCGATGAGGTACGCTTCCGAATTATGTCATACCCTTTTTCTCTTATTACCCGTATTGAATTACATTTACGGTACGGAATCATCAAATGACATTGTCATCTTGATCCCTTCGTGGTACCGTTTCGACGCTAATGTTGCAAAAGCATAAAGTACAAGATTGCACCTTTACAAATTGAAACGTTCAGGGCGGTTTATTTTCGTCCTATGTTCTTATCAGCAAGTAATATAAAGTATGCTGCTCTTTCAATGATTCGTTGATAATTGTGAAAAGGAAAATCTGACTATGTCTGAGACACTTGTAAATTTATCACCATTTGTTTATCAATTACTGGAAGAATACGCAAGTTAAACGAGTCAAGAAATACAAAATAAAATCGTAAAATAATTAGCATTGTGGAGCCTTACACGACATTCGCTTTTGCCGCCACCGCCACCGCCTCCGCCACCGCCACCGCCGCCACCGCCACCGCCACCGCCGCCGCCGCCGCCGACACCGCCGCCGACTCGTCATTCTTGAAGTCGCGAAGTGTAGACCCCGCCACCTAAGCTGCGGAGACCGAGGGGTCCCCGTTGTGTTAGTAAATATTCCTAATGGAGCATTCAGACGATTCTTCGGACGAATGTTCAGCACAAGGTTGTAGTTGATGTTGTTGGCTATAATTGCTTCATTGTATGATTTATTGCGACTGTTTCATCCGTAAAATACTGTTTTCCACACCAGCCAATTTTCATTTTTGTCGTCATTTCTTTCTGGAAGAAAGCAGACACATTATTTTTCCTTAAATTATTATTTGTATTTGTCGCATTACATATACGTTTTGATATCTAATTTCATTTTTGATATATCGTGTCAAATAGAAAAGTAGGTGTCAACTGCCTTTGCATTAGAAAGGAAGTGTAATAGAATATTCTAATTTTCTACAAAAAACAGTTAAATCGCATGTTTATTGTGTCATGTTTCAGGAAAGTTATTTTTCTGTTTATAATATATTTTTCTACAGAAAAGAAAATTCATGTACTTGTATTTGCCTTCACTGTCATGGAAATGTCACATCTTTGGCTAAAATGCCAATCTTTGAAACCTCTTGCAGGGCCAAATGAGGACATCCTTAAAGAGCATCAATTCCAAAACTCACATTTAAATTAAACACATGAAGTGGGTAGAAATGCACTAGTATTAATGTGGTTCATCATGTTATAAACTGAATTTTCCTCTTTTCTTGATATACTTATTTTGCCATTTATTTTCTCAAGGCATGAATATAAGAGAGAGTGATTCAAAATTTCTTTGCACAATTTCAGAACAAGATAACTTTTTTGGTTTTAGTGTTATGTAACAAATTTGTTCTCAATCTTTTTATCATCCATACCTAATTGATTTTTAGTTAATAAATTAATTTTGTACCTTATTAATATCTATTAGGGAGACAAATTTAGTTTATCTTAATGGTCAGAATGATAAATTGGTTCTTGAGAAACCTGTATTTGATTCAAAAGTGATCTCATCCAATAAACTTTAGGAGGTGGCTCTTGAGCAGCAAGGAAGAAAGGAGGTACTATGAGGCCCAGGGTGAAACCAATTCAATAAAATTCAAAGTATGAAATTTTCTTGCTAGTAGAAAGTAAGTTTATGCTATTTGGAAGAAAATAATTATAAGAAAATGTTTAACATAACTTCCTGAAGAGAATTTTTAAAAAATTCTCAAGCCACTTTTTTTTTTCTCCTTCTTCTTTCTTTTTTTCTCCATGTATTTAGATTAGTTTTAAAAAAATTAAACTCTTGGATTAAATTTCTACAATTTTTATCGTATTGGAAAGAACAAATCAACTACTAGAAAATATACTAATTCTGTACTTTGAGGAAGATTTCTGTGACTAGAATTCTGTTGAATATTGTGGTCTGTTATATAGGAGCAAGAGCAGCTGTTCACCCACGTGTGCCAAGTCCTCAGAGTTCAATGAGCCATTTGCATGGACCAGGAATACAATGGCACATACCACAAAGTGGGGGTGGATTAATTAATGGGAGCATATTGGGACCGCAGAGTGGAGTTCAGCATGCATCAAGACCACCTCCACCTGCACTTCCAATTGACGAGTCATTTAAAATAACTCTTAAGACACAAATGGCCCCACAGAGTCAGAGGTTGAGTACTTTAGGATCATCACAGAATATTGGTCCACTGACAGATGGCAACAAGATGGTGACATCATCTGTTTCAAAAACCCCAAGTCCAAATCAAGGAAGAGTGGAAGATGCTGAGAAGAGTCTGGATACTTTCTGTCAGGTATTAATTAACACATTTGTATGAGTGTGTCTGATGTATGGGATGCCCATGATTAGTTCCAATGGTTTGCATACACCACCTACAGAGTCAGTTTGCTTTCCATCCACAGCCTGAGTCTGCACCTCACGGATGACTGCATCCACACCCCACCCACTGACTGCGATCACACTCCACCCATAGATGGTGCACACACTTCTCACAGAATATGTGGACAGGTCATTGCTTGCACACAAACATACTTCGTTCACCACATACAACCACACACACTATGCATCACCCTCTCCCTCTCCCCCTCCACCTTCCCCTCACTATCCATGTCAGTCTCTCTCCTTCCTCCCTCCCTCTCCCTCTCCGTGACTGTCTCTCCCTCTCCGTGACTGTCTCTCCCTCTCCGTGACTGTCTCTCCCTCTCCGTGACTGTCTCTCCTTCTCCGTGACTGTCTCTCCCTCTCCGTGACTGTCTCTCCCTCTCCGTGACTGTCTCTCCTCTCCGTGACTGTCTCTCCCTCTCCGTGACTGTCTCTCCCTCTCCGTGACTGTCTCTCCCTCTCCGTGACTGTCTCTCCCCTCTCCGTGACTGTCTCTCCCCTCTCCGTGACTGTCTCTCCCCTCTCCGTGACTGTCTCTCTCCCTCTCCGTGACTGTCTCTCTCCCTCTCCGTGACTGTCTCTCTCCCTCTCTGTGTCTCGTTCCCTCTGTCTGTCTCTCTCTCTCTCTCTCTCTCTCTCTCTTCTGTGTGTCTGTCTGTGTGTGTGTGTGTCTCTCTCCTGTGTGTGTGTGTGTCTCTCTCTCCATGTGTGTGTGTGTGTGTTCTCTCCCTCTCTGTCTCTGTGTCCCTCTCTCCGTCTCTGTATCCCTCTCTCTGTCACTCTCATGCATGCACTCACTTACACACACACTTGAACATTAAAATTTAGAAGAGGAAGAAGTACAGAAGTAAGAGTTACAATTAAGTAGTTTTACAAAAATGTACATGCAGGGAAGTGTATAAATGAACAACTTTTGGTAGAGCAAATGCTGCAAGGTTAAATTTGAATTTAAATCTGATATCTGAATGAAATGTCGATTATGTATTTAATTTCAGCCACTATAAAAATTCATTTATTGATGAGTTAATCGTGATGTAATATTGTTTTTTGACTTGCAGCAACTCTTAATATTCTCAAACTTTCTTTGTGTCACTAGGAATCAGTTAATGACCTTATGGCTACCATAGCAAAACTTGATCGCAATGGAATAGAAGTTGTTCCTGAAGAACAGAAAGCAACATCTGGTGATGTGCCGTTGGCAGACAGTTCTACTGGATTAGATGAAGTTGCTGGTCCATCTCAAACCACTACTCCCATAATTCCAGGTGAATTTATTATTATTAAATGATGTGGATGTTTGTGTAACCGAGTGTGTGTGCGGGCATGGGCGAGTGCGAGTGTGAGTATGAGTGAGGTGTGTGTATTTAATAATGCATATGCATGAACAGTAATATAAATATGTATACAACAAGATTTTTCTCACTCTTTATAGTGCTATTTCAATCTCTTTACTAATGCTGCTGTTACTAGAACTCTATATTTCAAGAAATCTTACATTGAAGTTAGAGAATTCTTTGAAAAAGTACCAAATAAAGATCTCACAGACTGAGTAGTTTTTTTTCTCAAATTTTTGTACGTATTATTTATCATTTTCAACCCTCAAATTTGTTTCCATTAATGTTTATAAATATAAATGCATTGCTGTTAGGTGATACGAGGCAAAATATCTTGAAGGATTACCTTCTGTGTGTTTTTAAAAAATTAATTTTGGTGAGTGCATTGTTTTGAAGTTTATTTTGCCAAAAATTAAATCACCTGAGATTGCAAATTTGTTTTGTAAACTTCTTCCAATGTTTCATTCCTTCCATTCTAAATCATCTTTTTCTTAATTAAAAAAATTGCTTATTGGAATTTCCTTGGGCTCTTTAGAGGTTAAATCTTAAACAACTTAAGACATTTTATGGTGTATTTTTCTGGTAATCAATTTTTAGCTTCAATAGAAATATATGCTTTTAGCTTTTGTTCTTGTTCTTCCCATTCCTGTACATTTAAAAGAATTTCATTGCTTTTTCTTTGATAATACGAAGGACATGCCTGAGAAAAGACATCCTAAACTGAACTAGGAAATCCTGCATGATTGAAATTTTTGTTTGTTGGCTTTCAGCAATTTTTTTTTTACTTACTGAAAGATAAATAAGAATAATTCAGGAATTTTCATCGCTTTTTATTTATTTATTTATTTATTCAAATTATTTGATGTACTTTGGAACTAATTAACTGATGTACTATTTGTTGTATTTAATGTATTATAGATCAAGAGAAAGGTGTCTGTGTTGAGTCAGATACTCAGAAAGATGACCCAAATGAAGACTGGTGTGCTGTTTGTATGGACGGTGGAGAACTAGTGTGTTGTGACAAATGCCCTAAGGTTTTCCACGTATACTGTCATATACCACCTCTCAAAGCATTTTCCTGAGTAAGTTGTTTTCATTAAAATATGTTTACTTCTCCTGTAAGAAACCCTGGATTTTACTTTACTCGGTAACTGCATTCCACTGTCATACAGAAAAGTACTGGGAGTGTTCATAAAAATAATAGTGTGTTCAGAAATATGAAATCTTATAAGTGTAAAATTTGCACTCAAGATTCACCAATTCATATCTTCTGTAAAATTCAGAAATCTATGTACATGAAGGACAAATTTCTACTTGATAAGTTTATTAATGTACATGATTCTCAAAACAATTTTTTCTGTTTAAAAACGCTTCTTTTAATTCTTGGAATAATTTTAATGCAGTAAGGCTCACTCAAGAAATATGCACTTATAAAGTGTAGTTTAAAATTGCACTGGACAATAATGGTGACTTAAATAATTTCACCTAATGTAACTACAAAGATCCAGGAAAATGTCACTATCACATAGTGTGCCATATTTTATTAGTGTTATTTGTGAGCTTTTAAGACAAGAATTCTGGTTTTTATGTAGTTCTTGGGTCTTGGGCCAAAATTTTTTAATGTAATCATGTTCAAATTTTATAATTTCCTTGTCCTACATCACAAACAAGCTCAGAAATCTTCAATGAATTCATCAAAAAAATCTTCTTGAATTCATGTTAGCTAATGAAATGAATGTGTATCTTACATAGCTCTGAAAATTTTTAATGTTCAGGGGTTTCTTGATATCATATTGTTGGTTTATTATTGTTGTTATTATTATTGTTATTATTGTTATTATTATTATTATTATTATTATTATTATTATTATTATTATTATTATTATTATTATTATTGTAGGGAAAGTGAGACATGGCAGTGTCTCCTTTGTACAAATCTCAAAGAAGTACTGGAGAGTCCTCCTAGTCCAGCTGCTGACATTAATTTACTTCACTTAAGTACAAAAGATCTAAAAGTTGCTCAAAGAATTCTACTAGAAATATATTGCCAGTATGAACCCAGTCTTCATTTTCGGGAAGCAGTTGGTCCTGAGGTAAGTGTTTTAGTTCATTTACTGGTTGGATGTTGTTGACTTTCAAATAGTAATGCATGTTGATAATAATTTTACCAAAATTTTTATGATGAAATGATTTGGATTCATTGATCATTGTCAACAATCAGTAATCTTTAAAGGAGCTCTGGCAGTTGGCATAATAGAATGTGGTTCGCTTTGTTATGTCATGATTCATTCCTGCATCATTGTCTGAATTTTGGCGCTCTGGAAGGAATGAGCACCCAGAGTTAAATAAGAAGGCCTCCAAAATAATATGAGTATTTGCATTTCTAAATTAGTGTCTAGATTCATTGACACTAAACAAACCTCACTGTGTCAAACATTAATTTAATTTCATCATTACAATAGTGAATAGTGCAAATCACTTGCAATAATTATTTTGTACACTATAAGTATATAATAAAAAGTACACATGGTGGTCTTATTTTCAGGGAAAAAATTTTTAGTTGTTATTAACAATTTAATTTCAATGAAGGGAGGCATGTGCAGAATTTGTTGCCTGCAGGGAGTCATGGCAGCAAAAAGTTTGAAAGCCACTGATTTAAATAATAATTAAAGTGTTAAAAACATAATCAATTTGCTTTAATAGTGTACTACAAATTGTAAAAAAATGTTATGTGGTGTATATAGTATCTGATAATGGGAGCTTCCTCGTAAAGAAATATGTAATTTTTTTTTTTTTTTTAAAGCACAGTGATAAATTTAGTGTTACTGAATTTAAAACACCCTTTTAGGTCAGGGAGTACCATGATATTATCAAGAATCCTATGTCTCTGGATGTAATTCGGCGGAAACTGGATCCTAATGAAGTTGAGAAGTATTCCAGCCTTCAAGAATTTGTGAGTGATATTCGCCTCATATTCAAAAATGCACGACTATTCAATCCGGTGAGTCCTTCCTTTAGTTTCTTATAGTTTATAAGATAATCATTATTCCTTTGAAATGCATGTAGCTTATACTGTGTTTTAAGTCAATTATTTTGTAACTATGTGCACTGTGAAAGTAATCAATCCTTCATACACAAAACACACAAAGGAAACAAATAATTAAAATCATCAGTGCTTTCATCATCAACTTTACTCGATTACATGAACGAAAAATTCATTGGTAACTGTTCGGTTGTTCTGATTTTTTCTCTGGACATAATATGAAATTTCTTAAAAGCTTCATCTCATATCAGAATTCAAATTTTAGTAGGAAAATGGAAGTTTTTCGGTGTTTGAAACATGTGGAATATTTACTAGAAATTACATAAAAAGGGTCTAATTCTTAACAAAACTGGAAAAGAAACCTTGGGTATTTGGTAGTACATTGATAAGAACAAGAATTGTGTGATATAGATGTGACATTTTAAAACATGAAAGAATTTCTATTTCTCTGTCAACCTACTTCTATCAGAGAATGACAGTTGTTCTTTAATCGCCTTGAGAATTTTCACTCATAGTATAAGCAGTGGTTTCTTCATTGACCTATTTCTTTATATGTGATCTCCATTTGCTTTTTATTTGAATCTCCAGTGACACAAGATCAAAGTGTTCACAGTACATTGGTGGTTTCTAAGTGTTGGGACACAGAAGAAGGAATTTTGGATAAAAACAATGAAAATATGTTTGGTTCTCATCACAACTTCTAACCAGTCTAATAAATTGTTTAGTGAACTGAAATGACACAACAATAAACATGAGAGACCATTGTATTGCTCACAATGTTCTCTATTGGATGACACCATTTGTAACCACTTATCAACAAAAGGAATAAAAGAATAGTTGAAGCAATTTCACAGATCTTATCTCGTGAGGTGATCCACCAAGTTCAGTTTTTCTAAGACTGCTGTTTTCGTTCTATTCAATCTGTGATGATTTTCTCAAGGATCATATATGAACTTCTTTTAACTTAACCCTCTATCTGACTTGGGCAAACATAATAACTGACTTTCAACCATTCATAAAAATCTAAGATTGGAATGTAAGATATAAATATAAGTTACCCTGGTTAATTAAAAAAGTTCTTGAGAAAATAAAAACATTGTACAAGCATCTTTATTGAAATCAGAGTTGTATTGGATGTCTCTGCCAATGAGGAATTGCTTCTAAGAAGGCCATCAGGTTATTTTCTGATCAGTAAAGCAGTTAGATCTTTTTACAACCTTCAAAATATGGTTCTTCTATCTTGGAGTTCAACTTTGGCATCTTCACCCTAAATGTTAGTCAAAACTATAAATTAGCTTCAAAAAACTGAAAAGTAGTGTATCAATGAATTTACTCTGAAATAAAGCAGAAAACTGAACCTCTTAAAGGTTAAGACAATTTCATTAAAACCAAAATGATTAGAGGATATAGAAATTCCTGAGATGTTTCAACATTCATTGCTCCCACCTGAAAATACACTGCTCTGAATTATTCATAACATACCCCTGAGAAATTTCATCTTAATATTACTTCTTTAAGAGGGTAGTTGACGGCTGAAAAATCATAAATAGTGCAAACTGTCAACTCTGGAAACTTCCAGTAAAACTCAGCATATTGAGATGTTTATCCCTATACAATATTTGAGTAATGTGTGCGGATCCTTCACTACAGTTTAGACCATTTTGCATGCACCAATCTGGACATGTGAGGTGTCATTTGATGTGTCTCATACTCCTGTTGGGGAACTGATATTTTTTTTTGGATCTGGCCAGAAGATTGTATGGAATTTCAAAAAACATGATTTTCATATCTTAGCGCTGCCATCTTAGTGAGTATACCGGGAATTAAATCAATGCCATCAAAATAGATCTGTGTAGTAGAGTATATATCTAAGTAGTGTTGAATGCGACAAGAGAATTGTCGCGTGGTGCATTTCTTTTAATTTGCATCCCTATTAATGGATTTTTAAAAATAAATTTGCAAAAACACTATGAACAGTATTGCTGTAAAACTTATTGAACTTGAAGAACTTCCAGTGTGTAGTGCTACAAGCACATTTACGTTCTTATGTTCGACTTCTCACATTTACATTCTTAAAGTGTGCAAATACAAATTTTCAAATGAATGTGACTTAACAACTTATTCTTATTAAAATGTAACTAACTCCTTATTCACATGAACATACAAAACAGTCGCCTTTTAATGATTATATAGATTTGCCCACAAAACGATAAATAGAGCAATTCCAGAAGTAGAAGTGAACACAATCAACACCTTCAAAAATGAAGAAGCAAAAATATGGAAGTGTTAAGCAAATCCTGGGAAGAATAAAATGTAGTTGTAGAAGATTTTGTGACAGAATTTTCAGAACTAATTGAGAATGATCTTATTTGAGAATAACACTGAAGAGCAGTTTACTGATGATATTTTAAGTGCGTTTTTGTGCATATTAGCAAAAAAATTAAAACAAATTTAGCTGTACTAAATTCTAAGTAATCAGCATCATACATACCTGCAAGTATTTTTTATGGTGTTTATAATTTTGAAATTGCGATA
Organism: Teleogryllus oceanicus; assembly: GCA_964035755.1. Taxonomy (NCBI): domain Eukaryota; kingdom Metazoa; phylum Arthropoda; class Insecta; order Orthoptera; family Gryllidae; genus Teleogryllus; species Teleogryllus oceanicus. The sequence goes on along the minus strand of CAXIVR010000008.1, from coordinate 33,118,006 downwards.
TTACCAATTCGTGTCCTCCGTGGGGGTAACATACGAGGCAATTGGGATATGGGAATTTTTGAACAGGAGTAAAACATTATTAGCTACCACGATTCATTGGTACATCCAATGCTAGAGACTAAGAACGTATTTGATCAAAGCTATGAATTTTCAACACATGAAAATGCTTTTAAATCAGTTTCAGCATTGGTGATACCACATTCAACTAGTATTACAATAACTCCCTAATCTTCGTCTGTTGTTCATTCTCAATTCTCACCCTCATAGGTCTAAATGCATTCTTTCAGAAATATGTAAAACCTGGCAATAATAATATTGTATAGTAAACAACTCCAAGTTATTGAATTTCATATTTGTAATTGCAAGCAAATAAAATTTTGATGAATAAATAAATAAATAAAAATTATTGTTTACAAGAACTTGAAGAATGCCATTAGAACTAGCTAATATATTGTTTTTACAAACTTAGTAGACAACACATAAAAAACCTTTCTGACAGTCTTGATAAAAAGAAAACTTACGTATGCTTGTTTATGAGAAATGTGTATAATAACTTGATGTTCTTGCTATTTATTGAACAAGTTAGTAATACTTTTGTACAACTAATTTGTATTGATATGTGGAGAGGCTCATAAGTGGTAAAGATTCTGGTCTGATGTCAAAAAAGATACACATTTGTACTTTCTCATGTATGTAGTGTAGAGAAAGATTTACAAAGCTGAAGAAAAAAATCCTTGTTAACATTTTGAAGAAAATACACAATTTCGGAAACCCTGCTACTGAAGTGTGTTTTCTTTTTTTGAAGATGTCTCTATCCATCTGCAGAGAACAGAATTAAAAGGATTTTCTCCAAAATGGATATTCGTCAATTCATTGGGCTGCACATTGACCCTGTAAATTTGAAATGAATCTTTTAATTTGTGAGGGTACATTAAATGAAGCCTCTTGTGAATTTTCAAAATGTTTTGAACAAAAAATTTTTTTTTCTCTTTCTTTTCTTTTTTCCTCCTTTCTTTCTTTTCTTTTTTTAAATTTTACCTGCAAGCAAAACAACCAGTTATTTAGGGGCTCCTATCCACAGGAGTGGGAGTACATAATAGAAAATAATTTTAAAATATTCAAAGAAAGTTTCAAGAAATACTCAAAGAAAATGTATATGTAAAATAATTATTAATCAAACAGTCAGTTGCCATAAGTTGCCATAAAAAAAGTAATTTTTTACTTCCTCATATATGTACATATATATGGAGTAATATATGTATTATAGTTGAAAGTTACGTTATGCTGTGGAAAACCTACTTCGAAGTTTCAACGGAAAAACACATTTTGAGGTCCCCTGATACTGAAAAAGTGTTTGTTTGTTTGTTTTTTTGTTGTTGTTTTTTTTTTACCTTCAAAACATTTGTCTGTCTGGTGTATGTGAACAACACTAGCACCCAAACTATGCGTTTGATTTTTTTTCAAACTGAATAAACCATTGTCGATGTTGCCTGTAATTTTGAAAAACATTCATTAATATTTGGGGATACTTTACATATAGTCCACCCGACATTTTCAAAATTGTCAAAAACAACTCCAATTTTTTCTTTCAATTTTAAAGGGGGGCCAATTTTTTAAAATTTTAAAAATTTCGAAAGTTGAAGATAACTAGAAGAAAATAACTATAAAATTGAAGATAGAGATTTTTCCTTGAAATGAAATTTCTTGTCCATAAATATTCTTCCTTTAAGGTCATGTAGATATTTTTGAAAATATTAGTAGTTTTCGTGCAATAGTGCCTACAATATTTCAATTTTAAAAAATAACAAAAAAAAATTCTCAAAATGGCTCCAAATTTTTTCTTTACATTTTTGGTAAGGGTAAGTGCCAAATGCACACTATAGGATGACATAAACACCATATTGCTCTATTCTTTTGTTGTTGTTGTTTTTGTTTTTTTTTTTTCCCAAAAATTACAAAAATGTTATTTTTTTTTTACTCGTCTCCTTTGTCAGTAATATTTACGTTGGATATGATTTCTTCACATTATTGTATTTACAAAGGCATGTGCTTTAAATAATGTCATATAAACTTTCTTGAAAACTCAACAGTTTTCTTTTTAAATGGGCTCAAAATTCTGCATTTTCAGAAATGCTCGAACACTATTTTCTCAAAAATAGCTCCAAATTTTTTCTTCAGACTTTTCCAACAGGTAGTGATAATGGCACTGTTTATTATGACGTAAAGTTCATTTTGGTGCAGTCTTTTATTTCTTTAAAAAATTACACAAATGTATTTTTTTTTTTAATGTCTCACATTGTTAATATGCAAATTTCTATTGATATGTACACTTATTACATTTGTGAGTGGAAGTGCTTCAAATGACTTTAAATGAAGTTTTTTGAAATTCAATAGATTCATGTGAAAAATTTTTTTTTTGCTTGCTCAACATTTTCTTCAAAATGGCTTCAAAGTTTTCAATGAAATTTCTATTTAGGACAAGGTTTTACTCTTCTGTAATATTCTTGAAGTAATATTTTGGTTGTACTATTAGGAAAGCAGAAAGTTGAGAAAATGTCAAAAAAATGTACTTTAGGCGACGAAAGATGGGAGCTGGCCAGAGAATGGAGCATGACCTTAAAACCAGTCCACACCAAAGAAATTAGAAAGATTTGCTATGATAAAGTTTGTGTCATTCTGTAGTTTAAAATTTATTTGTTTAACTTTTTTATAAATAAATAATAAATTTATAAATAAATGTTAAATTATTTAATAAATTTAAAACATAATAAATAAATGTTAATGTAGCCTATTAAGAATGTACCACTTTTTGCAACTGAATGTATAAATTGTTTATGTTAAACTCCAAATGTTTCAGGGCCAAATTAACAGTTATGGGGGGTGTATTTTTTAATCTGAAAGATCTTTTTCGTGAGGGAAGCCCCACCACGATTGTGCTACTACCTAAATCCAACTGTACCTTCTCCTCTTAGTTAATTTCCATGACAACAAGAAAGGTTTTTGGATGATCTGTTTACTCAGCAACCTTGAACAGGAAAGGGGAAGAGCATTGAAGAAATTTTATTCTGGGTTGTGTGAAATGCACCCATGTGGTAAATGCAGTTGTTTCAAGAACTATTGATGAGTTTTTGGAGCTATATCTTTTCCTTCTCCAATTGTATGTTTACTCAAAATTGAAAAAAAATCGTGAGCAGAAAGGTCTACCTAATCTAATTCCTGTAAATTATTTTGTATCATCTTAAATGCCGAACACATCCTTAAGTCTTTTTTCTTGAATTGATAATTCAGAATGTCTTAGTACCATACATATCACAGCAGTGTTTCCAGCAATCAATAGAACACTGGTTACACAGAAGTCAAGATCAGCAGTGCAATGAAGCTAGTACATGAGAAGGCATAGGGTACTCTCTTGTGCACAATGACTTGTATTTATACCTAGGTGTAAGGCAGTATGAAAGTCATTTTCGAGAAAATCTTGTTTTTAAAATTGCCTTTCACATGAAATTACATGAGAATTACTCGTATTTTCAAAAAAATGTATATGACCTCATTTAAAGAACTAGTATTGAAATTATATTTTTGTTAAGCAAAATCCATATCTTTAAAATTGACTGAAAAAATTTTAAAACTTTATCTTTCAACAGAAAAAAATTTAACTTTTGCAAGTTTCAAAAATTCAGTGAGTTCAAAATAATTTGGTCGTACATTTTTGTAAGCGTGCTTTGCTGTATTCAAGAAAAAAATATCAATCCAAATATTTAGAGCCATTTTTGAGAAAATTTTGAAAGTGTTGAGGCTTTATGTAAAAAAAAACACCAAAAATCAAAATGTGTTTCAAATTCACAGGATTCATATTCAGCCAGACCAATTGGGGAATATCTGTTTGAGCAAAATTCATAAGAACAAGTTAGGCACTAATATTGTACACAGATGGACAGACAGATATTTTGCTTTTAACCAATTTTTATGTATCAGGGCCCCAGTAAATGTGTATATTATACAAATTATTATAGCAAGTTTACTACATACAGGACTGAGTGCTATCTACTATTTTGGTGTTGGGGACCTGCAATACGTGTCATTCTGTTGAAAAATCGCCATTTTTTAGCATATATGTGCATCATTTGTAATGGCTATGCAATATTATAATGCTAAGTGAACCTGAAAAGCTGTTTCCAACCAGCAAAATGTATTCTTCTTGCCTATCTCAGGTTTTTAGTGCTTATACTTGCTTATTTTTAGGTTCATATGTGCTTGATAAAATATTAAATGTTTATCATTTAACTGTAGTAGTTTAGGATTTGTTTCTGTCGATAATTTGAAAAACAATTTATTGTTAAGTTCGATTTTCTTTTTATTTCTTGTGTTAGGAATGAGTCGTAAAATTTGGAGTCTCAAAGTACCCCGAAATTCTCTTGTTTTATGGTACTCTGTACTCTTAAAAGTTCAGGTGTGAATACGAGATAGGAACCTCCAGCTGGCAAATTTATGATGCAAGAATTTCTCAGTTTTGAGAAACATAGGGTACTACCTATAACACTACAAAAAACCTCGTGTCATTAGTATTTATGGTAGCGTAGGCACTGGAAGAAGATTCTTGTACTGCTAGTCTTATACATACAAGAAATTACTTAAACAATTATTTTTTCTTCAAATATTTTTTATTTCTGATTCTGCTGTATAGAGAAACCTCTCCGAAAGAAGACCCCTATTAAAGTACCAGCTCTCAATGACAAATTTTTCTTGGAATGACACTGAAAATCGTGTATTGTATGTAAATAAGCTCGTGTTCACAGACCACTCTCCTCCCTGACCGCTGATCTGCTCTTTAATTGTAATTTTCTTAATTTACCTCCTTCAAGAGACCACTATTAGGAAAATTGTAAGAATTCAATACATCAAATTTTTAGTTAAAATTAAAATTGGCAAAATTGTAAACAGCATTTGTGCAACATGCCAAGTGCTTCCATCCTTGAGGTAATTATGATGGGGGTATTCCAGAAATTAACAAACATACTGTGGCCACAGATATGATACCACAGCTGTTTGCTCCAAGTTCCATTATTTTCTAATGTGATAGAGAATATAAAAGTGATCTAACATTTAATTCTTTGAATTAACAGATCCTTCCTTATCTTCCCTTCCTGGAGAATAACTACACTGGTTGAATATCAGTGACAGAGCAGTGAACTTGCTCCCAAACTCATGGGTGTTAGGAAGAGAGCATTAGGACATTGATGGGTGGATGTTTTGTTGCAGTTGGAATCTGTGCTGACATTCACCCAAGACTCACTTCTGGATGTTTTTATAATTATTATTATTATTGTGCAAAGAAGAGTGAGGAAAGCGAATTTTTAGACTTAAAATTCTCTGTAGAGTGTCATGCGTACTCAAACGGCGTGTTCAGTCTACACAAGAAATTAGATGTTCTTTAGTAGTAGGTAACTATTGGAAATACTGAAACTAAAAATAGTTAAAATGTTTATTTTTAATTGAAGGGAAAAGGGATTTATGTTTGTTTGTTTGTTTGTTTGTTTGTTTTTTCTTCCATTTAATAAAAACAGTAAAATCTGCCTAAACCGGAATCGATAGGGGCACAAAAAAATTCTGGTTTAGGGAGGTTTCCGTTTTATGCAAGGTTTGATCATTTTATGACCTGATATTGACATTTCAGCCCTGAAAGCAGTAAATTACATGAATTTATTATAATTATCAAAATACATTAACATATAATGTATTTATGGAAGAAATCATCAATAAATGAATATTAAATAATCTTCATTCACAGCTTGTTATTTTAGTTGAAAAATACACACCTTCCTGGCTGTATTCAGACTGTTTGCTGACTTTCAATTCACAATGCGTCTCAATCCAGTACTATGATTTTCTGATACACTCGCATGGCCTTGAGCATATGTCATTGAGGGTTATTCTTTTCAACGCAGAGCAGGAAGATGCGCGAATAGAAGCCATACCAATACACCTTCCCATGCTCAGAGGGTTGAGAGAGAGAGGGGGAATTTTCCTAAGGCCTATGCCTTGAGAGACAAGCGACCCCAAGGTCAAGTTTACGCTGACAACTGAAGCCCATCTCCTTCAATGTCCAGCTACTATGACTAAATTGAGTGTGATAGGAATGGAGAATTAAAAACAAGCTTAAAGATGCATTCATTTCATTAAGAACATCTACCATCTCTCTGCATTAAACTCACAGGTATTTCGTTTTATAAATATTTTTTTCTACAGGACACGCAAAACTGTTCTGTTTCCGCGTCGAAGAGGTCCCGTTTTATGCTGTGTAAAATGGCATTTAACTTCACATGCCGGAGAAGTTTTCCGGTTTATGCAGGTTTTCGGCTTATACAGATTCCGGATTTGACAGATTTTTACTGTACCATGCGTCTGAAAAGTCAGTTAAGTCAAAATAGATAAAAATAAAATAAAACTGCAAAAATGTTTTATTTTTCATAATTTATGTACATACACTAAACGCCATTAAATATGTTCATTGGGAGAAAATGAGTGTATTCTCCTTAACATCCAATGTCTAGTAATAATGGACTATTGTATTAAAAATAATGCTCTCCCTATTAAGCAACCACTTCACTAAGAGACCACCTTCTTCAATGGACCAGTGAACCAGTGGTCACTTAATACAGGTTTCACTGTTCCTACATTCTAAGCATTTTCCATGACATTTCTTGTGGTTTGGAAATAATTGGAGGATTGTAAGTAATTGAGTTTGGAAATATTTTACTGAAAATACAATTACATTATCTAAAAAATATTTTGTAATGCTACTTAATTAAATATGACAGATAATATGAGAATTTACTTTGATATTTCCAATTTGGTGCTTCAAATCTTTCCCAAGTCTGAGAAGCAATGCAACATGAAGACAGGTATTCAATGCCCATTTATAAAATATGTTTCTTGTAGTTAATAATTATTTATGAACATTTCACAGATGCATAATGTGTGTACTTTTATCCCTGTCTATAAAAGACTAATTTTGTGCCTGCTTAGTTAAAGCTCTGACTGATCGTGATATGGCAAGGATGATTCTCAAGTAACTTTTCAAACGTGACATCAGAACGATTAAATAACAATTTAACAAGTTGAGAATTTTTCAAATTTCCTTTTCTATACCTTAAATAATAGGATAATAGTCTAAAAAGATGGGTCATTATTAACTTTGTAAGTTGTAAAGGATTCTGCAGAAAGCTGTGTTAGGTCAAGAGGGTGCTACAGAATGGAGGACAAAACAATTTATTTTTTAAGATTATTCTCTAATAAGTTAACTGACAAAATCAGTCAGGAAACCCTTTCACAATTATCTTATTTTCCCTGGATAAGAGGTGTTCAAATATTATTTTTATTAACAGATGATCTTGAAGTTTTCAAGTAAAAATATGGTATTATTTACAGAAAAGTAAAGCATTTGTACGAGAGTTGAAATGGGGAGAAAGCTAGGAATAAAAATTTATTTTGTATAGATTTTGAAGCTCAGAAGCATACCTTTCTTAGAGAATAAAATTTGTTGTCAGTAGCTCTACAATCTTCTGTAAACTAAAATTAATCTATGTTTAAATTGCAATATTGTGTCTTATGTTTTTGTGTTGTTTCATGTGTGTCCCCTTCGCGCTCCACCCAAGGTAAGCACTCATTTGTGATTAATGAGGTATTAATAGAAAGTGAGTTAGGGGTGGTGTTGGTTTAAACAATACATAACTTAAGGAAAAGAATCTTAAGTGCACTATTTTTACAAATATGAACATCTTTTTGTTTAAAGAGAAGTTAAGTATAATAATTATATTCTCCTTTATCAACATAGGTGATGCGTTAGTTGATAAAAGAGTGAAATTTGGTTTTGATATTTCAAGTATTTTTCAGAAAAGCCATTAGTTTTCCAGTGTAAGTTAAATATTCCAAATTTTTCATTTCTGAATGTGAACCTCTGTAATGCATTTTTTTTTCTCTGGAGTTTGCAATTCAATAGAATCAAGTATTGCTTCTTTGTGGAGTGAATTCTCATCATTAAAGACCACATTTAAATGCAGTAAAAATGTCAAATATATGCTGCATTATTTGCAATGAAAACATTAGATTTATGCATAAAATAAGCTACTAAAAGCTTCAGGAAAGCTGCACAAAATGCTTAGTGGCATTCAATAAAGTAGTTTTTGTATGTATTTGGTAGGCATTCCTACCAGTAATTCACCAATATACATATACTATCCAATATACCAGTTTTTACATATGTATTAGCTCCACAAAGTTAGTCTGAATTTTGTTTTGAATTACAATGTGTTTTCTATAAGAATTTTACAAAAATTTTTATTAGAGTACTTTCGTGAGGAATTCTGCTGTTGGGGTATTTTTCTAAAACTCTTTTCCAAGATTATTAATGTCCATGAAAGAAATTAATGATTATACTTCTCTTTGAAGAGCTGATAAATGGGTACTGTCTAATAACAGAGGATACAGTAATAAAATAAATAATTGAAGTGCAAACTCATGTGACACTGAACTGCAAAAATTTGGAATTTTCTTTGAGTAAATGTGCTTTGCCCAAGCATTAAATAATACCTTTCCATTAATAAAAAATAGAATTTTTTTTCATTGCATGGAATTATCAGTTTTCATTCAGTTTTTTGTTTAAACTCCTGTCAGTAGTGCTCAAAAATCTACAAATCACAATGTTCCTCAAATCCAAGAAGCCCTTCTCCATAGAGTTCAGACAAATTTCTGTTTTTTGCCTAAACAGGCATGCATCCTTAAATAATTGAACTTATTGTACATGTACAAATACTTTGTACAAAAATTGTTGAAAATTTCTACTGATTTTTCCATTAAAAAAAGCATTCTAGCATAAATTCTCTCTCTCTTTTTCTCTCTCTCTCTCTCTTTTTCTCTCTCTCTTCTTCTCTCTCTCTCTTTCTCTCTCTCTCTTTCTCTCTCTCTTTCTCTCTCTCTTCTCTCTTTCTCTCTCTCTTCTTCTCTCTCTTCTTCTCTCTCTCCTCCCCTCTCTCTCTCCTCCCTCTCTCTCTCTCTCTCTCCTCCCCTCTCTCTCTCCCCTCTCTCTCTTCCTCCCTCTCTCTCTCCTCCCCTCTCTCTCCTCCCCTCTCTCTCTCCTCCCCTCTCTCTCCTCCCCTCTCTCTCCTCCTCTCTCTCCTCCCCTCTCCTTCCTCTCCTCTCTCTCTCTCATGAAGAAATTTAAACGTTTTTGTAAAGAACAAATAGCTCAATATATTATAAAAATATTTTAAATTTGCACACAAACTCATTCATCTCTATTCATCATTGTAAATATTCTTTCTTCAATTTCTTCAGATACTATTTGCTAGACTTGCTCCTCCACATGACCATTTAATTGTTTTCTTAAAATTTAGTAAGAACATTAAACTTTTCTTGTTCCTTTGTGAAGATTTTTGGATTACAATGATCACTGATCACTTTTGAGGCAGTTGAATTAAAAGTGTTTAGCAGAAAAGTGTTTCTTCATTCAAGATTATCCTTTAGTATCTAGAATTTTTCTCTTAAATCTCACACATTGAATAACTTCACTTTTTGGATTTCTTTTCATGTTCAAGATATTGAAGTTCCACTGTGTGAATGTTTTCAAAACAAAATTATCCTAATTATTTACATAAGAAATAATATAGAAATAATTTTGTGTGAAAACGCAACATTTGGAGGAATGAAATATTTGAATCTACAGAATAAAATTGTGAGACATTGCATCGAATGCTTGTCATTGTGTGTTTTGTGATGTAAGAGTAGATGTATAAAATTTTTAGCATGATTTTGTTTGGATCAGTTTCATTCAGAATTGATTTCTTAATTTGTGAGTATTCTTCAAATGTTAATTTTACACTAACTTCACATTTTAATAGCCCTTTTTAGTAAATTAAAATGGCTTTCTTCTTTTGTGGGAAAACTCAAAATAGGCTTGTACATATTATTTACATCTCTCATGATGGCTAAATATTATTGAATTGCAGACAATTTTCTTTGTAACCATCATGTATGCATGGTTAATGGTATTTCTTAATGTCTTGTAACATGACTTCTTAATGGTGAAGGGAACTTAAATATGAAAGGTAATTGTGGCAACATCGGTGAAGCACATTTGAGATGTCTAATCATCAAATTTTTCAGCCCAAAAAAGAGGTAGCTTCACCAGCCTTCAGCAATGATGGCAACATACTCCTGTTTTACAGCCTAGGGACATTTTCCTCTTTGTATTGGAAAGACTAGCATAAAATGACCCATGTGAAAACTCTTAATATATATGAGTACTAGAAACCACCCACATCCATAAAAAAGAGTAAAATATGGTAGCGAAATGTGTTGCAATAGAATTCAAAAACTGCTCAACACACACCATGGAGCAGGGATTCACAGAAGGACTGATCCCCAAAACATGTTATAGAAGGTTTCAGCAGATCTCATTTTGTAGATTAGAGTATATTGTAGCATTTATATTGATTACAGGAATATTGCTCGAGGTCAAATACCCCGATAACCAGGTTTTATGCCCTGTGATGAACCATATTTAATTATCATATAATATATTTTTTTTTCCTTCCTTTTCTTCTTCCTTCCTTCCTCCCCAACTAATATTAATATTTATGAATTGAAAGTGTAATCTTTCTCCTTGCTGAATTTCTCTTTCTTGTGACACCTCATTTGTTAACATTGGTTGGGTGTGAGAACTGCAAAATGCATGTATACCGCAGAAATAATATAAATGATAACAGTGTATTGTGATCAGAACTATGGGACAAAACTCTTAAGGAGGTGACTGTTGCTGACTCTCTCATTACTGAGAATTTTTCCTTGGCACTTTAGGAAAGATGCATTGTGTTCCTTCTCTTATATTTCAAAGTTGGTGGTGAGAGTTCGTATTTGTTAGATAGTAAGAGCTTGATTGATTTTGGTGGAGGAATTTCCAAAATCCTCTCAGTTATAGGATGGTTTTTCTAGATTGTCAATGTGCAATAATGACAAAAATGCAGATTTTCTTTTTTGATATCTATAGTTCTTGGAGAATGTTGATTGTGGTTTCTTTGTATTGGTGGGATTATGTTAAATGTTAAAAATGTTTTTTCAGAAACTAATTTTATGTTGGAAGTAATTCTTATAAAGAATTACAACAAAAAATCAAAATGTTTACAAAAATAAAAGTGTACTCCACTTTTCAATAAAATATTTCTTTATAAGATGCAGCTCCATTTCTACTTCTCATTTCAGGGAGGACCTTTCACATTTTGTAAAAATACATTATCATCTGCATATTTCAAAACAAAATCTATTCATCTTAAACTAAAATTTTTGTCCACAAACCACTGAAAATTTAATCAAATTTTCAGTCAAATTAAAATTCCATCAAGAGGAAAGTAATTAATGTGTCAATAATCAATAAAATCAAGGATAGGTTGAAATATTACGTCGTCACCCTGAGTGTAAAGAAATTTATTTCATAAAATTGATACATTATCCTTCCAGGGATCCTACATACAAGATTAAATTATTAAATACTTTTAAAATAGTTTGGGATAGTAATTGAACAAGTAGCTTTATTTCATTTTTTCATATACTTTAGTTCTTTGATAACAGGTAATCAAATATATTAAATTTTTACTTTATTCTTAAAAGAATTGAAAATAATTGCTTCTTGTTGGTGTAAGGATAGTTAAGTTTTAAAGAAATCAGACTGCATAAGTACTCGTATAAGTGCAAGTAAAAGAAAGCATAAAAATGACATGTGATAAGGATATTCTGTTTTGAGTTCCTGATACCAAGTGTGCAGTTTGAAAGTTCCTTCACTGGCTAAAATATTTTTAAGGATAAAATTGCTTGCCTTCATTCATCTAGATTTGAAAATTTTATTTTTAGTATTCTTGTGCATCCAACTTCTCTCAAAGTCTGCTATTATCATAGATGTAAGACTTAAGCGGAGATGTACAGCTTCAGCAGGGAAATAGACCAGGATAAAAGTGAGAAACATTGTCATTATGAATTTGAGTTGTACCTCAGATAACTCATTTTCTACTAGCATTTTTCTTAAGTTTTTATTACAAATGTCATATAAACATTCATAATACTCTAATTATATATTGATAAATTATAATTAAATAGTTCTGAAATGTAACTTACCTGTAGATAATCATTTGATTAGTTTTCCATTGTTTTATCATTTCTTGCAGCCAAAAATTCTACTAAACAAAACTTCACAAAACAGTTTCCAAAAAAGTAGTTCACGTACTGCTCAAGAACAACAAATTAAATACTTTCATATATAACCATAATAAATTAAAATATATTTTAAGATCAGATTAGAAATTTGTAATATAGTTTCTATATTCAAAGCATTCTAATTTTGTCACATTACAATTTTTTTCTACGAAAATAAATTACGTTGCTCAAGGGGGGGAAATGTCCAAAAAAACTGTATTTCTCATGTTTTTTAAAAAATAAGGTAAAAACAGGTAACAATTTTTTTAGGGGTAATAAATAGTTCTGATAGTTTTTAAATGCATTACAATCAAGGGGCTTTCAATCACCTTCTCCAGTAAAAAGTTTGGAAAACGATTTTCCTCCATCCATTATTAATAGTATGTTTGAAAGTTTGTTGAAAAATTGTATTTCCTTGATATTACACAACACGTTACTCACAATGTTTCATTGCTTTCAAAAGAAGTTGATGAGGTAAATTGTAGTTTCCATAAAAATGGAGACCATTAATTCCCTGGCAGAAATTCTTAATTAGTACGTTAACATTTTATTGAAAAAAACCCTGCTCAGAGAACTAGTGAGATAAGACAAATGGTGGAAAAATAGGATACATATTACTTATACTTATTAGGCAAGGTACATATTATTGGGTAGGTATTTTGATGATGTTTAACATCTGTTTAAAGAAAACGTGGAAACTGAAAATAAAAATGAGAGATTTTTTATATTAAAATTCAAGAGAGTTGAACATTCACCCTAGCAATAGCCTGGGGTGTATGTTTTGGTGATATGATTAAAGACAATTTTGAATATTTATGTATAAGCCTATTGTGAAGAAAAAATGAAAAAAAATGTTACTACCCTAAGATGATAATGTTTTATGATTTTGAAAAGAAAAAAATTAAGGTATTACAGTTGTTTCTAGTCACTTCAAAATGGAAGATAGTGCATTGTCAGTGCACTTAATGATGTTTATGAAATGTTTTTAAGTACACGCAATCTGATTTGGGATCCGTTTCATGAACTTGAAACAAATTAAAAACAACTTGCAAGATAGTACATTGAATGTCAATTGTCACGGTTAATATTTTTACTGACTTTATTTAACTTGTGTGATATTTTGTTATATTTCCACTCTGATAACCAATATGAACTGTTTCAATGGAAGGGTTTTCAGTCAGTAAATTATAATTTATTATTACTAAATGAAAAACTTATTTGATTTCACTATTAACCTTTAAAGTACCCAAATTTTTATCAGCAGAAACTCTCATTCTAAGAAAGAATTTTCATTTTGTCTTCTAAATTTGCAGTTTCTCAGGTTTGCCTATGAAAACTAATTATCAACACAATATTTGTTATTAATTTTTATGATATATCTGTAAGAAATATACTATATGTAACTAAATAGGACATGTACTAATGATGAACAAGTAAGATTTCTGAATTGTAGTTGCCCATCTTTTAGTGTGACACAGCCCATGTGCCACACTAACTTGTAACCACACTACTTTCCTGGTAGAACAATGTGCTCACATTGCATTGTGGGTTTCTTTTAGAACACGAATCCCCCAAATGTTTAGTCTCCTATTTAATTGAATTTTAACAATTTAATTTCATTCTAAATTAATGATATGAGATTGAAAGATGAATCAACTTTTAGGGTTAATAAAATAACAATTTGTAAATTTCAACATCCTCTCAAGTGAGAGATATTTCTAACAATAATTTTTTAAATTGTACTTAAAACGATATTGATTGTATAGAGAGTAACTTGTGTGTGTGACTTTTTTGGGACTTTGACAGATGTAACTTTTCTGGGTAGGCCAGGTTATTTAAATCATTTATACGTGTGGCTTTGATCGAATTGTAACTGAGAAAATTTTTAATTTTGCATTAAACACAAGATTTTTTTATTAAATGAATGTTTTTGTGTACTTCATAATCATTTTTGTTTGTTTTACAGAAGGATAGTCAAGTATATCAAGATGCAAAGAATTTGGAAGAATTTTTTGATAAACTCCTGGAGAAATGGTTGCCAGCTTACGCATATGAATCAGCTGTAGGTTCTGATGATGATGACAATGCTCCGGCAAGAAAGTACCGACGTATTATGACAGAGTAATAATAGTTCCATGTATAAACCTGTAATAATTTATAGGACCGCAGACTTTCATTGAAACAATTCGATGTTTAATGCATGTGATCTGACCTCTCTTCTTCAGTGTAGTGGAGTAGGCATATCATGAATGAATTCAATTGTTAACATTTGTTAATGTGTATTTCTTAGCTGTGTTAATGTATTTCTAAGAGATTGGCTCTATAAAATGAGGTTTTTAACTACTGTTTGTAATACGGCCCAAAAGAGGAATGTTTTTCTATGAACATACAAAATGTATCAGGGGTGTGTATTTTATTTACAGTTTTGTGTGTTGGTTCTGACTGATAACTGTAATTAAACATAGAATGGTTTGTGTTATTAAAAACATGCAGAAAACATTGAGCATTGAATTTATTTGAGAATAAATGATATGAATGTGTTACTTTGTAAATACAAGAGTAGGTACAAATGTGTAGGAAATAAAAGTGCTAGTAGATCATTGAATTTTAAAACATACTCAGTTGTGCTGTTAAGTATACGTATATTTATGATGTACATTTGTTATTTCAATGTTTTACCTCAGGGATTCCCAGTTTAATTAATTGGGTTCATTGAGGCTTCCTAACAGTCTTTGCATCAGTATTTCAGAATAATTAGATTGTAACCTTATCTTCTTTGTTAGCCTCTGCTATCAGTGAGTTGTCTTAGAATCTATAATATCTTTTGTATTCAGGTTTTAAATTTAGTTAATTGTTTTGTGTAGTTGTCTCAAGTAATGTCGTGTCATTTAGTTTTGTAGTATAGAAAGCAATGGATCTAAAGAGGTGATCAGTTTAAAGTTTTAAGGGAACAAACTTATTTAGTAGAAAATGCATGAAATTATAAATTCTTGTAATGTTTTACAAATGATTAAATAACAAGATCATGCTTCTGCAAATGGCATTTTTTTGTCATTGATGTAAAAGGTTGATGATTATGTTAAAATATAATCTAGAGAGCTAAGTCAGGTAATAACGATAATTTTCTAAATGATTAAGAATAGTTTTTATGTGTAGAATTTGATAAAATCATTCATTTTAAGAAAATATCAGTTTCATTGCAGATCTAATTACTGTAATTTGGGAATCCCTGTTACACACTTCTTTTCATGTGTCATTTAAGGGTATTTTTGGTAAATTTGTATGGGGCAAAGATTGTTTTAATTGGGCTGATTTTGAAATGTAGGACTTTTCCTCTTAGGAAAGATGTATGATATTCCAGTATGTTGACAAATGAGATGATTTATATTGATAAATGAATTAAAAGAATGTCGTTTTATTCTTGTTGATATTTGGTCAGTTGATCCATCATATCATTATTTGTTAATAGCTAATTTGCATCTGTTTGCATTCAGCCTCTTAATGTACTCCTAGATTACGCTTTTTGTATCTAGGGGCATTGTGCAGTATATGTACATTCTATTTTTTTCCCTTGTTAGGAAGGTTCTGGAACCTTTCTTCTACCAATAGGATTTTATGAAGAAGTAATTATATATTAAAAAGGCATTGAATGTGTATGTTTGAAAATCCAGTGAATTTTAGTATGGGATACAATCTCTTTGTCTGCAATAAGCAAGGTCAAAGGTTCTCTCCTCACAAAATTATAATTCCATATTTTGTATATTATCTGAAGTAAATAGATATAAATTAAACTTTTCAAATAATGTAATTTTTGTTCCCATTCTTCCCTCTCTCACAAAGGCTTTTTTTCAAAAGTTTTTTCCGTTTATATAAAATAATTGTAGTCAGGTTTTTGGGTTTTGTGTGTCTGTATGTGGGGGGAGAGACATACATTTACTGCCCATATGTAACATATGCTATTAGTTTTATTCTGTGGGTAATTCATTGGTAAGAAAAAAAATTGTTTGAGGGGGGGTGACATGAAAGTGCATGAAACAAATGTTACTTTCTTGGATATTTTATACAGAGAAAGTATTGTAATGCTGTAGGAAAAAATGCCTATTTTTTGACAAAATAATACATTTTATAAGGCTCTAATACAAACTAGTGGTGCTACTGAATGACTTTCCTGTACTAATTAGTTTTCTAATTTCTTTTGTCTGGGCTAGCTTTTCAGTTTTGCCTCACCTCTTCCCAGCTGCCATCTATCGATGGCCCAAACTACATTTTTCACATTTTCTCAATTTTTCTGTCCCCTACTGATAGAACTGCAATATGACTGAAAGAATATTATAGGAGAGTAAAACCTTGTCCAATATGGAAATTTTCATTGAAAGATTCGGAGCTGTTTTCCAGAAAATGTGGTTTAAGAGTTACTGTACATGCAAAATTTGAAGCGCTTTTTCACAGAAAACTTCATTGGAAATAATTTGAAGCACTTTATGCAATAATGTAAATAAAGTACTGAAAATGTATTAAAAGCATCAGAGAATGTCAAAACATATTTGTGTAATTTTTGAAAAAACAAAAGAATGGGGGAAAATGGCACTTAAGTCAACTTATAAAGACAATTTAGCATTTTGACCACCAAAAGTTTAAAGAAAACATTTGGAGCAGTTTTTTAGAAATTGTTTGTTTATTTAATATTGCACATATTTCTCGCAAAATTGCGCGAAAACTTGTGAAATTTTTAAAAAACAAAATATGCATGACAATGAAAGAACAAATTTCATCTGAAGAAATGAATCGCCATCTTCAATACTGTAATTTTAGGAAGATGAAAACAATTAAATCGTTTGTAATTTACGAAATTTCAGGTTACCAGGGAAAATCGGACTTATCTTTACAGGTGTATTGCACTGATTTTTCTTCAAACTTTCTGTACGCATGCATTGTATAAGATGACATACAGACATAAGATGACATTTCGTATAGCAGCCCTCACAGTATATACTCTCCTAGCAGTCTATTCTCTCTCTGTAACAGCCCTCACAGCTCGTGTCTTCGGGGAAGATAGCGGGGCGTCGAGACTGTAATACGTTTAATTTAAAATCACATGCCAGAAAGTCCTACTTTATACTGAAATTACCTTCAATATTCTAAAATGAAACATCATTGTATTCCTCTTTTTATGATCTATTCTTTGCTGACAAGAAAAATATTTAGTTCTATTTAAAAAATCAAAGATTATTAAATTTATCGAAAACGAAATTTTTTATATATCCCTACAGCACATAATGGTGGAAATATAGGCAGCATGATTCCGCATTGTTGAGAGCCGTGGCGTGTGGCGACATTTTTTCTAGGGATGCGATTACATTATTAGATGGAAGATTTTTACATTCTCGTATATGTATATACGGAATAATATACGAAATATTGAGAAAGTTATGTAATGCTGGGAAAAATCGATTTCAACGGAAATACACTTTTTGGGATCCCCTGATACCGAAGAAGTTTTTTATTTTTATTTTTTCCCCAAAACGTCCGTGCGACTGTCTGTCCACCCTCCACTGTCCGTTTGTCTGTGAATACTACTAACGCCTACACCATGCGTAGGAATTTTTTCAAATTGAAGAAACCCCTGTACATCTGGATCTAGTTGAAGTTTTGAAATTTTGAAAAACATTCTTTAAAATTTGGGGGACTTTATATGAACACTGGGACATTTTCAAAATAGTCTCAAAAACAGCTCCAAATTTTTTCTTTAAATGTCTCGTAAGGATAGAGTAAAACCCACTCATAAAGGTTCGATAGGTCCGATTTTCACTGTTAATTCTGAATTTTCGATAATTGTGTGTGTGTGTGTGTATATATATATATATATATATATATATATATATATATATATATATATATATATATATATATATATATTGAAATTTGTTGTCCACAATTAGTTCTTTCATTTAGGTTACGTTTTTTTTTAGTACTTTTCGAACAATATTGCTCGCAATATTTGCAATTTTTAAGAATAACTAAAACAAGATTCTCTCAAAAACAGGTCCCAATTTTTTCTTTAAACTTTTGGTATTGATAGTGCTATAAACGTACCCTGTAAGATCACATAAACGCCATATTGCTCTATTCTTTCGGTTTTTCAAAAACTACAAAAACATTTTTTTACTTGTCCCTCTTTTCGGTAATATTTACAGTAGATGCGATTTGTTCACATTATTGCATTTATAAGCTTATGTGCTTTAAATGTCACATAACGTTTCTCGAAAACTCAACAGTTTTCTATGAAAACGAGCACACAATTCCGCATTTTGAGAAACATTTTCTCAAAAATGGCTCCAATTTTTTCTTCATACCTTTCCAGCAAATTTTGTTTACTGCACCACTAATATGACATAAAGTTCATTTTTGTGAATTTTTTTTGTTTTTTCAAAAATTACACAATAGATCTGTTAACATTGTTGCATTTTTGAGTGGAAGTGCTTCAAATGAAGTTTTTTGAAAACTCAATTGATTTCTGTGAAAACGAACTTCAAAATTCGCATTTACAGTAACGCTTAAACGTCTTGAAAACGGCTCTGAATTTTTCAATGAAAATTGCTGTTTATGACGAAATTTTACCCTTCTTTAATATTATTTAAGTAAGTTTTCGGTCCTGCTATTAGGAAACCGAAAAGTTCATAAAATTTGGAAAAATATAGGTTGGTCAGTGATAGATGGCAGCTGGCAAGAGGATGGGACAAGACCGAAAAGCCAGTCCACAGCAAGGAATTTAGAAATCTTTACAGGAGAAAGTATGTGCCATTCTGTAGCAATAATAGTTAATTATTCATATGAAAAAGATGACAAATGGATAATTTAAACACTGAACCGATAAGCACATACGGAGCCCACCACACGCGCGCAGAGTCATGCTGTATGCAACTGATCGATTGCTTCCAAAGGCGAGCTCGACTGAATGAGCCTGCCCGCGCCAGCATATATGTAGTGTCCTTGGATACTGTATCTAGGGACATGCATGCTGCTCACAGCATTCCTGAGGCGCTAAATGCAGTCAGCTCAGTGCTTTCAAAACGCTTTGCAGGCGAACTCTACCCTATCTATTGGTGACAATAACAATTACGTGCTCTTTACTGAAATATAAGATAGGACGCGCCCTATTTATTTATTTTTTATTTATTTTACGTCAAAAGAACAGTTAAAAACTGCGTATGACGTGCTATGGGGAAAAGTGAATTGTGTGCACATTTTCAAAATTCTGTGATCCCTACACTAAGTCATATACTACTTAAATTTTGAATTTTTGAAAGGGAGAAAAAAAAACAAAAACTCCCATGTAATAAAATCTATTTTCAAGGATAAATAAGCGATAAATTTTGAATTTTGAAAGGGAGGAAAAAAAACAAAAAAACTCCCATGTAATAAAATCTATTTTCAAGGATAAATAAGCAATAAATTTTGAAAGGGGGAGAAAAAAATCTCCCATGTAATAAAATCTATTTTCAAAGATAAATAAGCAATAAATTTTGGCTCTTATTACTTCCTGCCGCGACAACATGGAAACGATAATTTGAATAATTGTATTTCCCACTGAATTCTAGAAGACGTGCACAGAAAATGAAGTTACATTTATGTCCAGAAGCAAAACAAGGGGCCATCTCAGCATTTGCTCAATGGATCAGGGAAACTGGACGAAAAACCTGATCGAGATGGTCATTGACCCGGAAGCTGTAGTACAATAGTTGTTACATGTTGTTTATACTCATTTATACAGTCCAAATGGTAAATAATGCATTATGTATCATTGTTAAAATTAATGTTACTTTTCTTGTGATGCTCAGTATAGTCTCTAATTGTATAGAAACAGTTATGCAGCTGAAACGATTTCACTTGGGATTTAAACTTTTCTATTGAATTTAATCGTTTAATGTCATCTGGCAAAGTGTTGTAAAATAATGTACATGTATTGTACGTGAATTTTTTGTAATGAGCTGTTGATACTGTCACCTGGTGAATATGATTTCTACGTCGAGTGTTATAGTAATAGACTTCGGCATTTTCTGAAAATATATTCCCGCCCTTGAGCAAGTCATTTTTACAAAACCACTGATTCGTAAATAAAAGACACGGTAATGGTAGAATTCCTAGATTAATGAAGAGAGGCTTACATGAATCACGTGGGTGGGATTTGGTTATTATTCGTACAATTCGTTTTGTAATCTAAAGTCTGGGAGCTATAAGATGTATTTCCCAGAATATTATGCCATATCTCAGGCGGAATGAACATTCGCGAAGTATACACAACGAGCAGTATGAAGGCTGACTGAATTTGCAAGAATTCTGAACGCGTAGCATAATGAACTTAATTTTGTGTTCAATTCGTTTAAATGGACGTTCCATTTAAGGTTTGATTGAATTGAGAGACCTAAAAATTTTGTTGCCTTAACATCAGTCAATGGTACACTGTTCATTTTCAATGGAGCACAGAATTGTTTATTTGAAATGGAAAACTGCATTAAAACCGTTTTCTTTTCGTTTACTATTAATTTGTTATTTCGGAACCAATTTGAAACATCTGATATTGTACTATTTACGGTTTCTTTATTGCAAAGGATGTTCGTATCATCCGCAAAGAGAACCGTTCTTCCGTTTCGAATCGTCGAGGGCATATCGTTTACGTAAAGTAGGAACAGAATAGGGCCTAAAATCGATCCTTGAGGAACTCCACATGCAACGGGCAGAGTCGGAAAGGTGAGTACGTAACGTAAATATGTACGTGCGTGCGTACGTATTTAAACTGTTTTTACTGGGATTACGATTAAATTATTCTAGATTACAAGTCAAGTGGTATTAAAATATAAGATGTCCTTGGAAGTGATAAGAGGAAGCAATGCTTTCCTTGCTTCCGTGGAATAAACGCCCCTGGTTGAGAGAAAACTGCACATCGATATCGTGAAACGTTTAGAAGACCCGACACACACGTCACAATATACCTCTCAGGTAAACCTGAACAGGTCAGCCGGAAAGGTATACCTGTGCTGGCTAGAGCACACACACACACACACTACGGTAAACCGGAAGATTTTAACTCAGTCGAGTGATGGCGAGCAAATAAGACTACGCGATTGCTCTTGACGGTTTGTTAGTGGCCATGAAGTGTAAAAATAAGCGTAAACGCAAATCCTGGTGCAGATTGGCTTACAAAGGGAACTGAATACACTCATACAAGAATACGAAAAGAGTTAAGGTCAGATTCTACAGATTACCGTAATTATTTGTGGATGAAAGAAGAAGTCTACCAAAAACTGTTGTCACTTGTAACTCCTCCGTTACAAAAGAAACGAGTGGTGCCAGTGTCGAATTTACACATTGGCGCTATACTTGGGTTTTCTTCACGTGGCGTCTCAAGGTCATACGCAAAGGAGGGAGAGGGAAAGTATGCTCCAATGGTGAGCTGCAACGTCACTATAGCTCCGATTTTTGCGGCTCCCTATTCGAGTCTGCCTTCGCGCGTGACCTTGAAACGCCACGTTACGAAAACCCAAGAATACACCCCGTGCCGCCCCTTTTTCTATTCTTTAATTTTTTAATAAAGACAAAGTTTCAATAATTCCCAAAGCATTTATTGAATTCATAATAACATTATTATAATAAAATGATATAAATATTACAGAAAATAAACTAAAATCTCTTATGTCTTGCTGAGTGGACAGCGAATTGGACGATGAGATCATCACAGTATATTAATTGCATGCAAATGTCGAATTCTATTGCTAACAAAGAAAGCGCATTTAATCGGTCTGAGGTAGTTTTTCACCCGTTTCAAACATGAAAAAGACTTTTAGCGCTGCTATTACGTGTCAGTGTGCAGACAATCATCCGAATTGCAATAGTAGCATTGGGATACACCATATATGTCATTTCACGAAGAAATTTCATTAATTTCATTGGAGATAAATTTTCAATATCTTTCTTAGCGCAATGTGTCTTCTAAATCCGTGTCGAAGAAGTCTCGCAACAAGTTTGATTTTATGTTATGATGCTGTCCTAATGATACTGAATGATTATGTTATGTAAGATAAATGTGTGATGTCATTCTATGTTATGATTCTTATGTTAATATAATGACGGATGATATAATTGTCTGTTAACACCTGTTATAAATCATTGTAGTCATTAATAACCTTAGTCGTTGATGCGACTAAAAAGGGAGAAAAAAGTTTGGTTTTTCTTGTACATTGCATGCATTCAAATTTCAAAGTTCTAAAATTATGAAGAACTTTCAATGATCTTGTAAGCATCGTTTCTTTGAGGTAACTCGCAAACAAAGTTACCTACAATCACATTTAACCTATTGACGTTTAAGTGATCGCGGGACAATTCTATGTTAATTATTTATCAAAAGTTGCACTTTTCGATCAATTGAATTGAATCGTGGTCGTGTATAGCTCTAATATTTTTGGGCAAACAAAAGTTCAAATGATTTCTTTGATTATTAACCGAGATATGGCGCATTGAAGTAAAAATATACGTAGCTATGAAAATGTATACGATCAAATATTTACTATATACTTACTATATACTATATACTTCAATGCTTTACAAATATTTACTGTTTATTTACTTCAATTATGGTAATTTAATAGTTGTTTTTATACCAACTAGTAGTGCTAAAACAACATATACTTTCTCGCCCGTATTTTCACGCAAAATTACGCGAAAAGTACTGAAATTTTCGAAAAATTGTACATGTTCTTATTTTAAAACTTATCTTTAAGGAACATATTTCATTCAGGGAAAAAGTCTCTATCTTCAATATTTTAGTTGTAGGAAGTAATTTCTGAATTTTTGCAATTTTCGTAAAATTAGAATTTTCAACGAACCTTCACAATTTTCTTAAACGTCCTTCACACTATTCAATAACAACATGTAATAAAACACGATGGAGCCTTTTTTACTTTGGAAAATGTTCCAGGGACGTCAAGTAAAGTACCCCAAAAATTAAAACATGGGTTTCAAATTCAACGAACCGCGACATCAGCCAGATCGATTGGGGGATATCAATGTTGGAGCAAATCGGTTGAACGGTTTAGCCGCTAGCGTAATTCACACACGGACAGCCTTTTTGCTCTTATTCGATTTTAGGTATCAAGGGCCCACAAAACATGAATTCTGGCTACACTACGTGTTAAAGGATATCTTTCTCTAAATTTAGCAACTGAATTTATCCACCTTTTCGCTTCCAGGACCGTGTAATAAAGAGGTTTTTTGACCGAAAATTCGCCGTTTTTAAAGCAGCATTACACAATTTCCCCTCTACTACGTAAGTGGTAGCGAGAAAGTATAAAAGGTACGCTTTGACATGCTGACAGTTATAGTATTAAAAAATTGAATTGACATAATTTTGTTTAAAAAAATTCATGATATCCTTGCTGGCTAGCAGTCCGAGCGCAAGTTCTTGAATTAACACGGACTATTGTAATTTCTGCCAATAAAGCATTTTTCTAATAAAAAACTTTTGGATAAAAGAAAATATGCCGCCCAGGGGCCAGTGCCCACAGGGCGTATGCCTACATCCACCACTGAGTGGTGCTGTAGAATGGCACGGACATTCTCGGTAGTAAAGTTTTCTAATTTCCTTCGTGTGGACCGACTTTACGGGTTTGCCCCATCCTCCTGCCAGCTGGCTTCTATCGCCGCTCAAAGTACGTTTTATGACATTTTCTCAACTTTTCGGTTTCCTAATAGTAGAATCGAAACATTACTTTAAGAATATTAAAGAAAAGTAAAACTAAGTCTTAAATGGCAATTTTCACTTAAAATTTAGAGTCGTTGTTAAGAAAATGGCGTTCAAGCGTTACTGTAAATGCGAAATTTGAGGCTTTTTTTTTTCACAGAAAATTTTTGATTTTCGAAAAGCTTCATTAGAAGTCATTTGAAGCACTTTCACTCACAAATGTAATAGTCTTTGCAAATTGCTGAAAATGTGCTTATTAACGGCGTGAGAGATATTTAAAAAAATACATTTGTGTAATTTTTGAAAAAACAAAAGTAACCACCAAATTGAATGATACATCATATAAACAGTGCAATTAACATTAACCGTTGGAAAACTTTGAAGAAAAAATTTGGAGCCATTTTTGAGAAAATAGCATTTGAGAGTGTCTAAAAATGCGGAATTTTGAGCTCATTGTCATTACATTTTTGTAATTTTTGAAAAGAAAAAAAAACAAGAGAAGAGAGCAATATGGCGTTTAGTCATGCATTTGGCTACTGCCCCCTTCAATAGTGTAGTTCTAATGTAGGAGGCGTTGATTTGGCACTACCCCTACCAAAAGTTTAAAGAAAAAAATTGGAGCCGAATTCCAGAAAATCTTGAAATTGTTTCTGTTATTAATTTTTAAAATTGCACATATTGCACGAAAACAACTAAAATGTTCAAAAAAATGTACATAACCTTAATGAAAGAACTATTTATGAACAACGATTTTCTTTGGAAGGAAAAATCTTTATCTTCAATCAAATCCAATTTGTGAACGAGATGCGCATCCGGAACCTAAACAAACGGGAAGGAAGCAAATATCATTGTAAATAATAAACGTGAAAATGAACTCATCGGCAACCGCGTAATAAGCCGAAAACTTACTGATGAATGATGATGAACATGAAAATACAGATTTTGCCATCCAATGCTTTCCCGCCAAACCTTGCGACGTCATTCTAGACATCTCTATACTCTCTGATCTGTGTATGTGTCACTGAATAAATAAAATATCTTCACCTTGCTCGCAATGCATTCGTGGTCATATAGAAGCTGATTTCAACTTTCACGAGCAGTTCACGAGCCACCCACAAGCACCATACTCTGCCCATAACCTTCAAATATTTCATTTCAAGAAGCGTGAATGAGGGTGTGAGGTATGTTAAATTGTGAGTTATTCACATGTTTCTGAGATATCTACTGCGTTAGAAACTTGTTCAATTAATTTTAAACGTTTGAATTAGAACAACATGCCCAAAAAGAAAACAGGACAGCGTAAAAAAGCTGAAAAGCAGAAATTACGTCAAAAGGAAATACGAACTGCAAGGGAAAATGTTGCATTGGCTCAACATCCATCGAACGCTCCAATGGTTCGTGATTTTAACATTCCCACCTCCATAAAATGTGTACGAATGAAATTGCTCTTTTTCACAATTCTAATAATTTTTTGCCTTTTCAGGAATGTGACAAATGTCGAAGGTTAGTGCCGGAAGAGGAGAGTAAAAAGTAAAAAAGGGAAAGAATGTATAATTAAAAAGATGGAAGATCAACATCATGCTGACTGCATGATAATAAATTCTATGAACTCTGTCATAAATACAAATTAGTTGCAATGCTGTTGCTTTTAAACCTGAGAATTTCTTGTGTACTTTAAGTAGAACTAAACAAATTATTGTCAGACTTTGTTTAAGAGGGAATCAGTTCACTCATTTTAATTGTTGTATTTTAAAGATTTATGTTTTAGTTCTATTCTTTGTCCAATATTTCAACTTAAAACTGAATAAGAAATACAGATTATTTGTCTGCAAAATGTTTCAAAAAAAATTCAGTCTAACTCCTCCCATTGAATTACACTACAGTAGATGTTATGTTGTAGTATATGAGCAAATTATATTTCGTAGTGCAAGTTTATAATGTAAGATTGTGTGAAAGTGTTGGTTAAATAATTTTTTAGAAAAGAATTTTTCTATATAGACTATGAGTAATGCACAACATATGTTACTTATATTTGTAAAAGTTAAAAAAAGTTTTGTATTATTTGATGTTTTTTGTGGTGGAATTTCAACAGATACAAAATGTTATTGTTTTAGAAAGCAGAAGAACCGGGCCTTCTGTTATTTCTGTTCAAGTGTTCAGCGTCTTCCTC
The DNA here is from genome assembly GCA_964035755.1 of Teleogryllus oceanicus. Taxonomy (NCBI): domain Eukaryota; kingdom Metazoa; phylum Arthropoda; class Insecta; order Orthoptera; family Gryllidae; genus Teleogryllus; species Teleogryllus oceanicus. The sequence continues at coordinate 33,091,862 of CAXIVR010000008.1, read as the reverse complement.
AATGTGCCCATTGTGGAAAAGTTAAATGCATGTTAAAAACTGGTGATTGTGTAGTTCGTCACCCCAGTGTATACACAACAGGTCTTGGAATGGTGGTATGTATTCTTGTTTATATTGTTACAATTTATATCTGTGCATTATCATTTAGCACCTTAGCATTTTAGATTAGGGATGTTTTTAGTTGCAATTAAAATTGCTTCTTAGTGTTTTGTTACTTTTGGTTTTCGGTGGAGATTGTTTCATTTATAATGTGAAGATATGTATTATGATGTCACTTCAAAGTAACACAACAGTCTTCAAAGTGTAGTCATCATACACATTTGTTTCTCATATTCAATTTATAGATCTTAGACAAGATATATAGTTACCTCTTTCCATTTTTTTTTTTTTATCATCTTACGTTACTTCAGAATAACAGTTTAGACATCACACAATGTCTGATTCATGATTCAAACCACCCTTTTTATGTGACACGAAATTTCACCTTAGCATTCCTTCATGTTGTACCTTCCTTATTTGTGCTTGATGTTTGAGAATCACATGATAATTACAGCAGTTGAATCATAACAACATTTAATAGCAGCAACTTTTCAATGACATAATCTTCCCTTGTTGCCAGTAACTTGGAAAAAATTAAGGAGATAGTGTCGCACCAGCAAAGCAAATTTGTGTCACAAGTAAGGCGCCCAAAATCAAATTTTCACCTCATTAAGTATATTCAGACAGTTTAGGTTATTTCCATTTCTTAATTTAATGCTTTTTGATTCTTTAAGATATCTCAGCATTCTTTTTATATCTTGTAAATTAACAGTATTTGAACCTCCCAAGTATTGTGACATTTTACTATATGTCCAAGGTTAATCAGGACATGTGGCAGTCATTAAAATAACTTAGCACTTCTTGCAGTAAGTTGACATCAGTTTTGTTGAGTGTGCTCAACCATTTTATCTTAATTATTACCCAACTGCGACAACAGGATGTTCTCACATCTATCGTCTCTCTCTCTCTCTCTCTCTCTCTCTCTCTCTCTCTCTCTCTCTCCTCTCTCCCTCTCTCCTCCTCTCCCTCTCTCTCCCCTCTCCCCTCTCTCCCCCTCTCTCCCTCTCTCTCCCTCTCTCTCCCCTCTCTCCTCTCTCTCTCCTCTCTCTCTCCTCTCTCTCTCTCCTCTCTCTCTCTCTCCTCTCTCTCTCCTCTCTCCTCTCTCTCTCTCCTCTCTCCCCTCTCTCTCTCTCTCTCCTCTCTCTCCTCTCCCTCTCTCTCCTCTCTCTCCCTCTCTCTCCTCTCTCTCTCCTCTCTCTCTCTCTCTCCTCTCTCCCCTCTCTCTCCTCTCTCTCTCTCCTCTCTCAGCTGTATCTCAAATTTAAAAGCCTTTTTCTCCAGTATTTAAATTTGCCATGCCCCTGTCATGGCATATTTAATGCGCATCTGTTTATAGAAACTCTCTTGCAATTCTGCGTTAAAAGTTAAATTTTGAGTGGAAAAAGCGGATAAAGCAGTGGAAAATCTTAGCAAAAAGACAAGAAAGAATAAAAAGAAATTCAAAATTCGTTTTTTAGTTAAAAATGTACATGTGGCAAAACAATCATAACTTTTAAATGAAAAGCATTAATGCAAGAAAAAAAATTGTCTTCCAGATTGAAAAGCCATCAGATAAAACTGCTGTATAATATCAAAGATGTAACTTTCATTGTTCTTAAGAAAAGTTTGAAGATTTAACATTACCGGAATAGGCACTACATCCCCTTAAACTTCTTTACAATCTTATGAATGAAGGCTTGATCTAAAGTAAATCCTTGTAGATCTCTCACAACTCTGATGCCTAAGAAGAATACTTTTTTCTCTGTCAATCTCTTGTATTATTAGTTGGTAAACAAAATTGTGATTATTTCATCAAGTAGTTGAATATTTTCTCCTGTGATTACATAATCATCTACATTGAAACTGTTGTTAATCTCAGCCTTCTTGGTAGCCAGTAACACAAGGTCACTTTTGAACAATATTAATTTTCATTGATTCAAAATACTTCACAACTTCTGGAACCAACATCATCTGTCTTTGAATAAGCAATATAGAGAAAATGGAAAGTGGTAACTGAAGTTACGTAGGAGAAGTAAACATATATTGTGATTGGGCATTGAAATCTGTTGTATTGCTTTGAATTGACAATGGCATATCTCTATGTTATAAATATAACAGGGTTGGTAATGTAACTGGCACTGCTGTGTTTTTGTTGATTTCATTTGTAAAACTGCTGATAAACTTTTAATTTCTGCATAGGGTGCAATATGTGACTTCTGTGAGGCATGGGTGTGTCATGGAAGAAAATGCCTCACAACACATGCCTGCTCATGTCCTCTTCAAGATGCTATATGTATTGAATGTGAAAGATGTGTTTGGGATCATGGAGGGAGAATGTTCCAGTGTTCCTTTTGTTCAAACTTTCTGTGTGAAGATGATCAGTTTGAACACCAGGCTTCCTGTCAAGTTCTGGAATCTGAAAATTATAAATGTAATTTCTAAGATTTTTTATTATTATTATTATTATTATTATTATTATTATTATTATTATTATTATTATTATTATTATTATTATTATTATCATTATTGTTGTTGTTGTTGTTGATGTTAATCCAATCCTGTTTCAAATGTATTTTTTGTTGCAAAGTTTGATGGGTTAAATTAATTTTGTTATAACTAGGGGTCGAATTTTTATTAAATGTTTTTTTTTTCTTTTCACTTTAGAGAAATGCCATTTAGTATAAAAATTCATTATATGTTATTGACAAAAGGAAATTACCCATTTTTATAGGTCATTATTTTGCATTTTTTGTCATTTTGACTAATAAGTCATTTCTTTCCTTTTTCTGTCATTTTAATGCACTTTTTGCTTACTTTATCGATTTTAATGTCATTTTATCGGTTTTTTTATAAAAGTTCTAAATTATAAATTCTTTTCTATCTGTTTGCTCAGAAATTTTGACAGTCGTTGAGAGTTCCTAATTCTTGTGACGTATATCAGCGCCATTGCCAGTTCGGCCGATTTCAGGATAACTAAAGACAGAGATTTACTGGCAAAGAACTGTCCAAACCAAAAGTTTGCAGGCTGAGTTCACTTGAATGAATGGAAGAAGCCTCTATTACATCAGTAACATATCTAACAGCTTGAGTTGTTCATCTGAACTGGTTTTGATAAAAAAATTTTAAAGCATTTTATGAGCATTTTATTGATCATTTTTGGCGATGTTTTAAGACATTAAAATCCGCCCCCTAGTTATAACATGTGTCAGGAAAGTCTCTCTGCACTAAGCTGCCATCACTGCCGCTTCCACCTTCAGCTTCCCTGCGTTGCGGGATGCTTATCGCATGCATGCCGACAACCCTTTCCCTCCTTCCCACACTGCTTCTGTGCCACCTACCAGACAATGGGGCACTGTGTAGAGCTCATAATGCCAACATCATTTTTATTGGTAGCATTCTAAGCCTAGTGCCTCTGCAGAGAAACTTTCCTGGCACACTGTATCACCTGTGTTTTGTCTGATTGTGAAAGAAGTTCAACCCTTCTAATTCGCTCTGCAGGTGTAGAACAAATTTGATACTTTCTCTACTTTGGAATTAAAAACTTATTTTAGAAAATCATTTTTGGTTTATCTAGAAATAATTTTTAATATTTAATCACAATTACATAGTTTTCTGAACAGCATATATGTGTGGTAGTGATTCTAAATTTTTTGATAATGTAATTTTTTCCAATCATTGAAAAAGGTCTTTTAACTGATTGATATTGTTGTGTTGCACAGGTCAGTCTTGCAATAAATTAGGTCAGTATTCTTGTTTGAGGTGCAAAACATGTTATTGTGAAGATCATGTTCGTCGGAAAGGTTTCAAGTATGATAAAAATAAACCTATACCATGCCCAAAGTGTGGATTTGATACATCGCAGACAAAGGATCTGAGTATGTCCAGTAAGTATTGAATGTAAACTTTTTTCATTTACTTTGCATTAGAAATCCTGCTATCTAGTAGACCAAAAATTAGTTTTTAAGTCAATGCAAATATTTTAGAATCTTGTATATTTTGGGAGATCTGAATTGCAAAGTGAGAACTCTATTCTTTTATGATATTTTAAAACAATCTGTCTCTTATAGCTCGCAGCCATAAATATGGGAGGCAAAATCAAGGAAATTATGATTATGATGACGACGAGGACAATGATTATTCTCCAAATGGTTACGGAGCAAGATCTGCACATCATGAAGGTCTGTAATCTTTTAAAGGAATTATTCTTATCTATAATGAATATCTTGTTTGCTCTGAAATGTTAGTTATCTTAAAAATTGCGAATTTTGAACTTCGTGATATCCTGAGTCAACAGCTGGAGTTTCCTTCTTTTCAATGAAAAAATGTTTTATTTTCTGAAAAAATATGTACTTTTCAGAATACTTTCTAATGAAAAAATATGTACTTTTCTGAATTGCTTCCATCTATTGTTCATTTCATTCTCATTCTTGCATTCTATCCACCAGCTATTTCATTTCTTTATTCACTTACTCTTTACAGTTTCAATTCCTTCAATAGCCAACAGAATGATTTTTTTCCCATTAGTTTCTCTTAACCTTAATTTAAAAATATAATTCTGTTGTAAATTCTAGTCAACTTGTTTATTATTGATGTATTTGATGAATGCCATTTTTATAGTTCTACTGCTTCATTCTTGTAATTTTTTGGCATATGGGAAAAGGTATCCAAAATAATATAAATAGATACCGAGTGTTTGAGAAAATAAGGTTTGAAAAAAAAAATGATAGGCAGAGAAAAAGACCCAATAATTTTAAAAATAGGCACCAAAAAATGTAGTAGTAACAGGTACCAATTTTATACAGCAACACATGCCTTCCAAGAATCTAATATCTTTGGATATTAACGTTTTTTACAATACAACAATCTATACATTTTTAAAATCTTGCAAATAATTAATACATTTTTAAAATCTTGCAAATAAGGGCAATATCCAGGTACACATTTGAGCATATGCTTTTTTATGTTTTATGTAATATAATCTAAACCAATTATTTCATGTTGTGATTATGTCATCATACCACTCTCAATACACAATAGATATATGCAGTCATTAAGAAATAGTCATTGATCGAACAAAACAATCACACTTCTTCAAATTGTCAATTTTTTATGATCGTTTCTATAAAAATATATATTTTTCAAGAACTGAAAATGAAATTTCTTTTTGGTCAGGGGCCTAATTCCTTTCCTGCTGCTGCCTGTAGGTGTCTGAGAGACCAAGCAAGGTCTTCCATGGTCACAACCTCTCCCCTGGGAACTCTTCCAGTGAGGAGCCCCCTCTTGCTCCCTGGAAGAGACACTGAGGTAGCCCTTTGGCCCCTGTCGATTCGGTACCTTCAAAATTTTTCCTGAGATAGCTCATCTCAATGCTTGTACCATTAATGTGGGTAAGGGAGCCAGTTCCTCAGTTAGTCACCGTTGGACTGCATGCGGATCACACTCACAGTTACCAGTTAGGGCATAGGATTATGGTAGGAATAAGGTGTACATAGGACATACATGAGGTTCTAGGAATGTATTCCATCTTACAAATACAATTGGAGGACCAAGGAGGTCGGCTAACCCAGATGTAACAGGTACTTGCCTTTCATGCAAGCTCTTTGGCCACCCGGGTCAACCAGGGATGACAGGTTGCTTTAGGAAAGGTGATGCTTGAAGGGTGGGTAAGTCAGTCATGCCACAACACAAGAGGGAAAACATTTATGGCTAAGCAGGACTCGAACCTAAGACCCAGTGTATTGCATTCTCTGGAGCGCTTCTGCCTTAGTGACTGCAGCTGTTTGGGACAGCATTTTGTCCCTTACATCCTTATGTTTTTAAACATCTGCAGATGTGGATTATTAGCAGTCACTAACATTTTCCTTTTGACATAGGACCACCAAGTCTATTTTTTCAACAGTGTCATCTCAGCACCCTTGTAGATTCGTAACATTAAGAAAAGGAGCAGATAAGGTAGCCTTTTGGGAAGAGACACAAATTGGGGGTGTTCTTTAAGTGCTGTTTTATAATTTTGTTTAAGTCATTTTGAGTTAATCGTAATGACATTTTCACATAAAACCTCTTAACTTCGGTAAATGTGTGTAGAAAATTTTTGGAATTTGTTGATTCTGCTACATCTTTCCAGTAATTTTGAATAAAAGCAGAATTGATGAAGAAAATAGGCAGAAATAGGCAAAAATATCTTCACTGTACACAATAGTAAAACCTTTATGTTTTTTAAAACTTTTTTCTGATATCTCTGATAATAAACTAAAAACGCTTGGTCTTGAGTCCAGTTTATAATTATAAGTAAACATCTAATAATTTCTTATAGATGATTCCAAAGACAATAAACTATTGAAACATTTCTATGGAAAATTTTAATTATTATTACTTTGGTATAGTAAGACTAATATTTTTTCTTAATGTTTATTATTTCCCTTGAATTTTCTTTTAACAGGTACAGATGATGATGACGACGATGATGATGATGATGAAGATGATGATGACGATGAAGAAGAAGGTAGTGAAGAAGATAGCGAAGAATCAGAGAGTGAAAATGATGCGGAGGATGAAGCAAAGACTAAAAGCAATGCGGAAAAATAATGAAAATGTATCCACTACATAGGTGTCAAACTCATAATGAAGGCATATCACATTGATTTTGTATGGATATTTAGCATATGTTTAAGGACTGCAATAAATTGATAATTTCACAAAAATACATGTACATATGTTACGATTTGGAAAAATTGAAAATATCAGTGATAGTGTAGGTATAGGTATGTGGTGAAATTGTATTTGTACTGTCTTTTCTGGAACTATGGATGAGGATAAGTGTTGATGAATTTAATTAATAACCATTCAAAGTAAACAAACGCAAACAATCTGGACAAAGTGAAATTTGAGGTGGCAAATGTTTGCAAATGAACATGTAGTTCGACAGGTTCACTTCAAACAGCTGTGATTTTAATTAGAAAGAGCTTGTGGGTCTCAGAAAGGAATGAAAGTGATATATTGTGTGATGTTTATATTTGTTTGGAATATATTGTTGGATTATTGTATAGTCATATTCCTTTATTATGATGTGAAGGTACATTGGTGGAGTTAATTGTGGATGAAATAAAAAATCTTAAATAATTTAAAAAAATACGATAATGTATTATATTTTATGTTTATTTCTAATACCAGGAATGCCAAAGCATAATGTATTTCTTGTTGTACATACTGAGATACATGAAATATTTCTATATCTGCAGTACTTGATTCTGAATCCCTCTGATAGAATCCATTTCAATAGATTCTATCTAGAAAAATATACTAATTTATTCACATTGGTGTTGCTGATGTTAAAAGCTGCAATTTGTTGATATTACTGGAAAAATATGACTATAATATTACTATCTTCTAAATCCCTGCTAGGAGTATCGAGGAAAGATTACGTAGTGCAAAGCATGTTGGCTCATTGTAAATTACTCAGAAAATTACATTTGTGATTTAATATATACAACTTACATAAATAATTATATTCGCTCTCATGACTTTCACTGCTTTTATAATACATTATATGTCATAATACCATAATCACCATCTCTCAAAACGTGTTGACATAGTAAAAAATGAATATGTTGTGTAAAGACTTACCAGGTTGCGTATTAACATTATATCATTCATAACAATACACATGAACATCTTTATATTGGCTATATTACTGTGCTAACGTGTTCTATTTTAGTCTTCAAAGAGAATAAAACAATGTGAATTAATTAGCAAAGATTTTTTCAAATGTAAATTGAAGTAAATTCATTACACTGTCATAATTATCAGAAAGGCACAGGTGGAAATTGGCTCTTGTAATGGGAGGAACACACAAAAAAGTTATTACCATATTTACCTGTATATAAGTCTCTTTTATTTCTGGGTTAATTTTTCTTTCTGATCAAATATATTCATTTCTTTTGTAAATAAACAATTTATATGTTTCTGGAGTGTTTCTATGCTTCTGCAATGTAATTTTTTGTCTAGAAAGCATTTTTTTCAAACCAGTTTTTGAGTGCTTATTGCGGCCAGCCATTCAGAATATCCAAGTAGTTTCTTAGGCAAATTATGATTAAAATTGTCTTAAGAGCTTATTTTCCAATTTTTGGTGTTTCCTCCCCGGGCACACTGAACAAAAAAGCTGATGACAATGTTACTATGGCAATGAATGGTATCAAATGTCACTGAGATACATAGATTCAAGTGAGTTCAAGAAGTGTTTCAGACATTTTGAAGGCTGTGTACGCATCAAAAAGATCAATTTTACTTATATGTGTTTTTTTTTTAACACTGGAGCGCGTGTACAAAGAAAAAGGTTTAGCCAGCCAGCCTTGTGACACAGCTTGGGGTAGGTGCACCCAAGTATCTTAAGCACTAAGGCTGTGGGTTCACAACCACAAAGGACATCTGGTTTTTTGGTTGCCAAGCCAAGCAGAAATCTGAAGCTCTCCTTGACAAACAAACTAATTTTCCTCTGTCCCCTCTACTAATAATTTTACACACCCTGACTTCACAAATTGACCCCCTGCCTTCTGAGATATTTCCAAGAGGATGCAAAACAAACCTCCTCTGATCCCTCGTGGGATCTCCAGAAAGCAATAAAAACCCCATGACATGTTCCCTCTGGGCACAGTCTTCCGACTTTAGCTGAAAGCAGTGAGGTAAGCAAAGCAGCTCAACTTAATATTTCTCTACTTTTGTAATATCATTTGCTATTGGTTTTAATTGTTTTTACTATTCCCCCTCCCCTTTTCTGTATGTTTATAATGTCATTTACTACCGGTCTGTATATCAATATCCCCTTGCATTTCACATTGTATAATTTAATTTGCTATCTTATTTTATTGGTATTTTATTTATATTTCCTTTTTTACATTGTAGGCTGATGATGACGGCAAAGCCATCGAAAGCCGGCTATCTCAATAAATATACTAAGTTGACGGAGATGACCACCTTGATTTCTTCATATAATACGTCAACAACACCACATCACAATTTCTACAATGTTTTTTTTTATGTCAGGAAATTTTCTCAGTCGCTCAAAACCCCTAATCGCTCCATAAATCCCTTGCTCCGACAGGGAACTGTGTGTGAGAGGTGTTGCAATCTTCCAGTTCCCTACACCCAGAACAAGCACCGGGCCACAGGCTGTAGGTGGTAAGTTGTGGAAGAAATTCCCTCTTTCTGCCTCAGTTGCTTAAGATGGGGCTGGCAGTCATCGCGAACATTGTGAATGGTTGTGACTGAGTGTGGAAGATCTCGAGAGATAATTATTGTACTAGTGTTGTTGATGCTGCTGACAAAATTTTATTCAGGAAGTGGGAATATCTAGCAATTTAAGAGAAAATACATTACTGATCTTTCATTATTGTTATATTTTCCACAGCAGTTACATTTTCGAAATGAATACTAATTGTATTTCTGTATCATTACCAGTAGTTGCAGCAATGACAACTAAGATCACACAATGTTTTCAAGCAATTTTGAGTGAAATACAGGTAATATTTAAAGAATTTGAAACAAAGGACCAAGGTTTTAATTTTTGAAGTGTGCTGCTAAATGTGTAAAATAAAATATATAAACAATTTCACTTTTCATTGTTTTCTTAAAAAAAAAAAAAAAAATTCAAATACATTTTGTATTATCCCTCCCTCGTCATTAATATTTGTATTACCGAATTTGTTAGTCCAAGAGCTTGGTCATTTAGATGTATTATACATCATTTTGATGTATGGAGTTTCTCGAATACTCGACTTGGAGAGGTGGCTCCGGGCCTAAACTTATGTCCGGAAATTCCTAGGTTTGAGTCCTAACGGTGGCATGAATTTCGACACTAGCTAGATCGAATTCAGTCGCTGTCTAGCGGCTGGTTGCTTTGATTGCTTAGTTTCCGGTGGTTTCTCCGATCAATATAACAGACGAATGCCGGAGCAGTACCCTAACAAACGGATCACGGACTGTCAGCTATCTTTCCTTCCCTTTCCTTGCTCTATCCTCACGTCTTACTCACTCTTACATGCAGATAGTATCTACGGTATGCCAAGTGCCATGACACGTTGCCATGGGCGCAATCACAACGGGCGTTATTTAGAGTATACCTGCTAAAGCAAATAACTACTGTAATTTGAAGTATCCTGACAGAGCAAATTCTATGCTTGCTAAGGGTGCCATAATACCCAGATACGTTTCTACTGACACGTACTACACTACCACACACACCGGGAGTTCAGAGCTTGTCCTGGCTGGGCGGTGCCTCGCTAGTAGGAGATACCTGGTTGAGGAAAATCTCGCAAGCCGACAGTTAGGTCGGCGTTGGATCTCACCATTCCAATCAGCGGGAGATCACTGCCATCACTAGAAGAAAAAAACAGGCACTACTCTTACGGTGCTAATGACCTTAGTAGTTGACGCGCGGCTCCATTTTTTTCTACGGTTAATGCCAAGTCATCTCTATAAGATGATATAAATGACAATTTGCTGTATTATTGTGTTACAAATGACACATGATTTTTTTAAATACATCTCGGGTCGTTAGTATTTATATTACGCGCATTTGTGAGTACAATTGCTTCAAGTAATGTCTCTTTTCTCGAAAACCCAAAAGTTTTGGATTAAAATAAGCTTCAAAATGTGCGTTTTCAGAGAAGTGCTCAAACGACATTTTCTCAAAAAATGGCTCAGAATTTTCAAAGAAGTGTTGCGTATATGTTAGAACCAAGTTTTACTTTTCTATAACATTCTTGAAGTCATATTTCAATTGTATCATTATGAGAGCGAAAACTGAAAAAAACTGTCATTTAGGCACCAATAGATAGCAGCTGAGAAGAGATTGGAACAAAACGAAAGAAAGCCTAGACTAAAGAGAAAAGGAAAATAACTAGCATGAGAAAGTCGGTGCCATTTGTAGCACCACTTGTCAATGCTCGATTAAATAAGAAATTTAAGAGAAGGAACTGATATTCAAATTAACCAATAACGAACTATTTTAGATATTTATGGAGTAAATAAAGTTGTATTGATTTGATCACAAGAAGAAATGCAAACGAGACATTCTTAGGAATGTCTCCATTGTAGAAACGCCTAGCTTAACACGTCAAATGCAACCCGTCGTACTAGGGACTGTTGCAGGTTTGCAGATGCATTTTCGCTCCTAAAATTTCAGATAAATCGCTGCTGAAGTTCTTGGTTATTGAATCGCCTGTCTCCGGCGGAGACTCTTCAACTCAGGTGCATATAGTTGCTTTTCAACTTCTTGAACTACAGCACCATTCCACCGTACAGGGATGGGGTTTGGGAAGTCGGGTGTGTAAAGAAATAATATTTTATTAGGGTAGCAGGACGAGGGAAATGACAATGGAGATGATAGGACCGATGAGGAGTGATAGGGGGAATGTTTGTTTTGTTTGCAGGGTTTGAGTTAAAGGAAGTGTGGCAGATGGTGGAGATTTCTAAGTCGGTTGTTTTTTATGTCGTCATGATCTGTTCGCTGACAGACGGTGTTTCGTCAGTTTTCGTCAATAGTGTCGTCTGTCATCAGATGGCAGGAGGGGAAGTTGAAGGTTGTCGAGCAAGTGTTTTTTCTGAAGTGTCTGGGAGGGTTTGTAAGAATGTATTGGTGAGGAATTATTAGGTTTTGGAATTTAGGATTAGTGGTAAGGTTTTGAATAGTGGATTTTGCGCAATCATAGATTTAGTTTAGGATACGAAGGATACTGTTTCGGGATCTAATGTCGTTGTATCTTAAGGTAATCTTCTTATCTAATGTCGTTGTATAAGGCGGGGGTTGGAAGATGAGGCGGATTGTACGGTTTTCTACTTTGGTGAGGTAATCAAGGTTGTTTGAGAGGTTGATATCTGTGTGGGATAGGATTGAGCAGTAATGTGTAGGTAAGCATAGAGTAGGTAAGGATTGTACGAATATAGTAGTACGAGAAGATGATTCTCTTTCTAGGAGGAATGAATAGGTTTCTTAGGAAGGGGTAAAGAGTATTGATAACTCGGTTTATTTTGGAGACTGTCTGCTAGATATGATGCGAGAAAAAAAAGAAGTTCCTGGGAAGAGGTGGCCCCTAGGTATTTGACTTGGGATTGTCTGGGGATAGGAGTTTGTTCTCTTGTTAGGGGTGAGGGATTGGATAGGGAATTTTTATAGGAGAAAAAGATCGCTTCGAATTTGATTAGGTTAATGGTGATGTTTGACTTGGGGCTTGGCTGTTATCCTGGGCCCAGAAGTAAAAATTATGAAGCGCTGTTTAGTTGTACTTTAGAGATTTTTCTCTTAAAAATCCTTTAAGTACTAACCCCAAGTCAAAAGCGAGAAAGACAAGGTCGTCTACATCTGAATTTATTTCCACAGTCAGGAACAGTAGTCGTTTATTACCTTTACAAACGAAACAAATATGAATAAATTTAACTATTACAGTATATGCAGATAAACATGAATAATTTCATTCAAGTTTGTCTTCATTACATCAAAGTGCTAACAATTTTTGAACACCATTATGAGCGATCAAAACTTCTTAAAGACGTATATTTGTTAGTTCTGAGTTAAATAAATCTATTTCCTTACATAAGAATATTATCTACATAATACGATTATCACGATCGGCAACAATGAAAATAATGTGAATAATTTGAAACGACCGTGCGAACTGACAACGCGTCACACGAAGCGCTAGAAATTCGAATTTACAATTTCGAATATTTTTTGCAATTTTCAAAAATACCGAGAGTTCGCTGAAAATGGGACCAACCTAAGATATTGAACATTTTCCTGGGTATTTCGATGTCACGGATTTTAAAAAAATGCATTAGTTTTACCTTATCAGCTCTAGTTTTGTAAATACAGAACTATCATCATATAACCCATTTCCACACTGTGTGTGCTAGAATTTGGGATCATCAGTGGCATGTGGACATAATATTTACTTTACTGGTGTTAATTTGTTGTAAAATAAAATAAATTTGTTTTTATAAATGAAATGTGTTAATTAGATAACTGTAAATCGGGAACATTTCTCATCAAAATGTTTAAAAATTCACAAAATCAACCATTTATTGAAGACCTAAGAAGTTTTTTTAAATAGTTTTTTTGAGTGACAAATGCCGTAGCACTCTTGCTGCATGTTCCAACAGTAGTCTGTCATAATATGTGCATTTTTCTTGATGTCTCTCTTCCATTGGTGAATATCTTGGTGAGATCGTTCACCTTACTCTTCACTTAGATCAAGTGAAGGAAGGCAATCTAAGAGGCTCTGTAGGTAATGGACTTTAATTCTCATTGCAGCCAAGCACATGGAAACTGGAAAACATTGTTTCTACAAATTGTGAAAAGTTTTCTTCTTTGTGCTTTCCTAGAAAAATTTTCACATCTAAAACAAAATAAGACCAGGCACAAGATTCATTTTGGTTCATGGATTCCAAAGAATATGATTCATCTACGAGCTTTCTTATTTGAGAACCAGAAAAAATGCCTGCTTTCAGTTTCTTGTTGGTGACGTCCGGAAATGTATGCAATATACACTGTAAACACAAACCTTCCCATCCCCAACGACTGTACAAATTGCTTCATCAAGCCTAGCTCGATACGCAAAAGAGAGAGAGAATAATTCTTGAGCAACTAAAGGTAAATTGATTACATTGTTTTCCCCTACAACTATCTCTTTCATCAGAGGCAAAGTTTTTCTCAACCAATGCTTACCGTTGGCTCTGCTGTCTCAGAGAAATATAAAGCACGGGTACTTTGTGCAGCCACTTTGTTGAACGAGAAGAAAATTCACTATTTTCAGATCAACACAAATTACCCACTGATGTTCATAATACTTAATCTTTTTTTAAACTAAAGAAATCGTCTCGTACTCTTCTTTCAAGCAGAATGAATGACCAATTGGGACAGGGCCGTATTTCTTGCCGTTGTATAAGAGTACACTCTTGAAAACTCTCCATGAGCTGTCAGTCCCCATTCAATTGACTTATATTTTGTAAACCCAATTACTTTGCTAAAGAGGCACAGAGAATTCAAATTTGTCGGTTTATAAAAAACTGTTAATGAAATAGACTATACACATTTATTGAAAATGAATTAGAGCTAATATGTATATGATTTCGAAAGTGACAAAAATCGTTATTTCTACTATATCTTCAAAACTAGAGTTGATTCAGTCAAGCAAATAGCACTTTTGGAATCAGCGCCACTGAAATACCTTTAGTCAGCTCTAAAACTTCAGGCAAAAAAAAAAAAAAAAAAAAATTGTTGCCCAGTGTAATTTAAAATATACACATACCTTTTATATTATTTTTTCAGTTTGAAACTATATAATTCGATAAATGAGCATATTTAGTATCAGACCATTTGTTTCGTATGCACAACACATTTTCCATTTTTGAAAGAAAAAATGTGTGTACAGAGGTGCACAATGGTCTTGTACCGTTGAGCACAACATCGTGTACTAGTGAACACTTGTTTCTGTGAGTGAATTTGGAGAAAAACGACGAAAATTGTTCATTTCATATTATAATACAGTTCAAGCTTATGAACATACACACACATGTGTGTGTATATATATATATATATATATATATATATATATATATATATATATATTGTGTGTGTGTGTGTGTGTGTGTGTGTGTGTGCGCGTGTGTGTGTGCGTGTGTGTGTGTGTGTGTGTGTGTGTGTGTGTATTCAAATGTAATAATTATTAAAGTGATCTTAATAAGTTCATATCAGAACACTAGTGCCTGAACCAACATGTCCTAAAAGATGGTATACACTATCAAAGGTACAAAAACATCCCTATAAAATAAAGTACATTCCCGCGAAATTCGCGACGCGTCGCGACGTTTTTAGAAAATACGAATGTACTTAAGGATGGGGAGTTAAAGTTGAGGCGACCAATTTGCTTTGACACACTTCTCTCTTCATTAAACATTTTAGGAATGCGAGGCGGAAGGGAGAAGCAGAAGGGGGATCGTTCTAAATAATTAGTTTCCTTATCGATCCTATCGATTCGTATCGGATTATATGTAAAGCAAGGAAGTGTTTCTTAGGTTGTCAGAAAGTTCTTACAATAAGATATGACCTACCATTTATTACAAAAGACAGTTTTATAAACATTTTGGTCCACCTCCAGGGCGACATAAAATTACGAATTATTTAATTCAAGTTGTTAGATACATTATTATAGCTAATTTTAATTTTTACAGTTACACTTGTTCAAATTAAAAAATGAAATAGTGATGGATTATATTACTTATTTTTAAAGAAGTAAGTTGGTTCACTATATAATATTATTTAAGAAAATAATGATTTTCTTTTCTTTTTATTATTTACAATATTATGTTACACTATTTACAGTGACACTAACCGAAGCTGTATTTCATCGCCTAACAAGACTGACCGATAACGCGGAGTATTTGAATTCAAAGATCCACGAAAATCGAAAAACAAAATTTAAACGGAGGAAATATTCCGTAGAAAAATTACATAATTATGCATAAATAGTGTATCTGGAGTGTTTGACTAAATCTTAGCCTGTCCATTAAATTACCAATCTTAAATTTTCCACCTAGTTTTCCAGAAAAATACCTATCTCATTGGGGCTGACTGGGTAGCTAAGTTCATGTACTAGCAATTCACGGAATCTGAGGAAATAGTTTGTTGTCCGTTTTTGTTCGTAGCATCACTCTCAAAATTGACACTCTAAATGTTTGAAACTACAGTTGTAATTTAAAGTGCTAGTCTCTCAACATACGTAGCCTTAAAACACGTCGGCATTCTATTCAAAGTTATTCGAAATACTGCCGATTGGTGTTAAACGTATGTTTTGTATACCAGCAATAGACAACAATTTCCATTGCAAGAAATCGTTCATAAAAGGGCATTTTATGACAGCCCGTCGTCACCGCCCACCATCCCCACCCGACCTCACGACTCGTCCTCAGCACCCTCCTCACTGCCGTCCTTACAGGCAGTCCTCCGTGTCCATGCTTCCTTGTTCCGAACTTTGCTCGTTTTTTAAACAAGTACTTATGTTGTAAAGCATAACATTATAAAGTAGTTGCATAATATACTATTATTGTATTGTCTAATTTTACCATCTCGTATACTACTTACATAGAATAGAGAAAGTATTGAATTGCTGCGACAAAAACGGTAATTTTTCGTAAACTCGCTCTCTGAGACCTAAAAAGTGGACAATTCTTGTTTCCGTATGTAATAAATAACATCTAATATATTATGTAATCAGAATTCCTGTATTGTGAGTCCTAGAAACCGAAAAACGGATCTGTCCGTCTGTGATCAACACTGGTGCTTTGATATTCTCTAATCGATCTGGCCAAACTCGAGTCACTGCGAGTTTGAAACGAATATTTTGATTTTTGAGGAAACTTTACACGAAACCTTAAACATTTTCTAATTTCTCGAAAATTGATCCGAATTTTTTAATTATTTTTTCTCAGATAGAGAAAAAGTCGGTTAAAAAAATAATGTAGGACTCTTTTTCATTGAACTCTCCAAATTTTCGAAAATTGCAAAAGATCAAAAATGTTTGCGGTTCCTTTCTACAACTATAATATTAGAGGTAGAGATTTTTTACTTAATGAAATAGATTCTTCAAAGTTAGATATTTAAAAAGGTAATTTACAAAATTCCGAAAATTATGTACCAACATTTCAAAAATGAGTGTAATTCACGTAATTTTCACGTAACTTTCCGTGAAAAAAGACGATTCTAATAAGATGATTTTGTCAAAAACGATTCCAATTTTCCCCCTCCAAATTTCGATTTTACAGAAAAAACTGTGTGAATATTTTTTTCTTTTTTAACAATGGGAGTAACGGCGGACTGTTGTTGTTGGGATGGAATGTACATCAAATTGAAATGAAATATTGGAAAGCGAACGAACCAAGAAGAAATGAAGCGGTTTTGAAAGTTTATCTTTTAGAAAATGAAACTGTAAGACAGTCGGGTCTGAATAGCATGTAAAAAATGGCAGGAGACCATTCGGAAGCTTAAAACAGCATCCCGCTGTTGGGAGGTATCTGGTTGGGTTGATTTATTGACTGTTAGTGATTCCGGGCGCGTCAACTACTATGATAATTAGTCCCGTAAGTGGAGTGCGTGTTTTTGCTCGGGAGGGGTTGGTGATCTTCCCCCGCAGGATGGAAAGATCCGGCGCCGACCTACCGTCGACTAACGGGATTTTCTCCAACCAGGTATCTCGCACCATCGGGGCAAGTTCTAAGTCCCCGACCGGTCTCCCGGCATATGTGGTAGTGAAGTGAATGTAAGTGTGTGTGTGTGTGTGTGTGTGTAAGGGGTGAGGTTAGGACACGAAAGAGGAAGGAAAGATCGCGCGCGGTCCGTGGCCCATTTAGTAGGATACTGCTCCGGCATTCGCCTGGTGTTGATCGGAGAAACGAAGGTACCGTTCAGAGCAGCCGGCCACTAGAATTCTCCCCCAGACAGCGACTGAATTCGACGTAGCTGAAAAGCTAGTGTCAAAAATCCTGCCACCGTCGGGACTCGAACCTAGGTCCTTCGGGTCAGAGGCGCTGCAGTGACATCCGTTGATGCACTAAGCCACCGCCCCCTGTATCTGGTTGGGGAAAGTCCCCGCGTGAAGACGTGCACGTTGGCGCCAAATGTCGCCATCCAGCGGGGGAAGATCACCACCACTTCCCGTGAAGAAACCTCCACTTCACTTATGGGACTATTGACCAAAGCAGTGGACACGCCCGGAAACAATAAATCATTAGTCAATCGATTTTTCAATATCGTTTGGGGGGGGACTAGCTTATGTGGCGCAGTGCATCAACTGATGTCACTGCAATGCTTCTGACCAACAGGTTGTAGGGAGCATTACTCTGAGAAACAGGCGACGGAACGCGCGCGACGTTTTCTTCCCCTTCCTTGTCCTATACTCACCCCTTACACACACACATACATTAGCATGCACTACACTACCCCACATGCCGGGAAACCAGTCCGGAGCTTAGAGCTTGTCCTGGCTCAGACGACGCCCCACTGGTGGGAGATACCTGGTCGGGGTAAAACCTTGCAAGCCGACGGATAGGTTGGCGCCGGATCTCGCCATCGAGCGGGGGATCACCGCAACCTCCCGCGGAAAAAAACATGCACTACACTTACAGGACGAATGTCCTTAGCAGATGACGCACGCGGAATCATTATTCAATCAATCATAAGGGAGGGACATAGTTGGGTGGAGGGTAGGAGCGTGGTAGGGAGCTCCGCGTTGGCAGACGGCCGCTCCGCCCCGCAGCGCTTCACGCCGCCTCGGGCCGCGCGCTCCATCGACCGGCCTGCGCCCTGCCGCCCACCCGCCCCCCGCTCCCGCGCAGTGCGCCCAGCCACGGAGGGCCCGGAACACACGTTGAGCAAAGGCTGACGTTGCTTGCCTTCTGGACATAAATAAGTGAGGGTGTTACTGGGAGATGCGCTCAGTGCATCAACTGATGTCACTGCAGTGCCTCTGACTGGGAAGTCCTAGGTTCGAGTCCCAACAGTGGCAAGATTTTCGACTCTAGAATTCTAGCGGCCGACTCCTCGGATCGATAGTTTTCCGTGGTTTCTCCGATCAACACCAGGCGAATATCGGAGCAGTATCCTAACAAACGAACCGCGTGCGATCTTTCTGTCCTCTTCCTTGTCCTTTCCTTACACACACACACTTACCCTAACATGCACAACATTACCACACATGTCGGGAGCGTAGAGCTTGTCCCGGTTGGGGCGGTGCCTCGCTTGGGGGAGACACCTGGTTGGGGAAAACCCTGCAAGCTCACGTAGGACGCCACCGGATCTCGTCATCCAGCGGGGGAAGATCACTTCCCCCTCTGGAAGTAAAGCATGCACTACACTTACGGGACTAGTGACCTTAGTAGTTGACTCACCCGGAATCACTCACAACTGACCAACCAACGAAGGGTCGTTGAGCTGACCTTTCGCGAACATTGGAAGGAGTAGAGCCGTGGCATGAGTTTCTAATTTGATTGATTGATTAGTGTTTCTTAGCACGTCAATTGCGGCGGTTATTAGTCCTGTTAGAGCAGTTAATGATTTCTATCGGAAGGTGGATGCTAGATGGTAGATTAGGCGCCGACCACAAGTCAATTTGCTAGGAATTTCCAGTTCCCGGTATCTCCCCCAGCTGCGCACTAGCCCCAGTTGAGTCACGCTCTAAGCTTCCGACTGGTCTCCGACATGAATAGTAGTGGAGTGCGTGTGCTAGTATGTGAGAGTATAGGACGAGGAAGAAGGAAAGAACGCTCGCGGTCCACACAGCGTTTGTTAGGGAACTGCTCAGGCGTTCACTTTCTATTGATTAGCTTACGGCCGCCAGAATTCGACTGAGCTATGTAGCTAGTATCGAAAATTCGCCACCGTCTGCCTCGAATCCTAGAACCTCCCTGTCGTAGGCACTACAGTCAGCGATAATGCTGGTTGGTTCTGATTCCGAGTACGTCAAATATTGACGTCATTCGTACCGTAAGGGTAGCGCATATATTTTCATCAGGAGGTGTTCTTCCCCTGCTGGATGGTGAGTTCTAGCGCGAACCTACCATAGGCTAGCGGGGTTTTCCTCCACCAGGTATCTCCCACCAGGGGGCACCGCCCTGGTCGTGATAAGCTCTAAGCCCCCGAACGGTCTCCTGGTCCATGTGTTGTAGTGTAGTGCATGTGTGTGGGGGGTGAGGTTAGGACAAGGAAGAGAAAGGAAAGATCGCGCACGGTATGTGACCCGTTTGTTAGGGTACTGCTTCGGCATTCGCCTGGTGTTGATCGGAGAAACCACGGAAAACTACCGTTCAGAGCAGCCGGCCACTAGAATTCTCCTCCAGATAGTGACTGAATTCGCCCTAACTGAAAAGCTAGTGTCGAAATTCCTGTCACCCGTCAGGACTCGAACGGTCAGAGGCACTGCAGTGACATCAGTTGATGCACTAAGCCACCTCTCCCGGTAGGAAATGCTGATTTTGAGCTAAACTCAGCTGATGCGTTGCTATTTTGTAAACAGTAGTATAAAATCAAATCGAAAGTTCGTTGGCCGGGGTAGGTAAGTTTTCTATTGCTTGGGAGAAAACATTTTTATATTTCAAACGTTGTTAACTACGTTTTATTGGTACCCTTTATTCATCGTTCAACTTCGCGTAGTAAAAAAATGGAGCAAGGCTTTTGGTGCTGAAGGAAATTTATCCATGCTAGACGTCGCCACCATACGTTGCATACAGTTTTTACTTTTTTTTTCATGTAATGAAGTCAAATTCAAGCGTGACCCTGAGGCACTGATCAGGGGCGGATCCAAAAAGGGGCATGGAGTGTGCCCTCTCTCCAAAGCCGAAACCAACTTTTTCGTTGTTGAAATTTTGTTCACATTTTTCGAAACAAACTACCACAAATACCACCACGTCTAAAGAGATCTTCCAGGAGTTAATATATGTTGTTTCTCTTTAACAATTGAAATAATAATTAATTATTTCAAAAGTATTTATTGAGGAGGAAGGACGAACTGAATTTACCTCTGTCTGCCCTGAATCATTTTATGGTTTCGCTTCTAATTTTAATTTAGACTCTATTTTCATTCATATTTTTAGTTAGTCTCATCAATTCAATTAACAGTAAGTACATTCGTTGGCTAATTACTATCTTTCGTGGAAAGACCACTCGTCCACGATCACGTGATTACTATCCTGATATGTTAGTTTGGAGAAAGCACAATAATTTAATATATGGATTTTATATTACCCTATAATTTCTTCTTCTTCTTCTTCTTCTTCTTCTTCTTCTTTTTTATTATTATTATTATTATTATTATTATTATTATTATTATAAATTGTAGTATTTGATTAGTTTTAATGGAGTATAAAAATTGTTTTATGTTCCTTTTTAGTATCTTCATTTCTGACAAAACCGCTTTTGCACCTCGGAGTAGAGCACGGACAGTGTGACAGCTTTCTATGAGTTGGTCCAGGGTTCGATTCCCAGCCGGGGCAAAAATGAAGCTGCCCCATTCATTCTAATACAAATCGTCTCGATTTCTATAGCTGCGTCAACGAAAGTAAGTGCTTAGACAGTCCAAATGAGCTGGGTACGGTGATGGGAATATGTCATGCTTTCCTCATGTCTCGTGGAGTCAAAATAAAAATCCGACCCTCAAATGGCAAACATATACATATGTCACTTATTCGTATCTTATAATCAATATCCTTCAACATTACTAAATATTTTTTGGGGTTTGAAGTGTCATCGAATGTTAGTATTGTAGTATAAAGATATTTAAAAGTTATCACTCCCAATTCGATTGTACAAAACTCGTAATCGATACATTCTACATCGTTAAAACTTGCGCTTCAAGGCGTCCGAGGGAGACCTATGGATTTATCAGCCCCTAATATACAAACTCACATTTTTATTGCTTCTATTTAATTTCTGAGGATGTTTTCTGTGCACCCCTACCCCATTGCACAGGTCGCCTAAAGAGATGTCCAAATATTTGAATTGTATGTAGAATTAAATTAACCATCTTATATAATGTGCGATTTGATTACACGGGTCTGATTGTAAGTCTCGCTGTTATTAAACGCCAAGAAATATTAGAAGTTTTATTCTCACACTTCCTGCTTTACATAATGTGGCTCAACTGTTCAAGGCCTGGACCTACTAACAGCGGAATTTTCGCAAGGCTTCAGCTGGTCTTCCACAATAAGCCTAAAGCGACCCATTCTCAGGCAACCCAGTCTTGACGAGCCAGAAAGGCGCCGTTTGTAAATCTGTAGTGATCCTTTGTGTGAATAATGAAGCAGAGGGTAACCGCGACAGATCTACAACCGACCGTCCCTATCACCCCTGCTATCGCCAGGACATCTTTCGTCCGGTCGGCTTTTCCTGTCTCTGTAGCTAATGTATTGAAGTACGCCTTGAAGTTTTCTCTTTACTATTGTTTTTTGGTCGTTTTTCCACGAATTTCAAAAACATTTTTAAAAACGGATTGTGGCTAGAGTAGTGGCCGAATAAATTTGCTTCCTTTTTTAAATATATCCGAGGAGAGATCGTTTTCCCGCTATTTTTTCGAAAACAATCTTTTAGTAAGTTTAAACTTTAAAAGTTTAATCGAAGAAAATATTGAACAAAAAATATTGTTCTCATTGAAATGAGTATTTAAATGAATATTAAAAGTTCATATTTAATGACCTCAATACATGCGCACATTTTTCTCCTTCATATTTCACTCTAAATTTTGAAAGTTGTCTTCAGAACTGAAAAGATTTGGCTATCTTCAAAGAAAAACGACTACTATACTCCATTTCATTCAAACAGTTGTTGCACTATCAGAAAAAGAAATGGAATAAAACAATGTATAGTTCCACTAAATACGTATTTTCAAGCTAAAATTCTAACTATTCCATTATTAAATCATTTAAATCTGTATTCATTGGATTTGAAAATACCGAAACGAAATTCTCAATGTTTCGTTATTTTCAAAAACCAGAGCTTTAGTTGTAAGAGCCATCATGATCTTTAAGGTGGATTTGGTAGGATAATGTTTTGTTAAAAGTGGGGAGGTACCACCGATGAAGTAGAGTGGTAGAGCTTCCACCGATGAAGATTCCTGCCTCGACCATGTCAAACAAGTCTTTAAAAGTATTTCTTGTTAATTGCATGTCATTGGTATTCGAAAACAATTATCGTCTGCGAAATATCTGGTTTCCCTTCCTTATGTTTTATCGACTTTTAACTCGTTTCCCAATCGCCTGACCGAATATTAACATCAAGTCATCCATATTGATCAAGTCAGAATACGGTTTAAAATGTAAAAAAGTAGAAAATACAGCATTAATTTTTAGATCACATTTTCTGACGACTGACGATTCTGAGCTTTATGAGAAACTAAAAACAAGTACATGCAGCAGCAATAATGCTGCTGAACAAAACCACATAAAATTATTTTCCGAAAGGGAGCCCACACACTGTTTAAGAAGACAGATAAAATGCTCGCGTAGAGCACAGAAATAAATTAAATATTTTAACAAAAACAGACTTCATTTATACTGTGTAGTATTGTATTTATAGTGCATCTATTCTTTATTATTATCAAGATTACTACAAGCAACATGCGGATAGTAACATTTAATAAGTGGATGACGATGCTGTGTCGTAAGCAGTGATGGCTGAATATGAGAATTCAGCCTTTATGCGCGGGGTGAGGTCATGCTGAATAGCATAATCAAATATTTCTATTTTTTTGTGAAAGTCGAATCTGTTTCATTGCGTTTGGATTTTCCCCACGTTCTTAAGTATATGTCTAAACCAATGCAACCTCTCACATAGCCATAGGTTGCTTAGTTTTCTCTAATTTGTTTGTGGGCAAGCGAAGGTAATATAGAAACCACATGGGCTGGGGAGGCCAGTTGTGTTAAAGACGAAGGGAAGATACTTGGGGAAACAGGTGGGGATTTATAGACGCAGTGGGCCGAAACTCGCAGCTTCAAAATTAGGTGGACGAAAATGAAAATCCCATTGTTCACTCACTTTCGATGTACACTGAAACACATTAATGGTGCGTCTGGTCTTCATGATCCGTTGTATTATTGTAATATCATCTGTTTATTCGTTAATTTAAAAAAATACTGAATAATTTTGATGGATATATGAGCGAGTTACGAATGTTATTTTGTAACACTGTATGACAATTTTAATTTACAAAGTCCTATGAAGTCTTTTAGCAATGTTTACTCCGTAATTCCATAGTTTTTAAACGTGTGATGAGTAAACACATTACCACCACCAGAGAAAACTTTAAATAAGGTTATTTCAAACTTTAATTTTTCAAATAGCGCAGTGCAATATTGCACATACGTGTCAAGAGAAGTAGTTTTAGGACTATTTTTCATGGAGAAAGTCTGTAATGTTCTTCTGTCTCATGTCGTACTGCATGGATAGGGTCTTGGGCGTCTGTTAATGTGAATAGTCGAGTATTGTTGATCTTCACGTGCCCAAAGATATTGTTACTCATCTGATTGCAAAAGAATGGTACGTAGTGTTCATGTGGTGCGCGTTTCATATCACTCTAAATTCGCATCTAATACCTATAATTGATTATTTCACCATGACGCTGTCTCGGAAGACTGGTCGCCTCATTCCGGATCTTTGGTGCTTGATTTGGGGCCCCGCAGCCCACGTAATAAGCAATTTATTTCCGTAAATGCTGTCAATTCCTCGTTTCCCCCTGTTTAAAACTGAAATGCATTTAAGTTTTCCAACCTTGTAAATTGTTCAACATAAACTCAATTGTATTTGTTAATCGTACCATTAAAAATATATTATTCTCCTTGTAGTATCTTTTACTTCTTTATTTTAAAAAATATCATATTTTCATTGATTTATTGGTGATTCCGGGCCCGGAATGACTGGAATGAGGACAGAACAAGGAAGGGGAAGAAAGGATGTCCATGGCTCGTTTGTTACGGAACAGCTCCAGCATTCGCCTGGTGTAGATGAGAGAAACCACGGAAAACTACCGATCAAAACAGTCGGTCGCTAGAATACTTCTGCAGACAGCGACTGAATTAGACCTTGCCATGAAGGTAGTTTAAAAAATTCTGCACCGTCGAACCAGAATCCTAAACATCTCGGTCGGAGGCACTGCAGTGACACAGTTGATACCCGCCTAAGCAGGTATATCAAACGTAAATGAAAAAGTCTAATAGAAAAGGGGGGCGGAGGGACCCAGGAATGAGTGCTTGTTTTTTTGTCTTTCTTTGAAGTCTGCGGAAAAATCAAATCCACTTCGGTATGCGAGAGTGCGTTCTGTTAGTAAACCGCTGGAAAAAGAAAAAGAGGTTATTAATATCACTAGAAAACCTATGAACAGAGCTGCAGTACAAAAACTTTGTCATCGATACTTTCACAAAAGGCACGGAGAATAGTTTTATTTCTCTTTTGCACATATTATCTATTACACAATAGTCATGTTCTTGCCCTTTCTCTTCTGCCATACCCAGCAATGAGCGGGCCCACCGGGCCTGTATCCCGCTCACCGCCATCTATATATAATTAATCGATCAGTGTCTACTTAAGACGTGCGACTGTCATTCAACTGGCTGTGTCGTCATGTGAAAAGATCTTTTGCAAATGTTAGGTGAGCGAACCCGAAATCCTTTTCGATTCCCGATGCGTGCGCGCGGGCCCACTGTGCGCCGCCGCATGCGCCGGCTGCAGAGCGCGCGCCGGTCGCCCGCCGCCTGGCCACCGGCTGGGGCGGCTGGGCCGGCGCCGCGCGCCGCGCCGCCCACCACAGTGCTCGTCGGCGCAGCGCAGCGGGCGGAGGTTCACGGCGGCGACGCAGCAGCCGACGGCTTTGCCACCGCAGCTCCCCGAGACAGCTGGCGAACGCCTGCGCTCCAGCACGTGCCAGTCGCTGGCGCAGGTGGCGCTCCTGTGCGGGCTGCGCGCCACTCCTCCACCTCCGTGCCGCACGTGTCGCGTCCCCCCACGTGCCCCCCACGGCGCGTTGCCCTCCTCCGGCGCGGGATCAGGCGGAATCTCGTTAGCGCGCTCGTACGGCTTGGCGCTCACGTGGGGCGGCGGGTATATATACGCGGGGGTGCCGCGCGCCCGCGTCGCGACGGCGAGAGGCCGACGACCTGGAGGCATCGGGGCTCCGGTAGACCTTTGGCCCTAAGGTGACGGAACCCTCGACCCTCTGAGGACCGCCCGGCTTGCCCGTCACGACCTGTCACCCCCCGAGAACAGCCGTCTACTGGAGCTGTTGCGGAACATGCTGGATCGTTGGGGTCGGTGGACACGGTGCAGTTGCGCGGCGTCGTGAACGCCGGCTGAAGAGAGCTGTCGCTGGTTCCGTGCTGGGGAATGCCAGAAGCCTGGAGCCAGTGACGGTGGGCATCGCGCGAGGACCGTTGACAGCTAGCGGCCGCCGCAGCCGGCGGGGCGTGTGGCGCTGGGAGGCCGCGGGCGAGCCCGGGCTGTTCGCCCGCGGGCGCGTGGGCGGCGCCGCTGGGCTGCTGGTGCCGCTGCTGGCGACGGGGCCCGGCGGGGGCGCGGCGTGCTCCCCCAACGTGACGGCCGCCCGCGGCGTGCCCCCCGGCGAGCCCTGGATCGCCCTGGTGCAGCGAGGAGGCTGCAACTACGACGTCAAGGTGGAGAACGCCTGGCTGCTCAACGCGTCCGCCGTCGTCATCTACAACAACGACGACTCGCCCGCGCTGCAGAAGATGCCGCTCGAGAAGCGTGAGTAGCCTTTGTGTTTACCTGTTGACGAGGAGGGGGTCTTGTCGGTCGCTGAGGATACTCTCCTCCCGTTCCATTACTTTAGCCCCGGAGAACCAGACTTTTTTTTTCTTCAATTTATTGGTTTCGATGGTAGGTTCATAGATTAGTTGTTAACAACTTGACATATGTGTTGATTTCTTATTAACTAACTTAAAATTAACTTATAATTAACTTACAATTAACTTACAACTATTACAATGGGAGAGGAATCTCAACTATTACAATGGGATTACAACTATTACAATGGGAGTGGGTTCTCTAATCAGGTTCCAGTTCGACGAATTTGATGAGAAATGAATGGTAGGGGTGTTTATTTGTAATTCTGGTTTGATGGATGGCGAGAACCAGACTATCCGTTTTCAGCGTGGGAGTGAATTAGCATACAGAAATTGACTCGGTAGCTATTTATTTATTACCATAATTTCATACGGCTGACCGAGGGAAAGAGGATTATATTCTTCATTGTAGGGTTTAAGTATTTTTTCTGAACACATTCAAATCAATCAAGGGGTTAAGATGAATGATAGTCCAAACAATCAATTCGTGGCTGCCAAAAAGGCTGTACAATATTATTTGCATTAATATTTAATTTTTACTCTGTACTATAATGTATGCAATAATTAGAACCGTCAAATAGTAAACGCATTTATTAAGATAATAATGAAGCTGTATTGTTTGTAGAACACGTTTCTTGTCAGTAAGGAAAATCGTGTTTAAAAACAAAAAAGCTTAATAACTGTACTAAAACGTATAAAAGTGGTTTGCAAGACGCGAAAATTACACAGTCATGGATTAATGTCTTGTAGAGTTATTTTTAGATTGAACTGAGTTCTGTTATTAATTTATTGTTTGTTTGGCATGCAACGTAACGAATATCACACCACCTGCCTTTTAAGTCTTCCTACACAATGGCATTTCGAGATGTGTGCTGCTGTCGGTGTCGATGTCTCCTAATATAACTTCCAGATGGAATCGTTAATAATTAATCGTATGAATCACAGATTTGTTTGTTTTTTATTGAAGCGAATGTTTTTGGTTCTCTGTTTACATGACAGTTACAAGCTATCGTTGAGAAAATAGAAGGAGCAGGAAAGGATATGTTAGCTCCAATAGAAGCTTGGGTTTTTAGAGAAATAGTGGTATTAGAAATAAACCTACCTGGGAATAAATAGTATAAACACCTAAGAAAATTGAATAATTGAAACGAGCAAAACTTTGATCCAAAATATTATTGTCCATTATAACATTTTCATTAAAGCATTCTTATTGCTTTTCTCAAACGTTTTCTCTCGCTAAATTATGGATTCGAAATGACAAAAAGAAGATTACGAAAGAAACCTTAAATTGTATCGAAACAAATGTCTTGCATATATATTTATGTTATGTTAAATTCTAAAACATCTACGACATGTGTACTATTAATTTAGTGGACCATTTTGAAGCTTATCACTGCAATCAATGAATAAATATAATTAGCTTTAAAAATTTTAATTTCTGTTTTGAAAAAACAGATTGCTTAGAAGAATTACAACATTATAAAAAAATAAAGACGTATTTATTCATAGTGTTGTTATACTACAGCTGTGCGAAAACATACGACGACAAAAGATACGAAAAAACGTGAATCAAAGCTGAAATCAGGAAAACAAATTATCAAATATTACGCGAGTGCGTGAACGAGTTATAAAAGAACTTCCAAGATGCAACAAGGAAGCCAACATAATCGCTCGCCTTTTGTGTAAACTCGGTCATATTGCTCGTTCTTACACCCTGTTGACATCAGGCGGCGGCAAATTGCAGCGCCCGGGACGCAAGGACAACACGACCGGGGCAATCGAAGGGTGGGGAGCGTGTCATAATGGCACTGCGACTGCAGCGCGGCGAGGTGCGAGACGGTCGTCGGGCGAAGTGGGGAGCGAGGGGTAGTGAGGCAACGGCCCAGCGCCGCGCCGTGCCGCGAGAGAAAGCCAGACAACCCGACCAACCAGCCGTCCGCCAGAGCAACGACAGCGCAACGCACCTCCGCCACGCCACGCCACGCCACTCTCCATGCCACACCGCCCACCCACAGCGGGCCGCACCGCCCGCACCGCGCCGCTGATGAAAGTTGTTTTGTAGGAAGTCGTCATGCTCCTGACCTTGCCTGCCGATGGCCGCCGCGCCCCGCGCCCCGCCGGGCACTGCCGCAGAGACAGAGGTCGCCCTCGTACGCAAAGAGTTCCGGGTAGCCCCTCGCGACTAGACGCGAGTCGGTTCGCGATACGCCACGCGATCGTGTGTGCTTTGCCGTTGGAGGTCGCCGGAACAAAGGAGCAACGCGATTATTTTGGCAACAGATGATAGTCGGCGATAAGGTTCGGAAGGAAGTGCGATGAGGAAAAAAGTATAAAATAGGTTGAGTTATTTATACACAAAAAGAAAAAGGTTATTAAACAAAACTTAAAAGCTAGCTTCTTCTGCACTTTTTCTCTGCCGTGTAAGTACACTGAAAGCTGCAAATTCTGTGATTTGCTGACGAAAGAAATGAGATCAGGAAATAAGGGTTGGAACATGTTACAAATAGAAGAGACTGTTTTAAACACTAATAAAAACAATGAAATTGTATTAGACGCAATGTGTATGCTCGGAAATCGAATATTCAACATCAATATCTTTTTATATATTTAGTTATTTATATATTTTGAAGGTGAATGTTAAACATCAACCAGAATTTTTGCTGTTTTTGTCAATTCTGAAAGATCAACAATCCCAAAATTTTGTTTTAATTCTGGTTAAAAGTTTTTCCTGCCTGACTCGAAAGCGTCAATGTACAGGGTTAAAATACAAAAACAAACAAACAAACAAAAACAACAAAAACTGAAAGATAAATCTAAATTCATTTTATATTTTATTGCTTTTGTGCAAATAACTGAATATAATGCTTAATGAGCCTACGTCAATTTGATTTTACCAAGCGTTTAAAATAAAAAAAAACTTGTTCATCTTTTAAAAAATTAATAAAGAAAATACGCTTTATAAAAATGGCAGTTGTCGATTTGCGTGGCAGTTCATCTGCTTCTAATTTCCTGTTTTCGACGTACTTTGTAAAGAGGTCGCAGTTCCTGATTATTGTTGTTTCCAATTCCTGCTCTGGTAACATGTTCACACGCAGTCTTGAAATTTCATTCAGTCTTATCATTGGCCTTTTTTGTTTCTTTCCTACTCCCTGGAGGCCATTCGCCACTGTTGTACTATCGTAATAAATCATGTCTGATTTCCCCTCTACTTTGTTTTTCAGTGCCACATTGGGCGCGCTCTCCTGTTTCTATGTTCATAGTCTTTCTTTTACGCCCCAACTGGTTGGTACTCTCGTTATCATGAGTTTGGCGCAAAGAGGTCAAATGTCTGAGTCTTACACACATGTGTATTTTTTGTGTATTTCGGATGCAAAAGTGGACTCCACGACATTTTATAAGTAAATTTTGTGTCATAATGCTAGAAAACTTGTAATTTTACACTTTCATGGATGAACGCCCGACACTATGAATATCTATTGTTTCAGGTCATTTCTTAATATGTTCAGAAAATTATGTAAACATGTTGTGCTTCAGGCATAATACTTGGTTTAACAATAGCGAATTCTAATTCGTTTGTTTTTTTGGTAAGTCAAATAATAGTATAATGTTATGTTACAGAAAGTTGCCAGGTCGTTTACTACACATAATACAGAATGAGTGATGATGATTTATCTCAATATATAAAATATGTTCAATGATATTTTCCGAAATCTTTGAAAAATGAACAATTTAAAAGCATTCATATATGGCCAATGTAATGTATAAAAACATTACTATCTGCAGGGAAACCGAAAATTTTACAACTAAGCTATGTTTTTAATTAAAAAGATCGTTCCAGTCGTATCTTCATCATTAGTACTTCATAAAAAGCAAAAGAAAAGTGTTGGCAACGTAAATGTACCTTGTCGGTGACGTCGTATCCTTTGCAATGTCGTTCCAAGGAATGTCTATAGTTGTGCTCTTACCACTGTGACCAAGATGATTCCTTTTAGCTCTGATAGGTTCTGAAATTCGCATTAGGCTTTCCACTAGATTTTGGGCCAGGTTTTACCAAATTCCAACTAGGTTTTTGCTAATACGTAAAGTAGTTTGTACAGAGACAATATAAGACAATTCTCCCCCCCTAGGTCTTTTATCCAGCCAATAGCCGGTTACCCTTTCCGTCCCGATGGGATCGACCATACACCAATACACTAGCAAGCTCCTCTGACCTGGGGTCAGCAGAACGCGAAGCCCTCCGCGACAACACATACAGGAGAGATAAGGGACAAACACGCCCACGGCGGGACTCAAACCCGCGACCCTTCAGACTGAAGGTTGAGTCGGCTGACGCTGTTAGCCACGTCGGCCATCCAGGACGACCTAAATAAGATTAAATCTTCAAAAGTAATTGGGTATCCAACACGTGTCCGTCGGTTCAGGAAGAGGGTTTGGTCTATCATTCGAGACAAGTGCAATGTCATTGTGATTGATCTACTGGTGCGAACTTACCACTCTTTTTTTTTTCTTTCTTCGAATACTCTCGGAACATTCTAAGAGAATCATAGAAGTGAAGGTTAAGTGCTACCTACAATGCAATTCGATGAGGGTGGATGTTAAAGGGACTCTCAGGCCCTACAAGCAGTTGATTGATTCCTCTTGGGAGGATGAATGGAGTGGCGCTATTTAGTCGCATTTTTTAGATTATTCTGAAATACTTCAGAAAAATTTTTGTTGGGGAGCGGGTCCAAGATACACGTTGAATTACCAGTCTACCTTTTCGGCATATCACGAATCATTAAGACCTAATTTCTTTGATTTATAATAATTGTACCTAATTTTTTAATGAAATAAATATATTTTATAAACTTGCACAGTACAAATAAAAAAATTAAAATGAAAATATCCAGCAGATGCACCATTATGTATAATATGGGACAGCAATGCAACCTCTTGAAAACAATTTTAATGCATTACCCATTTTCTTGAGGGTTTTAATTCGAAATATAAAGATAATTTTCAAATACTTTACCGAGAACGCTGTTTTATAAAATATAGTTAACTATTATATACAAATTAAGTGTGTTGAAATCTTGAAGAAAATTCAAATTGAACATGACTGAAGGATTTGGACATAAATTCTGGCTTATCGATCTATCCTACTACTGGAGACCGCTACTTAAACAAATCAATAGGGCAATTCTGGATTCAATGAAACGCAAAATTGACAAACTGAAAATGAAATTCTATTATCTTGACTCATATTTTGAATCTCCACAATTTTACTCTACCAAACTGTGCCACTTTTTCTTGCCTAATGCATAGTATTGACCATGTATTAGGCAACCAATGGTCTTAAATAGAACACCCAAAGGGGTTGTGAATTCTGCATATTTATTTCCAAAAACTAAAGAAAGTTTGCGAACATTTAAGCACTGACGTCTCGCAACGGTTGGTGGAGTCCGGAAGCGAGCTGATACGAGGGCAAGGAGTTGCTGGTTATGCATTAGATAGCGCCCTCGGCTGTTACAGCTAAAGTTATCGTTAAATATGCCTTGAAGTACGGTGAAAGAATACAACGTTCTAGAATGCTGATGCAAATACATAATCAGAGAATGTACTGACGGAAATATATGCTCGTAATATTCGTTCACCGGGGGAGGTTGCTCAATGCATCAACTATGTCACTGCAGTGACTCTGACCGGGAGGTCCTAGGTTCGAGTCCCGACGGCGGCAGGTTTTCGACACTAGCTGGTCAGTTTGGTTGCATTTAGTCACTGTCTGGAGGAGAATTCTAGCGGCCGGCTGCTCCGATCCGAAGTTTTTCGTGGTTTCTCTGATCAACACTAGGCGAATGCCGGAGCAGTACCCTAACAAATGGGCCACGGACCGCGCACGATCTTTCCTTCCTTTTCCTATCCTCATATCTTACTCACATGTACTTCGCTTACATACACTACACCACTACACATGCCGGGAGACCGGTTGGGAGCTTAGAGCTTGTCCCGGCTGGGGCGGTGCCCCGCTGATGGGAGATACCTGGTTGAGGAAAATCCCGCTAGGCGACAATAGGTCGGCGCCGGATCTCGCCATCCAGCGTGGGAAAATCACCGCCATCTCACGATGAAAAACATACACTATACTTACGGGAATAATGGCTTCCGTAGTTTACGCGCCCAGAATCGCTAACAACCAATCAATTAATTTTCGTTACTTGTTTAGTGGTGAAACTAGTAGCAATTTCCCTTGGTTGGGGTGGAATAAAAAACAGTATGTGCTGGATGCAATAAAATATCACCTTAAAATGTACAGAAATTATTTAAAGTTACTAAGAACTTCGAGAGCTAAATCTCACTCAACTTTTCGATATTCATTAACTTTTTTCCCTTATCTTCGACTTTTGGTTGTCAATATTCTCTTCGCCGCCGTCATAAACTGTTGTGATTTATTTTCCTACTGTTGACGCTACTATTTATTTTTCTACAGCTGCAGTTTGCGTTCTCGCCTTCAGCTTAGTTGTCGCGGGCAGTTTCTTGTTATTACTCTACAACTAGTGTTCTTCGTTTTCCCGAACCATTCAGGCAAATGGTAGAGTAGATTGTCAAATTTGCCGTGAACTGACCTCCTTTCAAATCGTGCTATAACGGCAGGCACCGGGCGTAAATCTGGTCGTCTCAGTTTTATTGCTTGTGTGATAAGCGCCAGCTGCAATTAGATGAACTTACGATCGACACCGTTTGTTCGATGCTGTGCAGGGAGATATTTCATTCACCGCTGCTATGCCAATGGGGGTTTTGTATGTTGTGCGTCTACCATATTGCATTATTCACTTCAGCCCATCTAGACCAATAGAGAATCTACATCTTGCGAGTATTTTACAGTTCTCGCATCCCAATCTCTATACTCCCATATCATTCCAGTCACTTTCTTGACCACTTCTTTGCGTATCTTCAATAACCTAATTCTGCCATTCCTCGCTGGGTCTTTTTTTGTTCTCGAAAGAAAACCTTTTTGGGCCATCTGCCGTAATCACGTGACCAAACCATTGGACCAACAAAAAATGGCTGTCCTAAATATTCAGGTCATTCGTTATTGATGGGGGAGATTGAGCCAATCATATGTTACTACTGGGGTTGCCCTACACAAACATCAAGCTCGAGGCGGAAATCTAATCCACGAATACACTCTTCGAACTGACGTAGTTATGGTGCTCTCGGCTTGCGGACCATTCACAATGAAAACATTAACGTAGATGTGACGACATAAAATAGTAGATTAACGTGCATTTGAATATTCATTATAATCTTTAACGTAAACGTGAAGACAACCTCTTATCATTTTAAATAACATATTGGTATAATAGATGTTCTATTGAGAATTTCTTTTAAACATACGTACGTAAGTAAATAAATTGATGCGATCATGCTATGGCAATAAAATGATATGCTATGAATGACTCTATGCGATGATGTGAGTTTCAATGAAGGCAATTTACGCTCTTACTAACTACATTGGCTTCTGCCTAACGAAAACCAGATGTTCTTTGAATGTTACGGTACACATATTGTGTGATTTCGAACGCCGTTATCTTAAACATGAAAGCTGTCTGAACTATCACGTCTTCGTTTTATGTTTTATATAAATGCTCCCACGTTTAGGTCTGAATGGATCTGTCGAACAAAATGGCACCAAGTTTTTACCTGCACCTTACATTTATTTTTCCACTTTATCGTGAATGGGTTTTTATAACTGCGGCTTCTTGTTTGTTTTTTCGGTGCATTTTATATTGTATGTATTAATGGAATTACTTTTACCTGCATTACTTTACAGTAGATATCATGATACTCTATTTTGGCAAAAGCAGTGGTCATTCACACTAAATTTCGTTCAGCTCCCCGGAAAACTACTTGTTGGGTAAAAAGTACACTCTCTAATTGGACAATATAGAACATTTCTAATAGTTGCAGGAATTTGTGATGCTGCATGATGAAGACGTACAAAAATGAAGCCATATAATTCAGGTGTATTTTGATCACCTCACACTCACAAATCAGTCTAAACGTATCAAAATTCGATAGTCTTGGTAAATAAAGCTGACAATATTGGTAAAGGGGTTCGTAAATTAGAACAGAAGTATAATGAGTACCTCCGAACTTAATGATTTGTCCATTTTGGAAATGTTTTAAGTACTACTATTGATTCAAATCAGAAGTAAAGCATTTGGATCTAATTATTATGATTGAGGTAGATTTGTATCTATAACTATGCGATAAATGCGATGATAGTCTACTTTGAAGCGAGAAATATGTTAAATCTAACGTAGTATATAATTTTAATATTTTCCTGCCAGAAAACTTTCTGAAGTCCATGTAAAGGATTTTGTAATTGGAGAATGAGATAACAAATATTTCCAACATTAAAAACCCACGTGGACACTAGTGACTAGGGCTGCCAACAATGTTCATGGAAAAGGGGGGACACTCGATAAGGGGAAAAAAACAACCAAAAACCGCATCAAGACATTTCTTTTTTTAAGTATTTAATTTAAACTATCATCGTCTCTAATTCTCTCTTCTCTCCATTTGCGATTCAAGTGAAAATATTTGTTCACAAAATGCAGATGTTGATCTGAGTGTCTCTTTTTGATTTTAGTCGCTAGACAGAGGCGCTAACGTGCATGCGTAGGTCGGCATTCAGAAAAAAGGATATTCATGTTTTGTATTCAAAATTAAACAATAAACATTTAACGTAGCAAATGTTAGTCATGTGTTAAAATAAATTAGAACAAATGTTGAAATTTACCAAAAGGAGGACATTTAAAATGCAAAGGAGGACGAGAGGACAATTGACGTCAATAGAGGACTGTCCTCCAAAATAGAGGACGGTTGGCTACCCTAATAGTGACTTTATTGGTGTATTCCAGTTGCATATGCAATTGTGTATTATTGAGTGTGCTGGAATATCAGTAATGGAGTAATAATGGTTTGCAGAGTCTGACAGAGCTCGCATTTCGACTTGCGTAAATTCACATGATATCGCACTCGGAACCCTCTTCACAGCGCATAACTGTTATCTAGCGGGTTCACATGGGGCCTTGTGATAATCAGACTCTTCAAACCCTTTATTTACTTTAGAGATCAAATGTCACTTCGAAGGGGACACGAGGATAAGATTTACCTCTCATCCATTGCAACTGTAACTGTGTCGTCAGTGTTGCATCTTACATTTTGATATATTTCACAAATTCATTATTGTCTCCACAGAGTATTTTTTGCTCACAAGGTTATGGTACCTATTATGTTTTAAGATGAAATAAAATTAAAAGTCGGAGTTATTGTCGAAGTGAAATATGAATTATTCTTGGTCTAACTGCTATTGCGGTTTTACTAGTTTAGTTGTCAACATAATAATAGACATATTAATTATTCGTTATTAATTATTCAAAATTTATCACTTCCTTTCAATTTGTGATGTAAAAATGGTTAGATTAAGACAGGTATGTGACAAGTGCTTTTAAGGTATTGCGTCGTTTCCATAGACGCCACCAATCGCAATGCTGAAACACTCGTGCACAATTTAGGAGTTTCGCAGCTCAGAATTCATCCCTTTACGTGGTCCATGTAGAACTATGTACGTCTTCAGTCAATAGATAACATTATGGCTAAATGCGAAGTACTTTAGGTGTACATCAGTACATCAATCCTATCTATGTGCTAAGCGGACCGTAGAAGTTATGTCACGCTCGCGTGGGTAAAATAATTACCCGTAACATTGAAACAGTTAAGGCTTGTTCGGAGTTCTCTTAGTAATTCTATTTATTCCAATGGCATAAAGAGCACCCTGCTATACTTCGATTTTTTTAACGTGGCGTTTCAAGGTCAAGTGCGAAAAAAGTGAGAGGGAAGTCAGACTCCAATAGGGAGATGCAGCGTCATTACAGCTCCCTCTTTTTCGACTTCCTATTGAAATCTGCCTTTCCTCTGCGTATTTCGTCCGTGACTTTGAGACGCCACGTTAATAGAATCGAAGTAGACGTTCAAATTCCCAGCATTTGTAAATACCGTAAACCTAAATTTCTTATGGAATGTCTTGGCCCCGTGTAGGAAATACCTATTGAAATCAAGATTGAAATATGTGCCAGCATTAGAACTTTAATGTTACAATTAGTTCATTCAAATACATCTACTTAAGGGTCTTTGTAATTATTGGCCACAGATATCATAGTAATAACTCAATTACAAATCAATTTTTGAATAGGTCATATTAATGAATTTTTTTTTTATGTGACAATTGGTTGTTCGTTCAAAAATTTAATTTATTTATTTCAGAGTTTAACATTGTTAAAAAAAACTACTTTATGTTGCCCCAAAATTCTAATAGTTTATATAATTTTATTTCTATAAGTATATATTTATTTTTATAC
This sequence comes from Teleogryllus oceanicus, assembly GCA_964035755.1. NCBI lineage: Eukaryota > Metazoa > Arthropoda > Insecta > Orthoptera > Gryllidae > Teleogryllus > Teleogryllus oceanicus. The sequence goes on along the minus strand of CAXIVR010000008.1, from coordinate 33,054,996 downwards.
TTGTCCCGATCTTCAAAATACTTTTCTGTTAAATTCTCTCTTTCAAAAGGCCATCAATTTCTCTCAACTAGCTGTGTTTACGTCTTCCTCTTTTAACTGCCCACAGGAAATCACTCTAAAATAATTTTTGGAATTATATTTCGTTTCATTCTTATAATTAAAAATTTAATTTTTATTTAATTTTGATATCCTGGATGACCTTAAATCTTCATTTTTTAATTTACAATTTAACAGTAATTTTAAATTTTATCCTTAATTTAGTTTCTTTTATTATACGTTTATTTATTTAGCATTGATGTTATCTTCCTTTGTTTATTCTATGTCGTATATCCACTTCTTGATTTCCATTCTTTATTATTTCTACTCCCAAGTATTTAAGTTCTGAACAACATTTCATTTTTCCTTTTCCACACTGTAAATTTTTTTCGTACAGAAATTTTAAATAGATTAAAATTTTGCTCCAAACTTAATAGATGTTTTAATTTTATGTTCAGTTACTTAACGTAAGGGGGAAAAGGAGTGTGTGACGCCTGAGGGACAAGTACAACCTGCGCACTTTTTCGTGATCTTCAGAATCCCCACTCACTGTTTTACTACTGAATATAAAGGTACCAACGAGAGTGGTTGGAAACATATGAAAACTAGAAATGTTTGCTTCTAAGCAATAGAAAACTTATTTGTTTCGGAAAACGAACTACGGAATGAATTTTAGTGTTATTGACGAAATAACGGTGGCCCCACTTAACTCCTCTCGCAACTAACAATTACAGAGTTCTACCAAATTTACGCCTGAACGTGTGCATTTGAAGTAAATTGCATGGGTCGGTGCAAGATAGTCCAAACCAACTTTTACAAAATGTTTGTCAGAAAGATGAAAATCAGAGTTATTTTTGTAAATATAGACCTGTCGTCTTAGTTTGTTTGCACTTTCGTGCTATTTTCTAAACACTGTAGTTCCATGAATGGGTTTGAGTCTAGTTTCGATTTTAATGTTTTGTTTTGTGGGTTTTTCTTTAGACATTAAGATTATTATTTTTAACATTTTTAAATCAAAGTTTACACTATCTTTTCAATCTTTTCAATTGTGTTCAATTGTCCCCCAATCTTTTCAATTGTGCAGTTTACACATTTTGATCACTCGCTTCACGAAGTAGTATTTCTTTGTCAGAACTCAACGACGCGTCATGCCGGCCCAGCGTGCTTAGGTTGCACTGCTGGGAGATGCGCAACGTTATCCTCCTCTTCGTGAATCACAGGCTTCCTGCGTGGTACAATACCCTCTACTCTGGTATTGCATGCTCTTGGGGAGACCTCATCAGTGCGAGACGGCGCGCTTCGTTGTCTTCAAACGACGCCGTCACCGTTCCCCCTCCACCACGCCGCTCCCTGCCCTCCTTCCCCTCTCCCCTCCCCCTCCGCCGCCCGTCTGCTTGTCGGAGCATTCGTCGCGTGTTTATCTGGAGATCCAGCTCGGCGCAGTCGTTTCGCCCGACGAAGTTGAATGTTTGCAACTCTCTGCCTTGTGAGCGGAAGGCGGAGTTAACCGGAAGTTAATGCTCTCTGGGACTGAAATTCTATTTTCAGCGTTTCTTTTTCCGAGTGAGGTAGTTCAACATTTTAGTGTGTCGAGTTGCTCGGGACATTTCACTGGCATGTTGCGCGTGGGATGCAAGCTTTTGTTAGCTCGAGTCCTGCACTGTTTGAAATGGCGCTACGGAAGCCTTGTAATTCTTGATTTTCCTCTTTTCCTTAGAGATTGCTTCGATCGAGACTTCCTTGGTGCAACTGCGTATTGGATTGTTATACTGAATAGATTGCTGGTTCGAACCCTGTCTAAATTATGGTTTAGACGAAAATTCATCTTCCGCTACCCTTTGAAAGGGAAGTAAAGCATGTCCATTATAGCAGGTTTACATATAATAAAAGAACGTAAAATGTTAATGTTGCCTCTGGACAAATTCTTAAGCCGACGCTCACGAATTTCATGCCAGTCGTTCACTACCAAAAGGCGTTCTGGGGTTAGACCAGTTTCGAATCATATCGTTATCGTATCCTGGGGCGTCGCTCCGCCCTGATATTTTCCATATATCCAATACTTTACTTACATTTTCATTCGTAACTGAGGGTAGTTTCAGTGTATCGTATTTTAATGGAATTTAAACTGTGAAACGATAACCCTGTGTACACAAACATTATTTGGCGTCCTTCATTAATCATAAAGTAAGAAATTAATGGGAAAGGAATGTTATGATGATACTTTCGAACTGGCGGGAAGATGTAGGAATTCGATTTCCCCGCGGGTCTGCATTTTCAGTTACTTTCATAGCTACGAAGAGGGCCAGTTAACATGATGTTTGCTATCTCTGCTCTTACAGTCGCCACCTTCTACGTGCCTATCGTGTTTTTAAAATTTGTTCTCAGAGTATATTTTTGAATTCATGCGAGACTTACGAGCTTGGACTTAACTTGACATTTTAAAATTTAACACGTGCACCGGTTAACTTCTATAAAAATGTCGTGGCACTAATTAAAATTCCGTGGAGGTTCACACTTCTTTTAAAGCCCTCCCAAAGTTTACATGCCGTTAGATACGATATTTAGTAGTACCGCGAAAAACTTCGTAAACAAACTAATGAATGAAATAGGAAATGAAGAACATTTATGACTAACTTTCTGTACGAGATTATGAATTTATTAAAATTCTCCTCACTGCAGTGCCTCTAACCGGGAGAACCTAGGGTTCGAATTCCGATGGTGGCTGGATTTTCGACACTAGCTTGTCAACAAGGTCGGATTCAGCTGCTGTCTGGTGGAGAATTCTAATGGCTAGCTGCTCTGATCGGTAGTTTTATGTTTTTTCCGATCAACACGAGGCGAATTCCGGAGCCTTACCCTAACAAACGGGTCACGGACAGCGAGGAATCTTTCCTTCCCCTTCCTTTTCCTATCTCCACACCTTACTTGCACACGCTCACCTGCACTACAATACCACATATGCCAGGAGACCAGACGGGAGCTTAGAGGTTGACTCGGATGGGGTGGTGCCTCGCTGGTGGGAGATACCTGGTTGGGGAAAATCCCCGTAAGCACAAGTAGGTCGCTGCCGGATCTCGCTAACAGCGGGGGATGATCACAGCCACCTCCCGCGATTAAAACGTTCAGTACACTTACGGCACCAATGACCTTAGCAGTTAACGCGCTCGGAACCACTATCGAATCAATGAATCAATAAAACCCCGAGCGGCCTATTATATAGGAACTCCCAGTATTTTAAAGATTGTGTAAAGATATCGAAGCAACGCGTTTCCTGATCTGAGAAGAGACATTCAACTAGCCACTTGTTAATTTGAAGAGAGATGCTTATCTCACCGCTTATGAGATTCTCTCTCACATGTCAGTGTTCGGGAAATGGCCTCCGCGTGCGTTGCAAAACGAGTTAGGCGCACAGTTATGCCTACAGAGAGCGTGTGCGGATAGCTGTAATATTAATTTTGCGCGCAGGTGCTTCCGGCTGGATCGACAAACACACTCAGTGGATTCAGTACGCGAGCAGAACCTCTAAAATTGTGGGCGTTCCCGATACTTGAAGTTGCTTTTATTATACGTTAACCAGGACCGGTTTATCGTAATGGTGCATGTGACACCTTCCATGTCCTGCTCTACAAATGGCCCTTGTTAATTGTTTCTACAAAAATACCTTTTCATCTTATCTTTTCCGTGCGATGTGGCCAACGCAAGCATCTAAACCCATCCAGACAATTTTCTCCGAAGTTGAAATTTTCCGATTGAGGTGTACAAACTCCAAACTCTGCACGTTTGAAACGGAAATTTCCAGTTTTGGATGTACTTTACATGGAGCTTTAAACAATTTTCAAAATTTTCTCAAAAATGGCTCCAAAATTTTTGATTGCGCTTTTTTTTGATCTAGTAACTCAAAAGTTAAAAAAAAATGGCGCAGGTCTAATTTTCATTGAAATCTCTAAATTTTTGAAAATTGCATATGTTCAAACTTTTTTCTGCGTCATCCTACAAGTTAATATTGAAGAGAGAATTTTTTCATTAATGAAATCTGTTCTTCAAAGATCTTGAAATAAGGTAATGTATAATTTTTCAAATATCTTACTAGTTTTCGCATAATTTTGCATGAAATATAGGCAATTAAAAAAATATTTTCTCTGAAACGGCTCCGATAATTTACTTTAATTTTTATCCTCAGATCATTAGACGCTTAAAATACTGCGTTGGTTTAATTTTCGGCAAACTGTATTTTCGAAAATTGCAAAAAAATAAAATGCTTTAGTACAATATTGATGATAAAAACTTGCTCCTCAATTAAATCTTTAAACTTATTTTAAAATAAGGTCGTCTTCAATTTCTCGATAATATGTGTAATTTTTGCTGGAAGTCAAGAAAATTTATAATTACTTCTTAAAGGCGTCTCCAACAATTTCCTTTGATTATTTTCGGATAGAGAACATGACGAACAAGACACTTAGAAAATGGGGCAGGTTCCATTTTTGGCGAATTCTTTGTTTTGTAGGTTCATATAATAATATACTGTGTAGCGGTTACAAATAATGCGAGAAAATATTTTCCGTTGTGGCACTAGGAGTTCCGGCTACGGGTCCCTTATAATCAGGGTCGGATAACGCTTTCAAGTGCTCCCTGAGTATTCAGTAAAAATATTATCTATATATTCAATATAAATCACCTCAAGGCGAATACGAATATAAATATTCATACTATGGGATAGTTATTAGTTTCAGAAAATGAAATTCTAATAATGGTGCGTTAACATGTTTTTTTCGCATGGCACAATTTTGTTCTGTTCATTATTTCCTTTGAAACTCTCAACGTTGACTTTTCCTTGCTGATTGTTTGTGGGGACGTGCTGCGTCGTATCGTGAAATGTCATTTGTCCCGCTACCGCCAGGGTTCATTTGCATACCTCGCTTTTCCACATCGCCGTAATCTACTACCGTTGTTCGGACGCGTTACTCACCTTCCGGTAGTCTTTCAGCCCTTGCGCGCCTTCCTCGGAGTTTCCTTGTTCTCGAAGCTCGCGTTTTCTCCTCACTTCGCCCTCGCCCTCGCCCTCGCCCTTGCCCTCAGCCCCCGACCTCGTTCACACAAACGGACGTATAAAGCAATAGTCAGACCATTAATGCTCTACGCATGTCCCATCTGGACCAATGCATCTATTTCTAACATTAATAAACTTCAAATTGTACAAAATAGATTCCTCAGATTAGCAACACATGCCCCATGGTTCATCTCTAACGCCCAACTTCATAAAGAACTGAATATATTACCGATCATCAAACATATTGCCCATCTTTCCAATAATTTTAATCCCACCTAAATACAATTAACCGAGCCGTCCACTACAACCTGGCCACTATAATTGACTTCCGTACTAGAATTAAGAATAGATTTCCTTCCGAAGCGTTCTTGAACATTTTCTCTTCTAATTGTCCACAGTAGGGGGCTTTTGTAGTTTCCTACACCTATAGTAAGATAGTTTAGTTTTTAGTGTTAAGTTTAGCATAAGTTACAATGTAAGCCAGCAAATGCACATGAGATAGTAATTTAGTACTGATCTGTGTAATTTCCAATCACTCAATAAATAAATTATAAAAAAAAACCTGACGTTTTTAGTGAGGACGCTGCGCAGATACGACTGCACACATTGTTATTCCCATTCAGTTTGAAATGCGAGCGTTTATGTCAATGATTTTGAAGAAAATTTCTACTATTTATCAATGTCAGTGCCGTACACCCACCATGGAAGTAAGCATTCACGCAATACTCCAAAAGAAATTTGTTAATTCCGTCATTGTTGTAGATGCTCTCCTGATATGTATATCGTCGCCGGCTGTAAAATAACTAACTGGATAATTATTTCGCAGATTGTAAAAATAATGGTTAATATTAAATTCAATATTCCAAAAATTCTTAGTTTTCTGTGAACGAGAGGTGTATTGACAAAACTTCCGCATCATTCACACCTAAGTTAAAGAGCACCTTACGAAAAGTTATGAAGAATTCAGAGCATCATGAAAACGTAAGTTCGTATTAAAATGATTAGAGCTGTAAATTTGTGTTTCCCACTCTTAACGTGGAACTCGATCGCGTCACTAATCAAACAACTTCTTCCTGGCCGAGACCCAGAAAAATCCACTGTTTTCGTCCATAGATCGACTGTACGAGAAGAAATCTTCCAGCAAACGTCATGCTCATTAGCCAATGACGTACGTGGAATTAAATGACGACTTAAGATCATCAATTTTAAATGTAAACGACAGATTACATGTACACGATATACTTGCACGTGAACAACTTATCAGTGTCACCCGTCTACATCTAGAAGTTTAACTGGACCATCCTCTAGCCCTACCTAGGGTTTTTTCTCCGAAGGAAAGAGAAAGACAAAGAAAGAAAGGGAAAAAGAAAGAAAAAGAAAGAAGAAAGGAACGCGCGGTTGGTTTCTCGCGCATCGCGTCCTCCGGTGCCCAGGGCTGGCGTGCGAGCGCAGCGCTCGTGCCGTTGGCCGCTCCCACGTCCCTTCCCGCTCCGCCCCGCCCCCCCCCCACGGACGACCCACGCCACCCCACGCCGCCCCACGCCGCCTTCGCGCCCCGGTTCCCCACGACGCGCCTCGGAGGGGGGAATGCGTAGGCAGCGCGGGCAGCCTGTTGCCAGCCTCTGGGAAGCTACACCACTTTACCAAAACACAAATAGCTCTGAGTTCTTCATTTTCAAAGCCTTTGTCTCATTCTTCTCCTTCTTTGTCTTCTTTCCTCTTCGTTACAGATATTCATTACCAACAATATAATCAGAATTTTCTTGTTTTCTTCTTTGTTTCTTCTCTTGCCTCTCTTTTTTGCTCTCCTCCCTCGTTTTTCCAATACGATCTCAACCTTTTCATTTTCACCTTTTCTATTTCATCTCCTTCTTTTTCTTCTCCATCTTCATCATTTCTTCCTTCTCTTTTTCTCCTTCATCCCTTTATTCTTCTGTCTTCCTTCTTACCTACCTCCTTTCCCTAATAATTCTCTTCTTCTCATTCTTCTTGGACTAGAGGTATAAAGCTGTTAACTATTCAAATGACTAATGATAACGAATTTTATAAAATAATAACTCTGTAGTACATAATAAAATGGTAATTTGATTCAATGGTATTTTTTATTTAATACATTAACCACAGATTTTAATGTGAACATACAAAAATAATATTCTGAGAGCTGCGACACACAACTATTCCTTAATAAGGCTTGGTAAGATAAATAGATCTACATAATAGGTTTTATTTTAGGCAACATCAACGTCATTGTTATGAGCGACGGCAAATAGTTACAGTAGCCACTGCCCGCGAGTTCGTATAGGGATGACAGATTCATTTTATAAAGTACGCAGATTTTTATATTCGGAGTTCGTATAGTTTTGATGAAACCATTTAAATGAAATTGTATAAATACAATAACGTTTCCTAACGTAAAAGTTTGGAACCAAAATTATGAATATAGTCAGTACTGCATGGCGTACGTGCAAACGCAATTCCGTTGTAGCAGGCAGTCTTTGCTGGCCCAATGCGATCTCTCAGTGCCGCGAATGACGCGGAATGGGAAGACATCGTGCTTAATTGTGACATTTGTTGAAATGTGGGCGATTTCCAGTTGGTGGCAAAGGACAGCATGTAGCACTGTGCTTCGTTTCGCTCTCGTGTTAAATCTGTTGCATTCAACATAGGAACAAAGCTCCGTTGAGTTTGTTGATTCGAGGTGATGCGTAGTTTTACACAGGATGTTCAAATTTCGACTCATAAACATAGAATTAATTTCATCATGATAGCGCTACCTTAAAACATTTTCGTGCTTTTTAATATTTTTATTGACGTAAATATTTCTTTATTATTTTATTGGAATTTTTTTGTGCCGTTTGAATTCAAAACCTCGAGATCGATCATGACAATTTAAGATCAAGGGTCTGCAATGCTTATAATAAAATTATTAATCTGTAAAACAATGTACAATTTTCAGTTTCAAATGCAAGTATTATAGTTTACAAATAGAGCAAATATTTTGAGAAAGTTAGCATTTTTAACATTTTGTGTAAAAAAACATCATATGAATTGTCAGATATTTGCGTGTTGAAGTTGAATTGTCATAATCTTCATGCATAAGAATTGTTTTTTAATAAATATTTTGAAAATATTACATATTTACAGAGAAATTCATGAAATGGTTTACAAGACAACCGGTATTTAAAGTAAAACATAATAAACGGCTCGCTCAGATTAAAACTTCTGAAAATATGACGATTTTAAGAAGTCACTTTACTAGTGCATGACCCTGCGTCTTATCATGATTCTTAAAGTATTATCCGCAAGTAATTAAACCCCAGGAAAATCTTCACATTTAAAAGAAATTTCCAACTAATCTGTTTTCTGCTTGTAAGAGATGAATTATTGTGTACTTCCATACATCTTCCTATTGTCACTATTCAAAAGTATTTTGCCAACAAAGAAAAAAATAAGTTATTATATTCTTATAATTTATTTATAGTATTACAAAACCTATAATCGCCGCAAAGGAAAGGATTTTAATAATTAGAAAACGGATTTCTTTGATTTTGCATATTTTTGTCCTTTGCTTCAGGACATAGCTAAGTGAAATTTCTTCACTTTTGATTAGAATTAGATGATATGTAGATTAATATGTTAGTGAATATTTGCCATTTTTCCTGTTGGTGCATATCCTTGTAATTTAGGCACATATTTTGCATATTTTTTAAAATAGAGACTTATTCTAAAACGTTTCAACTTTTCTTACATCTATTTACTATTTTCCCTCCCCTCTTCCTCGCCTCTCCCACTCGCCTCTCCGTCCTCTTTTCTTCGCCTCTCCGTCTCTCTTGTTCATTCGCCTCTCCGTCTCTCTTGTTCATTCGCCTCTCCGTCTCTCTTGTTCATTCGCCTCTCCGTCTCTCTTGTTCATTCGCCTCTCCGTCTCTCTTGTTCATTCGCCTCTCCGTCTCTCTTGTTCATTCGCCTCTCCGTCTCTCTTGTTCATTCGCCTCTCCGTCTCTCTTGTTCATTCGCCTCTCCGTCTCTCTTGTTCATTCGCCTCTCCGTCTCTCTTGTTTACTCGCCTCTCCGTCCCTCCTCTCCACTCGCCTCCCCTCCCCGTCGGCCGCTCTGCCTCTGGCCGGCGACCACGCGCGCCGTAAAGTGCCCCGCTGAACGGCTTTGATGTCGAAAGAACTTTTTATCACCGGCGTCGGAGCAGGGGGTCAAATTCAATTTACCCGTGGACCGTGAACTAATATGCTGAACTCCTCGTCCCCCCTCCTTTCTCCTTGACGCGCGTTCAACTCTTGCTTTATTTTTAGCGCGCCGACAGTCAACAACAATTGTTCCAAGTCCGCTGGGTGCGTTATCCCTGCATTCTGTCCTATTCGTGTTGCCAGGCCGGTTCCGCTTGTAGAGGCTGGTGCGGCGGCCCCGCTGCGGCGCGGCAGGCGGGCGCGTGGGAGAAGCCGTTCTGCGGCGCGGCGCCGGCGCAAGGGGCGGGCGAAACGCCGAATGGTGACACCCAGCGTGGGATACTTCCTTATTTCACGGCACTTAATAAATAGTTTCCGGTTCGAGTTTCTGCCTGTTTTTACGATGGTTGTTTCGGTCGTGTTACTACAGTTTTTCGTTGTTGTTTGCTGGAATAAGTTAAAAAACTAACAGATTGTATGAAGATATTTTTAGAACGTTAAAATGAAGTCCATAGTAACAAATTTTCCGATTTCGGAAGATTGACAAAGGAAAATAATTGTGACTGAAATGTTGTAATATATCGGTGGGGGGATTATAATTTCTTGAAAATTAACAAGTTTTTTGGAGTTTTTTTTTTTTTTTTTGTGAAAATTTGAAATGGTGGCTCTTATTACTGTATGTAAACAGGAGGCGCTCAGATAGGCGTTAACTTGGTTGTCCGAACTGTGATTAAAACCTCCCCTGGAGGCTTCGTTGAAAACGATGTTTCACAGTTAATTCGATAATTGCCGCTATTTATAGCTCATTTTACCATATTAAGTTTTCATAAATTTTCTGTAGGCTTTCAAGACTATAAAATATGAATTAGATTATAGGGTAATCCAGTTCTGTACGAAACTAGGTTAAAAGCAAAACGAAGCTTTAAAGCTTAGTTTCTGCACCATTTCTCGATAACAATGTTCCGGATGGTTGCCGTACGGCAATGCTCGAAATAAACATGAAACGTGTCGGGCACGCATTTTCTTATTTCTTTTCGGTACTAAATGTGTTTCGAATTATCTCACCTTTAAATAAGATAGCCAGCGAAAAAGCTCATCGCAAAAGAGCTGTAACTGCCGAAAAAAGAATAAATAAAATGACGAATAGTGAGAGGTAATACAAGGTGTGACAAATATCATTACAGGTGTTCTAGTCAAACTGAAAGTGGTGGAAAAAAGCTAGAAATTTGTTTTGCAAACAATGCTCAGTCATGCACATTTTCAATGAATGTAATAGGATGAAAATGTACCTCAGAAAGCAGTCTTAAAAAGTGACTTTGAACAAGACGTTTTGTGCAATGCATTCAGATTAATTGGATTTTCTATAATTGAAGAAAATTTGCTTCTCCTTGAAATTCTAGTTCACACCGTTGATAAAATTTTGTTTGATATGGTGAAATTCTTGTTTTTTTTTAGAAGTTGTGAATCTAAAATTCGGATAATTCAAACCAGGATCTTATTTGTTTTCAAAGGAAAGAACAAATAATACTGAATTTCCAAAAAGTACGAACCAGAAAATTAATTTAACTCAATGATACAGCTCTTGAGTGAAGAGAAGTAATTGTTAATTAAGAAAATGTACAATAATTCCTCAGCGTTCTGAAGGAGTGATCATAGACGTTTTGGCACATTGGTACACAAGATGTCGAAGTGTGGGGGTTACCGTAGCTTAATTGCAGATAAATACAGTTCCAAATGCTTCGAAACGTGAAAAGAAGATTAACTAACTAAACACATTTCAGATGCACCATAAAAACAAGATCATCAATAGATGGTTTTCTCCTCCTGTCCGACTGGCAAAATTAAATGCGAAATGATGAACTTCCTGTCGCTTGACAAATGTATTTGGAAAGTGAGTAGACAATCACGTAGCAGGCTTCTAGAACAGAGTTCACTGTATTACACTATTCTGATCGAAATATCCTGAGATCCCTATATCCCTAAACATCTGCTGTTTCAATTTGTCACGTGTTTCTTTGTGAGATACCTGAGCCATATGGAAGTGTCCTCCAGAGATTTCGAATTAAAAGTCAACTGAATTATGAACGTCGTGATGGCGCAGCGACTTTCCCCGTGGTGAGAGCGAGTGGGGTGAGGGTATGAAGCATGCTATAACCCGTCGCGCGTCATCGCATCTACTCACGACCGGAGGGGCACGGGCGCGACGGCGGCGGCGGCGGCGGCGGCGGCGGCGGCGGCGGCGGCGGCGGCGGCGGGGGGCGGCGGCGACTGCATATGATTTGGCTGATAGACGTCGCGCATTGGAATCAGACACATCCGGCGGGGATTGACGCAGTTGAGCGTCGAGTCGGTAATGACCAGGTGTTGGATTCTGATGACCTAAAAATTCTTTGAAAATTACCTATAAAATGACTTAAAATTGACAGGAAAATGATCTATAAATGGCTCAAAATAAGGGGAAAATGATCCAATTTTGAAAAAAATTCTTCAAAGTTTGTATGAAAATGTATATTTATTCAATGAATTTAACCATTAAAAATTAAATTTATATAAAAATTGTATTTAATACGAAGTCTTTATTTTGGGAGAAAATGTAATCCTTCGCACCAATTTTACAAGCGTTCTCAATGCTTTGAAAATGACATATAAAATGACTTAAAAATAAGAGGAAAATGGCGTATAAATTACTTAAAATAAGAGGGAAATCATCAAATTGTTTTAAAAAATACTCCAAAGTTTGTATAAAAATATGCATTTATTCAATTAATTTAAGCATTTTAAATAAAGTTTTATATAAAAGTTATATTTATTATAAAGTTTTTTATTTTAGGAGAATATGTAATCCTTAGCTCCGATCTTCCAATTGTCTGCTTTGAAAAGTCGAGGGAGTTACTGAAGATCCATGTAATCTTGAGAATTCGAAAAACAGTGCCCACTGCAGTAGTGAATTTCCTATCAACGATACAATAAAAACTATGATAAAATAAAAACTTTGTTTTAGTAAATTCATGAAACATTCACTAACAAAAAACACGAAAAGGAAAGAAAATGTGTAAAATGAAAAAAATAACCTAAAAATTGAAAAATGGCAAAATACGACAAAATACTCAATTGCTGTACATGTCTATCTCCTATATGTCATGACAAACATTCATTTACAAGTTATCTACGTACACAATGCACCAATGAAAGGATGTGAATCCGAGCCCTGGAATGAATAATTTTTTTCGACGTTATTTGCTACCGCGTGTGTGTTTACAAAGTAAACACTCCGGTGAGCAAGTGATAATGAAGTAGAGATACGGGTCGCGACAAATCAAAAGGCGTAGATAACACAATAACAAAACGCAAATACCAACACAAAACAACAAATGCGTCAAAACACAGTAGCATCGCTTTGCATCGACAAGTAGGGTTTCGAGCATTTTGTATTCGCATCCGTAACGACGACATTATTCACGTCAAGAACTTCCTTCATTGGGCAGTGTTTACATTGACGAGATGTGGCATCTGATTTCCTGTGACGAGTTCTACAAATGATAACCCTTGGCCTTTTGCGTCTGATTTCGTCTGCTTATTATGCACGACTATAAATCCACTTGGTCTAGAATCCAAACTTCCTCATGTGAACCTCTGATATACTGAGAGAAGACAACGCCTATACGATTTGGGAAACGTGCTTTAAAATATTGTAATAAGGTTGTGTATACAATTAATGTTAAATAAACCTAATAATTCGTAAGGAGTACTGGACATTTTGATATTTCGTATATGAAATGTTAATATTTCTAGTTTGTTAATATTTTCTTTCATTTCAATGCTACATCGCACACAATGAGTAATTTGTTACGTGAGTAAAGTGATCAAAGCCTACCCACCTTCTCGCGTATGTTCACGCGCTAATTTTTGTATTGGGTTAAATGTGTTGGGTGAAATGGCGTTAATAGAATTTTAAAATAAGATTCGAATATTTTAGAATAAGTGACTATGTAAGGAAAATAATAAATACATTTTAATTATGTTTAAGCGTAAAATGAAAAATCAGAAGTTCAAGTATACAAGCGTACTATGTAGGAATTCATTCGGAAAGGGCAAAGACCACTTCTATAATACTTGTATAATCCTTTCGAGATTTCTGAAGAGCCGATCTTATCCTTTACTTCTGAGTAAGGATAACAAGTGCTCTCTTATAGAAAACTACGAACTTTGGCACTTGTCCAGCGTTCGTCTGCTGAGGTAATAGAAAACACGTCCAGAATAACAAACATCCAGAAACCATTCAGGAAATAACGCCTGTTGTGTCAGCCAAGAGGCGCGAAAACTCCTTTCTTCCAGAACTCCCAAGAGGACTTCGTATCCTCGCCAACGCATCACACATTCAGCGTGTTGGGCCTTGGGCGTCGGCGCGTGGAGCTGACAGCATCTGAAACATCACCCCGCGCCTCTTCGCGCGCGAGACAAAGGAACTCGCGTCCAGAATAACCAGGTCTCTTGGCGCGGTCACGCACGGCGAGACACACGGGGTCACACTCCTCCGTCGTCTTCTCCGTCGTCTTCTCCGTCGTCTTCTCCGTCGTCTCCGCCGTCGTCTCCGCCGTCGTCTCCGCCGTCGTCTCGCGTCGTCTCCGCCGTCGTCTCCGCCGTCGTCTCCGCCGTCGTCTCCGCCGTCGTCTCCGCCGTCGTCTCCGCCGTCATCTCCGCCGTCGTCTCCGCCGTCGTCTCCGCCGTCGTCTCCGCCGTCGTCTCCGCCGTCGTCTCCGCCGTCGTCTCCGCCGTCGTCTCCGCCGTCGTCTCCGCCGTCGTCTCCGCCGTCGTCTCCGCCGTCGTCTCCGCCGTCGTCTCCGCCGTCGTCTCGCCGTCGTCTCCGCCGTCGTCTCCGCCGTCGTCTCCGCCGTCGTCTCGCCGTCGTCTCCGCCGTCGTCTCCGCCGTCGTCTCCGCCGTCGTCTCCGCCGTCGTCTCCGCCGTCGTCTCCGCCGTCGTCTCCGCCGTCGTCTCCGCCGTCGTCTCCGCCGTCGTCTCCGCCGTCGTCTCCGCCGTCGTCTGCGTCGTCTCGTCGTCTCCGCCGTCGTCTCCGCCGTCGTCTCCGCCGTCGTCTCCGCCGTCGTCTCCGCCGTCGTCTCCGCTGTCGTCTCCGCCGTCGTCTCCGCCGTCGTCTCCGCTGTCGTCTCCGCCGTCGTCTCCGCCGTCGTCTCCGCCGTCGTCCGCGTCGTCCCGCCGTCGTCTCCGCCGTCGTCTCCGCCGTCGTCTCCGCCGTCGTCTCCGCGTCGTCGCCTCTCGCCGTCGCCTCCGCCGTCGCCTCCGCCGTCGTCTCCGCCGTCGCCTCCGCCGTCGTCTCCGCCGTCGTCTCCGCCGTCGTCTCCGCCGTCGTCTCCGCCGTCGTCTCCTCCTCCGCCGCCGTCGTCTCCTCCTCCGCCGCCGTCGTCTCCTCCTCCGCCGCCGTCGTCTCCTCCTCCGCCGTCGTCTCCTCCGCCGTCACTGTAATCGATGTAAGGCAGCAACCGATATTTTTTAAAGATTGTAAATCAGTTGAGCCTCTCCGAAGACAATGTACTGTATTGGCAGCATTGGTCCAGAAGGGACAGGCATAAAGAAGTGTCGGCCGAATTGTTGATTTGTAGAATAATAGTGCATTAGATATGGAAAGTTTACTGTGTTGATTTAGAAAGGGTCGTAGTTGAATTAGTTTAGTTTTGGCGTGGTGAGTTTTTACTTCTGTATGTTGCTTCCGTTCCTCTATATGTTACTTTACCTCGAAATGTAATCTTCCGCCAGTCAGATAAGCTGAACGTCAGCTGATATTGGCTAGGATGTGTTGGTTCGGTGAGAGTTTAGGAATAGTTTTCACATGTAATTTACTTTGTTCCAGTATTGTTTCTAAAAATATATATTGTAAGAATTTGTAAAAGTCGTGTCGGAAAGCTTGTGAGAACATTGTAAAGAAATCTCTGATAGAAATTAAAAACACGGTTATATTTACCGAAGGTAAACGGATAGCTCACAGACCACGAATATTAAGGACTTCACGGACTTCAACTTTCTATTAAATTGCAATATACCAACGTTTAATCAACGTTTATACACCGCATAGATAATCTTTCCATAGACACTTTTTTGAAGTTTGCATTTTTGTTGAATTGTCATGAATTATTTTGAAGCAAATTTACTCCAAATCGCGTAAACATAAATATAAATAATGACTCCACCATATATTCCTCCAAACGTAATAATTACTCCAAATCGCGGAAATATAAATAATACGAATAGGGAGTACCACAGCATAACTTCACTAACGTTTGTGAAATAACTCTGTTGCCACGCCCCCCAATTCAGTTCGGCATGCCCGAGTGACAAAATAATGGATCACATGAGTGGACCGAGTATATTTCCGCAGCCGCCTCGCCCACTCTCCATCTCCATTAACGCAACCACCGCCCTCTCACGGTCACCGCTCGTGTCGCAGCCGCCGCCTCCTCGGCGCCGCCGCCAGCGCTTTGGTTGGCGAGGCGATAGACCACGCCTCCGCGCGCGGCAGGTGTGTCCTCCGCGCGTAGCAACGGCGCGGCGCGGCGCGGCACGGGCGGGCGTCTCGGCGTCGGCGTCGCTGCGCGGCGCGCACCGGCTGAGCGGTACCCGCTGGCCTTCACCGCCGCGCCCCCCGCCCGCCCCCCCACTCCCCCTCGCGCACTACTCGCAACGGAGACTGGCGCCGCCACCGCCGCCGTCGTCCGGTACGATAATGGGCCTCGGAACTTCTGTGCGTTGCGTGCCACTTTGAGGTGTTTCACTTAGCCTACTCCGCGCTGCGCAGAGCGGAGATTGGAGGCTCTAATAAATCATAGCACTGCTCGTGGAGAACAAAACGACGTATGTAGAATTTAATAATTATAAAATTATTATTATTATTATTATTTATTATTATTTATTAATGACAAACCGTTCTTCACTTGTTTGCGTTATGATATTACATGCTCACAAACAGGATTAGTTAGGCTCAGCGGCAACATTGCCACTGTGTCTACGATTCTGACCGGAAGATCCTAAGGTATATATTTCCGACGTTGGCGGATTCTTGACTCTAGCTAGGTAGGTGGGTCGAATTCAGCCGCTGTGTGGAGGAGAATTCTATTGGAGGGCTTCTCTGATCCATATTTTTTCATGGTTTCTCCTATGAATACTAGGCGAATGACGGAACAGTGCTCTGAAAAGGGGGCCATGGACACCGCGCGATCCTCTTTCACGTCCTCACTCCACTTACTTACACACACAATTTCATGCAGTTCATTACCACACGTGGGGACACCAGTTGGTGCTTAGAGCTTGTCCAGGGCTGGGGGCGGTGCGCTGCTGAGGGAGCTACTTGACGGGCACATCCCCCGCAGGCTGACGTATAGGTCGGCGTTGGATCTTGCCATCCAAGCGGGGAAAATCATCGCCTACTCGAAGTGTACAAAATCTGTATACTAACTGGACTAATGACTGTAGCAGTTGGTTTGGTTTGTTTTTCGTGTTTCCGGGCGCGTCAACTGCTTTGTTCATTATTCCCGTTAGTGTAGTGCATGTTTTTTTGGAGATGGCGGTGGTCTTCCCCCGCTTGATGGCGAGATCCGGCGCCGACCTACCGTCGACTAGTGGGGTTTCCCTCTAACCAGGACTCTCCCACCAGCGGGGCACCGCCCCAGTCGGGACAAGCTCTAAGTTCCTGACCGGTCTCCCGGAATGTGTGGTAGTGTAATGCATGTTAGTGTAAGTGTGTGTGTAAGGGGAGAGGATAGGACAAGGTAGAGGAAGGACAAATCGCGCGCGGTCCGTGGCCCGTTTTGTAGGGTACTGCTCCGGAATTCGCCTGGTGTTGATCGGAGAAACCACGGAAAACTACCGATCAGAGCAGCCGGCCGCTAGAATCTCCTCCAGACGGCGGCTGAATTCGACCTAGCTGAAAAGCTAGTGTCGAAAATCCTGCCGCCTTAGGACTCGAACCTAGGACCTCCCGGTCAGAGGCGCTGCAGTGACATCAGTTGATGCACTGAGCTAACGCTCCTGGTTGTAGCAGTTGACGTGCCCGGAAACATCAATATATCAATCAAATAATCAACAAAAACCCGAATTGCTATCGTTCATATCAGCACACTTTCTTCGGCACGTTCCAACAGTCACACTTTCAACCAATGAATCCCCCTGAATTCCATTCGGCCGCGCCTCTCCCCGAAGTGCTTTCCGAAGCCTGTCTACTTGAGCCGGAGGTGGAGCGGTGGCCAAACGCCGCGCCGCTCCGAAGAATCTCCCGAGGATCTTGAGGGCGGCGGGCGGACCCGGGGCCCTCGCGAGGTCGTTAGGGAACGTGCCATCCGATAAGCGCGGGGGCTTTCCTCGTCCTCATTCCGGGCGCGAGGCACTTCGTTTTGTTGACGCACTTCGTCGCAAACGCTCCACGAAAGGGACTCGGAGCAAGGCCGCAAAAGAAGCTTGCGAGGAGCCTTGGTTGGATCGATGGAAGAGTGTTGATGAATTGTTCTGCTTCTGGACATAAATATAACTTCATTATCTGTGCACGTTTTTGGAGCTCTGTAGGGAGTAATTATTCACATTATTATTCCCCATGTTCTCGCAGCAATTAGTCGATTCCTTCTCGAAGGGCACGATGAGAGATAATATCCAAAATCTGTTGCTGATTCGCCTTCGCAAATACTTTTTATTACACGGAAACGAACATTTTCTTATCAGTTATTTCCAAAACGTTCGTTTCTTCCTGTATTTTATAATTCAACTTGTAAATGAATTAGGGTAGAGATCCCAGAATTTAAGAGAACGTGTGCAGAATACACTTCTTCCCATAGTACGTTAGATTGTTTAGATTTTGATGTTAAAAAACGAATGTGAGATTTGCGGGAAGAAAACGGTGAATAAACAAGAGTTAAAAAATGCTTACACCGGAAAATAACTAACTATAAAATAGTAAGTGTTGTGGGACGAAACATTCCGTGGACATTCTTGATAAGTTTTTATACTTTTTAATGATACTTTGCTCAGTTTCATCTCCTTTTGGACGCGTACATATTTTGTTTGCCGACACATTACCTCGGGAATGACCCTGACAAAGGACTGGGACCGGAACTCAGAGAAAGCTCGCTAGAGAACCTCACTTGGTGCGTTGAAATCCTGTTGATAAGGCTAGGATTTTCCGAAGGAACGTCAATAATTTACAAGTTTCAACATATTTTTTGCTAGGAACAAACTACAGAAACAAAAGTCTATTTGATTCTTTGTTACGTGCATGAATTTGATTCCTTGATTGTATCAGACATTTATTACCTTCTGGTAAATTTTTCACAATTCCGATTTTTTCGTAAACGCGCGATCAATAAATGATTTCTTTGCTTGATTTAATGTTTGCGAAGTATTTTAGTGTTGCCGTACGGCTCTCAAGGGTGGCCTTGTTTTTTTGGCGTAGAATGCTTTGAAGAGTACTTTAACGAGAAGAGTGTGTAGCTATCCTGGCACACCCTGGACACATAACGTTTACCAGTCCACGTTTGGGCGTCTCAGGTTTCCAAAGGCGTCAGAGGATACGCGGTTTGCATGCATTCATAAGGGCGTCGCCATCTCGTAGTTGGGCTGACTGGACAAGAAAGACATTCACAGTAGTCCTGCGAAGGTAGGAATTCATTCGATATTTTTTAGTGCGTAGTTTCTTGTGTTCCTACCTTGTGGATTCAGTAAATAATGAGGGTATTTCTCTTGAATAATCTAGCACGAACGTGAAGCTAGTTTAATAATACAGTTGATTGAATAAAATTTTGCATTCCTAAATTTGTATAAAATTCAGTCTTCCTTCGTTTTATTTTTTTTTTTACACAGCATTCATTTACATTATTTACTATTTTTTCATTCAACTCCTTCACATGCACTACGGAATAACATTGACAGCACCTGCCCGCCCCCATACAATCCGTTGCTAGCCTTTATTTGGGCAGATGGAGTGTGTCGCTACCTATCCTATAGACAGAAGTATAACACGAGTGTAGCCAGGACAAGTGTACACGCAGTCGTTCATGACACAAGCAACCACGAACCCATATCCTAAAGAAAATCACGCGCGAACAGGTTTCGTTCGTCACAGATGTAGGCAGGTTCCTGGTAGAGTTTTTACTCACAGACGCTGTTGTTTGCCCGGGCAAGTCCAATACGCGGGAATACCCTGCGAGTATCAGAGCCACCTTCAATTTACCTTACAACCTTTGTATCAAGAGGCTCACACTCTTTGGACGTAACAGTCTCTCACGATCCATTTTGCCCGTTCGAGCAAGTGAGTGAGTAACCGGGGCGGGGGGTAAAGAATTTTCCGTCGGCTTGTAATTTTCGTGATACGTGATCGTGGTTGAACCTTTGCTCTTCATGTGTGCGTGAAAACCTGTTCTGCATAGTGTCCAATACAGAGCAGGCATCAAAGTGCCCAAAGCGCAGATTTGCACGCATAAAGGAGAATAACAAATGGACCTCCATCAAGTCGGTCGCAGAGAGAATTCAATCCGAAGTGGTACTTCCATTAGATCTGGTCTACTAAAAATGGTCTTCTGTGTGTGATTTTCCTGAAAGTCAAATAAAAGACGCACAGAAACCATGAAACTCTCGCGTACCCTGAGCGATTTTGAAGCCCTTGATGAAAAGAACCTCATTGGTTGTACTGCTGTTGTTTGGGATTGAATCTTAAAAAAGAGAATCGTAAATTGAGTTCAAATACGATTCTTCCAAAAAGTACGAAAAACTTGTTTTAATTTATTATTTTATTTAAATACAATTTGCAAAATCTCATCTTATTCCAATCTCGGACAACTTGTTTTCGGAAATTCGAAGGCCTCTTCAACAGACTTCGATCGCAGCGCTTGAGCAGTGACATAGCATGACGGGTAAACGTCAGGTCTGGAGCAGGATTTTTTCGAAGCGCTAAGTCTCAAATATTTATCTTGTTCTTAATACCTTGAGTACTTCAGTAGTTTACCGATTGTGTAACTTAAAATATGTGTTATTTTTGTAAGTGAAAGTTCAGTACAAATACTCTCAGAATCAAATGCAGTAATGTATAACGGATTTAAACACTCTTCGGCGGAAAAAAAAAACATGTGTACATCATCGAATGAAGAGATGTACGTTTATGTCGTAAGTAGCATCCTCGCTTGGGTTTCAACTGTGATGCTCGCGTCAAATATCCGAATTGAGAATTTCACTTGAGAAGATGCTAGTTCACGATGTCTCCCAAGAGACTCCACAATTCGGCTTGGCAGGTGAATCCGCACATCCACTCATTACTTGCAGGGCGCTGAATCGTTGCCACAACTTTTGCTTCCAGAATCTGCTTTCAACACCATACGATCAGTGTTGAGAAGTATGTTGGATGGAAATATATGATCCGTCTTAAGTGATTCTTTAAACTTAAACTATATTTCTCCTATACACTGGCAACCTTGTCTCCTTCCCACACTATACCATGGCACGTGCGGTTCCGTTGGCAGTTATATAAAGTATTACGGTGAAATTACAGTGAGCGGCGTCGGCGATGGTTTTTATTTCTTCCGAATTTTACGCCGAATCCGACGAAGCGATTCGGATGGCGAAGGCGACTCTATCGGAGCGCGGTCGCCAGAAGGCTGCTCTTGACAGTCCAGGAAATGGAGTCGAAGGTAAAAGCGGCGTTGCCGCCTCGGCCGCCTCCCAATTTGGGGCTCCAGATGTTGATCTTGAGCGCCTTTCCAAATTTGGTTGTGATGCAGTTAGTTCTTACGGCAATGATATTCATACTAGACTCTGTGAGTCACTGTGGGGGTGAACTTACCCATGAAGGTAGTGAGACAACTGATCAAAATGTATTAACTTCAAGACCAATAGTCATGTTACATTTTCGATATGATCTTAAACTGTTCACTGATTTCAACTAAATATTCTTGGATACTTTAATATACTATTCCTGTTGGTATCCACAACCAAATTTGAAAAAATAAACACCTTTAAAATAAATATAAATGTATTATGGAGTTACTTCATTTTGATCTGTCTTTCTGTTCAGTACAAAGAACAAAGAATTAGTAACAAAATATAATCCTGTCATATAAACTACAATAAATTACGTACATATCAACAAAAACGGTACTCACTAATGCTGCAATAACATGTTATAGTATATTAAAAGAACTACAGTTCTGTACGTATCCGTGTGAGAATAGGCAGAAAAACACAATAATTTTTTTGCATTTTTCACTCAAGTTCGAAACTGTTCCATTGTTTTTGCATTTTTTCAGTTTCTGGGTATCTGACGAACCCAGAGACATCTCTCTAATGGCCCGAAACTGCATACTTTGTTTTCAATTTCCGCGCACATTGGAATTTAGAAATACACGGGACTAATCAATCCAACATTTTGGAAATATTAATATTTGTTTTCAAGGGTGTGAAAATCATAGCGGTTGCATGACCTTCTGAAAATTTGCAACAAAAAATATATTAGTTTAAATTCATAATTCATTAAATTATTATTTATATTGTTCGTTTTATGATTGTCAATGAAGACAAAATATTATTTGACGCTTAAGAACATAAGAAGAGCATAACATTGCACTACTTTTTTGTATTTTACTCAGATGTTGTGTAAATAAAATTATTTATAAACAGACATATAAATTGTTCTCGAATCATAAATAAAATTCGCTGCATGCCGAGCTAGAAGTTGGTAGTGACATTTTCGCAGAATGTTCAGATGATATCACTGCTGGAAACGAACCTCCAGTTGTTGTTTTGCTTTGGGTATTCAGGTCGAAGTTAGTTACATCTAGCCTCCTTTTATCTTGAATCATGTCGCACTAAAACAATTTCTGGTTCTTGGGTTATAGCACAGACCTCTCTAGGTCTATGGGTTATGGGGTCTGCCCAAAGCAAGGGTCTCTGCGACAGAACTCAGAAATACAACACAAGTGATAACTTTATTTCTTTTGTAAATGAAGAAAAATGTATTTCTTTGTGAGGGGGGTACAAATTTACCATGTCGCTGGACAAGAAAAGTAATCAATCCAAAAAATTATTTTCTGGAGATCCTTTTTATTGTGAGCAGAGTCATTTATTTCACCGCCAAAGACAAGTTTTACTCTATATACCGGTTGCCTTCAGAATTGTTTTTGAAACTTTACTGGCAAAAATATATTATTTTCTAAACATATCTTCAATTAACTGAAAATGACGATTTTTAACATGTCACTTTTTTTCTGCACCGACGTTAGAGGTAAGTTTCCTTTCAAGATAAAATTACGGATGTTTTATAATATCCACTTTCATATGTAATTTTTATTATTTACTGCACTGTAAGGAATGAATAGGAATGTATTTCTATTTGTATCTAATAGTCACTTGGGAATCTACGAAGTAGTCTAAGATACAGTAAATGAGCTATTTTTGCAGACCATGACGTTTTTACGCATGACTTTCTTGGGTAGTAACACAACGATCCACTCTTCTCGCTTTCAAGGATAACTAGTAAGAGTTCCTTGCTTCGTGTTGTACAGTGTTCTGGGTGCAGTTTTTCGTCATCAATATTTCTATAGGAGAAGCTACTGTACCTGAAGGAATACGAATGTGTTCTATCTGCGCCCTTGGTGACTAAATTTGCAAAAGAACGAATCAGAATATTCATCTGTCTATGGAATATTTTTCGCTCGAAATTTCTTCAGAGTCTGAAGCCAGAAGTGCACAACCTTGTTCCCACGAAGATATTCGAATTTTGAGAGGCTCGAACATGTCATATTTATTTGTAGATTTTTTTACTAGACCTTCTGAAGTTTTAATTTTGTGTAACATATGGTAGAATTTTAATTTAATTGTATTTCCATTTCAATTTTTGCAAGAATCACTTTTAAAAGTCTATTAATACGTACAAAGTTCTCAGAAGTAGTGAATTACAAGTTTCAATGACAAATGATAATATCTTAATTATTTTGTAGTTTTTGGAGATCAACACTGGATTTAATTTTCTCATGTCTTTTCAAAGCTTTGCCGTACAAGAAATGTCCCTTAGTTTATGTCTATCAGAAACTTCTAGTGTGACATTACTTGTCCTGAAAAATAGTTAATATATTATCTGTACAACGCCAGAAACATAGTTCTCATTTTAGTTCACTATATATGACCTTCAGACAATAAATGACAATTATTGAATAGACGTTAGGAACAAATATTGAACAAAATCCTCTGATATTTGTCTAGTCTGTTACGATGTCAAAATTTCAGTTTATGTCGTTAGGTTTAAGGAAAATATAAATAGGTATGTGAAAAAATAATGTAAATTTAATAAGATAGATCAATTAAGTATTAAAAGGAAGTTTGGATATCAAATTATTGGCTAACGTTTTTATTTTGTGAACTAGCAACTTTTGGTAAAAAAAAAGGAAAAGAAGCGAAATCTAACTAATATTGAAGAATACACGAGAGGCATTTTTGAAGGGAGAAGAAAGACGATATAAGATGTGAAAATAGATAGAGTATACCGAGATATAGTAATTTTCTCTACAAATTTGAGATTTCTTGAAATGATACGCTGTATACCATCTCAGAATTGGTCCTAGTATTTTTGAGTTTTATAAAGGAGGTGGTAATGAGAAAGGATAGCGAGAATATTTTTTAGGAAGAATAATCTGTTTGCACGTAATAAAGTGAGAAAAATACCCTTGGTAGTCTTCTAATTAAACGAGAGTTTGTGGATTTCATTCCATTAATTTCAGTCGCAGTTTTTTGTTCTGTAGCGATATGACAAATGGCGAGTGTGAGTAAAGATAATCGCTTACTCAAGGGTTTGTGTGCAGAATATTTCCTACTTTATTTACTAAAAATTATCTCTGTCCTTTGCGTGTCTTCATATTGCCTTTATCATTTTCTGAGTAGTGGTATGTGGGCGACATCCACACAACTTTACTTAACTTTAGTTAATCGTAACTTAATTCTATGGCATCAACCTTAGAAATAACTGATTTTGTGGTGATCAAAACTAAAATCAGAGACTTTATCAACAAGAAGGAGGTAGACTTTATTGCTGCAAATATGAGCATATCTTGTGCTATTGAAATAGTGCTTCTTATAACTGTTTTCATCAGTATAGTATCAAAAAAGTAATTCGAACGTGCCTGGGGACGAAGTCGGAAATTAAAAATGGATTAACAGTAAGAATTCGGATGACAAATGTGGAAGGAAATAAATTGTTCAACTTAGAAATGGCTTTTTCTAAAAAAAAAAAAATATTTTCTTCCTATTCGGCAGTTATGCCTTTCAGAGGTTTGTACATTTTTATTTTTTAATACATAGATTTGGGCATACACCTTTCACTCGTATCTTACTAGCTAATTTACAGGATTTCATAATTATTTTCTAATACATACATCTAAACAATTATACATACAATACACAAATTTTACAATACATTATTCATTCTTAAATCTAGATACACTCTGTACATACATTCAGAAATTATCGTTTAATTTGGAATGAAAATTTACATATTTAATATATATTATTATAGTGAATATTTACTTTTTATGGGGGTTTTAACATGTCCTTGGGATATCGTGAGCGTATTCTTTTGGGACTGTTTAATGTTTTCTGGCCTTTTCTATGACGAATTATGTCTACAGGGGTTTTCACTTAATTGTAAATCATAGAAAACGAACCAACAAGAAGAGCAGCGCAGCAGCTCTAACAGTCCAAGGCCTCATGCACACTTGTGTGTGTTGTTATTTTGATGGTCTTCAAATTTGTGGGACTTAGAATAACAGTTCGTTAATTTTAATTTAATGAATAACCGTTATTGCTATTAATTGTGTAATTCATAATGTTTTTAGGTCGGGAAATTAAAATTCCTAGGAAATGATCGTGAAATGATTTGATGTATATTTAATTATGCACATTTTTAGATAATTTTTAGATGTTGGGCCAAATGTGACTATCTCGCAGATAAAGGTAATAAAAACCTACTAGGCTTTATCAACCTTATCGTCATAACTGTCGAATCCAATAATATACTACAAAGAGAAGTCATTAAGTTGTAAAAATTAATAAAACTTTTCATGGAATCATTATCAGTAACAGGAAATTAATTTTTTGTGAAGTTAAATTACTGATTATGAGCAGTCTTACTACATAATATATTCCTTTTTATTTTCGGAATTATCCTCTCTTTTTGGCAATCTGCATTTATTTCAATTCATTAGAATGGGCTTTTCAGCGAAGTGCTAAGCAGCAGTAAGTGCGGCAGTGAAATCGGACCCACGGGAAAACTAGCAATATATTCATTACAACTGTCAAGCTAAAAGGGGATTTCAACTTTCTTTTCTCTTTGCCAGGGTCGCACAAGCGAAGTGCATCTACCGCTTGCAGGAGAGCACAGACAAAGCAATAGGAAGCGGGGGGGGGGACATGACGGAGTAAGAGAAGCGGAACAAGTTGAATTGCGAGACGCCGCCGCCGGGAGGATTGGGCAGTCGGAGAGAATTGGATGAGACACAGTCGGACAGACGGGAGGGGGCGGGGCTGGGCGGGGCAGAGGGGAAGCCCAACGACTGCAGAAACGTTGGCTGCCGCGTGCATGGGAGAACTGCAGCGATGCATCGGGCCAACGGGAGCCGCGGTGACCTCCGGGCGGGGGCGTGGGGGAGTCCTGGCGTCCGCCGTGCCGCGCCGCGCCGCCGCATTCTCGCCCTGAAATAAACTGGGCGAGCGGTAAACAAGCGCGAGTGCTCCGTCGCCCGCGGCGGCGGCCGCCCACGGCGAGGACGGGGCGTGCTACCCTGCCGCGCCCACGACCCCGCCCCACCCCCACCCATCCCGACCACGCCTCGCTTTTAGCTTTGCGTTCGACCCGACCCGACCCGTCCCGCCCCGCCTGGCCTTCTTCCCACACCGAACGGTCATCTCTCCTCAACTCTGTGCTCCGTTCTCACACTCGTTCCGTCCCCGGCCGGCTTACACCCAGTCCTCTACACCCTTTGTCCATCGACTTAAATTTCCTGCTTCATCCCGTTCCCCTCGCACCCCACGTTCGACCATATTACACTCCCCTCCGTTCACATTTTGTGTATCCAAACATCGTTTTCTCCCTCCCTCCCCTTTCCGTCACATCGCGGCCCTTTCCCCTTACTCTTCCCCATGTCACGTTCCCTCTTCTCATCTACATTCCCTCTTCTCCTATCTCCTCCCATCCCTTTCTCCTCCACTCCGAGTAAAGTCTCTTCCCTTACTCGTATCAATTTATCTTTCCCTCCTTTCCTTCACATCTTCACTTCTCTCGCGTCATTGCTGCTACTCTCTCTTCGCCCCCCCTTCATTTGTTCCTTCCCTCCCCCCTCTCGATCCATTCTTCGCCACGCATCTCTTCCCGTCCCCGTCCTCCCCGCCCCGCGCTCCCTGCCGCTCCCTTCCAGCCGCGACCGGGAGCGGTAGCTCAGTGCATCAACTGATGTCACTGCAGCGCCTCTGACCGGGAGGCCCTATGTTCGAGTCCTCTCTGAGGCAGGATTTTCGACACTAGCTTTTCAGCTAGGTCGAATTCAGTCGCTGTCTGGAGGAGAATTCTAGCGGCCGGCTGCTCTGATCGGTAGTTTTCCGTGGGTTCTCCGATCAACACCAGGCGAATCCCGGAGCAGTACCTACCAAACGGGCCACGGACCGCACGCGATCTGCCCTTCCTCTTCCTTGTCCTATCCTCTCCCCTTACACACACACACACACACTTACACTAACATGCAATACACTACCACATATTCGGGAGGCCAGTCGGGGGCTTAGAGCTTGTCCCGGCTGGGGCGGCGCCCCGCTGGTGGGAGAGTCCTGGTTAGGGGGAAACCCCACTAGCTGACGGTAGGTCGGCGCCGGATCTCGCCATCCAGCGGGGATAGATCACCGCGCATATCCCGAGAAAAAATATGCACTACACTAACGGGACTAATGACCAAAGCATTTGACGCGCCCGGAAACACGAAAAAATGAAATCAAATCAACCTTTCCAGCCGCCTCCGTGACCCCGTGCGGTATTGAAATGGCTGCGCCGCGCGCTTTCGTGTGGCTGGTCGCGTGGCCGCGCTCGCCATGTTGCTCCACTGCCCTTTGGGGTCAGCTTCGGTGGCTGGCGTGAGAGTTCGTTGGGCCGCCTTCATCAGATCTTGTACTGGTACGCGGAAAGAGAAAGAAAGGTCTTTCGCAACGGGCGGCACCTGGTGGGGTTGCGTGAAGAGTAGTTCGGTCTTGAAATCCCTCTCTTGTCAAACTATCAGAGAACTGATATGAAATTGGCAGAAAAGATTAGTGATTCTGGCGAAAAGCACATAAAACATTGAACTCGGTACAAAATTGTGTTATATTCCTCTACTTGTACTAGTTGTACACTACCACGACTTATTAGAATACTGTGCTGATTGAAATAAAAAAAAAACAATAAATGCTTCACTGATGAAAATGAGGTGTACTTTTTGAGGTACATCAAACACAATTTTGGAAGTTTGCGCTCTTCCCGTACACTTCTTACAGTAACTCCTGTACTTATTATGTAATGTGTAGAATGTTTCTTAGTAGAACTCCTTACCAGCGAAAATTAAATCACTAGACAGATGTCCAGTGTATGCGTGACTTCGTTATTTGAGTTAAGAAGGAAAACGGAGGGGGAGAGAGGGAGAAAGAGCGCGGTTAAGAAATGGAATAAAGAGTTCTTTCAACGAAAGTATAAAAGCGTCTTTCATCGGGATGTAACTCACAATTGGCATGAAAACTTTTTTCTTAATACTGTGTTATATGTGTTATAACTTAACTCTACCAAACAGAGGAAAGAAAAGCCATTATTAGCAACCGGCTTCCGTTAAGGATATCAGTCCGCCCTCTATTACATGTAATTGAAACAAATGAGTTGTACTTAAAGATGTTGCACGAGTATACATATTCTAAGAAATGGTATTCCTTGTTAATATGAATTTTTAGAATAAAAAAAATTGTGTTACGAAAAGTATTGAACGATGCACGGCCGATAACGCAAATAGCAAACTTGGCTATCACCTCGAGTTACAAACTTTAAGCACGTGTTATTTGCCATTCATCGGCCAAATGACATTAATAATTGTAACGTATGTGCTTCAAATAATACAAAAACGAGCGCTCCCTCACAAAGAATTTCGTCATGAGTCAAATTAGCATGGCTTCTAATGGCGAGAGTCATCAAAGAAGTTCTGAAAAAATGAGAGAGGCAAATTACTTCATGAATTAACATCGAGATATTCACGTACCATTCTCAAGGAATGTCGAGGCCGCCTTTTTAATATTGGAAATATTCTACCAACGGCCATTTTTTTCTATGAGGATGCTCATCCCAGTAGAATTAAAAATACGTCTCTGATTCTATAAATCCTTAAGTCTGTACCGATATTGCCGTCATACATCAGGTCTGGCGCTACTGGGATACTAAAAAGTATACTTCTAAGGGGAGGCGGTTTCTGCAGCTGGGCCATAAGTAAACGAAAGTTAAAAAAACTTAATGAAAAATGACTATCTTACTTCATTTTTATTGTAATTAATATATTGAACATTTCACCATCTGGTAAGCGTTGGAAGTTTAACAATTACATTGGAATATGTTTCTCCGTAGATTATAAGCACGATATAATATTATTACACATTATATTTTGACTGTTCAAAGAATTAGACGGCCCCAGCCGAGATTCGAACCTGTATCGCCCGTAATACGCCCAGTTGCTCAAACCAGTTCCTCAGTGAAATGTCCAGATAAAATAACATCTCTAATTGACGAAAAAATACTTTACAATAGCAATGTACTCTCGTCCAAATTGGGTGCCAGTTCTTTACAATTTCTTGCATAATCTGTTTTCTAGAGTGAAGGTTCCAAAAAATGTGGAATTAGAATAGTAGTAAGAATACAATCGCGTGAAAAGTTGTTTGCGTGCATTGCTACTAATTGTCCTTGTACAAATGGTTTTTGCGTTTCGATCTTTTTCACCCAATCTTTCATTGAATGTGGATTGCCAAAGACGATTTCCATTGTAGGGCCCTGAAGGCTACAGTTGCGGCGTATACGAAGGTTCTTGAGTGTGCGCAAGAGAAAGCGATAACTGGAACATGAGAAATCGTGTGAAGGAAAGGCTGGTAATAGAAGGACATGGAAACGACGAAACCATAATGCTCGACAACACTTCCTTATTTTGGTCCAAAACGACCTGAACTCGTACTAGAGATTGGAGTCTTAAAAGGACGAAAAGCAGCTTCGAACTATATTGAGGTTTTGAGATCATTCCTTCGACCCAGTACATTTTTTTCTCGTGGTCTCTTTTCTCAAGTTTTTTTTAGACGTTTTCAATTGTACATATGTGTCATTTAAATAAGGCTGACGCAACCTAAAACTGATTTGGAATCCTAAAACGATATTTACCTTAATTTAAAGTGACAATTCCCCACACATTTATTGTAGAAGTGCTAAACAATAGTGTTATACACATTAGAGTTATAGTACGTTAGTACTATAACTATAATACACATTAACCTTTACGTTATGCGCGTTTAAGTCGTACTTGATTTTGTTTATATCAATATATACATTATGTTTTTATCATGAATTTTGACTTACGATGGTTGCAACGGAACCGAAAACACATTTTGCTAAATTGAACATAGGCAGGTCTTCTGATGAGATTGTCTGGGTCAACTGATGAAAACATTTTTTCGGCGTACAGGAAAAGAGACAAATCTCATTTACGTAAGTTTCTAATTAAATAAATAAGTTTAGAACGTAGTAAATTTTTACTAGCAAAAATTTCACTGAGATAGTTCGCAAGTCACATGATAAATAAATGAAAATACCGCGACCGTCTTTGACCGCGAAAAACTGTTTCGCTCAGGATAAAACCTGCCGCAGCAAAATGACAGTATTTTACAAATCCCTTTTCTTATGTTCCTACGGTATACAGCGCATCCCTCCTATTAAATGCGTACAGTAGTTGTGCGAAAGTAATTATTGGCGAGAGAAGCAAGTTTGTTACACCTCCAAATCTTGCGGAGCGCAGAAGAGGACTGAGCTGAATTTCACTCTGAAGTCTACGTTCCAGTCCCTTAGGTCTAAAGGTATAAGAGAGAAGACTTCGACAGAGGCACATCTCGCCTGGTAGGACGAAAATAGTCGGAGGCGCTGTCCAAACCAAACGAAAGCGCCACTTTCTCTGGAGCCGGTTTGTGTGCTGGGTGGCCTCGACGAGATTCGCTCTTCGACTGGATTAATCAGAGAAGTCCATACATTTCTCAGCTTAATTGATGCGAATTTTTATGATCTGAGTTATTTAACTAGAGTTCAATGTATGTAAATAAATTTCTCTCGTATCTTTATTCTAATTGCAAATGGTGATTTTATAGTTGATGAAATAACTATGAATCTTAACTATATATTCTTACGTTGCTAAAAATTAACTTTTGCTTACGATATAGGTTTATCTTTTAGTCTCGAAGTGAGGATATACGGTCGAATTTATAGAAGACACTTACGGAATAAGGAACTCCTTAAAGCAGCACGTGATTGCGTAAAATAAGTGGTCACTTGCAGAGGTCCGTAATTCATAGACGTTCCACAAGAACGCGGAAAGAGTGCTTTCTTAAGTGATCGAAAACGTGGTAGTGTTAATTTCACCAGCTATTTCTTGGGGAGTTACCACAACGTGTACACACTCAATACTTTTCGAACAAAAGCGTCCAATTTGATGTACGCGCTTTCCAAATCGTTAGAAATGGTACATTTCCAATGGACTGGCCAGGTTTCTGAGGAGTCGTTTTGTGGGAACGTATGACATATTTAATATGTAACTTAAGTTCTACGTATCTTTTGTTGAATCTTCATATCTTGGGTGTTAATTTCCGGAGGATGTGCGCAATCCGAATGTAGTTCCGTCTCTCACCGCGTGTAATCTGGATCCGGGGCTTGGCCGTCTCGTTCCGTAGTGGCTGAGACTTGCGTGAGATGTTCTGGAGATGTTTTTTAAGCGCGTATTTGCCAGAACTTGGATACAGGAGGAGGGTTTCTCAACGGCGGGCGTGCTTCTGAAGTCTGTCCAAATAGACGGTCGGGTTCAGTAGGCGAACATCTGCCACTCGTCTGCGCCTTCATTATTCGCTCCCCCCTTTCGTCTACAGCATGCGTATACACACACACACACACCCACACACACACACACACACACACACACACACACACACACACACACACACACACAATCCATAATGCATCGTCAGTTACTCTACATCGCTGGTGCAAAAGTTTAGAAGTTGATGACTGTAGAGAAGCTTTGAAATGAAGTGAAAGGGTGACACGTAATAGACTATACCCGACTTACATGTGCACTTTTTTAATTTTTCGCTGAGTGTAATATTAGGATATAATCCAAGGGCGGATGAAAAAAGTATTTCGGGAGAGGAGAGGGGAGATTTCAGCTCCAACCCTTAAATATTATTTGAAAAACATGTTTGTTTGAAATAAAAAAATTGTAATGAAAATACTACTTTAGATACGATGCAATTAATGCTTCCATTTTGTAAAAAGGAATTCAAAGTAATTTCGAAAAGAGATCGCATTGGGCCCCCATGATTTCCCACCTTCAGATCGCCCCGGATATTAGTGAGGCTAGAGACTACTAAGCTTTGCCTTGTGGAAACGTTTCTCTCTCAAGAGTGATAAATTACAATTGCCTAATTTAAGGAGTGTTATTGTTCATTTTTATACACATAATAACAATATGAATACGAGCGTTTCCAAACCGCTTTATTAATAGCATGTTGCCAAATAGTCTCGACAATCACCGGGAGCGGTAGCTCAGTGCACCAACTGATGCCGCTGCAGCGCCCCTGACCGGGAGGTCCTAGGTTCGAGTTCTGACGGCGGCAGGATTTTTGGCACTAGCTTTTCAGCTAGGTTGAATTCAGTCGCTGTCTGGAGGAGAATTCTACGGGCGGCTGCTCTGATCGGTAGATTTCCGTGGTTTCTCGGGAGCTTAGAGCTTGTCCCGGCTGGTGCCCGGCTGGTGGGAGAGTCGTGGTTGGGGGTAACCCCACTAGCTGACGGATCTCGCCATCCAGCGAGGGAAAAATCACCACCATCTCCCGAGAAAAACATGCACTACACTAACAGGACTAATGACCGAAGCAGTTGACGCGCCCGGAAACACGAAAAAACAATCAATCAATCAATCTCGACAATCCCGGAAATAGAATGAAGTGCTTCTCCATTGCACTTTTCCTCACTTCGGACACTTATTGACCTCGCCCTGCGATTGTTCGTCCAGTCGTATCTCCATCGTCGCCGACGTCATCTTAGCCCGGTTTCAGTCAGTGCGTGCGCCGCCGCCCCATTCCATCCCCTTCCCTCCCCCAGTGCTCAGCTAGACAATTTTTGGCGCGGGGCAATGCTGAAACGTAGCCCCTTCCCCTGCCCCGCCCAAAAGAAAATTTAAAATGTGGAAGTTGTGTAAAGAAACTATATGAGCTACGTTCTTTCAACAATTAATGAAAATTATGTTTAGGCTAGGAAACGTTTTTGGAATTATATATTTTAATAATTTTTTTTAAAAATTTAAATATTTTCACGGTCAGCTTATAACACTAAAAATTATTGTTTATGTAGTTTTTATTTCTAAAATTCATGAACTAATAAATATGAATTTCAGTAGAACCTATTTTAATGTTAGCGTCATTTGATTCCTTTCATAGTCATACCTTGTACGTAATGACTGTAATTAACTATTTAAGGTAAAAAAATTAATTGAAAATTTTATGTATGAAGCTATTGTCTCGCGACTTATAAAATTACGATAACTATTTTCTCGAGTTCTAATTTCTTACATTATTTTCCCATTGTCAGGCTCCATTGACTTGAGGGGCTCCGGATTTTGATTGTTAGCGATTCCGGGCGCGTCAACTACCGAGGTCTTTAGTCCCGTAAGTGTAGTGCATGCTTTTCATCGGCCGGTGCCGGTGATCTCCGGCTAGATTGTGAGATCCGACCCTGACCTACCGTCGGCTAGCGAGATTTTCCCCAACCAGGTATCTACCACCAGCGGTGTACCGCCCTAACCGAGAAAAGCTCTAAGCCCCCAATCAGTCTCCCGGCATTTGTGGTAGTGTAGTTCATGTTAATGAAAGTGTGTGTGGGTAAGGGGTGAGGAAAGAGGAGGAAGAGGGAGGAAAGTCGCGCGCAGTCCTTGGCCCGTTTGTTAGGATACTGCTCCAGCACTCGCCTGGTGTTGATCGGAGAAACGACGAAAACCTACCGATCAGAGCAGCCGGTCTCTAGAATTCTTCTCCAGACAGCGGCTGAAATCGATGCAGCTATCTGGATAGTCTCAAAAATCCTGCCATCGTCGGGACTCGAACGCTAGGACCTCCCGGTCAGAGACACTGCAGTGATATTACGCCCCGGGCGATCACCCGGTCTTCCCTTTCCTAGCGCCGGCACTGCCCTTTCCTTCCCTTGCGTTTCCTTCCACCCATTCTGCTCCGCGACGCCCCCGCTTCCTTGAGAGCGTCGCGGCGTGCAGCGTCGGGAGATGAGTAACGCCGGGGGCGGGCGGGGCGGGGCGGGGGCGGGGGCGGGGCGGGGGCGGGAACGGGAGCGGGGCGGGAGTGGGGCGGGGACGGGGGCGGTGCATCCAGGCGTCTGCGCCGCCGCCTCCGTCGACCCACATCTACGGAAGGTGAGTGCCCCGGGCGGCGGATGTCGACCCCAGCGCTGCGAAGCTCTGCGCGGGGCGCAGAAAAAGACAGAGCTCCGCGCCTGCTGCGCCGCGCCGCGCCGCGCCGCCCTGCTGTGGACGTGTGAAGGCTGACTCGGGAAGAGGAGAGCTGCCGGGAGGGGGGGGGCGATAGGCAGAATAAATAAGACGTTATCTCGTTATCTGCCGTTTAAAGCCAAACGGTTCCTTTCCTTATCCGCTGATGGAAGGACTGCCAAGCAACGCGGAAAGTGACGAAACTTGTAATTGAAGTGCACTTGGGAGATTGCTTCGCACTGTTTATTCCGCCCTGATTACCTGTGTGGTGAAGGTGCAATTTGTGGGAAGGTAGAATATATTTTTTTGTTGATGCGCTTACGACACGGTGTAACTGAGTGTATAACGTTGGAAATGGCGGTGTTTCGTATTTTGAATTTACGTAGTGGTTTGTATAAAATGAAAAATGTATGAATAATGCAGAACATTATTATTCCCAAAAATTTGTTACAAAAAAAATTGAACCCAACTTTTCGTAATTTAAGTTCATACCAGTATCTAACAGAATGACAATCTTGATTCACGAGGTTTGTATTTTACTCTTCTTTTATGTAACACATTTAATTTTTTAAAATCGGTCGGCAAGTAGCGTTCAATTCTTCTCCGTTTTTAACGTAGTTTTAAACTTGCACTCGTATTTAGAAATTACATATTATTGACCAAATACAAAACTGTAATTGGAATTTTAAAGAGTTCAAGGGCAAGTTTTTCTGAAATGTAATTTACCCCCAATGGAATTTTATAACTTATCTTATAACTATTTGTATTTGTAAAGAAATGCACAAAATAAAAATGAATATTCGTTTTTTTCTAACGAGGTATCTGCGGGAAGTATCTTCAAGATGGAATATGGCACGGTTTTCGCGTCTTTCTCGGTCGTGCCGCTAGAACCGCTTGATCTGCAGCACTGCCTTGATACGGTCGCAATTATGTGAAATATTGCGGCAGGACCAATAAAGAGGAAAAAAGTCGTGCCATATTCCATCTTGGAAATACTACACTCGGATGCCACTACAGAAAAACCCAAGTATAGTAATATAATTTATTAAGCTCGCAGTGTCTTGTAGCAGTAACGTAAAATGAAACATCGAAACTTGTAATTGTATGTGTACAAATTTAGGCTATCAGCACAATGTGAGATAAGAACGATATGTATGTGTACTTAAACTTCCGTGAAGTTCGTAGCAATTTAATTATAGATGCAGTACTGTAATGGCATTCGAGAGCAATTCGAATGAGAGGAAATTATTTTGGAAATAATCTTATCAAAAGTAAACTTTATAAAGTTTGCCAGATGTTTTCTAACAAGTTTCGATAAATGGACTAGGAGTAACCTACTCTAATGAACACATTTATAACCCTTTTCTTAGCAGATAAAAGTTTGCGGTAAATTTTCTCCCAACGCACGGCCGTGCAAAGTTTATTATTTGATATTGGGATCATCAATCTAAATTTTAAATACCGTTACAATTCTGTCATATCCAGTATATGTGCGGAATGTATATTCTCAAATACTTGTTTTAAGAGAGTTTTTTTTTAAACTTTTTCACTCTCAAAAAGAATAAGAAAAAACAGCAATTCTTCTTCAGTCCTGTCATTCATTTTCAGAAAACGAAATCCCATTTCTGAATATCGACCGTATTTTTCCATCATTTCAGATGTAAGTATAAGCATTTAGCAGCCAATTATGTGTGATATTTTTCCGTACGCCGAGACTACTCCCAAGAAAAACGCGCACCAGTCAGTTCCATCCAGATCGTGACATATGGCAGTGAACTTCATAAGTATGAATCTCCAGCATGAACATTATCGGAAGCGTATCATGTATTCAATTCCACGGATCAGCGTGTAACTCGGACCAGGAACATTTTTAACCGAAACGGCCTTCAACAATTTGCAACGATTTACAAACAGGTATACCATTCGCATTTTAAAACCCATCAGAGAAATGCCCAAGTTTTACGTTTATCGAATATGAGTGCTATATCTAGTGTGTCTCAGCATAAATGATACAAACTTCTAGAATGTGTAGAACGGTCGAAAATAATAACTTTTCGCCAATGAACATGTAGTGGGAAATTTCATATAACAGAATTTCATAAGCCTTTTCCACCTGATTTATACGCCCGCATCTGTGCAAATTCTTATGCACAGATGTTCGGCAAGTGACATTCTTATGCAGTCAAGGAGAGTTCATGAACCTGCCAAACATTTGTGCATACGGGGTTTGCTTGAAAATCAGGGGCAAATGCTACATGCATAATTGCATATAACTCCTTTATATTGAATGTCCCATTGTTACCATTACCAAAAAATTATTTTCGACCCCCCTACATGCCCTAGAACTTTGCAACAATTCTGATACAGCCGGCTTGGATAGCAGAGGTCGCCAAGAGTGAAGTGACGTAGCTGCCTCTTGTCTGAAGGGCGCGGGTTCGAATTCCTCCCGGGGCGTGGATATTTGTGTGTCCGTATTCGAATATGCGAGATCTGCAACGGTTACCCTCCCCCAAAAATTACAAAACCAATTTTACTTACAATGGTCGCTACATTACCTTAGTAGTTAAAAAGCGACCTTCAATAATTATTTAAAAAATTGTGATACTCTGTATTATCGAAACAAATGTGAATGTTGGTTGTAATTGATTTTTTTTCACTCTAGAAAACAGTATGGAGTTCTTCTTCTGTCCCAGACTATTTCATTCACGTTCGTAAAACTAAATTCCGTTCACGGAGTATCGAGCACAGGGACCAACGGTATTTGTCAAAGCAATTCATAGTTAAAAAGAGCGTGTCATTCTCGTGTTCGCCGAAACCGCTTGGTCCGACTTCGCTCCCCAGTCAGTGGCCTCGAGATCGTGACATGTCCATTACATCTGTCTCCGCCGGCGTCACCACTAACGGAGCACGCGTTTGTGCGGAGCGCACGTCAATGGCACGGAGCTCCGTTTGAAAACACGACGTCCGAGCGGCGGGATTAAGCTCTCGTCGCCGAGGAACTTTCCCTTTCGTGTGCCCAGGTGCGAGGCTCCGTGCTGGCCCTCGGATGAAAGCTTCGTGAACAAGGTAGCTACATACACGTGCTGGGAAGAGCGAACAAACGTCACGGCCGGAGCGAGGGAAAAGCATAAAATTGGAAAGAACGTGTGACTCTGAAATGTGTCCGGAAGTGACTGAGGAATCCTCGAAAATAAAAGTGAGATGACACGGCGAACTCTCTCCTTCCGGAAGAGCCGAAAGTTTGTTTTCAAGTGTTATAGATTTCTAAGCTTGAAAAATCCGGTACACCTACGGTTTAGTGAACAATTTGTAATTTTTTATTGTAGGTTTATTTGCAACGTTTGTAAAGTGTTATGTACAATATATGTTATAGTCAGTGGGTATTAATTTCAAGTTAGATTTAGACTAGTATATTAGCACCCCGAAAAGCAAGACTGCAAACCATGTTAAAGCAATAAATGAAAATAACATCATAATGATAAAAAATAAAATCGATAATAATGATATCGATGATGATATTTCTCTTTATTAATGATCAGGCTCATGACATAGATTTTTTATTCCATCTAACCTCCTAATATATTTTTATCATTTTAAAAATTACAACTAAGTTAGCTGAGGCAAAATGTTAATATTTATTTTTGGACAGGCAAACTTGGTACCATTCCGGCATACGCTTGAAGTCAATAAGTAAAGACAGAAAAAACAAGTTAAAATGTTTGCTGAAAAGCAAGGACATTAACAAAAATAGAAAAATTAAATGCAAAAAGTAGAAAAAATCCTATTGTATTATAATGTAATTTAAAACATGAATATACAATAGCATTACACGAAGTATGTTACGTCCTAAAATATAATGCAAGGACATGAAACGCATGTATTCTTTAAACATTACTTTCCAAGTAAAATTTTATGATCGTGAGAAAATTTGTACCATTGACCATAATTAGCGAAAAACCTGGAATAATATATATTATAGTTGATTGCAATTAGGCCTACATGCCATTCACATTTGATATAGCGCCCTTACAACACTTCGACCGTCTCATCTAATTTAACCTAATTTCTGTATGAACTTTAGATTCTCGTTACTACCGTGCTTAATTTTGAGAATACTGCCACAATACCATTTTTCTTTTCCTTTTCTGAAATGAACAAAAGCCAACTCAAATGGTAATGTGAAATTCCCAGTTCTAAAGGACGACGACAGGCGTTATAGCAATTGCATTTTACTTTCGCGCACATTCTCTGAAACGACTTAAGTTCGCTCCATCGCGCCTCTTGTCGATTGTTCCATTCATAAAAAAATGGAAGACACCAAAGACATTTCCTCTGTCGGATACACGCTCAAGCGAAACTATTTTCACTTCCTGAGATTTGTTTTGTAGATTCCTTTCATTGTAAAAACGAATTATAGAATGACGGCGCTATTGGGTTGTTGATTGACGCACAAAGGACCAACTACGAAGAAACATGTGACGATGAATAAAAGTCGCTTATAGAGCAGAAAAAGAGGATCGTACGTAAAATGTGCAAACATTTGAACTGTTATCACGACGCAGTAGCATTGTACTTCGCTCCGAAAATAATAATTTGCAGGTTGCATTCATTGCTTCTCGTGCACAAGTTTTTTGTGTGCCATTAATGACTGTCACCTTTTTGCTCTATGCGTTTGTAGTTTTCTCGGATGGTCGTTTCTGAAAGTCACCCTCAACTCCGACTCATCGTCATCCATGAATCTTTTCCATTTCCTGGGGTAATTACCATAGGTGCTTTGGAAATTGTCAATAAATCACCGACTCGCGAAACGAGGAGGGGATTTATCCGAGAATTTCGAAAGCACGAGTGGTATTTAACAGGACTATTTCCTCGTATGAAATTATGTTCAAAGAGTTCCAAATGCGCCAAATATTGAAAATAACAAAACAATGTTCAAATCGAAGGGGTATGTTATAATAGGCCTTCAGGCGCGATTTATTGAACATCGAGATAGCGTTCGATGTATACTAAGGTAGATGAGTTACAGTTTAAGATTGGCCAATAGGCAGAAGCAGTAAAAAAATAGAATAGAAAAAGCGAAAAACTTTTCGAAATACACCCCCCTGATTGGGGCATTTATAGTTACACACTATTAGTTTTAATTTCACGAGTGGAATAGAAATGCATAATAGTTATTTCAGGCCGCAGATCGCTTGGAATGGCAATGACAATGGTGTGCGTCGTGTATACGTTTCATATGACTCAATTGAAAAGCATCTATTACAAAATATGTGTTCATTATGTGTGATGGTACTTTGGAGGTTGCTGTTATTTTTGGAAGTGCGCGGTAAATGACTTTTGTGAGTGCGGTTGATAAAAAAAACGAGGAAAGAGTTGTACAAAATAAACGTCTCTTGATTCATAGCTAAAAGTAAAATGGAACAGGAAAGAAAGTGGCAATGTTGGAAATAATTTCGATTTGCGTCGAGTAAACAAAGAATGTTTTTTCAAAAAATTTCCATAAGACTAAGAAGGAAAACCAAACGTTTAGTTGTATGAAATAATTCTTCTCCATTGTTTTTCCTATATTTGGTAGTATTAGGTACCCGGTTGTAACAGTTTTGAGACTTCTTTCCTTGTATTCATGTGAACGCGTAAGGATAAAAGTTTGAGCTTCTGAAACTCCAAACAAATATGTCATTTAATAATTCGTGGCGCAACCTGGCACAACCAGGACCCGAGGATTGCAGTGTAACTGGCCCAACCGCGGTCAACACGAGAGCTTCAATTACAGTGCTTACCTCTTGACCACTGCGTGCTACCTTTCAATTAGATACTTCAAATTAACGTCACGAAGCTGAGTCAGCCGAAATTGAGTCACCACTGCCTGCCAGTAAACAAACGAGTACACTTTTCGAGTGTGAGTACCAAACAACGTACTCCAAATTTCAAAGGCGACTACTTGATACCCTCGAGGGAAAGAAAGGTTAGGACTACGTCACAGCCGGGGCAAACCCACGGTCTGATGCTGAGTATATTTACAGCTGGGAAAATAATTTTAGGTTTTGAAGATTTTAGTCGAGATAAGACAAATAATCTTATTAATTACAATTATATAGATTTGAATCGTAAAATCACAAGAAAAACTGTCTTGTGTGTAGTAACAAATTCACAATGCAGAGAACAAAGGGAACAGTAAAATAACAGTAGTGGCACATACGTTTCAGGACGAACTGTACTCTGCCAGGTTATGATACTTAACTACAAGAAAAAGGTTCACTGCACTACTATGGAAATATAACATTTAGCATATTTCCACCAAGTCTTGCGTTGTAGTTTTATTTCTTCTGTTTCCCAGTGGTAGCCATTAAATAGTATGCATGCTCGTCGCATTAAACAGATTGTGCGTGCCGTAGGAAGTTGGTACACATCTTGATTCAAAGGCAAGGGTGTGAGCTTACTCGTTTCCTAGCATTTTCTCCACAAATCACTGGGGACTCTGAATGAAAGGACAGTATTAAAAGATATGACCCAACATTCAATAATGCTGTAATTGTAATACTAAAAAATAATACATTTGACACAGCCAAATAGAGAAAGTATTTGGAGAGGGTGTGTGATTCTAGTAAAGTGGTTTGTGATATATCGCTCAGAAAACTGCAAAATGTCGTAACCCACAAAATTGATAAAATTGAGATTTTGACATCAACATATTCCTTGTCTAAGAATATACATTCTTACAAAATATCATGTTCCAAAAATAATATTTTCCTTCTTAATTTTGTAAAAAAATGTAGAGTAATAACAAATTGTAAATTCAGGCAAAATGTTGAGTGCCACATCATTTAAAAACAATTCAAAATATCAAATTATATTCATTAAAATGGAAAAAGTATGAAATAAACGACGAAAATAAATTTAAATCCAGTCTAACTTAAAAATATAAATGCTCATTCAGATTTTTAGCTATACTGTAAAATTTAGTTCTTGTCGATAACGACATTTTTCAGTTTCATGGGCGATATGCAATATCGTACGGATCAGGCGGAAAAATCATCCACCGCATTAGAATATCAGCTCGACTTTGTATCACAGTAGGCGCGAGTCCAACAGCTGCGCAAGGGCTAGGGACACAGGGGAAGACAAGGAGTAATTCGAGAAATATGTGCAGGCTATTGCCGAAGAAGGAGTTGATCACTTCGATACAAATTGTACGATTGAGAAGAAGGGAATATTGAAACGTGCAATTCATTTAATTTAGTTAAAAAGTACGCGTAGTAAAACCTGTTCGGGACCTTGAGAGAGAAATGGAGTACTACATAACGAAAACTAATGTCTCATTTGAAGATAGTTTGAATAGACACGAAAGTGTATCAAAAAACTATCGAGACGGTTAATTTGAAAATAGGCAATGCATTACATTTTTAATTAATACATGATTGTTAAAAGCTGTTATTAATGGTGTCTATTTGGTGATTGAAGATTTCTGTTCACGATATTGTAGAAAGAGGGAAGGTTTAAAAATGATGATATGAATGTATAGTTAGTGAACAATCTTAGTTGTTTTTTTTAGTTAAAAACTTCCTTTGTTGTTACCGTATTGTAAATTACTTTCGTAATACACACATTTTTAAATGTGATATTTTATAATAAATGAAATATCTCGTTCATTAGGTAATGAATGCTTAAATTAATCAACAAAACTTAAGTGCTGCTATTCTGCAATTATGTTTTTGTCATATCAACGTCGGTTAGAGTGCGTTTACACTGTGATAATGCAAATATTATTAAAAATCAGACCTGAAAAATTCATCCTCCAAAACGACTTGCCCAAATTTAGAAAAAAAAAAAAAATCTTTCTCTCCCCCCAGCACAAGTCCAGAGAAAGAGAGACCCTTTTCCCCTCTTTGGGCCGTCGGCGTCCGCCATTGAGTTGAGTGCGCGGGTCATGTACTCGCCGGACGATCTGGTGGACACGACACACCACTCCGCTCCGGATGACGGCTCCCAGCAGCGGCTTCTCGGAAGCATCAGCAGGCAGCCCGCGCACGGCGCTCAGTGGCCTCGCGCGGTGTCTCGCCTTCCGCGAACCGACGGCGCGCGCTCGTTTTTCTTCTCTCCCCGCCGCCGCCACGCCCTCCTTCTTTCCTCTTCCCCTTCTCCCCCTTCTTCTTCTTTCCCTCTTCCCCTCCTTCTTCTTCTTTCCCTCTTCCTCCTTCTTCTTTCCTCTTCCCTCCTTCTTCTTCTTTCCCTCTTCCTCCTTTCTTCTTCTTTCCCTCTTCCCCTCCTTCTTCTTCTTTCCCTCTTCCCTCCTTCTTCTTCTTTCCTCTTCCCTCCTTCTTCTCTTCCCTCTCTTCCTTCTTCTTTCCCTCTTCCCTCCTTCTTCTTCTTTCCCTCTTCCCCTCCTTCTTCTTCTTTCCCTCTTCCCCTCCTTCTTCTTTCCCTCTTCCCCTCCTTCTTCTTCTTTCCCTCTTTCCCCTCCTTCTTCTTTCTCTCTTCTACTCTTCCTTTTTCCCTCTTTTTCCTTTCTATCCTCGCATTTGCCCTGACGTAGAGATTGAAATTCGTTTCATTTACACGTTGCAGTTACTTGCCCCTGCGCCAAAGAAAAGGGGGAGATGGTATACTCAATGTCCAAATCTCTTAATTGAACCTTACTAAAACTTTCTTCTTCTTCTTCTTCTTCTTCTTCTTCTTCTTCTTCTTATTATTATTATTATTATTATTATTATTATTATTTTGTTTACTCTCAAAGTTTTTGGTTTCACATGGATACCACACAGATACAATATCAAAGCATGGTAGCACTGACATATTTAAAATCTACAAAACAAATTAAGGCATTCTAACACAAACATAAAATAGTTTTAGTGAGCAGGTACTGATTATAAGAGACTTCTGGAAGCCGATGATTATGCTCTTCTGCAAGCCGAGTTCTTCCACCGATCTGCAGAGAGTTTTTGGTATAACACCAGTTTCTGACAGTGCAATTGAGATAGTTTTAACTTCTGACACTCCCCATTGTTCTTTTACGGCAAATACTAGTTATCTGTATTTGTCGATTTTAGTCTAGTATGTTGTCATCATGACGCATTGACGACTGCAACATCAGAAACCAACTTTTTTCAGATTTGTCCCAGAGAGTAATATCAAGTCTGTTGTGCTGAATTGTCCTGTCTGTCAGAATACTGCGATCCCAGTATAACTTACGTGTCTCATTTTCTAGTACAGCTTCTGGATGATACTGGTAATATGGTGCACCACTTTCTGAGGTAGCCTGTATTTCTTGGCTAGTTTGGAATGGATGATGTGGCCCACTTGATCGTGTCTCACTTTATAGTCAGTGGGAGCTAGACAACTACAGCCTGAGATAATATACTGAATGGTTTCATGATCTCGATCGCACATACGACATTATTATTATTATCATTATTATTATTATTATTATTATTATTATTATTATTTACGCTATCATAATAAGTGCTTATGCTTTTTTGTCATCACCCAAAATATCGCTCTTTTTATACTCGCCCTTCATTCACGAAGGCAATATGAAACCTACAAAGTAATTCTTAAACAGCCTGGACAAAAATCTGAAGTTCATCTTAAGATGAAGACACTAATAAATGCAATGTATACAAAAATCTTAAGTAAGGAAGGTGCGCCCTAGAAATGGTGGAAAGTTGTGTGGGGTAATGAAGTCGTAAACAACGCCTACTCTTTCGAGTGAATGCCATGGAAATGTTGACGATGATGTTGATGCGACGTTGAGCACAGTGTGGGTTTGGGGAAAGGGAGGAAGCGTTTGGGGAATGAGGATGTAGATGACTTTTTGGCGTGAATCAACACCAGCAGTTCGCGGTACATTGAGCAGTTCCAGCGAGTTTGCAAGCGCCGTGAGGGCAACGCGGTCGAGGCAACGGCGCGGCGCCCCACCCCTCTCCAGCTCGCCGCCGCCGCCGCCGCCCCACCGCCACCGCCGCCACCGCCACCGCCACCGCCACCGCCACCGCCACCGCCACCGCCACCGCCACCGCCACCGCCACCGCCACCGCCACCGCCACCGCCACCGCCACCGCCACCGCCACCGCCACCGCCACCGCCACCGCCACCGCCACCGCCACCGCCACCGCCACCGCCACCGCCACCGCCACCGCCACCGCCACCGCCACCGCCACCGCCACCGCCACCGCCACCGCCACCGCCACCGCCACCGCCACCGCCACCGCCACCGCCACCGCCACCGCCACCGCCGCCGCCGCCGCCGCCGCCGCCGCCACCGCCGCCGCCGCCCCTTTTTCTTCAATTTTCTCCTCTCTAGTTGTCCTGGACAGGCGCGAATTTATTCAATATCGGGGTAATAAACGCTGCAGCCGATAAGGCGTTTGCAGCGTGGGGAGGAACTATCTTAAATAAACTACCATAATTTACTTAAAACTAATTACACACTTCTCTTTGGGCATCCTAACATTTCTTTTTTAAATGAATTTTTGTTCAGAGTTCTTAGCATTCAGAGTCCAATGGTCTTCGATTTTTCATTTTATTTCATTCACGCACTCATTCCCTCTCAAACTACATTTACACGGCCATTTACTCACTCAGGCACACAACTGCCGTGCATTTTACACTATTTTCACATAGCACTTTATTCGCTAAGGCGCCGACTTCGCTGAAGCGTCCGTCTGCCGCCGCCGCCGCCGCCGCCGCCCGCTCCAGCCTCCCGCCTCCCGCAGCGAGCTGCCATGCCGACCGCTCAGCGACGCA
Organism: Teleogryllus oceanicus; assembly: GCA_964035755.1. Classification (NCBI taxonomy): domain Eukaryota; kingdom Metazoa; phylum Arthropoda; class Insecta; order Orthoptera; family Gryllidae; genus Teleogryllus; species Teleogryllus oceanicus. Next base: position 33,010,167 of record CAXIVR010000008.1, on the reverse strand, counting down.
CGTGCGCAGCCTCACGGCGCTACAGCTGGAAAGCCTGGGAGGCGGTGGCAGTGGCGGCGGCGGCGGGGGCACTTCCAGTGGCTTTGGCAGCAGAAGCGATAGAGGGCGGTAGGGCCATCTCTTAAGACGCAGCTTCGTGGTCGCTTCGCCAGAGCCTTTGTACGCTCGGAATTCTGTTTTGTATGTGGATCGTTTGTACGTCGCCTAATTGTTCCTGAACGCGTGGGCTAGTCGTTTGTCGGAGGGCAAAAATTTACCCGCCCTTTTTATTTTAATTTTAATTTTTTTTGTTCGTCTTGGAGTACGCGTTTTAGCAATAAGCATAGGTACGTTCTTCCGAATACTTACAAAAGAAACGTCGAAAAATTTTATAATTGTTTAATGTCGTTTGATTACACACTTGGTATATAAAAGACTACTAACAAAAATAGACTTCACAAATACTGCAATAACATAATTTAGTACATACGGATACCAGTACAGCAGTTCTATAGAGACAAAGAATATAAGAACTGTTTCAAAACGAAAAGCGTGAATATCAAGTATTTAATGGGAGAGGTCTCTTCCTTCAAGCCTTGGTATCGCGTTGTCTCTTGTGTCGCAAGAGGTGACACACTGAATATGAGAATTCACTCGATAATTCACTCAAAATTTACTTTTTAATCCTTAGTAGGTTTGTCTCGTGGCACTTCGTATGGGATGGCTGCTGTGTTGTCAGATCGCGTCGCGTCGTGACGAGAAAAGCGAAAGCGGTCACCAGTTTGGTCTTCAGCTCAGAATTGCCTCTGTTCCACAATAAAAACTCTGTCGTTTTGTTTGCATTGGACTTCACGTCGGACACTCTCGTATTGTCGAGCGCCGTTTTTGCAGCGTGCCTCCATGGTGTGGCGAAATGATGCACCTCTTGACTCATCCGCATGCACTGGTTTGCAGACAACGCAACAGTCGTCACGTCTGCTGCTCGGATTTTATGAGACGTCAGCAGCTGCTGGGTGTCATCAGTGGTGCACCCGAGTACAAGGTGGAGGGGGACGATCTTGGGACTCGAGTCCATCGCCAGAGCCGATAACACATTCAAAATATTATTTTACTATTTTTAGTGTAACGAACGTCATATATAAACAATTATAAATAAATGTTAAAGCAAAATGAATAATTCATTAAAAAATAAAAAATAAAATATTTATGAGAAAACGTCGATTTGGCTGAACACTACGTCTATAGCTCCCTTCCCCTCATAGGAAATGCCAGTTTCCGCTGTTGAATATCGTAGATAACGTCTAGACCCAAAACTTGCATTACTTTTGACTTTCAGAAGTGCAGTGGGCAGAAATAATAAGTTCACCGGGCCGCTGTTGGGCGGTCGATTGCTCTCCGCGGGGGCAGACGCGCCTATGCCCAGACGTGTTTCTCAGCGATGCATTATAATCACCCGAGTCCCGCTGACCGCTTTCTCTCCTAATTCTTTGCAACCTGTCAACTGTGAGAAACGGCTGTTAACGGCCCGGTTTGAGCCGAGTTCCCGCGCGGCTCCGCCTGCTTTGTGTGTCGGAAACTCCTGCCTGGCGGCCGACGGTGACCTTATCGAACGTATGTTGGTATTTTACTGAGAAAGATCTTTGCCAAAGACGTTTTATAAAAGAAAAATGTGATTATGTTATCACCATTATCTATAACCAAGATGTTCTTGATGTAACACGGAAAGGAGTGATTATAGGATGACGGTTATGTATGATTTATAAGAAATGAACTGCATTGCATCGCGAAAGGGTGCTACTGCTCTATAAGAAACTCAGTCTTGTATCAAACAGATTTAAGACGTAAAGTTCGCGGGTTGATATAAGGAAGACAACAGGGGCACACGAAACACACGTTACGCACCCCATAGTAACGCACACACGCAACAATCGTTATTTCGGGAAACGATGTATTCTATGGCCTTTTGCTAATTTTTCGTGCCCTTAAAGAGCCGCATGCTGTGTTTAGTTTTCCGTGTATTGCAGAAAGAGACGATTTTGAATATTCTATAACACTTTTCGGAGATTTACTTCTTCTGGCTACCCCGTTCTTTGGCATTGATGGTCAAGAAAGGAGCAGAAATTCAAAATTTAAATGAAATTAAATTGAAGAAATAGAAATGTCTTCCGCGATAAACTGAGCTTGTTTGATTTTTGTGCAACTTCATCTCAACACTTAGCGATATTGTGATTAATGATGCATAATATCAGAGCTATAATGCTGTAACAATCAGTTAGGGGGCACATTTGAAGTTGGATTTCATTCGTAGCTAAAAACGCAATGATGAACTGCTAAATATTCGCACGGATCAAACTAGTGGGTAATATTTTACTAAAGATTTCTTTTATAAGAGTTGTTTGATGAAATAAAGTCGGGAAGGTCCATCATTTATCAATTGTTTTGTAGCATAGTAACATCCGGTATGTTCATACTGAGATGTGTTGTCAATAGAGCATTAATGTCAGAATATGAATAGTTGGAGACACTACACAGAACGAGGCATCTACGTTACAAAAACCGCAATACAAGATGAGGCGTACGAAATAATTTCTCTGGCGATTGAAACTTTGTACCGACTAGGGTTGCTAACAAAAATATTCATCGAAAAGGGAGGACACTAAGTGAACAAAAGCAACAAACGCACACAACACACACACACACACACACACACACACACACACACACACACACATACACACATACTAAACGCATCAACACATTTCTTTTTATAAGTATTTAATATAGACTAACATCAGCTCAAATTCTTTCTTCTCTTCGTTTGCGATTCAAGTGAAAAGATTCATTCACAAAATGTAGGTAAAGATGGTCTGAGCGTCTCTTTATTATTTTAGTTGCTAGACAAGAGACTCTATCATTCGTGCGTGGGTCAGCGTACAGAAAACGGATACTAATGTTTTCTATTCTAAATTAAGCAATATATGATACAACGTAGCAGATGTTAGTCACGTGATAAAATAAATGACAACAGATTTAAAAATTTACAAAGGAGGACATAAAAAGAAGGACGAGAGAACTATTGACATCAATGGAGGACTGTTCTCCCAAGTGAAGGATGGTTGGCAATCCTAGTACCGACCACGATAAGTAGAGGAAATGAAAAACAAATAAACTTGCCATTTACGGTAGAATTAACATATATTTTTATTTCTTTTTCTTCTTGAACAATGAACGGGGTAGTTTTCGTGGAACAAGAAGTGGCACCCTGGTAGCACCAAACGCAACCATTTATTAGTCATCCGTCTTGAATTGCATAACTAAACTGAAAACTTTTTGATTAGGCGGAAGAGCGGACCTGATAGCCCGAGCCCCGCCACATCAATAAAGCCATTATTATTATTATTATTATTATTATTATTATTATTATTATTATTATTATTATTATTATTATTATTATTATTATTAAAACATTCCACGCAGTGCTGTACAGTCATCCTACTGTCGCAAAATATCTTCGACAAACTTTATCGAGTCTTCCTACAACTAAAATATAAAAGATAGGGATTTTTTCCATTAATGAACTCTGTTTCTTAAAAATTTATTTTGAAATAAGGTTACGTACAATTTTACGAAAATTTGAGTACTTTTAGCGTAATTTTGCGTGAAAATAGGAGTGAGAAAATGCGCAGTTTTAGCACCACTAGTTCTTCCAGTTCTTTTGAAGGTACTTCAATTTGAGTATTGGACTTATTTTGATTCTCTTCCACTCGCATCTGCTTTGGGAGTACCTTGGTATTGGTATCCAGGTGTGTATTTCATTGTTAATATTTTTAAAAACTTCATCTTATCGTCTAATTTTGTGCTTACGCTGCGCTCTCATTCACTGTAAAACTTTCTCCGTTACATAAATGAATTGGACAGAATTTTAAAAAAGTTAGTTAAAAGCTCAAGAACCTTGAAAAGTTAGAAACATAATCTAGCCTTGATTCCGAATAAGTGGTAATTATTTAACACGATTAACGAACAAATCTCCTACATAATAATGACAAAAAATGACCTTTGAGGAAGGCTAACTTGTATTTATAGAAATGTAGTTAAATGTATAATTGATTTTCCTACGCTATTGCAGTTGGACGGAAAAAACATTCGACACTGATCGTCGACTTATCTCAGGCGACGAAACTGCTTGGTATTTCCCCGGAGTTCGGTGGAAACTTTTCCCATTGCTCTCGTATCTCCAGTGAGCAGGTGAGAGAAATGGTGTTTACTGCCTGGTAATGTTGCAGATCTGCCACTGATATCCGCACGAAGTAGTGTTATCTGATTCTCTACTTTTGAGAGATTTCAAAAGCGTTTCGCTACTTGAAAAAGCGATGTAAAAATGTTAAGAATTTAGGACAAGGGTGAGAAGCATTATGCTTTTGTCAGAAAAATGTTGGAATGTAGATGTTAGGTCAGTCTTTGGATGAAAAACTAAATTTAATTTATTGTGCACTTTATTACATTACACAATGAGTAGTCTTGTGTTCTGATAGCTGCAATGAATATAATATTTCGTTTATAAATTGTTTATCCCGCTAAGAAATAAAAGTCGTGGCATTACTTTCCATTCCGTGTCTTGACTTGCATCAGACAGGCAATGCCTGTCTGTACAATTCAACAACTCTCCTAACACTATGCGTACGATTCAAAAGTTCTACTTACCGGTAGCGGTAGCTCAGTGCATCAACTGATGTCACTGCAGCACCTCTAACGGGAGGTCCTAGGTTCCCACACCCCATGGCGGCACGATTTTCGACACCAGCTTTTCAGCTAGGTCAAATTCAGTCGCTGTATGGAGAATTCTAGCGACCGGCTGCTCTGATCGGTAGTTTTCCGTGGTTTCTCCGATCAACACCAGGCGAATGCCGGAGCAGTACTCTACCAAACGGGCCACGGACCGCGCGCGATTTTTCCTTCCTCTTCCTTGTTCTATCCTCCCCTTACACACACACACTTACACTAACATGCACTACACTACCACATATTCCGGGAGACCGGTCGGGAGCTTAGAGCTTGTCCCGGCTGGGGCGGTGCCCCGCTGGTGGGAGAGTCCTGGTTAGGGAGAAACCCCACTAACCGACGGTAGGTCGGCGCCGGATCTCGCCATTCAGCGGGGGAAGATCACCGCCATCTCCCGAGAAAAAACATGCACTACACTAACGGCACTAATGACCAAAGCAGTTGACGCGCCCGGACACACAAAATAAACAAACCAAACCAAAGCAAAAGTTCTACTTACGAATATTTGAAGACGGTGGAAGAGAGCTTTGTTTTGAACTGCGAATCTCCATTTTATTTTGAATTTTTAACCGTTGGAAAGGTTTTCAAATTTGAAAGAGCATGAGTTTAGGTCAAATACATAAAGGGTACGTCCGCAAACGAAGTTGTTGGGAGAGTGCATTTTAAAAACGATAACTTATTTTCTTCAGATTAATATTCACGTAAATCAATGTAACTAAAAACGTTTTTAATACGCAATAGTAGATTTTGTGACTCATGGTACATATTCAGGTATTATGTTCACAAAAATAAGCAGAAATTATGGGTAATTGGGATCAAAAATTGTTTTAAAGTTAGAGAATATTTTTGTCGAGAGTTTTTACGTGGGTGGGTAAATTCAACTGTGTTGAGTTAGAAGCCCAATAAGAACATGTGTTCAACTTTAAACCTTCCTCCACAAGGTGTTGAAGAGCCAAAATTAATAAGACTGTAGTGAAATTGAATAAAATATCTTTAACAATTTTAAGTAATTGAAACACTTCAATATATTTAAAGTCAATGAGATCACGAGAATTGTTGCACAAACTAACGTATATTTTTTAGCTGGAATTCTTCCGGCGTGAGTAAACGCTTTTGAAAACGCATGACAAAACTACCAACTAGACGTTACAATACCATTAGGGATTGGATTCGATTCCGGAATGATCTTTGTTATAAAAAAGTTTACACAATGCGAAGGCACTTTAAATGGGAACTCCCGTATAAGAATCATTGGTAGTAGAATTCTTTCAATATAATAAACAAATTACGAAGCGTTCCGTTGTGTTTACGCATGCGCAGTAAGCAAAATATTAGTGTCATTTCAACCTTTTGGTTTGAGTGTTAGTATTAAGCGATTTATTGTACAGTGTAACAAAGCTTGTATGGAACCGTCACAAATCACATGTCGAGGGAAACTTTTCAAACACGTTTTAGAAATGGAGAAGTTGTTTATATTGCAATGTTTGGTGCATTCACGGTTGAGAACCAGGATAGTTTTGTTAAAATTGAACTATTGGGTTTCTGTTGGTTTGTATTCGTGCTGTAATAGTTATTTACAAAATAAGTATTGTAAGACATGTTATTACAATACGATATTTGAGTAATAACAAACGGGCCGTTAGATCTATTTCAACGATTTTTAATATTCCATTTCCTTGTAAAAATTCCAATATACTAAAATTTTTGTTTTAATATTAGTTTTGACTATTCATTACGGGAAAGGTGACTGGTGAATGTTGTTAGGAGGTATTAGAAGACCATTGCTTATTAGATAGCATTGACTTGTGTTCTAATAGTTTTACTAAGCTGATCTCCATTTTGTATAGTTCAAATTTTAGCTAAAGTAAGATCACCATTACGAAAGGGAGAGCATTCTGAAGAACTGCAATAATCTGGCGCTCTGGATTCTGACCCGCTGAGCCCATATGCAAATCTAGAACTGCTGCAAGGGTTGCAAAATTTGCACAAAAATCTCGCTGCAGTGTTTCGAATCCGTGCCTTTTTCCGGCACCCGGCGCGGCGCGGCGTTCCCATGTTCACCAAAGAGAAATCGGCGACAGCAGCGGCGGCGGTGAATGCGGTAACAAGCAGCGCTCGTCGTCTGACTCCTCGTTCCCACTGCGAAGCGGCGCCGACGACCGCGACTGTGCTCTGAGGAGGACTGCCCGGTATTGGCTGCGGTCGATCAATTAATTATTTTATATTTTACTGATACGTTAATGATTAGTATTGCCTTCGATACGAAGCTGGATAAAGTAGATATGCTACATAACGTACCTGGAACAAGAGCATCGTATTTACGAGGAAAATGTGTAAATAGTTAAATGATGTTACACGTTTTCTTTTGAAGGGAATTATCGGAGGGAAATATGAAAAGACATACCGAGTGAAGTTAACATCTACTTAAATAATAAAAGTTTAAATCCCAAGTGAAATCGTTTCTGCTGCATAACTGTTTCTATACCATTAGAGACTATACTGAGCATCACAAGAAAAGTAACACTAATTTTAACAATGATACATAATGCATTATTTACCATTTGGACTGTATGAATGAGTATAAACAACCTGTAACTATTGTACTACAGCTTCCGGGTCAATGACCCCCATCTCGATCAGGTTTTTCGTCCAGTTTCCCTGATCCATTGAGCAAATGCTGAGATGGCCCCTTGTTTTGCTTCTGGACATTAATGTAACTTCATTTTCCGTGCACGTCTTCTAGAATTCAGTGGGAAATACAATTATTCAAGTTATCGTTTCCATGTTGTCGCGCCAGGAAGTATTATTCTGATGGATAACATGGATAAGAGCCAAAATTTATTGCATTTTTATCCTTGAAAATAGATTTTATTACATGGGAGTTTTTTTGTTTGTTTTTTTCTCCCTTTCAAAATTCAAAATTTAAGTAGTATATGACTTAGTGTAGGGATCACAGAATTTTGAAAATGTGCACACAATTCACTTTTCCCCATAGCACGTCATACGCAGTTTTAACTGTTTTTTTACGTAAAATAAATAAATAAATAATAAATAAGTCTGAATCATTAAAATTAAGTAAACAAATAGAATGTTTAGTGTACCACGGGCGTTAACTAGTTCTAATGACCGAGCGGCAACAAATAGCCCGAGGGCCTTTGGCCTTCGCCGCTCGATCACGAGAATCAGTTAACGTACTTGGTGTATAAATAACTATTGTGTTTACGGGTTCATCAACTTTTATGGTTATTTACCGCTAGTGTATGTATATGGTATTATGTCTAGAAGAGACGGTGTTACTCTCTCGGCGGGTGGTGAGATTCGGCGCCGACTTACAGGTCGGTTTGCGGGGATTCCCCCGCCCATTTTTCCCCGCCAGCGTGGCACCGCCACAGCCGGCACATGCTCTCAGTTCCCGACTGGTTTCCAGCTCAAAGTGGGCGTGTAGTGCATTAAAGTGTGTATGTGTGGGTATGTGCATGTGTAAGGAGAGAGGAGGGAAAAAGTATGAGGAAGAAAATATCGCGTGCAGTTCGTGTTTGGTTTGGTTAAGATAATGTTCCGGCATTCGCTTATTATTGATTAAAAAATAAAACACGGAAAACTGCCGATCATAACAGCTGGTCACTAGAATTTTCCTCCAGATAGCGGCTGAATTCGACCTTGCTCTCTAGCTAGTGTCGAAAATGCGCCTCCGTGAGGACTCCGCGTCGGAGACGCTTCGGTGTGTTGTTGCCCTCGGTCATCTCAGCCGGTGACCAGAGTGAAGCAGTAGTTAGATTGAATTGTATTCAATTGAATTTTGCCTTATTTTACGTGGCGAGACTCAGGCCATGAGGCCTGCTCTTCCGTCTGACCACGCAAATTTCGTTACGCTCCTTTCACCTACCACGGGAGAAAGAAGGTATTACTTGGGCGACGAAACAGGCGATTTGAATTTAGCTCAGAGGCATCATTTAGGCTTGAGGATCTTTTACATGCAGTAAATGTACTAACATAGGACAGCCGGCTTTACTTCCCCTCCGAAGGAAGGCGTACGATGGATTTTTTCGTCCTTCGATCGGGTTCGAACCCGCAAACTTGGGTATAGCAGTCCGATACGCTAACCGCTACACCATCGCCGCCGCAGATGGTAGGGAGGTGGACGTGAGACAGCACCAGATAGAACGTAGCGATTGCATCCCTCAGTGAAGGTTTCCTCAACCCCACGCCTCCCTCTGTAATCCAGCAGAGCCCGATTGCATCCCAGATGATATCGCGCTTTCTCGAGGGGGATCGACTCTCGTTTTGGTTTCCTCGAGAGGGACTAACTGGAGATCATCGCCAATACATCAGGGTTTTGAACATCACGCTTTCTCTTTAGTTTTTGGAGAGCAGGAAAGAGGACATGGAGAAAAGAACTAATGATGAACGAATGAGTTATTCCGTTTCTCATTCGCTATTTCCTGTACACTATTGACCATTTGATAATGCAATGACGAGGTAGAAAGAGTGAGTGATTTTTTTTTTATTTTTGAATTAAACTGTATTGGATATTGTTAATTTGTTGCTAATTTCTACGTTCGTATTTAATGGTGTCAATTTTACTTGGGATTGGAAGTTTTCCTTTCAGGGTGCAAAAACATCTTTGCGTTACTATTTAATACGGCCCAACAACATATAGTTTCCTCCTTCTTCCTCCTCTAACATCGATCGCGATGCAATCGAGCAATAGCTTCTGAGGCAGACAAAAGTGAAAGGGGATGAACTAGGAAGACTATGATGAATAGTTCATCACGGGAAGGATTCGGGAATTCCTGACTGATGATAAAGACAGAAGACAAAGTGAAAGCTAAAATCCAATTTTTATTCATTCCTAAACACAAGGCTAAAGAAAGTCATACACAAGATGGGTTTGTGAAATATTGGTTAGAAACTATCGTGAAAAAACTCAAAATTTATTTTATTCTATTTTTTGAGGAAAAGTAGACGTTTTAGAGTGAAATTAGAGTATTACACAAGGATCTATACTTCCATCTATGAACCATTGTGACCTCAAGATTATGACTTATTCGCCATGATGACCATAATCATCAGGATGGAAACTTCGTGAACATAAGAATTTTAGAAACATGTAATGAATTAAGAACATTTTATTATTCTTAGGTAACATAATTTGTTTTAATAAAGTATGCTTGTATAAATGGTTATAAAAACTCTATGTTACTACGTCACTGTAGAGTAACGGATGTTAATGATAAATTATTCATTTCATATTCTGCTTACCCTACTTTTTAATAATAAAAACAACTCTCTTCTTTGTGTTCGTTTCCCTGTCTGGAGAAGTTGGTCTCAACGGCAGCAGTTGTATTCTCAACACGTAGTCAAGTAAGAATAAAAATTGCCTTTTTGGTCGTAGTATGTTGTACATATAGAAGTTATAGAAATAAAAACACATTGAAGAAATAACCCAAAAAGTGAGGTGCAAGTCGTGAGAAGGTTCAGAATTTCTAATGCGTTGTAATCATTCGTTGTTTTAAAAAACGTTGATTGATAGTTGCGATCGATTCACCAAATTACCACAACCCCAGTTATTTGTATATCCAACTGACCCTATGTTGGGAGTTTAAATGCCTCCATCGAATTAGAAGTATCGTTTTCTCGGGATGTAACACATTAATAACTGCAATTCAGATGTTTACTCTTGCTTAACACAAAACTTAATCAGCGCTAAAAATATTATTATTCTTTTGGTGGGTGTATTGTTTTATTTCAAACTTAAGTGCAATAACTCAAAGGTATCGCACTATCACATGTGAAACATATGGAATTATCTTTAGTGATGTACGACTTGTAGCCAAAAACAAAATATTTGACATTTTCTGATAGTCTTTACAACTTCGTTTAACATCTTGAATTTTTGTTTATAAGGGGAGGGAAGAGGAGGAGTCACAACACAAAAAATGTTTAGAGTGACTGAAAACGAGGTAGAAGTATTTGTATTCAGGAATATATTAAATCAAATAAATGATGAACTAAAAATCCCTAGGTCTAATAATCCTAGTAAACCATTGTTTCTTCTTCAATGTTATTGCGCCACACAGTACAAGTATGTGTTCCCAAGTTTTTGCTTCTTTTTGCAAGCTAACAAGAAGGGGTGATTTGGTTGGCTGGAATCGTTCTCTTCTTTTTGCAAGTTAATCCTCGGAACCTTCGCCAAGTTTTAATAATGCGAAACTATCTAGTCACATTTCCTGCAAATACAAAGCGAGCAAAGTTGTATTCCTTAAAGCAAACATTTTGAATACATTTCATTTCATTTTCATTCAATTAATTTTGAATATAATTCAATATTTGATTAGCATTCATTTAACGGAAAAACGCTGACCGAAACACAGATTTCTCTATAAACGTAAACAGTGCAGCGTTGAGATCTCGAATCTCAACGAAAAAGAAGTTTGGGAATTTGCGAATAATTCGACTTATCAAGGTTTGAGCTACAGTTGAGGTTTGTAAGGGGATCTTCTATTGCGGGCCAACGAGGGGCGTTCGAGATATCGGAGATCGTTCGAGATCAAAGAATAAAACCGTATGTTGTCTCGGGAGACTCGCAGCTTGTCGCTGCATTCTTATCTCCCAACATTGTCACAGATGATGTCGATCAATGGGGAACGATCCATGGGGGGACAGATATCACGGGAGGAGAGAAGTCAGAACTGAATGGGAAAGGAAGGTTCGCGGTCTGTGGCCCGTTGTTAAGGGGACTACTCCTGAATTCGTGTGGAAATCATGGAAACGACCGACCAGAACAACCGACGTTTAGAGTTCTCACCTAAAGGTCGGTTTCGATAATCTTGCTGCCGTTCAGACTCGAAATACCGGCGGAAGTTGAGATGTGAACTCGAAATTATACACACTACTTTACAACCAGCAATAAATGATATTTGTAGTCATACAATAGATGACACGGTTGACTGGCACTTTCATGACTATAATCAGTTTAGTCTTGCTTATAAAAACAGGAGTAAAGACAGGTGTAACAACCTGTTGCTGTCACTCGGCAAAACATTGGCCTTGGGCTGGCGCTGGCCATATATTCTTTAATTGCTTGGAAAAGTGGTGGTCTCTCGAGGCTGAAATGGCTCTCAAGGGATAAAACGAAGCACTAAAATAGTCGCTTATCAACACAGGGAGCTTGGTGCAGCGGTTGAGATAATAGAATTATTACCTTTAGGCTGTCTCCGCGCAATGGGTTCAAGTGGTGTTCAAGTGGTTAAAAACGGCTATATTCAATGACGTAATTTGCGTACGTATAAGATATTGTTAAAGTGATTATTGATCTGATCTACTGTACAGACCATGATACAGTTCTTATTGTAGTTCGTACTCGCGTACTGGTGAATTTCCCCCTCTCCGTCGACACACACTAGAACATGACAATCGCCTCCGTATCAGGCACTTCTATACACGATAACGGTAGCTTTGTTTTGGGATGGCACTTAGTAAACAAAAACAAGATTTTATTTAAAAATGGATATACCGATAGATTTTAAGTTTAAACGTAACGAAAAAGGGATAAGGAGCCGGTCACAATTTTTTAAAGAAACGTATGTAGCTCCAGCTAACACCGGCACATTGGGCTTACGGGCATGCGAGATTGGTCGTTGACTGCACGCGACAGACTTTGAAGAATCGCGGAGGGAGGTATTCCCATTCTCTCTCGCACTATCCTCTCCCAACTCCACACGCCGTGCAAAGATATGGACCTGTGGACGCAAAGGACGAGAGAAAATATAGTTTCAAGAATGCGCACATACGGAGACAATTTTTGTTGTAATTTAGCAATGTAATCTTTTAGTCTAAAATAATTCTATGAGAAATGATTATAAATAAGCGTTTCGGCTGTTTCTAATCTGCAGAAAATACTTCTCAATTGTTATTCGGGAATGATTTTAATTTTGAAGTTTCAATGGCTAAAGAGATAATTGCCGTAAATGTGTAGGGCACTTCAGGGTGTGCGTTTGGGGAATTTCTGAAGGCTCATGACTTCATACGTGCTTTGAAATACCTTTCCCTCAATTTTTTTTCTATAAATGTGGGACAAAGTATAGAAGGAGTATTAAGAGAATAATAGATTTTCTTTATTTAGACGTTAACTCCTTTCACATAGAAATATACTATGAGCAGCGTGAACTCAAAGTTAATATTTCGGTTGCAGTACAGAAAAAGAGTGGCGTTTTTCTCTTATCTATTGCATTGTACAAAAAATGTAAGTAAAATGTAAATGTAAAATTGAAAAATCCTTGTACAAAATCTGTATCTCAAGCATACAAATTCTCTGTAAAATAAGGAGACAAAGAAATCTGAGAATAACCAATTTCTTCTAATAAAACATTATAAGCAAGGTGATCGAACATAGATATGAAATATTTAAAATAACCATACCCTAGTATCGCGTGAATTCAATTGAACTGATTAGTTAAATTGGACAGATGTAGCAGTTTGGATCTCACCAGTCGAAGCACACTGGCTCTAAACTGCAAGTCCCAGACCCTGAAGGAGTTTCGTAAATCAGGCCAGGAGCTCATCCACCCTACTGCCCTCCTTGTGGCGATGTGGACCGCGCGCTGCAGGGGGCGCTGACGCGAGTGCGGAGGCTGCTGTGCGCCGCGGGGGGTGGGGCAGCGTCAGGGAGGGCCGTGGGCAGGGTGGAGGAAGCGGCGCGTGGGGGGGGAGGATGGGGCTGGAAGCGTGCAGTGGAACGGCGCGGGGTGCAGGAGTATGTGACGCGCTGCAGAGGGATGAGAGCTCGCAGAGATGGCGTTGGATGCTGTAAACGGGCGGAAGTGGAGCGTGGGCAGATAGATAAAGAGACAGGGAGAAGGTGAAAGAGAGATAGACAGGGAGAAGGTGAAAGAATAGACAGGGAGAAGGTGAAAGAAGGACAGGGAGAAGGTGAAAGAGAGATAGACAGGGAGAAGGTGAAAGAGAGATAGACAGGGAGAAGGTGAAAGAGAGATAGACAGGGAGAAGGTGAAAGAGAGATAGACAGGGAGAAGGTGAAAGAGGGACATAGACAGGGAGAAGGTGAAAGGAGGGATAGACAGGGAGAAGGTGAAAGAGAGAGATACAGGGAGACGGAGAACGGAAAGACGATGCGGAGCGGTGGCGCAGCGGGGTGGAGTCGGGCGGAGCGCGTGTCGTGCGGGGCGCCGGGGTGCGGTGGGCGGGGGGGGGGCGGGGGGGCGCAGATCGTCGATTTCAGAGGACGGGGATGGAGATGGAATGGGCACCGGCCGAGTGTACCTGACAGTCAGCATTGCCACTGTGTCAGCAGCGACTGTGACCGTGAGGTCCTAGGTTTCCGATTGCGGTGGTGGAATTCGACACTAGCTAAAAGCTAGCTGTCAGCCGCTGTCTACGGGAGAATTCTAGAGGCCGGCTGCTCTGTGCGGTGGTTTCCCGCACCTTTTTCTATCAATACGAGCAGAATGCCGGATCAGTTTCATAAAAAACGGGTTACGGATCGCGCCCGATCTTTCCGTCCGCTTCCATGTTCTATCCTCTCTCCATACACCCCCGTCGCACACATTCACCTACATGCACTACCGTATCACGCACGCTGGGAGACAAGTCAACTTAGGGCTTGTCTGGCTGGGGCGATGCCCTGCTAGAGAGGACTTGGACGGCGAAATCAGCGTATATCAGCGCAGAATCTCACTATATAGCGGGGGAAAATTTTTTTCCTCCAGGGATAAAACGTTTCCTACAATAACGGGACTATTGACCGTTGACTTTCAGTTAATGTGTCTGACATCATCAGTCCAGGGCGGGCAGGAGTGGGTCGTTCTTGGACTGAGGTGGAGGGCGGGGAAGGGCGGGCCAAGTGCATCGGGCAATCGGAAAGGAGCGGACCGGGCGTCATGTTGCGTTGCGGGGCGTGGGCGTGGGGGGTGAGGAAGGGACTCAGAGCGTCCCGGCGGTGGCGTCGGATGTTCAGGGGGTGTCTAGACGGGGAGGGGACGGACGGAGCGGAGGGACGAGGACGGAGCGGAGGACAGGACAGAGCGGAGGACAGGACAGAGCGGAGGACGGGACGGAGCGAGAGGGACGGGACGGAGCGGAGGCGGGACGGACGGAGCGGAGGAGCGGGACAGGACGGAGCGGAGGGCGGGACGGGACGGAGCGGAGGGGCGGACAGGACGGAGCGGAGGGCGGACAGGACGGAGCGGAGGACGGACAGGACAGGAGGACGGGACGGAGCGGAGGGGACGGGACGGAGCGGAGGGGACGGGACGGGACGGAGCGGAGGGGACGGAGTGGAACGGAGCGGATGCTGGTGCGGCGCAGAGGGGTGCAGTGTGGGGCATCGGATGCTGGTGGCCGGGGCCGCGTGGGGGCGGGGCCGGGGGCGGAGCGCAGCGGCGTGGCGCGCCGCGCCGGGCGCCGCAGTGCGGCCCATTGATCGGAGGGCGGGCGCCTCGCTGCCTCTGCCTCTGCCTCCGTCGCGGGTCATCAGCGCATCAGCTCGCGGGTCGCCGCCGCCGCCGCCGCGATGGCCTCTGCGCTCCGACAGCTCTGACTGCGCAGGCCTACTGTGTTTATTTCCTAGAGGCTCATTATGTTTTCGTACGAAGTGGATTGTACAGTGCCCGAGCATATTTTTAACCGTTTCCCTTCTACCTTCGTTCGTAGCACTTATTGTTAGTTCCACTGGCAGTTTCCGAGGGTGGTCAAGGGGCTTTACGCCGTTTCCTTTCCGGGGAATGGTGGTGGTTCGACTGTGATATTCTTATTGTCAAAAAAAAAGAACGAAGGATGAACGATAACAGATGAAAGACTATGGACGGGTTCGATGTCCAGATGAAATGGTAGTATGGGAAGTTAACCGCGCCACAATCACATGATGAAACTGTGTTTGATTCTGTCATACAATTCGGTCATGCAGCAGCAGCTGATTCAGGTGATTGACCGCTGCTCTCAGCCATCTCTCGCTGCCGTAGACAATCAATTAGTACAAATATATTTTTTGGATTGTTTACTACCAGTTTAGTTCACCTTGCCAACCTAAATAGCGAAGTTGGCATCAGCTGCAACCACTAGGAACTGACGTAATGGAATCGATTCCTGCGTGGGGCGATTGTGATGTAATGAGTTGCCTTTATTTACCACAAGTTCTGTATTTATCGTATCAGTCATCACTTCCTAATTTTCCAGAAAAATCGTAATAGATAATCAAATGTACCCTTGGCAACATCTCAATAGCGATTCAACACTAACAGTAAAACAATGGTTACTTAATTTCATGCTCATTTTATCGTGTTCTTCTTGGAGTATACATTGGTAGTAGTTTTTCTTGAAGTAAACCACAGTACTGCAGCATTTTATTTTCTATTTTCTACATCTTATTATTAAATGCGGAGTATCTATCTTTGATAATTGATCAATCAATATATCGCATGGATGGAATTTTCTGTATGTAAGCATTGTAACAACACTTTCTGAATTGAAATGAACTTTCATGAACATAAAAAATACAACGCATGTGAAGAATTTCTCGGTATTGTCTTGGTTCTCCAAACATAGAAAAGTGCTTGCGACCTTCGTGTGTGCAACCTCGCTGCGGTAGCAGTGTGCTATATCTGACTTCTGGGAGCTTAGGGGCTTTCCGAGTCATGTGAAAGTTCGCTGGAAGTAGTTCAAGCTTGCCAACTTGACGTGTGTAGACAAGTTCCAGTATTGCGATGCGAACGTGTAAAGATATCTGTATGCCAAAACGTCCCGTTGTATGTTTTCTTATTACTATTTTACTGATGTGATATGATTTAATTTTAACATATTATTTTATTATGATCAATTAATTTTATTATGTGGACTAGTTCGATTTAATAACTAGGGAGTATGCATTCATGCACCGAAATCACGAATTCTAACAACCTTGGCTTAGAAGTTTCCGTTATCTTCTTTGTGTGTCTGCCTCTTTATCATCATTGGCATTCCGCTTCTTGGTGTTGTTTTGTTTTGACCTCATCATTTTCACCCTTGCTGTGATTGATGCTGGCAGTTTACGTGCTGAAGTTACCACAATTGTTGAAACTATTGGCCTCGTCAATTTGGCGTTATCGTTGTCGCCATGATACTATTTTCCGATTTGAAATACTCAACACAAAGTAACGCAGGGAGTTAGGAGAGAGGGCACTCTTCTTCAACTGGCAACATCAAGATTATTATAATTGAAGCTCCCGATTTGATCAAGGGCACCCTCCCTTAACTCACCGCCTTGCCAAATGTCAAGAAATTTAAATCGGGCAATTGGATGGAAGGGTATCTTGGGAAGGGTATCCATGGGAGACCCGCGACCCGGAAAAGATTCATAAAATATTCGAAAAATTTTGCAAATTTGTTGTACGTGTAATATAATTTGTTGAATTAATATAAAATTTTAATAATTAAGTGTAAATTCATTGTAATAATTAAGAGATTTAAAAAATAATGTTGAATTCTATACGGAAATTGTTAATCTTCATTTGCATTTAGTCAAAAAATTAATTTATTATAATTAGTATGTCTTTATCTCGAGGATTTTTCCGGGAGAACTTCAACATATTTTTGTCTTGGAGGGGAGGGAGTCACAATACTTCAATTAGATTCTGAGAGTTACTAAAATTCCGAGGTCGAACACAAATCAAATATATTATTCGTGAATTCATGTTTATCATTCGTGAATCCAGAATCAATCGGCAAGTATTACCTTCCCCACTTCGCGGATATCTTGTTCCTTACTTCAAAACCACCGATTATTTTCCTGGAATACCTTCTCCAAGGTTTCGCCAAACTTCCAATATCCTTAAGTTGCTACTATTTGGGTTTTAAATCCAGAATGTCACGTTAATATTCTCGGCCTACATTCAGGCCTTCATCCGAATTAATGTTATATCAGGCTAATTCCAGGCGAACTCTCCAGCCGAAGTCGTGTCCATGGTAACCGACGCTACATCCCTCAATTCTCTTTCCGAGAGTTTACACAACTCAAACAACACCAATTTATTCGGCATCGAAAACGTTTCTTTCGTATGAATCGGCCATTTAATTTTTATGACCGATGTATTTAGCCACGTGTTTGTGACATAACTTCATCCATCCTATCAGAAAACGGACGAATCCAGAAAATATCTCAGCGGGAGTGAGGCCAATTTCAGTTTCATTCCCCTAAATACTTTTAATACAATATTTCAAAAAAGTAGTACGGATATGGAACAAATGTATATTCATAATGGAGATACTCATTATGTGTGATTTATCAATGTGTCGATTGTTTCGAATAAATAAGTAAAAGTGCAAAATTAATTGTGTACAAAATACAAAAAATGTTATTTTTTCTGATTTGTTATTGCTTGTTATTGCCTTCGATACGGAGTTTACACAATTCAAACATTTATACACATTGCATAACTTACCTGGATCGACAGGATCGAGTATATGAGGGAAATACGAAAACAGAATGAACGATGCTAAATGTTCTTTTATCGAGAATTTTATAGGACGGAAATATGAAAAATGAGTCAAGTTATCATTCAGTTAATTAGTAGTAAAGTACATCTGTATCATGAAAATTAGGTAAAAAATAAAAATTTTAATGTACCATGGGCGTTAATTGGTTCTTACGGTCATCGACCAAAGAGGCTCAGGCTTTTTGTCACCCAAAATCTTTCGAACCCTTATTATGACCTTGGTGTATAAATAACTATTTTTAGGGAAGGGTAATCGGCTGTAGGCAGGAAAAGACCCTAGAAAAAAGTCATGAGCAAACATACTTGAATTTTTGTTAAATAATGTATAAACTAATCAGTAATATATTAGAATTATATTTACTTTCCGGGTGGAGGTATTATATTTACTTTCCGGGTGGAGGTATTATATTTACTTTCCGGGTGGAGGTATTATATTTAATTTAAGGGAGGTTGAGTGCAACCGTTAGAGTTACCCCAGGTGACACCAATTGACGCTGCGCCAGCGTGCGGAAGCTGAGCGGTGGCCGGCGGGCGCAGTGAGATTGCCGTTGCGAAGTCCCCCCGGCGTTCCAGCCAGGGCCAGCTCAGCCTTGGGGCGCGCGTGCCCCGGCGCAGACAGATCTCGGCCGACCGGGCGCACCGGATTATGCCCCGCGGAGTAAGGGGGAAAAAATCAACGTTAAAAATGTACGGTGAGAGATCACTGTTTGAGTAGAAAATGTTGCATGGAACTCCTCTCCGCTTAAAGGGGAATGCGAAAGTATTTTAAATAGTCAATGTAAATAATACGTCGTAGAAATTTGGATTTAAATGATTATTCGTTTCGCCCCTAAACTTCCACTCTGATACGTGAAAGTAGAGTACTAAGCAGCATGTAACAATAACGCGACTGAATAATTTCAAACCGTACTTCACTTTCTTGTGTTGTAAGAAATTATTATTATTTAATGGAGTAGGATTTTTAAAATTATTCTATAATGCGTTTAGCGGTGTATACAACTCGTTTCTGGCTCTTTTGGCAAAGTAATTGTCTAAGAGGTAACATAAAATGTAGGTATTTGCTTTTTAAATTTCTTAGATGCGATGGTGACAGACGTACATTATGTCTTCCACAAATAATAAGAAAACTTAAAATTGAATGTAGTTTTTTTATTTAAGTACTAGAATCTCAATACAATTTTTTCTTGCTGGCTCAATATGAGAAAAGTCATACAAATTCATCAATACTACACATGTTGGTATTTGATGAGCTATTATAAACACTAATGAGTTTTAAAATCCGGCGTCGTAGCTGGTTCAGAGTTTGCAGTGCAGCTGTCGTTGGCCAGTTCAAAAGGCCGCGGAGCTAGGTGTCTCGAGTACGGTTCGACCTCTAAACCCAATCTTCATTGCGGGAAGGAGTATAATAAGGCAGTTTTTCGCGAAAGATAAGTTTCTTGCATGCAGAGAGTGAAAGGCCGGCGGCCTAGCCGAATTCGTTTACTACGCTCCGTGAAATCACGAAGGTTAAGCGAATTCGAGACTCCCGGGTTCTTGGTTGGGTGACCGTCCAGGAACCCCGGGATCTAACGTCGTCGAGCCCCTGGCCGAAGGGATACAAGGCACTGACTGACTACGACGTGACGAGACTTGACTAGTATAGTAATTACGGAGTATTAGTAATTAACGTAGGATTACTCCAAAGAATGCGCTCAACGCTCCTTAAGGGGCTTGGAGACGCGTTGCGTCAAGGTGTAGATGCAACAAATTTTAAAAAGGAAGAAAAAAAAGAAAGAAAGACGTAGAGTGGAAAGCCAAGATTTGGGTATTTTTTCCGCATATTAGTGAGGTAACTTTAAGAAATGTGCTGTCCATTTGTGTTATCTGCAGCATAATTTCAATAATAGTTAATTCATTTTATTAAAGGTTTATGATAGATTGAGAAGAACATGCTAGGGAAAATTGGATAGTTGTCTTAACAAATAATTAGTGTCAAAATCTCTGTTACTGAAGTTACAACTTAGTTGAAAACGCCCTTGCTCGGGAATAGAACGATTTCAGTGAAGCAGAGAAAAGTACATCTGTTTTTTTTGCTGCCTTTCGGAGATCTAAAACATTTTGAAGCAGAGACAATGATCTCTCGTTCGATTTAACTCGCAATGATTTTAAAACATCATCAACATTATGTTTACTGTGGAGTATAAGACTTACTTTGCAAGACTTACTTACCACACAAAGTACAAGTCTCCCCCTTTTAAAAATCGAGGATGTAACGAGAATATAGTGATTATTTCTTCTACACTTCAATTAATTCTTTTGGGGTGAAATTCGGATTCATTACTTTGATTCCCGAATACGAGGGCTTCTCCAGGACGTTTGTAAAAGGGACGTTTCTCGTCCGATGTGGTCGTCTATGGCATTGCTCCATCCTGCGGCTTGGAGACCGCTGTGCTCGCCGACACCGCACCCAGACGAGTACTTGATGTTAGAACGATGGATTTTATACTCGTATGCTGTTAATTATTCATTAAATCCCAACATGTGTAGCATTTTTGTTCTCAATATGTCTTCTCTGACATATGTATTAGTGTTGCAAATGTATAGTGTTCCATAAAAATACCACAAATTAGTCCAATGTATTGAAAATAAAACATGTTATCGAAAGGCTGATAAGTGCAACTGATGAGCCCTGCGTCATGATCTTTTGATGAAATCTTTTGGTGAGATTTTTATTGACTGAACGGAATATTTATATAGTTATTTGCTATTTATACTGTATCCATTAATTGATTGGGGTTCCCGAGGGCGGCAATTACTCAAGTCGTGATCTGGGCTGTCCGGGTGACGCCGCGTCGAAGGCTGGGGTGCCGACGTTTCGACAGACATGTCGCGGTCCTCTTCAGGGCTGTACTGGCCTGAAGAGGACCGCGACATGTCGTCGCGTCGGCACGCTCGACGCGGTCCGGCAGCCAGATCATAACTCTGGCCGCGGAAGCCTACGATATCAATTACTCAAGTCATTAGCCTCCCAAGTGTAGTACTTGTTTTAATCGCGCGATGTGGCGGGATCTTCCTCCGCTGGATGGTGAGATCCGGCGCTGACCTACGTCCGTTATGATGCTGCACCGGCATTCGCCTGGCGTTGATCGGAGTAACAACGGAAAAATACCGATTAGAGCAGCCGGTCTCTAGAATTCTCTTCCGGAGAGCAGTTGAATTCGAGCTGTGTCGAGAAACCTGCGACCGTCGGAAATGGAACCCTAGGACCTCCTGGTCAGAGCCACTGCAATGACATCAGTTGATGCTCCGATCATAGCATAGGTGATGCTGATATATCGCTTAATGTATCCCTTCTAGCTATATAAGTTTATATTTTATTTACATAATTATTAGTTATTTGTTTATTACATACGTGACACTTTCTGTCGGGTGCGCTTGTTCACTGCCTTCCAACTCCGTGCCCCCGCGCGAGGGCAGCTGCACCGTGCTAACGGTGCGCTTTCGGAGTGTGCGCGACGGCTGCCGCCCCCGCCGCCGTCCCCGCCCCCGCCGCCGTCCCCGCCCCCGCCGCCGTCCCCGCTCCCGCCGCCGCCCCGCCGCTCCGCAGCCGCCGCCGCCCCTGCCCCCGCCGCCCCCGCCACCCCGCCGCCCCGCCGCCCCGCCACCCCGCCGACCCAGCCGCCCCCGCCGCCGTCCCCGTCGCCCCCGCCCTCCCCACCGCCGTGCGTGACGCGTCCACTCAGAGACCTCCCGCAATGAACCGCACTCGAAATAAACGCTTTACTCCGAAACGTGATCCCCGCTGCCTCGTTATACTCCTTTTCGGTTTCTCCAGTTTCAATTAGGCCGAGTTTCTCCGATCTCGCAAGAGGAGAGTTATTGTTTGTGATTTTCTTGAAAATGAGGTAACGTAAATAAGACAAAAGTAACGACTTTTCGTATTAACGTTGTGTTGCACAAATGATCGTGATTTTGAAATGAATATGACTCTCGTAACCCTCCTATCTCAACATTTTACTACACAAAGTTTGAAACTGTTTTGAAATATCCGGAATATCATCATACCTTAATTCGTTCGACTAATAGAAATGGGGAAAGGCATGGTTAGAGGATTGAGTGTCGCAACGTAGTAAAATATCCTGTGCGATTCGTAGTACAATATCCACGATGACAAGATGATACAATTAATGAACATTGTGAAAAGTGCAGATGAGGGCAGTGAAAGGAAAGAAACCGAAGACTCCAAATCAAACATTTCTGTCAGCAAAATTCGTGGTGGAACACCCTTGAAATTCCCATAACAATGGACATTCCTATAGTTCACTCCCTGAGCCCCGCAACACCACCACACATTTCTCTCCCCTCCATTTTTGTTCCCCATCTCTTGCACTTTTCTCTTCATTCTTTCTTTCTTTTCTTTCTTTTTCTTCCTCTCGTTGAATCCACGCTTTCTTCTTTTTCTTCTCATCTTTTCGTCATCTTATCTTCTATTCACATCTCTCTTAAAGCTCTGTAGACCCATTTCGAGCCGTGGCTTGACATACTATCTGCACTGGCAGAGTAGAGAAGAGACGTTACAGCTTTTCCTTATGCTCGCAGTTTACAGCTCGAATCTTTTCAGAACTTGGGATGATTGATCACGGGTGTACGGGGGTCGGCAGACCTAACGATGGAAGGGAGGAGAGGAACGACAAGAAAGGAGCGTGTGCGGTCACTTTGTCCGATGTTTAAAGTTTAATACATCGGCATTCTCTTGGAATCGATAGGATACAACACAACTGCCGAGCAGAGCAGTCGGCATCGTAAAGGACTCTTGTATGTTCAGGATAGTTTTAACCCATTTCGTTTTACTCTTCGAAGCTAGCTCGAGCGTTTCTGGGCGTAATCCAGCGGATAAAACTGTAGCCAAGAGTACCCGCTCTGATTGTCTTGATGTTTCCTGTTCGTCGTTGTCCATATCCTGGAGGTCTCTGCCCGTAACTCCGCCCTAGATAATGCCCTACTACATATCTAATTTGTACCACAAAAATACAAAATTCTACAAATACACACACACACACATATCCATACTGCATACAAAATACATACATACAAAAATATACAAATACACTTACACATTCATACTACATACAAAATAAATAGATATAAATATACAAATACATACATAATTTATTGGAGTGTGTTTCATACAGCTCGAACATACCCATATGTTTGGGATACGGTGCGCAAGTGTTTAATTTCTCTGTTGTTGGTTTGCGCGTCTTGCTTCATCGCCCTTCTCTTTTCGGCGTAAATGCCTCGTGTAGTGTGTGCCGCCCGGCCACGACCGGCCCCGCCCCGTCCTTCCCCCGTCCCACCCCGCCCTGACCTTCGGATCTCCCCGCCGCGCGCGCTGCCGCCACCTGAACGCCGCGCCGCGCCTGCCAGCCTCCGGACGTGCGCAGCTTATCTCCGGGCGTGCGGGATGAGCGTCGACGACGCAGCGCTTGACGCAGAAACAGACGGGCAGACGGGCAGACGACCGGTAGCGGTAGCTCAGTGCATCAACTGATGTCACAGCAGTGCCTCTACCCGGGAGGTCCTAGTTTCGAGTCCTGTCGGTGGCAGGATTTTCGACACTAGCTTTTCAGCTAGGTCGAATTCAGCTGCTGTCTGGAGGAGAATTCTAGCGGCCGGCTGCTCTAATCGGTAGTTTTCCGTGGTTTCTCCGATCAACACCAGGCGAATGCCGGAGCAGTACCCTACCAAACGGACCACGGACCGCGCGCGATCTGTCCTTCCTCTTCCTTGTCCTATTCTCTCCCCTCACACACACACACTTACACTAACATGCACTACACTACCATATATTCCGGGAGACCGGTCGGGAGCTTAGAGCTTGTCCCGACTGGGGTGGTGCCTCGCTGGTGGGAGAGTCCTGGTAGGGGGAAACCCCACTAGCCGACGGTAGGTCGGCGCCGGATCTCGCCATCCAGCGGGGGAAGATCACCGCCATCTCCCGAGAAAAAACATACACTACACTAACGGGACTAATGACCAAAGCAGTTGACGCGCCCGGAAACACGAAAAAACGAAACCAACCAAACGGGCAGACGGGCAGACGGTGCTGTTGGTGCCTGCTCGAGTAACGGCACCCGGGTGGTGAAGACGAACGCCCTCTCCCTGCGTCGGGGAAAGGCAGTGCCCCCGGGTTGATTCCGGAGGAAATCGCTCCGCACCGGCTCGCCAATACCAGGGGCGCTTTCTTGCACACTAAACATGCGCAAGGGGTCCCAACGAGGTCAGTATAGACCCCCTGGGAGTCGATGAAATGTTAAAGGGAGTCGATGATCAAGGGGCCGATTGGGGGTCAATAGCCGGATAGCTATCCCCTTATCAATATATTCAAGATCCCTATTGATTACAAAAAATATGAATTAACATAACTGTTAACACATATAAAGCAACAAATCGTGTAATAATAAATTACAAAATCTCCCCTCCTTTTTCGTATCGATCTTTCATCCCCAGGACTTGAAGGAATTAGGATGTTTGGAAAACTCAAGAAAATTAACTATCACAATAAATAAACAGAGGTTGTCTGGTATCAAATTTTTATATTACGTCTTAAGATCTTTTCGATCGCGTAGCGATCATCGTCAGAGCTGGAAATACATTAATAGATATAATTATACATTAGACCAAATTGTCTACAAATTAAAATATATAAAAGGAAGTGTGCAGATGCGTAAGCAAACTGGATCGGTCGTACGACCGATCGGTCGATCGACCGATCGGTCGATACGATCGGTCGTACGACCGATCCAGTTTGCTTACGCATCTGCACACTTCCTTTTATATATTTTAATTTGTAGACAATTTGGTCTAATGTATAATTATATCTATTAATGTATTTCCAACTCTGACGTGATCCTACGCGATCAGATCTTAAGACGTAATATAAAAATTTGATACCAGACAACCTCTGTTTATTTATTGTGAAATAATAAGGTATCTATATCACCAACATTCTAATTAATAAAATTAACTATGCTTTGATAACTTTTCTCTCTCGCGAAATAATGTACCCTCTGCAATACGTACTGGAAAAATTGAACGTCGGTTCTTAAAAAACACTCACCATTTTGTAACCATTGCATGTCAATGAAGATTTTACATTCTGCTACTGAAAATCGGAAACGTCTTTGATGATTGACAAATTGAGATATTTACGAGAAAATATTGTACCCCAATAGTTATCTTTAAGGAATTTATATGCAATTCTTTGTGTCATGATTATGAATGCTGAATATTCTAGATAATAATAGTGTAAGGGATCGATGAAGCAAACAACTCTCTTAAAAGGCGTTAACGTTTGAGGATCCGTGGCTTAAGGCCACCGCAAGAGAAAGGTGCTCTGTTATTTTAAAATGTATTTTATTTTTTATTGATAAGTTTTTGATTATTATTGCCGTCCACGCGATATACAGTGCATTACTTATAACCTTAATGAACTCTTTTACCACATTCTTTGCTCTTGTTCTTAGATGTAATTGGCACATACATAATTTCCTGGAGGGTGTACTTCATACCGAAATATACTATATATTTGGGATCCGGTGGGCGAATGTTGGTTTGTTGCTGGTTCGTGCGTCTTGCTTCTTGCGCAGACCAAAGGGCGTCGGGCCTTTTTTTCGCCGCACGATTATAACCCCCTTGGCGCATGAATAACAATTTTCTCCCTGCGAGTGCCCTTTGGGAAGCACTTCTGTCCACTGCACGATAAAGATAAATAGAATTAGCAGAAATGATGGGCAGGCAGACGAAAGTACTGAAACATACAGCCTTTACTGAAATACTTTCTACAGAATTTAACCAATTCAAGAATTCATGATCCAACAATTAATCTGCTGACACTGTTAACACGTTGTTGTTGTTGTTGTTGTAGTTGTAGTTGTTGTTTTAGAAAAATGTTCATTGTTTTCATGAAATGGATTTATTTGTTTTAGAATTCCATGTTTTGAATCATTGTATGAACATTTTTGTGATTGCTTACGCGTCTTTTGGGAGAAAAGGGTCATAACGATTAGTTGTGCTAGGATTGCAGCAAGCAGTTGAGGACACACATGGGGATGAAAAATGTGTTTTCATTCTAGCTCTCAGGTTGTACAAAATCTAAGAATTCTTTGTGTTACAAATAGTATATAATAATTCGAACTGCTTCAGGAACAAGGAATATTTTTCAACATTAATTTGTTTTAATAGTTGATTTATTCAAATTCATTCCACTTTTCACTTAGTCTACCACTCAGCAGTCAAGTTAAACAGGTTGACAAAAATATATCGTTCTGGAAAGAAACGTAGTGATCATATTTCCTGCACACAATTTTGTTGATAGTTCTTGGTGAATCTTCAACTTCTTTTTAACATGCAGTCTTTAGTTCCTGGCTCTGCAAATGAATTCAACTCACGAAGGTTGTTAGAAACTTAAAGGTGCCCTTAAAGTTCGTAGAACAAATTTTTAAACATTCATCAAGTTATTTCATAAAGTTATGTGACCGGTATCTTGATAGGCTCGCTCTCTGCTTCGGAATATTCCTAGTCATTAAGCAAAAGACTGGATGAGCCTTAGAGGAGTGTTGTATGATACGTTAAGGAAATGAGACTTCTTAAGAAATGGCGACGTGTGCGGAGGTATGTACACACACACACACACACACACACACACACACACACACACACTTGTATTTCATGTGTTGCATCATTCAAATGAAGAAACTACGTAGAATGACGATAGTACGGAATGTCGTAAGAGGAGAAAATATTGTAGAGAAAATAACATCTCTGAAATAAATGTTGAAAGAGGTCCCAAGGAACAACAAATTATTATGGTTGTGACTCCAGAAAGTCTAAATATCTATTTAATGAACATTGTGTGTTATGATGCAGTTTAATCCCTATTGAGGACACTTCATACGTTTCCTATGAGTAATACTATTTGGGCTGGGTTCAAAACGAGCTTGTTACTTTTGAAGTGTAGAACAAAGGAGTATCAGATACAACTGTGCCCGCAACTTCAAAGAAATCAAATTTATCCATTTCATTTGCTGTCGGCCACCGCTTTAGAGACGAGGTAATTTGCTACAAGCTCCTTTTATGACAATGCGGTTCCAAAGCAATTGATGAAATTTTATTTTTTGCACAATATTGCCAAAACTTCTTGTTTTGTAAATGCTTAATAGTCCAGTATTCGTAGAATTGCGAATTTTCATTAATTACTTCTTTGTAACTTATTAATTTGTTGCGCTGTTTTCATTTTGAAATAGTAGGTTAATGATTGTTAGACATAGATTCACAAGGTTTACAAATTCTCCAATAATTGAATTTTATTATTTTGCACAATATTCGCCACACCCATGGAATGCAGTGCAGTTATCCTCGAAATTAAAGGCACGTAATCCTTTTAGATTTTTAAACAAATGAAGTTGGAGATCATACTTGCACAACATGGATCTATTCATTGGTTTATTCCTGACGTGATGTCCACCAGCAAACTGATTTTCATTTTACTCAGGGTACTAACAGATGTAAAAATACTTGTCTGCTGGGTAGCTCAGTGCATCAACTGACGTCACTGCAGCGCCTCTGACCGGGAGGTCCTAGGTTCGAGTTCTGACGGTGGCAAGATTTTCTACACTAGCTTTTCAGCTAGGTCGAATTCTAGCGGCCGGCTGCTCCGATCGGTAGTTTTCCGTGGTTTCTCCGATCAACACTAGGCGAATGCCGGAGCAGTACCCTACCAAACGGGCCACGGACCGCGCGCGATCTGTCCTTCCTCTTCCTTGTTCTAACCTCTCCCTTTACACACACTTACACTCACATGCACTACACTACCACACATTCCGGGAGACCGGTCGGGAGCTTAGAGCTTGTCCCGGCTGGGGAGGTGCCCCGCTGGTGGGAGAGTCCTGGTTAGGGGGAAACACCACTAGCCGACGGTAGGTCGGCGCCGGATCTCGCCATCCAGCGGGGAAAGATCACCGCCATCTCCCGAGAAAAATACATGCGCTACACTAACGAGACTAATGACCAAAGCAGTTGACGCGCCCGGAAACACGAAAAAAACAAACCAAACTTGTCTGCTGGGATACGAGCACGAGACTAGACAGCTTCAGGTCCAGAGATCGCGTTTTGATACATCTAGAAGATTCCGGTCGAATTACACAACATATAAAAGGATATAAAAGCAAGGAATTGAAGTTTATTAATATACAAACGTCAATACTTCGCACGGTAATCATTGCATGAGTGCTTGCCTGAGTACACAGCTGTGATGGATTTGGGATAAGGCGATGCAATTACATTTCCCCTCCTATGAACCTAAAACAGCTGTGGGGTCATCGAAGTGTACTTATTCCATTTGCAAAACTTTGTTATGTAAGCACATACTTCTTACATAGGGACGCAGTGACCAGCTTTAAAATTATTTTTAGCGATGACCTACTCCTTCGTATCAGGTGGTCAGGCTTGCATTTTTCCACAGGTAAGACTAAAATTCAGAATCTTACTGCAAATTCAAATATAATACGTTGGTGTGTGTATTCGTTCACTTTTTTGGACTGCTATGTTTTAAATATTTTCAGAGTAATCATAATCTGGAAAAGCAGAGGTTTTGAACTTAACAAAGAAATTATAAAAATCTAACTGATTGTGACTTCTAATATTTACGGGCACTTTCAAAATAACATTATTGAGAAGAGATATTCAAATAAATTATATTTTTAAACAATCCATGATCTCCTTGCAAATGATTTTTCCATTAACCTCTCGAACTTGGTATAAAACCACTTTATAACGCACCGTTCTCTGTAAAAAGCCACTTTTATAAATCTAAAAAAAATGTTAACATACGAAAAAGAAAGGAAATGCATGACACCACCGCTCTGATAACAAATTTCGCTAACGTGCTTGGTAGAAAAATTATAGTCAGCCCTGTAGTCTGATGGATTTCAAAGGAGTCTATAAAAATAGAGGTGGATAAATACAATAAGCTCTTTAACCAGAGTATAGTCAATGAAGTGTGTGACTATATAATGAAATAAAAATAGTGTAATGAAAAAAAATATTATTGAAAATAAATTGAGGAAACCTATTTAAGGAATGGTTTGATTGATTTAAATAAAACGGAAGTTTTATGAAAAGAAAGAAACAGGTGAATGACTGGAGTGTTTCAGTTTTTATGTCTATCAAATTCAATTTACATATATATTTTACCGAAAATAATCAGTATGTATGTTAGATACACCAGAAATTATTTTAGCAGTTCACAGCAGTTGGTGATTGTATTCAAGTGTTACTTTTCAATCTTCTTTCCGTCTCTAACAAAGAACACTACTGTTCGAAGCAGACTGTAAGAAAAAGAACCGTACATATACATGGAAAGGGTATGCTAATTCCAGTGTATTTGGAGAAGAAATGTTGCGGAGGCCAAAAGTGGATATGAATGGATAACGTATGGGCCTGACTACTCGACGGCCTTCGCGCGGCTTTGTGGATCCAGCGGAATGCTACCGCCGCCGTTGCCTCTTGTCTCCAACCATCCTCATCTTTGCGAACAACACAGTCGGCATTTCTTGGTGATGCTGACGTTCCCACCTCTACCGATCCTTTCCATTGTTATTGTGAATATCAATATCATATTTAAATTCTCCAGTCCCAACGCTATTGTCATTTGCTCTACAATCATCATTAATACCGATAACATTGTAAAGTGGTACCTCACAGTAAAGTAAACATGTTCATTACGTATCGTTACTTGAGACGCTCGGAAATCATTTGGACAAAGAGTGAGAAATCCACAATATTTATTTTATTTGTTATGTAGAATAATGGAAAGTACAAGTATTCTCTCTCCAATTGAATGATCAGCTTCCATTTGTCGGGATGTTTCCTAATGACTTCAGCAAATCGTTCCTGTGGAGTGGTGAGACAGACAGCCTTGCATTTCTTCCGAATACGAAAATTGTTGACCACGCAATGCGTCCTTCATTTTGTCGAACATGCCCGAAGGGGCCCAGTTTGGTGTGTGTGTGTGTGAGAGATGGGGAGGCTTCGTAAATTCCTTTGTTGTCAATCTGTTTATCTAGCGGTTCGTATGAGCCTTACTTTGTTTAGAAGCAGTACTTCGAAGGCCGATTTTCCAGGCAGCCCGCCCATGCCTCTGACCGCGAGGCCCTAGGGTGCCAGTCCCGATGGTAACAGTATTTTCGACACTAGCTACATGCGAGTAACTAGATCGAATTCAGCCTCTGTCTTGAGAATTCTAGCTGCAGGCTGCTTTGATCGGGAGTTTTTCGTGGTTTCTCCAATCAACATCAGACAATACTGGAGCAGGAAGAAACGGGTCACGAACCGCGCGACCTTTCATTCCCCTTCCTTGTTCTTTCCTCACCCCTTACGCGTGCGCGCGCACGCACACACACACGCACGCGCAAACGCGCACACGCACACGTGCGCGCGCACATACAAGCATACACACGCAAACGCACACACGCGCGCACACACGCACACACACGCACACACACACGCACACACACACGCACACACACACGCACTCACACTTGTCGGGGACCAGTCGGAGCTTAGAACTTGTCCCGGCTGGGTCGGTACCCCGCTGGTGGGAGATACCTGTTTGAGGAAAATCCCCGCAGGTCGACGTAGGTCGGCGCCGGATCTCGCCAGTTAGCGGAGGAAGATCACCGCCCCTCCCGCAATATAAGCATGCGCCACACTTACGGGGCTAATGACCTTAGCAGTTGACGAGCCCGGAATCATTAATCAATCGAATCAATCAAGTAAATCCAATCCAATCCTTGGGGTGCGCGGGCCCCCCGAGGGCTCGCCCGTGCGCGTGCGTTGGCGCGTGCGCGTGGCCCCACGGCCATCTGCCGCGCGGCCTTGGCACCGGCCTCGGCTGCCATTGGTTCCGACGCTTTGTGCAAGCCGCCAGAGATGCAT
This sequence comes from Teleogryllus oceanicus, assembly GCA_964035755.1. Lineage (NCBI taxonomy): Eukaryota > Metazoa > Arthropoda > Insecta > Orthoptera > Gryllidae > Teleogryllus > Teleogryllus oceanicus. The sequence goes on along the minus strand of CAXIVR010000008.1, from coordinate 32,978,947 downwards.
ATGCGACGCATCACCGGCTCCTCGCACATACAAATAAGGGGCTTCCGTGTTTGGATGGCGCGTTTGCCCAACGGAAGCTTCCGGAAGAGTTGCTTAGTGTAACTGTGCAGCGTATCGCAGTTAAACACGTGCGCTTGCCCCTAAGAGTCTTCGTTATAATAATAATAATAATAATAATAATAATAATAATAATAATAATACAATCACAAATACAATTTCAATCGTGTATGACGAGTCAGATTTTTTGCCCTGGATCGTTAATTAGTTTTGTTATAATCAAATGGATCAGGTTATTTATTTGAATGATTTGATTTATTTTTCGTCAAGAAACAGTAGAAGCTGTATGTGACGTGTGGGGAGAAGTATAATTTGCGCACTTTTTCTTGAGATTCAGAATCTCCATCTCACCTCTTTACCATGTTGTGGTTGATGAACAAACCCACTAACAAAAGATGGTTAGCAACATTTGAAAACTAGACATTTTCGCTCTGAAGTTATAGAAAACTTGTGCGATACAAACTATCGGTAAACGAAATACAGATTTAATCTTTCTGCGTTGCTAACAAAATAGTAACCCATACACCAGGCTCTATTCCTTCCACAACTAGCAAAACGAGGGTTCAACAAAACCTGCGCGTAGTGAAGCTCAATTTATGAATAGAAGTAACACAAGTGGCTAAATCAGCATTTGCTCAATGTACCAGGAAAACTAGACGAAAAAACGTATAGAGTATATGAAGATTAGTATTAGAATACACATGCATCTGAATAAATCATATAGAGAATCACGAGGTAATAGTATTCTTAATTTCTACGAAAAAATCTAGTTTGGTTTTAATTCTCCCACTCTTACTTATTTCTGTACAGAAATGTCCCGTACAGCGTTCATATGGTGTTACAAAACATTTATTTTTTCGTCGCCTATTACTCAAGGTACTGCTATGGGATCCGCCTGATTTTGATCAGACAAAACCACGGAAATAACCGATCGGAATGCGCTGACCCCTGGGACTTCAAAGCTGCGGTCGAGAATTCGCAAGTACATAATATGCTATCGCAGCCGGTAATCTCTCCACATAGTACTAGATAAAATGCCGTCGGAAGTAGTACGTCTCGGTGGTTAACATGTACAACTACTATTGCCCACGCCGGCTAAGATTGTCACAATAGCTCGTTACTTCCTATTCTTCACAGTGTACTGGTGATATGTGTATGGGTAATCTTTTATTTCGAAGGAGAAGGAGAAAGTTTGTGACTGGAGGAAAATTTAATTTTTCATTTCACTTTCGCTTCTTTGTATATTCTTCTGCTTTCTGTAACATCTGTTACAATTATTATATTTCATTATGTTATGCAAGGAAATATGACAATGCTTTCATTGTTCTATGAAAGGCATAAGAATTTGACTAATGACGCAATTTGTGTGCTTACTGTTTTACTTTTAATGGGATTCTTTAGAGAATTCTTAGTGTCATATGGTGAAAATTTTCTTCCAGATTCATTTTCAAGCCAACCTGAAACATATCCTTAATTGTATTTCGCACGTACACAGGGGTTTAATAACTTTGTTTTCAGTTAAATTTTAATTATAAATTAAATACTAGCCACTGTCAAATTAAATTTGTTGCGACGAATTTAATGTTGAAGGTTACTAAACCAGCTTTAAAATCGATTTTTAAAAACATCAAAACATCAATGGTTTTTGGTTGATGTATTACGAACCTCGATGTTTTAATTTTGAACATCGATATTTGGCAACATCGATGATTTGTTGTCGATGTCGCATCGCTAATGGTAAGTCATTAAATTCATCTCAGAAAAGATAAGCCTGGAACATTTTACGTGCCACATCTCCTTAGAAACAGTCACCACCATGTGTTAAAGAAAAGCACCGCATCCAACGGTGAACGGACTGCTTAACTTGGAAAGTTAAGGAAGTATTAACAGGAGCTAAATAAGGACTAACGGGAGACTGTTTCCAGGTAAATATGGACGTCGATGGGAGGGATATAATAAAATGTGAAGCCGGAAGTGTGTAATCGTAAGGACAGTGTAACTAATAGGCTCTTATCTTTCTTAAGTAAACGGATGCGGTTACTAATAGAAATGTAACTATAACTTTTTGAAGTTTTTTTTCTCAGTGTGCAAAACGTTTCAATACATACCGAATAATTGGTGATGTGTTGTACATGTGTTCTTTGTGTACGCTAAAGTACCGCAAGCTCGTACACTTACCATTACGCTCGCAGGCGAAGACAGTCACTCGCAATAGCCCTAACTGATATGTAGTTTCTATTCTTCATATCCGTAACTAATGTTAATATTCATTATATAATGAATTGTATTTTTTGCACTAGAGATCTTACGTATTCGTAAGAAGATTATAAATCTTCATGTATTTTATACAATAATGTAAATTCAGGAAATTTACGATGTTGCAAGATTATTAATGACATATTTACTTCCTTAAAAAATCTCTTTTGAGTAATTTTCTTTTTAGAATGTATTAAGAGGTTTCCATTCAATTCTGTGTGTTTTCTCATGTTCTCACACAACTAATCACATTCTTGTTTTAGCATTTCTTCACATACATAATTAAAATTCTCATAATTTCTTCACACAGTGTTTTCTGGTCATTTGCATTCGTATCTCACCGTACGAGTCATGCCATATCCCCGTATTTTCCCGCCCAGCGACTTGGTTCTTCGCTCATGTCTGTTCTGCTTCCCATCAAAATGCGAGATAATGAATTAAGAGACCGATGCCTGTGAAACTCATTCTCACAAAGTAGCCCGTAAAGTATGTTGATAGTGCTGAAACATAGGAGCGAAGCTTAAATAAGGTTTTTGGAAATGCAAACAGCGAACGAGACTAATTAACCCCATTAACGACTTATTGACGCTCACATTTACATCGGTCCCACTTAAAACGTTGATAGGGAGGAATTTTGAACAATACGAAAATGAAAGGTCGTACGGATGAAAACGGTGAAGAAACGACAAAAAAGGGATTTTCAAGAAATGTGTAGAATTCTCAGAAAGAATACTGCCAAATTCCGGCAGCGTGAAAGTTCAGACTTGCAACCAGAGAATACAAATATCGGTAACTCGAATATTCGATGCCAAAAAGGGCAACTTTTATGTTGCATTTTTAAATTGTGTTCTATAAAGAATTTTGATAAATTGCAAAGAATGGGCTTAGGATAAATACATTTTGCTCGCTACACGAATAATGTAACTAAAAGACGAAATGAATTAATTAGGACACTTAAAAATCTCCCTGGCTTCTCTCGGAGGTGCAAGTACTTGGAATAGGGATGGAAAAGGCGGAGCCGAAGAGGGCGCTTTCGGGTTTCACGAACGACGTTGGTATTTGCATCATGCAGTTGTGAGAAGTTGGCGCCGCATACCATCTCATATTCTCATTCCATTCATAATCATCCACTCTTTATCGTCATTCATCCTATGATCATCTCTATCATTATCCATCCCAGGGAGTGCAGTAGCAAACCGTCTGATCTATCCAAAGCAAGGGGGCATGAAGGGCGTACACTTTCTTCCATACCTACGCTCGCCAACAGTAGGACTTCCACCACCACCACCACCACCACCACCACCACCACCACCACCACCACCACCACCACCACCACCACCACCACCACCACCACCACCACCACCACCACCACCACCACCACCACCACCACCACCACCACCACCACCATCACCACCCCACCGCCACCACCACCACCACCATTACCAACCATCCCACCCACCATTACCACCACCATTACCACCATCATTACCATTACCATTACCATTACCATTACCACCACCACTATCACCATTATCATCATTGTAGATATTTTTTTACATCCAAGTAAACCTGTTGTGGACTTCAAAATCTCATGTGCAAAGAGTATTTGCTCATTAGCAAGGGACTGATTTCGATGACATAAAACTGTTACTGTTGTAATTGAAGCTTCTTTCATTCGTTCAAGTGAACTCTGCTTGCAAACTTTGGGTGTGCACTGTTCTTTACTAGAACCTGTTGTTTACCTGTCTTTAGTTATCCCTAAATCGGTCGAACCGACAATGGCGCTGATAGACGTCACAGAAACCTTAGATTACATAATCATAATGGCTGACATTACAATTTTTGAACGAAGAAATCGAGTAGGCTTCTCTGGAATTCTGTGGAGAACATTTGTTCTTTTTCGTAATTATTATCTGAATCAAGCACCGTTAAAACTATATTAAAATCGATTAAATCAACAAGAAATGCATTAAAATTGACTGAAATAGTGAAAAATGACGCATTAGTCGAAATCGACGAAAAATGCAAAACACATATAAAAATGGGTCCTTTTGTCATAGCATAAAATAAATTTCTATACTACACAGCATTGTCCTAAAGCGAAAAGAAAAAAATGGAATTTTATTAAAATACGCCCCTACTCTTTAACTTTTCGACATCATTTCTTACGACTCTTAAGATGTATCGAAAGTCATAGAAATTCCAGAAAAGGATTTCACAGACAATCGTGAACGGAAAGTGTCTTGCGGGGCAAAGCGTCCTTTGACTAGTGATAGCTCCGCCTAGCCATTGCTTCAATGCGGCCTTTGAGAAGTTAGCGAAGCAGAAATCAGATTTCTCCGAATGTTCCAGCGCGATATGGACATTACAAGAGCTGCAACATCGAAAGCCCCTCGGACAGGTCCAAGGAAGATTAATACTCTTACGAAACACACCTTCGGCCGTTGGAAACTCGGACCTTCGCGGAGCTGAGATTAATGAGCAACGCCTGCCCTTCGCTCTCGGAAGTTTTTGCTTGCGATGTGTTGCCACTGTCGCTGTCCTCGACTTGTGGGGCGTAGATGGAGTTACTTAGCCGCTGCCGAGAAGGATTATTAGTAGCATACATAGTCAAAATAGGCTGATATAAGGTATATGTATTTTTATGCAGTTACTCTTTATTCATTCGGATTGGGAGGTCAATTGAAAACAAAAGTGTAATTAGGAAACTTAATATATTCGATAATATATATAATCTCTGAACGTACCAAATAATTATCAAGACAAATCAGTGTTTATTTTACGATCTGTTAATAGTATAGAAACAGCGTCCAAGAAAACAAGTTGCGTCATTGAAATTACGAAACAACTTTTTTTAATAACGTGACTACAGGAAAAATTAGCAAATTTTTACTTTATCGTATTCTACGTAGTAGTGTGGAGAAAATGTATTGCTTCATCAAAAAAAATCGGCGATTTTTCGACAGAAAAACAAAATTTTGTTGACTCTGGTACCGAAAAAGAGGATAATAATTGTTCCTATATGTAGTAAATTATTTCCCTTAATTTGTTGTACAGTAAGAATTCACGTTTTGTTGATATCAAAGATTGGTTTACCGTAAAACCTAGACACGGACGGACGGTTTGTCTGAAACCAATTTTTCGATATCAATGATGCAAGAAACGTGGTTGTGACTACACAGTTTGTCAATTAGTACATACAGGAACAAGAATTCTCCGACTCTCTGGTATCAGATTCCCACAAACTACTTTTGGTTCCACAAAACTAGTATCACTTATTCGTTACAATGTGACTATTCTGCCAAAAATGTGCAATTTTTCGTTGCAGTATTAGATAACGTTCTCTATACTACGTAAGTAGTATGCAAGAAAAAAAAGCTTACCGAGAAAAAATACATATAGAGGGTTCATTATTTTTGATATTCATTGTACACCGTCTAATTATTAATTACACTTCTTCGATTATTATGAATAATGATTACATTTTTCACTCTCTTAATTGTAAACAGGGTGTATATACATTGTATGAACGCTCACCTGAGAAAGTAGCATATTTGTGCAACGAAAATGCACGAAGGAGGGAGGGAGTAAAATATTACAACACGTATTTTTTGAACGACTCTTCACTTACTCTTTGGACGTCACATGGTAACTACCGTAAGTGACCGACGGCCACAGTCCATTGGCGGTCTCTAACGCCAAGTGCGCCACAGGTTCCGCGAAACGCACACGGAGTAAACATTCCAGGTAGTCGCTCCCCCTACGAAGACCCGCGCTCGGTTCAATCACATGGGGAGGGGTGGGGTGGGGGCGTCTGCGCCTTAGTGCGAATGAGCGGGCGGCCTTGCGCTCTGCCCATCGCCCCGGGCGAGCGCCCACAGCCCCGTGCTGCGACTGGCGACTTCGCTTTGCGCTCGCCCGCCCGCCTCGTCTTTTGAAGGTTTCGTCCTCTTCCACATCCTGAATCTCGTGATCGTACTGAACGTCCTCATTTTCTGCTTTCTGAATGTCCTCATCGTCCTCCTTTTTCTCGATGATTCTGAATGTCCTCATCCTCCTCCTTTTTAGAGTTCTCATCCGTATCCTTATCCACATTGTCATGACACCTATCCGAATCTGAATTTCGACGTTCTCATTCTCCGCTTTCTGGATGTCCTCATCTTCCTCTTTTCCTAATTCTTATACGCCTCCTTTTTTGATCCCTCCTCGCCCTTTTTGTCAGTGGTCTCATCCTCCGATGTGTTGATCCACTGGGTCGCCCTGCTGTTCGTCGCCCTCCGGGAGTGACATTGACCTTGACGCAACTCCCTGCGGCGCCGCTTTGTGCTGCCCGAATCGCTGAGCGCCCCGCTGCGCCGAGTGCTCTATCGCCCCGCCCCCGCCCCCGGCTTGGGGAAGGCAGCGAGCGCGTGCGGGAGGGCACGCGCCAGCGACCACGCCTTCCCCTCCCTGCCCCTCCTCCTCCCCTCCTCCTCCCCCTCCTCCTCTCACCACTTCCTCCTCCCTGCCCCCATCCCTCATACGTATGCACTCGTCCCACCTCCTCCTTCACCACCTCCCAATCCCTCTTCAAATTGTCCCTCATCCTCTCATCCTTAACCCCCCCCCCCCCCTCCTTCCTCCTCCCCCCTGGCGCTGTGCCTTACTATGTGTCCACACGAAGCCAAGCACGCTTGGCGTAGTTAGGGACATCGCGATGCTTCCAATGCCTGAAATACCGTTTCGATATCAACCGTGACGGTGTCGATACTCGTGAGTCGATGAAATAGAGATTTTGCCCTTAATTTGCAGTACTGCAATCGACACAAGCTAATTACTACTTTCTAAATCTGTAATGGATCATGTCAACATATAATTTCATCTCCTATTGATATCTTCTCTTTCGGATACTTAATACGTAAGAAATGTAAGAATGTAGTATGTAAATACTCTTTAAACTCAAGTGGCGCAATGTATCACCACTGCACCCAAATCGTTGTTTTTTAGTGTTAAGTTTTAAGTGATCCCAATTATTATAGATACCAATTGCCACTACACATATATTTCTATTATTGTGTATTACTGTTTTAAAAAATGTGTATTTTTAGCCTGTTTTAAACTTTCGTTTCCGTTAATTGGGATATGAAAAAGACTCAGTTTCTTATAAAGTAAATTTCGTAGGATAGTTCTGATGTAGTAATAAAATAATTATATTTTTTGAAAAATGCCGCATTGTTTTCTGCTTTTGGGTTTCATTATCGTTATATGAATGGTTTTAGCGAGAATTAACCGTTGAAAGACGCAAGGCACATTTATAACTGATCCAATTGTGTATATAATTACGATATTCTCTAATTACCCAATGGAACTCTAATAGAATAAAAAGTAAACCGTTTTGTTTTTCAAGAGGTTCCGGATTCCTGTCCAGGTCGAGAATATTAGTCTATAGTATTTCGTAGGATTTGTCTTACGACGGACTTCGTCGATCCTCTGCTTTAGAGTTAATTTAAAGTTTGCTGATTTGTTGACGAATTTTTGGTGTTCATGATAAGTTATAGGCAGGTTTTCTCGGTGCTTTGCCGTTTCCATGCATCTCAATGCTGAATCTCATCATCAATATCGCAATCATCTATTCAATAGACCTATCGCAGTTATCGTAGTTCTCAATGTTGTTTAGTTGTGACCATAATAGTTCATACACTTACATTCACTGCACCACCACGCATGCTGGGAGACCGGTTGGGAGCTTTCCGCTTGTTATGGCTAAAGTGATGCCCCGCGGGTCGGAGATACCTGATTGGGGAAAACCTCTCTAACCGACGGTAGGTGGGTGCCGGATCTCACCGACCAGCGGGGAAAGATCACTACGACCTCTCGAGGAAAATACATATACTATACTTACGGGAATAATGACCTTAGCCGTGGACGCGCCTGAAATTACTAATCAATCAGTCGCTTACATCCACACATGCCGGGAAACCAAACAGGCTTTTCAGGACCATCAGATCATTTCCCGACTGAATCGTTAATCGATGGAGGAAAATCCCGCTGGAGAAAAATTCCTGAATCTCACGTCACACAGCGATAGAGGAATAAAAACATCTCCCGGAATAAAAAATTCATTTCACTTGTGGGAGTCATGACCATAGTAGTTGACGCGTCTGAAACAGTTCTTAATATTCCGTTACTCACCCGGTCATTCGTATCACGAATACTCGCGCATTCGACTCTAACGCACCCATTATGAAATTTTCTTTCTTTATTTACATAATTAATACGCTTTTCTTATTTATCTGTGCTCATATTATAATTGAATACACCATGTAAAGAAACATAAATAATTACAAACCATATTTGAAGCTTTTATTATATTATCGTCCCTCGCGCGGCCATCGTGTGAACTACGTGAAATGTCTCCATTATTTGGTTTTCTATCTTCTAATATTTACGATTTTTGCGCAGTAATGAAGACGAACGCAAAAAACAATATTTGAAATATTAAACTCTCATATTCCAGAAAAATTTCATTTTAAACAAGTATGCAAGAACACCTTCTATACGCCAGTACTCGCATGTTGGGTTCTGTCAAACAGGCACAACGATTTTAATTCAAGGTATGGCCACCCAGTGCATAACAGTGATAAGTTTATCGATACCTATCTCAGATATTGTTAGATGAAAGGAGCATTTTTTATTTAAGGAAGGCTAACATTCCTTCAGGCCCGCTCTTCTGTCTGACCAAGCAGATTTCACTACGCTCCTTTCACCATCTAGCGGAGAAGGTATTATCCTGGGCGACAAAACAGACGATTTGAATTTAGCTCAGAAGCTTCTTTTAAGCTAGAGGATATTTACACGCAGCAAATCTACATTACAAATAAATCTAAGATGACATGCAAATCTACTACATGGTACAGGCGACTTTACTTCCCCTCCGAATGAAGGCGTACGAAGGATTTTTTTCGCCCTTAAAAATCCACGACTTCGGTCGGGTTTGGAACCCGCAAACTTGGGTACAAGAGCCGGGTACGCTAGCCATTGTACTCGTACTTCTCGATCCCGCAAAGAGCGTTAATTCACGTGCGTCCACCCACGTGCGCCGGGCTGTGGCGGGCGGAAGTTCGTCACGTTGCCTTCGGCGGTGGTACCAGTGCGCGGGAGGCTCGCTGCGAAGGGAAAACCCTGGTCCGCGACGCGCAGCGGCGACTCCGCGCAATTTGGTGCGTAATGGGCGCGCGTGAGAATTCCGTTGCTGCAGGAAAACGCGCGCCGCCCCGCCGCGCCTCGCGCCGCGCCTCGCGCCGCGCCTCGCGCCGTTGACGCGTTCAGAGAAGCGGCTCCGCCGTGTGAATTCGCAGTGTGACACGTAAAATCCATGACTTTGCGCGATTAGGCGGTGCGACGGGTCATGGTGAGAGTACTACGTGTTGCGGATTCGGTGGTATGACGGTCAGCGTACCGGACTGTTGTACCCGAGTTTGCGGGTTCAAACCCGATCGAAGCCGTGGATTCTTAAGGGCGAAAAAATCCTTCGTACGCCTTCCTTCGAAGGGGAAGTAAAGCCGGCTGTCCCATGTTAGTAGATTTACAGCATGTAAAAGATCCTCAAGTCTAAAAGAAGCCTCTGAGCAAAATTGAGATCCGCCTGTTTCGTCGCAATTGTAGGTTGCGCTGTATATTCAATTGCGTAATGATTATTCGAGCATTTTCATCAAGGAGTGAACTGGGTCCACACATCCGAACAAACGACTTGTAGACTCTCTTGGCTCCGGAAAATCATGTAACGAGGTAAGGAGGATACGGCATTCGATGGAAAGAGATAATTGAAGCATGTTCTGTAAAATGGTTAATCCACTGCCCCAGAAATAAATAAATAAAAAATAAAATAATAAAATTAAAATGAATCAAAAATAAATTAAATAAATCAAAAATAAATTAAATAAATCAAAAAAATAAATTAAATAAATCAAAAAATAAATTAAATAAATCAAAAAATAAATTAAATAACTCAAAAATAAATTAAATAAACTTGTAGGTAGCTGGATCCTCTGCCTAGCATATAATAGCAGTCACAGCAGTTAGCGGGCATGCTTCTTTCATCTTGACGCATTCTGTTAGAACGGCGTGGAGCACCGAAAGGACGCGTCGTTGTCGTCGAAGCGAAGTTGTCGACCCCGGACTTGGAAGCGCTACCGCGGCGCCACAGGCGCGAGCGTCGACGGATGCGTGGGCGCCAGGCGCCGTCACGGATGCACAGGGCGGCCGTGCGGCGCTATCGCGGAGGCGCCTGCCCGGCGCAGCGCCCCACTTCCCACTCGCATCTGAATTTCCGCCGCCGCCGCCGCCGCCGCCCCCCCCCGCCGCCGCCGCGCGTGGAAGCGGCGATCCCGTTAATCGCCCAGTAGGTCGCGCGCCGGAGAGCGGGGGAGTGAGTGTGCGACCGAGTGTGTGCCCGCGTGCGGCCGTGTCACGCCGCGCCGCCGCCGCCGCCCACGCCTGCGTCCCCGCCGCCACCGCGCCGATGGAGGCGACTCCCGTTGCAATGCTCAGTCGCACGCTGAGCCGCAGTGAGCCAAGAGATGTGAACGGAGAAAGGAAAAAAGACATTTAATTATTCTTTGTATTCTTTTTCACCTTCGTCTTGTCTAGCTCCTCTTCTCCTTCCTTGCGTCTTCTCTACTTCCTTCTTCCACTCCTCCTCCTCCTTTTGCTTCTACTCCTCCTCTTCTTGCTTCTACTCCTCCTCCTCCTCTTCCTCTTCTTTCCACTCCTCCTCCTCCTTCTTGCTTCTCCTCCTCCTCCTCTTTCTTCTTGCTTCCCCTCCTCCTCCTCCTCCTCCTCTTCTTCTTCTTCTTCTTCTTGCTTCTCCTCCCCCTCTCTTGCTTCTTCTTTCCTCCTCTTGCTGCTTCTCCTCCTCTTCCTTCCATTACCCTTCCTTCTCCTGATTCTTCTCCATTTTACATTATTATTTGCATTTACATACTTATTACACATAAAAATTACCGTTACTAAACAACTCTATGATACAACAATTCTTCCTTCTTCTCTTCTTCCATCTACTCCTCTTCCTCCTCCTTCTACTCCTCATCCTCCTTCTTCTATCTCTCTTGCTCCTCCTTCTACTCTCCTGATTCTTCTCCTCCATTTTACATTACTATTTGCATTTATATAGTTAATAATTATACTACTTCTAATCAACGATACGTTTGTAGTGTTTGGAATAAACCACTGTAGATAGTTTCCAAAATGAGTTTACTTCAGTTCCTTTCTTGTAGCCTGCACCGCTTTTAGCCGTCAGACCGAAAATACTTTATGAATCGGCTAAACCTGTTAAATCAAAATATTTCTCAGTCGGAGTGTCGTGCGAGTAGAATGCTGGCGTCTAACCTTCAGAAATACTATTTTACTTCATAATTGTGTAATGCTGAATTACTGTTATTATTCAGTCGATATTAAGGAGATTCATGGTGGATCTTCGTGGGGTTCATCACTATCACCTTTCACCAGGAGAAAACAATCGTGTCTGAACAAGATGCCAGAGCAACTACGACAATATTGCATATTATAGTACTTCAAGAAATGCACCCTCGTGAAGAAACCACTGCACAATGTTGAATACGCATTTTAGTATTACGCAAGTTGTGTGCTGATCACAAACACTGCCATACGATGCTGTAACATTCTTACATTGCTGTTTTCACATATGCTTGGTGTCTGAAATGCGATGTGTAATGCGATGAACCATCGCGGTGAACCTACCGCGGACAAGGGTCTTAAATATTTCCCCACATCGCAATAGTTACCATGAGATTCATCAAAATGAAAAACTCCTTTTTATATTGTAGGAAGAATATAACTCTTTCACGTCGTGGTAAACCGCATTCCGTTCTGAATAGAATGATCAGGACGCTTGTCTTCGCATGTGTGATTCTCAGCCACTATTTCAGTATCAAGCTTACATAGAAACTTTTTTCTGTGAATAATTACAACTTGATACATATTCTTTGCATATAAAATTATGTAAAATTACAGAAATGCACGGATGAATCTAATTTGCAAATACTTTTACTTAACAACTAAAACATGGGCCACAGACATAAAAGTTTTATTTCACTTCTCACAGTTACGAAGGTAACTGTACACTGTCAAAATATTTGTAGAGAATAAAAAAAACATGCGTCAAAAGTCTTACGTGTTTTCGGGTCTGTGTTAACTTCGTTTGAAAGCGATCTGAATTTGGGAACTGTTTGGATTACTCACATAACACTTTCATCTTTCATTTTTAAGTAATATGTGTATGTATTTTAAATAAAACTAGCGTTTAGAAATAAAAATCCGTGTTTCATACATTACTGCTTGTCTGTGTTTGGAACGCGCGCTCCACTCGTTTGCGAAGAGACATTTTGCAAGTCTCAGCACCGTTCCATGTCCAGCGATGCAGATTTGTTTCGAAATGTCTCAAAAGTGGCTCATTTGGTTTGTAGCATTACGTAACATCCTTGCGAGGAATAGAGGAAACATTTCTGGTTTACAAGGTTTCGTAGCAGATTCTTTTCATCTTGAAGATTCTTTTTATAAGCTGTAGTGCAATCTAGTGACACTGATGATGTCCTATAATTCGTTTAAAAGATGTTTGATTGATTTGATTTTTTCGTGTTTCCGGGCGCATCAACTGCTTTGGTCATTAGTCCCGTTAGTGTAGTGCATGCTTTTTTCGCGGGAGATGGCGGTGATCTTCCCCCGCTGGATGGCGAGAGCCGGCGCTGACCCACCGTCGGCTAGTGGGGTTTCCCCCTAACCAGGACTCTCCCACCGCCCCAGCCGGGCCAAGCTCTAAGCTCCCGACTGATCTCCCGGAATATGTGGTAGTGTAATGCATGTTAGTGTAAGTGTGTGTGTGTGTGTGTGTGTGTAAGGGGAGAGGATAGGACAAGGAAGAGGAAGGACAGATCGCGCGCGGTCCGTGGCCCGTTTGGTAGGGAACTGCTCCGATCAGAGCAGCCGGCCGCTAGAATTCTCCTCCAGACAGCGACTGAATTCGACCTAGCTGAAAAGCTAGTGTCGAAAATCTTTCCGCCGTCCGTACTCGAACCTAGGACCTCCCGGTCAGATGCGCTGCTGTGACGTCCGTTGATGCACTGAGCTACCGCTCCCGGTTAAAAGATGTTTGAATTATAATCGTAGTTCAGGTTCGGTATAATTGATAAACTGAGAATTCTTTTTCAGCATGTTTTACTTGAAACTCGGCATCTATTTGGTGTATTCGTGCATTGATTTAAGGTCACCGTTTTGTAGATCGTAGGACCATTACTTTCTACACTACGAATTTTAAGGTTCCCGTAAAAAGAAGTCGCATTTATTTGATGTTTTATCGCTCACATTTGTATAGTAACGTTTATTCTGAACTAGTTCTGTACCTTTATTTCCAAAACAAAAATTTGCTTTTTTAGGAAACTATCATACTGTCGCTTTCATTTGGGTTTCCTTGAATATCCGTACGCTATGAGCTCATCTTAGCAACTTTCTCTTCGTCGTCACGTCACTACCTAAATCTAAGTTCTCTGAAGAGGATGATCTTATCGTGAACAAACGTTTCACCTCGAGGAACGACAAGTAGGATAATTTCGCGCCGCTTCATCCGGAAACTTACGAATTAACGGAACAAGAATTATCCTACTTTCTTCCTTTATTCAACATTCACGATAATAAAGAATGAGCATTTCTTGAAAATATCTGAGAAGAACACAAATACCACGGGTAAATGTAGAATAATTGACCGCCTTTCTCTCAAAATTCAATGGAAACAAAATAAATTCGTAGTGGAAAGTTGATTCCACTTACAGTCAGATTATCACCAACTCTTAGAAACTGGTACACAGAAAGGGAAACAAAATAAATTTAATAGTTTCGTTAATAGAAATAAAACGTTTTTTAGAGAAATGCTTCATTTAGAAAAATATTTGAAATTTAATTTCACATTATAGTAGCTCTTGAAAATTCGGTGTTTATATGATTGTACAATGTAGTCTATAATATACCTAAAAGTTTGCATAGAATTTTAATTGTTATAGAACGTTTAGTTCCCACAAGATTTCCCTATCTATTGTTACTTTAGTTTTTGTATTCTTCTGAGTTTATTTCTAAATACTGCATATCGCAGATTGGTTTTCTTTTCGTTTCGATGAAATCGTTTTGACAAAATTCAGAAATAAAAAAATAATTTATAAGTATCGTGTATAGCAGAATTCTTCAGATACACATGTGCTACAATTTTTTCTTCGGCTACAGGTATTGGATTCAGTTCGGAAATTCAAGGCCGACTTTTGGGTGGTAAAATCCGTTATGAGGATACCTGAGACAGAAACGTGGCTTGAACCGTGATGTCTGAGTGGTTCACGTGCTAATGAATATGTTTATTACTTTTAACTTAGGTTTATTTAAAGCTTTCGAGCTCTAACTTGGTACACGCGTAAGAAGTAAGATCTGTTAGTGCCGCTGATGAATAATAATGGTGAGTGGCATGGAGATGCACGGACTGTACCAAAAGATATATTTCCTCCTACTCATTACAATAACAAATTGATTTTCACAACTCTGAAAGGAGTTTGTTTCAGTAAGCTACGCATACTCTCGATTACATAGGTTAAAGTCTTTGTCAGAAATGCAAATTTGTCATGAATTGGATTTACGATATAATTAGAGTTTATGTGGCATCAAATGTCAGCTGTGAAAATACATCTCACGAAATGCGAAACTTAGAAGACCCTGTCGCGAAATGATGGGCAACAACGCTGAAGATTGTATTTTCTCCACCGCTGGGAGAATGTCATCTTTATGCAGCATGAGGGGAGGAGACATAATAATGGCGTGACCTTTCGCTTTTGTCCATACACCTCGATGCACTTACTGAGCCTGTAAAAGCGCTCTTCGCAGTTGTTTGAGGTCGCGGCCAAAGTGCCACTGGAGGCGACGTCCGGCAGCGCGTCGCTTCGCATCTTCTTCTGCACCCCGCCCTGCCCTTTCCCATCCACTTCCATCCCGCCCCGTCTCTTTCCTCTACATCCGTTCACTGCCCTTTCCTATCCAGTTCCATCCCGCCCCGTCTCTTTCCTCTACATCCGTTCCCTGCCCTTTCCCATCCAGCTCCATCCCGCCCCGTCTCTTTCCTCTACATCCGTTCGCTTCCCCACACCCGTCCCAGGCTCGGATTTAAGATATGGGTGGTCCGGGGCCCATTTTGGTGGGAGGCCCATTGTTTCAAGGCGTTGTAACATGTTTTGCACAAACACGAAATGAAACGAACACATGTTTATTTACAAAATTTATTTTGTAAATGAAACGAACGAGACGCACACAAGTTTAATTACAAAAGAGAAAATCAGTTTGTTATGAAAAGTTTAGTATAAGATAACTATTAAATAACATACAAATAGATTACAAATCACGTTATCACCATTACAGTCCATGCACTCTCCTGGATTTTCGTGCTGCAAAATTGCTGATGATGTCACTTAAGTCCAGTTTACGCAGTATATCTGACCCGATGCTCATGAAAGTTAAATTTACAAGTCGTTCCTGCTTCATGAATGTCCTTAATCGGTTTTCAATTTAATTTGTTTTGAGAAGGAGCGCTCGCCACTGCAGTTTGTTACCTTCAAAATTAGAGATATCCTTAGAGCTATCTCAGTGTTTGGGAAAGTGTCCTGCACACACTTTTTCACGATAAGCTTGTACATGAAAAGTTCAGTGCTGATATGGTTTGTCTCCTCATTTGTGTATGTTGGTAAATGTTACAAACTGACAGTTCATTCATAAATGTAATGTCCAAGTCATCTGAAAAAGATCTGACGAGTTGCTCTGCTGTGGTTAAATTCGCCTGAAGAGTTCTTTTAGTTTTCTTGTTTTTTGATGTTGGTATTGTAGTAGTATAATTTCCGTATTGGTGGTAGGCCCACTCTTGGTGAGTGGTCCAGAGCACGTACCCCTTTGGGCCCTCCCCTTCCTCCGTCCATTCCCGCCACCATCCCGTCCCGTCCCATCCCATCCCTTTCATTCCCGTCCTTTCCGATCCGTTCCTTCCCGGCTCGTGTCGTCCCAACACATCCCGTCCAATTCTGTCCCATGCCGACACGTCCCAGCCCATAATTTACAGCATTACGGTACACCGTGGAGTACTGAAAAGGTGAGAGAAGTAAAAGAAAATGTGAGAACCTTCTGCTCAGCTCTCCTCTTCCGTGTGCCGTAGTGTGCGCCCTCGACCCTGCTAGCCCGCAGCGCCCGTCCCGTGCCTGCCGCCCCCGCCCCCCCGCCCCCCGCCGCCGCCGCCCCCACCGCCGCCACCCCGCCGCCCCGCCGCCGCCCCGCCGCCGCCCCGCCGCTTCCCCTGGCGCTGTCGCCGCCGCCTTGGCCTCTTGCGCAATCGATCCACCCGGGGGCACGGGGCGAAGGGCGCGAGGCGCGGCGCAGCGCGGTGCGGCTTGGCTAAGCTCCCGGCGGCACCCGCCCCGCCCCGCTCCACCACGCCCCACCCCGCCCCGCCGCCGGCCCGCCGCGCCACGCCTCGCCACCTGAGCGCCAGCCGGTTCAGGTGACGCAGCAGGGCGGTTGCAGCGGTGGATTGGGGGCGAGTCGAACTTCGGAGACGAGGATCGTGGCGAGGGCGGGACCGGTACAGACGGAAACTTTGTCAGCGTAGATAATTCTAGCGGCCGGCTGTTCTGATCGTTAGTTTTGCATGCTTTTTCCAATCAACACCAGGTGAATGGCGGAGCAGTACCGTAACGGATCACACGCGATCTTTCTTTCCTCTTCTTTGACCTATCCTTACCCCTTACACACACGCACACTAGCATGCACTACACTACCACACATGCCGAGAGACCCGTCGGGAATGTAGAGCTTGTCCCGGCTAGGGCGGTGCACCGCTGGTGGGAGATACCTGGTTGGGGAAAACGCCGCCCTGGTCGACGGTTGGTCGGCGACGGAAATCCTTCCAGCGGGGAAGATCACTGCCACCTCCCGGGGGAAATATGCACTACACTTACAGGACTAAAGACCTTTCCAGTTGACGCGCCCGGAATTACTAACCAATCACTGAAGAAAAAGCGCCAGGGGTGATGGCAGGTGGGAACAAAGACGACGGAGGCGATGGGGAAGCGGGATCTGACTCGGAGACACTGGCAAGGACGACGGGCAGGGCAGGAGCAGTTCCGTTTCGAAGCACAATCCTTGTGTTAACGTGGAATATTGGAGATATTTTTGGGACTTTCAAATTCATAAATGTAATGAATTGTAACAACCTAAACAATTCGTGTGTTGTCTGTGACTGGCGCAACAACAGGCTTCTAGCCTTAACAAGTTACAGCATCTAGTTTCACGATCTCGTAATAGAACTCGACTCTTCTAATTGCTATTATTTATTGCGAACGCTGTTGCGGGGTAATCTGCCTAATGCATATCCATGACCTGCCCGTCTGAAAGCATGCGATTTGCCACCTATTACCGTCTTAATAATTAGTTTTGTCTTCCCCATACTGTAATGAATACTATTTTCTGTGGTGCTCTCTGTTATGCAGCTCGCCTGAAAATTAATTCGTTTCAGTGGACTTGCTTCAGGTCGACTAATTCGACACGAATACTTCATTACATTCCAAATGCACTTGATGTGATAACGATACTACGAAATGATGCACATGTACCAGCTTTTACATTAATAAAATGGGTAGTGTCAAAGCGTGATAATGTACTGCTTTGTGCAAATATCTTACATGCATATCTACGTAACCTAGGAAAAATCTTTGGGACATTATGTTTACAACTTACGAGTCAAAAATAGTTTTTAGAATGAAATTAGTTAACTGTCAAATTATTTTCGCCGTCGAACACGAAAGGAAGTAATTATCTTAATGTTAATCAACTAATTTACGTAACAATCAATTATACATAGAAACAGTTTCATCAGAACGAGACAATGCAACTGAGAGCAAAACTGTTCATTACATCACAGATCGAGTAACTAATGGAACTTGGCATGAATTGCATTAATGTTACAGTACAGCTGATGTGCGAAAAAAAAGGCCTCACAGTTGTCCCTATGAGAATGCAAAATCCAATCATTTCAGCTTGTATAGCAAATACAAAATATAGTTAATAAGCTTATATAACATTAATCGTGCAAGCTGTCAATAAGAACCCGTGTGTTCTTTTTCATAACTCAACCGAATCAAAGCGGCATCTTAACAAATGTTAACCTTGCGGGTGTCGTGATGAGATAGAGTTAAAATCTCTTTCGTGCATTTCACTTGATTAAAAAAGTCAATCTGCTTAGAGAACAACGTGGACGGCTACATCAATCAAATGAACAGAGGCCATTTTTCAGAGCGGTGTGGCGCGCGGGAGTGGTGGTTGAGGGAGGAGAGAAGAAGAAGGAAGGGATGAGAAGGGAAAGGAAGAGATGGGAAGGGTGGGGAGTGAGCGAGCAAAAGAAGCCAAGCACCGCACATGAGATCCAGATGACACCATATGCAAGCATCGTATGTTCTCTCGGATTCTTCTAAGAACAAAAAACCTTTAATAGTTCGTAAAGTTTATAAATAAATAAATAAACAAACAAACAAACAAACGTGTAAGAAAAAATGATCATTACCAGTTTCATATAGACTTTTTTAATTATTTATTTACAACCTCTAATTTAAAGCAAAGTGTAATCGAACTTTCCTTGTTCAATTTCTTTAATGTATAGGACAAAGCGTTGCATCGAACTTTTAAATTGTTCTCTCGAATATACGAGTATCACGAAGAAATGTTTTTTTTTCTTGTACATGTTAATCGTTACCTCTACTCCTCATTAACGCAAAACATTCAGTATCCCTCCCTTTTTTAAAGTAGCGATAGAGTTTTTGATGTCTTGTGTAGACAAAGAGGTTTGATGCTTTTTCTCATTATAATTAAATAATTAAATGAATAACTATCTAATTAAAGGCTAAATTTAAGAATTAAGATATTTAAATTAGTATATAAAATGAAAGAGGTCTGCAAATGTTAGCAAATGGACAAATAATAAAATTGCACCAGCAAAATGGAAATAGTTGTGGACCCTCCGGATCTGTGTACTCTCCAACTAAATTTCGCGAGCTCTTGCGCTGTAGTAGTCAGAACCTCTCCCGGCAGATGGACTGGCTGCAGTCTTTAACGCTTTGCTCTGATCGATGGAGTTACTTCACTTTGCATGTGAAGCCATGCTACATTACATGCTACGTTGTTATTCATGTGGTTCCTATAATAAACATACTTGCAACAATTGTGTTTGTATCGTCATTACTGTAGTGTGTGAAATTTTTCAATGGTGCCTGAATTCATCTGATTGTCATTATGATACAGCTTTATTAAAGTTCAGGAGGTTGACAAATATCAGAAAAGTTTATAGTTGAAAAGTGATCAATTATTGGTCATTGTTCTTTTATTAAATGTTTTGTTGCATTGTCTTTATTACTCCGAGACTATTCGTTGAAAGGTGACCGTAACCGCGCGTATCCACCCGTTTCCAAAACTCAGAATACTGAAGCCCAATATGGCGACTGTATCAGTTATTAATCAGATGAAAAATACACACAGATACTGGACTTGACATTTCTTTAATAAATCGAGTGTAACTTAACCACTGGTAACTTGAAATCGGATTGTTTATGCTTAACCGGGAACACCTAGCTATCCGCTAGGAGGCGTTGGCTGAATGCAGCACGTCAACTGCCACATATCCTTTCAGTGCAACTTATAATAGGTATCATTAGTTAAGAAAATGAACTGCATGAAACACGATGTAATGGATATAATACACTCGTATGGAGTGTAAGATACTCGCTCATTCCTCGCTTTATTAACATAACTAGAATAAAGAACGAGTCTTCGCTGCACGAATTAAATATTGGTGAACGAAGCGATGATAGATGCCGAGTCTAAAATTTTTAAATGAGTGTAAAAAAACACTTTCGTAATTCTTTTATTTTAGTACAAATCAATGGAAGCATAAAGTATATAGGCTTGGATTTATTTACGTAATTATGCTAGACAGTAGAAACTATTGATTCTTATCCCCTCAGCGTTTTGTTTACTTAATTGTACCGAGTATTTTATTTACTTCGCCGCATTGCTTACCACAAAGCAACACTCTCCAATCAAAACTTAATTACTGCAAGCACCTGTTCCCATGTACGACTGTAATAGTAGCTTATGCAATTATTTTATAATATTTATTTATTTATTTATTTGATAAAAAACAGCAAAAACTGTGGAT
Source organism: Teleogryllus oceanicus (assembly GCA_964035755.1). Classification (NCBI taxonomy): domain Eukaryota; kingdom Metazoa; phylum Arthropoda; class Insecta; order Orthoptera; family Gryllidae; genus Teleogryllus; species Teleogryllus oceanicus. Next base: position 32,958,363 of record CAXIVR010000008.1, on the reverse strand, counting down.
GACGTACGGGGGAGAGGCTGTTATGGTTTATTGCACGAGTCCATGTTTTGACGAGGGACGTTAGAAGCGAGTTTTCAAATTTGTACGAATGCATTAATGCAACATTACAAACGAGTTGCATACGCTATTTTTTGTTTAACAGCATTATACATTTTTAAGAGAATCAAACTTAATTTTGCGAAACAACTTTCTCGTGACGCCTCAGGTATTTGTCATATTTGCAATGAAACGGGGGTCAGCTGTTCCTTTTACCTCTACCTCCCCCGATTCGCTGCGATTGACTGAATGTGTAATTACACAATCATTTGTACAGTAAAATCTAATACGTCGTCATTTTTGCCGTAAAATGCCCGATTATGAACTATTTCTAGCAACAGAAAAGGTCGTTTATAATGCGGGAATACAAAAACAAAAAACAAATATAACAACAACAAACAAGAAAACAACAAAAGAAGAAAACAACAAAGAAGAAAACAACAAACAAGAAAACAACAAACAAGAAAACAACAAAAGAAGAAAACAAAAGAAGAAAACAACAAAGAAGAAAACAACAAAGAAGAAAATAACAAAAGAAGAAAACAACAAAAGAAGAAAACAACAAAAGAAGAAAACAACAAAAGAAGAAAACAAAAAACAAGAAAACAAAAACAAGAAAACAACAAAAGAAGAAAACAACACAAAAAAGAAAACAAACAAAAGAAGAAAACAACAAAACAAGAAAACAACAAAGAGAAAACCAGAAAACAACAAACAACAAAAGCCAGAAAACAAGAAAAAACAAAAGAGCTCACGTATGCTTTTTAAGCGGAGCGGTTGCGATTTGGTTGCTGTCGGCCTCATGTGCGCTGGCGGTGGCGTTAGCGCGGGCGCGGGCGTGGGCGGGCGCGGGGCGGATGGCGCGGAGAAACGGGGTCGCCGGCGCTGGCGTTGCTTCGCAACCCGCGCGGTGCAGCCGCCGCCATAGCCGTCCGCCGGCGGCCGTGATTGCGATCGCGCCGCGCCGGCCCCGGCTGCCGGCCTTTGCTTGGCGCTATCAAAATGAACACCGTATCTGTAACTCACTCGGGACTTCGCCTGGGCCAAGGTGGCGCTTTCCAAAGAGGGAGACACGTATGTTCTGCTAACTTCCGAAACTCGCAGTTTTCACCTTCCTGTTTCGATATTGACAGGTGTGGTGTCGTTGCTGTTGATCGGTATGTAGGGTGGATATCATAACTTCACTATCGCCATTGAACATTTTTAGGTGTATTCGATAATTTTTACGAACGTTATAACCTGATTGCCCGTTCCCGCGTATCCCACGAAAACTGTCTTATTGTTATCTGTGGTAGCTGTTATCTCGTTAATGTTATGTGGTAGTTTGTGGTAGCTGTATCTATTCATGTTATCTGTGGTAGCTGTTATCTCATTCATGTTATCTGTGGTAGCTGTTATCTCATTCATGTTATCTTTGGTAGCTGTTACCTCATTAATGTTAGTTTTGGTAGCTGTCAGCTCATTAATAGAGATATTGTGCACCCTCGAAATTTAAAGTACTATCGATCTTCTGCGCATGCGTAGTTCAAGTACCGCACCACTTTAGTGCATTTGCGCATGCTCAGAAGATCGATAGCGCTGTCCGCTAGGGCGTGCACAAACCATCTAATGTTAGTTGTGGTAGCTGTTAGCTCATTAATGGTATCTGTGGTAGCTGTTAACTCATTAATGTTAACAGTGGTAGCTGTCAGCTCATTAGTGTCAGTTGAGGGAGCTGTTAGCTCGTTAATGTCAGTTGTGGTAGCTGTTATCTCATTAATGTTACTGTGGTAGCTGTTAGCTCATTAATGTTATTTGTGGTAGCTGTTATCTCATTAATGTTATTTGTGGTAGCTGTTATCATTAATGTTAACGGTGTAGTGACAGATATTGTTAGCTGTGGAACTGTTAGCTAATTTAGGTGAGCCGTTGTGGTCGACTCGTTACAGATGTATTATTCTAATAACAAATATAGGTTCCTATATCTTTACCAGTCGATAAAGGTAGTCTTGGCACTTGTTTCTTCGTATCGGCCTCTACTGACTGTCGATAGTGTAATAATTGTAAATTTGGATACCAATAATTGTAAAGGTTGGAAGACAGTTTAATTCGATAGTCGCAATTCGCCTAGACTTCGGGATGAGGCTAGTCAACACTATCGCGAGCCTAAAGTGACTGAATGGTAACATATGGTGTATCACAATTCTGTGTGTGAAAGAAATTAACGCTATAGTATTGTGGTTCATGTCAAAATGATCATAGAAATGCGAATTTAAAATACTGTTCCAAAATTCTTGCAGGTTACTCTCCGAGAAACTAACTTTTAAATTCCCTCTCAAGCCAACGTTTTGCTTGGAATCACCAGGGCAGATCCAGAGGGGATTGCCCCCACCCCAAGCCAACATTTTTTGGGTATTTTTACTGAACTTATTCAGAAGCATTACAATAGTTTATTAATTGCACCATATTCAAAATTCGCGTTAATCATCTTAAATGTTTGAATTTGCTGATTACAATTTTTATATTTCAAAAATATTTACGGAGACAGGTGCTGCCAGAACTGAAATTGCTTTATGAAATTCTTTATGGATCCGCTCTGTATCGGTGAGTGATTATTGTCGGCACTAATGGGACATGCGTAACCCCTTTGCCCTTCTCCTCACAGGGTGATCTTCCGAATATAGACGTTTCGTAAATAAACATAGAGTTCTTCGCAAAGAGAATTGTAATGTCATTGCATAAATCGGCAGCGTTAAAACTGGCCTCTCTAACGATCTCGCCAGCAAAATTGGGAGGCCATTTCCGGCGGCAGCGAATTTAAATGTAAATGATTCAGAGAAAAACTCAGACGATTAGACCTGGGCCGAAAGAAACTGTAATTTAGATTCGGTTCAAGTGAATATTCGAAAGGAAATTGAAGTTCTTTCAACGGCCTTGTTAGCGAAACCAATTCAAACGGATTCTTCGAACCGAATCGTGTGAACGGAGCTTACGTATATTGCCGTCGATAGTTTTGGTCTGCGAAATTTAAATAGGTGGTAATATGGAATTTTATTTAATTTTCTGAAGTAAATGGGAAGTCTCGGACAATGACCAGAAACGAAATGGATAAAATAAACACAGAAAGTGAATATCATGTAATTTAATATTGTTTTATCGTAGTTTTACTACCGACTAGTGAAAGCAGTATTTATTCCCTAGATATTCGGGTTCGTATTATTTTCAATAGAGCAATTACATGGACTTCTCTATGGGAGTAAGAAGAGCGCGGTGTTTTCTGCAAGTGACGTCTCAATTGATAGATTAAAATCATTAATTTCTTTTGGCATTCCTGTTCTTGAAGATTTAGTTTTTGTGACATTACATTAATTTTCACACTATTAATTGATCGTTCACAACATATTATCATTATTATTATTATTATTATTATTAGATGATAAACACACACACACACACACACACACACACACATATATATATATATATATATATATATAACATAAATTAATAACTAGTGAGCGGATTTCTATGATTTTGCATATTTTTGGTCGTTACTTCAGGGCATAGCTAAATGAAATTTCTTTACATTTCATTACAATTGGATGTTCGATGCTATGTAGATTAATAAGTTAGCGCATATTTGGTCGATTTTTTCTGTTGTGTAATTATAAGGGCATATTTTGCATATTTCGTTAAAATAGAGACTTATCTCTAAAACACTTCATCTTTTTATAGATTTTTTTAATTTGTGAGCGTTCATTAATTCGAAAGAACTTGTTAGGGTTTGTTTGTTTTTCTTCTTCTTTTCTGTAGATGATAAAATTCTTGGTGCAAATGTCGATTTTTGATATCATATTTTTTAAAACAGCCAGAAGAAATGCAACAAGACATACTAGGTGAATTTGCTTCAATTATTCCTCCCGCGAGCGTAGGTAGATTATATTATGTTTGCACAAATATATATTGTTTCGTTTCAATCATGTTCTCCTATATTTGTTCAAAAAAGGTGTTACAGGAAATGAAATATGATTAATTTTAATTGCATATCGAAGTGCTTTGAATTTTTAGGCCATAAATGCGTTTTGTAAAAGTGTATTTCAAGATATTTTAGGGTATAAAAATTTCTTCCTATTAATAACTTATATTCAAAATGTTGTTACTTATGAAAATTCTTCAAATTCCCAGATATTGATGATCGTGAAATAGAATATTTTAAAATTAACGGAGGAATTGTCATAAATAGTATTTTTGATTCATCAAGTGTATAAGTCAATAAATTAGCGGGCTATATTTATTTTTTAGAGAAATACAAAAAATATAAGAGTTTTCATACCAAAGTAGGGAATATGAATTCGGGAATGATTTCTTTCCAACTACTTCTCATTTTAAATAGATCAGCTCAGATCAAATTTTCTCGAGACGTACGAAATTTCTGAGGAAACATTTTCTCCCATGTCTAACAAGACATGAAATCAGTTTCTACCATCTTTCATTCATTCTGACAAAATTATGGTATTGATTAGTGCAACATAATGTGCCGCTCTGATTTGTTGAACGAAGGGATCAGATTTCAAGAAATGGTGGACTGGCTTAGGTGGCTCAGTGCATCAATTAATTCTCTGACCGGGAGGTCCTAGGTTTAGAGTCCCGACGCTAGCAGGAATTTCGACACTATCTACATAGTGCTATGTCGAATTTAGCCGCTGCCTGGGGGAGTATATTCTAGCGGTTCGTTCGGTTTTGATTGATTGATTGATTTTTTCGTGTTTCCGGGCGCATCAACTGCTCTGGTCATTAGTCCCGTTAGTGTAGTGCATGTTTTTCTCGGGAGATGGCGGTGATCTTCCCCCGCTGGATGGCGAGATCCGGCGCCGACCTACCGTCGGCTAGTGGGGTTTCCCCCGACCAGGGCTCTCCCACCAGCGGGGCACCCCCCAGCCGGGACAAGCTACCGGTCTCCCGGAATGAATGGGAAGGACAGATCGCGCGCGGTCCGTGACCCGTTTGGTAGGGTACTGCTCCGGCATTCGCCTGGTGTTAATCGGAGAAACCACGGAAAACTACCGATCAGAGCAGCCGGCCGCTAGAATTCTCCTCCAGACAGCGACTGAATTCGACCTAGCTGAAAAGCTAGTGTCGAAAATCCTGCCACCGTCAGGACTTGAACCTAGGGCCTCCCGGTCACAGGCGCTGCAATGACATCAGTTGATGCACTGAGCTACTGCTCCCGGTGGGTCGTTCGGTAGTTTATCGCAGTTTCTCCTATCAACACCAGACGAATACCATAGAAGTACTCTAACTAATGGGCCAAGGACCGCGCGCGGTCTTTCCTTCCTTCTCTTTATCCTATCCTCACCCAGTACTTACACACACAGACTTACACCTACGTGCACTACAGTATCACACACGGCTGGAGAAGAGTCGGGAGATTAATGCACGTCTTGTCTGGGGCGGTGCCACAGCGGTGGTAGCCGTCTGGCAGGTCGGCGCCGGATCTGGCCATCAAGCGGGGAAAGATCACCGGCACCTTCCGGGAAATAAACACGCACGACACATATGATGATCTTATCAGTTGACGCGCCAGGAATCGCTAATGAATCAATCAAAAAAAAAGTGGACTCGTGAAATTGCGTATGTTAGAAGTGTTGCTCAATTGTTTTTCATTTATTTTTATCTTTTAACTATCTACGTATTAAAATTTTACAGAATAATATTAGTCGCTGGCAAAAATTCTTGAGCAGATTGTTTGAACACCTTTAAAAAGTAATTAATAGTCCTGTGAAGAATAACCACCAGATTTACTAGCATATAAAGGAACATGAACGCACATTTTTCGTACGAAGTTGGAAAATATTTTCAGTTTTATTTATTACGCAAAAATATGCTTGATCGATAGAGGTGCGGGAAAGTTAAAGAAGTTTTTACAACCCTTGGGTACTAAGTGGCCCCAATCTAAGGGATTTACATAGGTAGTCATGCCACCCTTCGTCTGGTAAATGTTGTTCAAGAGTCAGGTCATCAACCTCGAATATTTCTCGCGCTTTACAACAGTCATAGGCCGTATCAATTCACTGACAGACGTAGATGACTAATACTGCTAAAGAACAATACTAACACACCATTCGTCTACAGCTCGGGTGTGAATTACGTGTTTACAAGGAATCCGTTAGCACAGACACAATAAGCGCGCAGATATCAACCGTTAGAAAAGACTATACACTTCACAGGTATCTGTGTGATATTACAAGTACTGTTAGCGCGTCAATACTTGAAGTACCTTACTTTTCCCCATAGCACGTCATACGCAGTTTTAACTGTTTTTTTTTAAACATAAAATAAATAAAAAAATAAAGTATTGACTTCACAGATAAACAATTTAATATGTTTCAGCAATATTGAATTGCGTCTTAAGGTTCATATTTTTTTCATAATTTCTAACAATGAGAAATAAGTCGAAGAACCTAATTTATGAACGATTTAAAAATATTGTAAATTAGATGGTCATGTAAATAAGGCTTATCTCTACCTTTTAATGCGAAAACGTATTAGATATTCGGATAATTCTATTAAAATTATTTATACACAAATATTGTACGTTGGGCCCCATGATCGGTTCTCTATCTAAAACTAATGGTAAGGATTAATAAAACATTTTAATCCATTGATATCTTACTAAAAAGATCTCACATTATGCGGATGTTAAATTTAATTGTTGATATTTACAACTATTATATAAATATTTCACCCTAGCTCAAAGTTACGGAAGTCATCATGTCAGTATTCCATTAACCACTTTTACTGCAGTCTCCGCTAGATACATTCAATTCCGAAACGAGGAAGACTTCCTGTTTGAAGATTTAATTGACAGGTGGCGTATGTAGCATTGAGCTATCCGCCTAATCGAACACGTTTTGCCACTTGTGCAAGGGAAGCGGAAGGAGAGTGGAGGTGTGTGTACGGCAGCGTGAGTGTGCGTGTGCGTGTGTGTACGAGGGGAGGGGTCGCGTGTGTTTCATGGCAGCAGCAAAAAGCGGCGGCCGCGACCTCGCGAACGCCTTGCGCAGCCGCCGCCACCGCCTTCCATGCCGTCGCCACTCCCCCTAATTGCCAACGCCCTTGCCAACAACACCGTCGTTGACGTCGCTACCGTCGCTCCGTCGTTTCCGTAGTTTCCGTCGTTAACGTCGCGACCGTTGCTACCGTCGCTGCTGTCGCAATTGTCACTATCGTCGCTAACGTCATAATAATCGCTAACGTTGTTACCGTCGCCATTGTCGTTACCGTCGCCATTGTCGTTACCGTCGCCATTGCCGTTACCGTCGCCATTGTCGTTACCGTCGCTATTGTCGTTACCGTCGCTATTGTCGTTACCGTCGCTATTGTCGTTACCGTCGCTATTGTCGTTACCGTCGCTATTGTCGTTACCGTCGCCATTGTTGTTACCGACACTATTGTTGTTATCGTCGATACTGTCGCAATCGCTAACGTCGTTAACATCACTATCTTCGCTATCTCTTATTTTAAAACATTTTATTTCCTTAAAAGCATCTATATTTGCCCCTTTTTAATCCGAAAGTTTTGAAAATTGTTGTACGACATTTGGGGCACAGGCTCTCCGCAATCCATCGATCGCCACTACCGCCTCCACGATGGCGATCTCCGAAGGCGCCCGGGGTCGCCGCCACTTCCTGGGCACGCGCGGTCGCTCGCCGGCGCGTGCACGGGCTAATGGCAGAGGAAGCGGCGGCGCGCGGAAGGCCCTTCGGGAGGAGGAGGTTTACGACGCGTCGCGGGGCGAGGGCGACCTCGCTGGCGCCGGCTCAAGGCGCACTCGCACTGAGGACGCGGGCTCGCGCGGGGACCTATCGCTCTGAAAGACTCCTTTCACGTCTCCTCCACGTCGCGCCTCTCGGCCGGGTGGTTGGGGCGGGGCCCCGCTGGTGGGAGATACCTGGACAGGGGAAAACCCTGTTAGCTGACGGTGGGTCGGCGCCGAAACTCACTATCCAGCGGGGGAAGATCACCGCCACCTCCCGCGATAAAAAAAACATGCATTTCACTTACGGTACTGAAGACCTTAGCAATCAATCAATCGCCGGGTCGTGTTCGCCCGCGAATTCGATTGTTAAATGAGGAAGTGAAGAAGACGTCAATTGTGCGAGCGTCTCTGACACGTAAAATGTCCGATACGTTCACGCGCGAGTATAAATGGAGGAATAAATGTGTGGGGTAAATAGGAGGCAAGAAAATACCAAGATTGGAGAAAATATACAAGCCGAATTATTTGTAAGGTATGTTGGCATAAAATGCGTTGGTAACTATGCGTTGACCAGACTCGAGGATGTTTTGTGTTAACGCGAGGAGCGAAGGTCCGAGCCTCGTTCTCAACTTGGAACTGCGTAGCGAAGCGTCACTTTCCGTGTGAATGTGCGTCCGTCGCGCACACTGTGCTCGCCCCGCAAGTGATTCATTCTCGGAATCGACTGGGCGCGGGAACGAATCGTACCACAGACTGCTTTTCTGCCTGTAAAATTGGAGTGGGGTGGGGACATCAAAATAAGTGCATCTCCCTCGAATTTTAATTTAAGCCACGAGAACTTTCATCGATTTATTGAAGTTAAAAAAGTGCACGCGGTAAGTAAAAAATATCAAGTTACGTCGCAGCTAGTCATTAATTCAATTTTGCACTCGTGACAATAAACTCACTGTTTGTACGGGGACAATAGTGAGGTGGTTAGCATTAGAAGCGAGAGGTAAAGTGTTTTTTGGTCCCCTTCTATGAAAATGCAGGCTTGTAGGGAATCCCTACATCTACCCGCCAGTTCGGAGGCGGGCACTTTCATACTACATTACTGCTAGAGTCAGTTTTTTCACTATTAAACGCCAAATCATTTTTTGTATATACATGCTATTGTTTCAGTCTAAATATTATAAAACGAGTACAAATCGTTGTAATATGCTAGTGAATTGTTAAGTAAAAAAAAAAAAGAAATGAAAATTACACTTCTCTTCTCCCACCTACGTCACAATTGTTTTGATGTTACATTCATATAAAAAAATTAAATTTATAAAATATATTTGAAAATATTGAGAGGACGTCTTCTCCCCACCAGCGACACCTGCACCCACAACTAGGCCATTTGTGAAATTTGCATTTTAAGACCTGTCACGGCGATATGGACGGGAAACGTTGGCCATTATGAATAATTTATAAATTATTATTGTTTTTATTATTATTATTATTATTATTATTATTGTTATTATGTAAAATTATCCGTACTTAATATGATTTGAATGTCGATGGAACAATAGGCGTAAGAGACGGGGGAAATGAAAGACTCCCCAGAAATCCTGCCGCGATCATGCTTTGCCCACCACGAATTGCACGAGGACAGTACGGATTTTAATCCCAATAACCCGAGGAGGAGAGTAGTCTGACCAATGCATCACAAGTCGCCCCGATGACGAGGTAGCAATGATGTAATGACAACCCCGAGAAGGGAATACATGATCGAAGAAAATGCCACTTCGCCCACTACAGGTTGCAAGTTCACCGCTCGAAAGGTCTTAGACCTCAATACGACATGTTTGGGGGTGGAGACGCTAGTGAGTCTGGGCGGATATTGGGGAAGGAAAATGAGGGAGTGTATGCAAAAGGGGTGGTGGTTAGTGACGTCAGAGAGGAAATGACGCAAGCGAAGTGGGGTAGCGAAGCCCGCTTTGACGTAAGTTCGCTTGCGAAGTGAGTGGGGAACAAATAGGGAAGTATTTGTAGATGTGAAGACAGGAGAGGGTGAAAAGCGAGGGCTTCAGAAAAAAAGGACGATTTTAAAGATCGGTTAGTATCATTGGAGAAGTCAGAAATATATAGATGAGAAAATGAAATTAAAATTGGAGTGAACGACAATCAGTGCGACAGTGAGGAGGAAAAAGACAGAAGGAGAATATTGTTACTAGTAAAATATAGATACAGGAATAAAGATAGTTATGAAAGCGATTATGGAGGTAGAAAATTGCAAACCTTGATTCGATACATTTAGTATCCACAGCGGGCAACTTCGTGGCACGAAGGTGATCATATAGTATTGAAGAAGAAGAAGAAGAAGAAGAAGAAGAAGAAGAAGAAAAGTGATTTTTAGTAAAGTGAAAGAATGTGCTTATAAAATAGCTTTTTACTAGAAAAAGTGAAAAAACGATAGTTCACAAGACAGCCAATATATAATCACTTTGTCCTTGGCTGTGTATTCCACAACGCGTTCTCTCACATTAAAAACACGTTTTCTGTAAAACTCCATCTCTTTTGAGATGTCACTTTTCCTGAGCACCGATGACATAACCTACTATCGCGCTACTAATCTTTCATACATGCCACCCCTGGAGGCGATGGCAATGGTTTTGTTGATTGAATAGTGATTCCGGTCACATCAATTGCTAGTTGTAAGTTATTAGTAAGTGTAAGAGATCTGTTTTCCTGGAGGTGGCGATGATCTACCCCCGCTGGATGATGAGTTCCGGCGCGGACCTACCGTTGGCTAACGGGCTTTACCCACAACCAGATATCTCCAACTAACGGGGCACCGCCCCGGTCGAAACAAGCTATCTCCCGATAGGTCTCCCGACATGTGTGGTAGTGATGTGTAACGGTGTGTAAGCCAGGGGTGAGGATAAGTCAAGGAAGTGGAAGGAGAGTTCGCGCAGGGTCCGTGGCCGGTTTGTTATGGTACTGCTCCGGCATTCGCTTGGGGTTGATCAAGCCTCGAAAACTACCCGTCAAAACAGCCGGCCTATACAATTCTCCTCCAAACGGCGACTGAATTCGACACAGCTGACAAGCTAGTGTCGAAAATCCTGCCACCATCGGGAGTGGAACCCGAGGACCTCCCATTCCGAGGCACTGCAGTGCCATCAGTGGTTGCCCTGAGCCACCTCTCCCGGTGCGACGGCGCCGATGGCTGTGGCCAAAGGGCTGTGGCGAGGGGGCGTGGTCGCTTGCCTCCAGCGCCGAGGCCTTCACGACCGACCTTTCCGCGCGCGGCGGAGGCGGCCGGGACGCGGCGGAGTGTGGGCGGGCGCGCTACCTGTCGGTCGATTGCCTCGCCCTTTGTCGATTACCAGGCCTTTGGAGGCGGTGGCATCGCGCGGCACCGCGCCGCGTCGTCCCGCCCCGTTCCACGTGGCCACCGGGGATGGAGGGGGCGAAGGCGACAGCGGCTGCGTGAATAGGAGAGGGGCGGGGATCTGAGGGTGACGGGGAAAGGATTTTTTATTGTTTGATTAGTGAATACGGGCGCGGGAACTCCTAAGGAGATTATTGCCGTAAGTGTACTCCATGTTTTCATCGTGGAGGCTACCTTTTCCCGCTGAATGGTGACATCTGGCGCTGATTTACCCGTCGACTTGCGGGGTTCCCCACCAGCGGGGCACCACCCCAGCCGGGACAAATCTACGCTCCCGAATAGTCTGGCGATGTGTGGTGGTGAATGTAAGAGTGTGGTGTGTATGTAAGGGTGGAAGATAGGACAATGAAGGAGAAGAAATGATCGCGTGCGATACGTGGCTCATTTGTTAGGGTATTGCACCGGCATTCGCCTGGAATTGACCAGAGAAACCAACCGCATCACCTACCCATCAGAGCAGCCGGCCGCTAGAATCCTCCTTCAGACAGCGGCTGAATTTGTCCTGGCTGTGTAGCTAATGACGAGAAACTTGCCACCGCCGGGACTCGAACAATAAGACCTCTCGGTCAGAGGCACTGCAGGGACAGCGGCGATTGGAGGGAGAGGGGAATCGAAGAGCTATGGAGACGTGGCGTAGTTGCAGGAAGTGGCAGTCGGTGGGGACGGTGGAGGAGGCGGGGTATTGGGAAGCGGGGGGTTGTGGAAACGGGCGAAAAGGCCCGTCGCTCCCCCCCCCCTCGCGCACGATCATTAGGCGCCCTGCGACCGGCCATGCCCTCGCTGGCGTCAGAGATTTCTTCTCACTAGACGCTCGCGTTGATGCGGAATGAGTAGAATTTCCAAATGTGGGCTTTAAGTTCAATCACTATTTCGTGTATTCGGCAAGTTAGTTTCAAACGCTCCGTTATTCGGGTCGAATAATGTGTCACCATTGGAAAAAATCACTATCTAAACCACGCCATTAAAATGAACAAATTTTTCTTTCGCTATTTTGCTCAGAAATGCTTCGTTACTATGTCAGTTGGTACACGATCTCATTGTTCCGTAGCGTTCTCATGAGCTTGTGCTCATAGTGAGTTGAATCGGTAAACATTTCTCTTTTTTGAATCATGGTATGTTATAGTATATACTATTTATTAATCTTTTGTAAATATTTGACATATATTTAATTTGTTTCGCCGCAAATGAAGGAAAACGCAATTTTTAAGATTCAGATGGAATAAGAATAGCCGAATCGACACGATCGCAGAGGCGTCGTGATCCATCATTGAGACATGCGTTGTGCAATGCCGGCAAGTTTCACACAAAACTGGAATTACTCACAAATCTTCCGACTAGTATCTTTGCTTCTAAAACAGAAACGATACAGGAGTTATTCGTTGCTAATCTTGAGAGAAGGATGACAGGATTGACTGTTTTACTCTTGAAGTGTCTCATCCTTTACAGCCGAAAGAGCGGAGGGTAGTGGCTATGGCGGCAACCGCGAGCTGCGGGGGAGCGGGTTCGAATCCTGCCTTGGACATGAGTGTTAGCTTCAGTGTGGTGTCATGACGCTAAATTAGCTATTCTGGCTAAACTGACTCTATTCGGTGGTATGACTGTTACCATTTTGGGCTGTTATACCCAAATTTGCTGATTTAAACCCGATTGAAGCCGTGGGCTAGTAACAGCAAAATAATCCTTCGTACGTCTGCCTTCAGAGGGGAAATAAAGCCGGCCGTCGCACGTTGTAGATTTACTACTAAAAACCTTCAATCTAAAGAAGCCTCTGAGATATATTCAAATCGTATGTTTAATCGCCCGCGTACCGAAGGGGCACACCGAAATTTGCGTGGTCAGACGGAAGAGCAGGTCTGATGGCCTGATTCGCGTCACGTAAAATAAAGCACCATTGAATTGAATGGTGGTACCTAGTCAAAGCCACCATGTATCACTTCTAATGCCCACTTCCTTCGCTGTCGTGTCCCTGCCCAAATGGTGTGTGAATGAGGTATTAATGTGACTGCTTGCGTGCAAGGGGGAGTGAGCTTCATAATGGGCATAAAGGGTGCTCCGTGAGCTCCACCTGGCTGCCATCAAACTTCCATTCCTGTAGTATGCAAGCACCGTCACAGGCTTTCGGGCCACTAGCGGCAGCAGACAGTTCTCGGCCATATACGTATTACGAGCTACAGTTACCGCGTTACTGCCAGGAGTTACGCAGAATAGTTTTTGCAGAATATTTTGAATTCTATACACAACACAAATTTTTCAACGGAAAGGTACATAATAAAGAAATTTCATGTATAATTTGAACTATGAATAGTAATTTGAAGTGTACAATTACAAAGATCAAGAAGGTGCACAAGTTAAGTTGGATGTTCTTTGCACGAAAAATATTGGGTGGGTCCACTCCATGACCACGAGTTTTGTTGCATATAAAAAGGGCAGTGACATTAGGGAGTTTGTGCACCCTCGAACGTTAAAGCACTATCGATCTTCTGCGCATGTGCAGTTCAAGTTTCGCATCACTTTAGTGCATTGCGCATGCGCAGAAGATCGATAGTGCTGCCCGCTATAGCGTGCACGAACGCTCTAATAACTGAGGACAGGGAGAATCAGATGATAACAGAAACGTTGTACTGATGATAAAATGGCCGTTGATGACTCACCCTGAAAAGTATTACAGGTCTTAGAACCGAATACATAGGTAATACTTAAAATACGTATTCCTTTAGTGACCTATTTTTAATCACAAACATCCCTTATAAGTGGGGAAAGAGTGATCAGTCATTCGTATAAGGGAAGTCACATTCTCTCTTCAATTGTTTCTGATTCGGCCTCCTCTTTACAAGTTAACTGTGTTCTTACATAGTTTTCTGATGATAGTTTTCGCAGAATATTTTGAATTCTATACGCAACACATAATTCACTGAACGGTACATCAGAACGTAATTTGATGTGTAATTTGAAGTATGAATATTAATTTGAATTTATAAACGATCAGGAAAGCGTTGGAGCTCTTTCCACGAAAAATTTCAGTGAGTCCGCTCCGTCCACAAGCTACGAAATAAGTCAAATGATACGTGACCACGTTTCCGATCGCTTAAGAAAGCACTTATGCCGTGTTCAAGAGGATCGCCTATAAAATAGGAACATCAGTGAGTAATCGCGTATTTAAGCAATCACTTATTACTTAAGTTCTGTAGTGGCAGCGGAGATCTTGTGGTAATCCATAATAAAATATCCGGGATATAAGAGGTATCAACCACAAGAATGTGGTTGTGGAACAATGTGTTTGATACCTCTTATATCCCGGATACTTATTACTTAAGTATTCCCTTATTCCTTAGGTGACGCCTAAGTGTTCGATACCACGAAAGGCTCTTAATGCTCTTAATACCACGAATGGTGGAGGACTGTCGATCCTGAATTATCTCCAGCTCCTGCATTACAACGAATATGAAATAGAAGTGTGCCAAACGTTCATTGGTTCCAAAGCTTCTAAACCTCTAAATCCCACTGTGTTTGGATTTCAGAGAGGCTCTTCCTTCCTTTCCACACGTCGGTCTGGCAGAGATCAGTTCTGTCGCCAGTGCTCTCGAACAATATTTCGGCCTCTCCCTCTCTTCTAATAGTTCCGAGGCGGAAATCCTACACTTAGGATTCGAATCTTGCATGAATGTCGTCATCCTATGATTACAGTGTTAAATAAAGAAAGTATTACGGATTCCATGTATTCAATTAAATTATCATTCAACATTTCAGTACCCAAGAAACCCTAAGAAAGCTCAAGAAAGCTAAATATCATATTTCTGTACTTGTTCGCCAGCATCTCGTCAGGGAAATATCACTCGATGA
The DNA here is from genome assembly GCA_964035755.1 of Teleogryllus oceanicus. Taxonomy (NCBI): domain Eukaryota; kingdom Metazoa; phylum Arthropoda; class Insecta; order Orthoptera; family Gryllidae; genus Teleogryllus; species Teleogryllus oceanicus. The sequence continues at coordinate 32,943,331 of CAXIVR010000008.1, read as the reverse complement.
ATGAAATTAAAGGAGACCAAGTAACAAGTGAAAAAGTAATCAAAACAATATCACAACTTGCATATTGTTGAACAATTCACTTAATCTCTCTTCCTTCTAGTTACTGCTCGGATGAAATGAATCGAATGAACAGTTCTTCTGTCATTTATACTTTTCAGAAATGTTTTGTGTTTCTTAATTGCCCTTCTACTCGTCACCATCATGTTTGATTTGCAACATACAAGTACTTATCACAGTTGTGTTATTCAAATTATATCACTTACAATTTGAGATAGTTTACATTGACCCTCATCTCCATCCGGTCTGTAGACCAAATTTCCTTATTCCATTGAGCAACTGCTGAAATGTCCTCGCTTTGCTTCGGGATTTTACTTGTACTTAATCTCCCGCTTCAACGTCACATAAAATTTTACAATTTTTAACGACTAAATGCCTAGTTATTAGTTATCCACAGAGAATAGATAACTGCCTAATAGATTCTACATAAGATTTCTTATTCAGTCTGTTTCAACATTCATTTTTCAGCCTTACGATCTCTAGTTGAGGCCAATGGACCGATAAAATTGCCTTGCCGTTAGAGATCGTAGTGCTCGATTGGTGGTGGCAAAGAGCTCTAGAAAGCTCCTGGGACCTTTGATGCGGGATTTCGCGGGTTGTTGTGACGACATGCAATTGTTTCGCCGCCTCCGCAGCCAATTGGCTATTCCAACGGATTAATTGCTTGCACCCGCCCGCCTGTCAACAGATGATAGCACAATCACAATGTCAACGATGCCAACATTCCATGGCCTTACTTCCAAGTTCATCTTTCGACTGATAAGGTTCTGAAAATAGCTGGACTGTCAGATAAAATCCGTGTGCGTGGAACAAGAAGGACGATCAACAAAATGTCATAAGTGATCAGTTTTAACATTGTCACCTTCAGTGGAAATTGGGGTGTAGAGATGTTTATGCTTGCGCAAGTGCTTGCACTTGTGTTTATGCACAAGTGCTTGCACTTGTATAATATACAATAGGTTTTGTATAGCCGTCAATCGATAGCCAGCATTCATGTGGACCTCTTCTTTGGTTTTCCCCTTTAATTCTTCGTAAGATGAGCAATTGACATCTTCAACATTCAGCTTCGTAGAGTGATTCAAATAAAAGAAATAAAAAGGTAGAATGGTTTTCAGAATTAAATTTTTTCTCACGTACATTTTGTTTCTGTACTCCATCAGTTTCACATTACCTAAACATTGTTATTTACTTCTTCACAAAAATATTGGAATTGACGCTTACTTTTTATTATCTCACTTGATATTCCCTGTATGCACATTCTGAACTACCGCTTCTTCCCAAGGGTCAGTATGCGAAGAATTTCAGGTCTGTCTACTTCTTCCGTGAGTCGACTTTCCATTGATTTTCTGCAGCAGTCAATAGCGGGTTGCGTGCAGTGGTGGAGACCTACACTAAAAATAATTTAGACGACGTACAAAACGGTAGTAGTCTTGATCTTGATTTCATGAACTATCACGAGACCTAAAACAGCGTGACCTACTCATTCATAATTTGAATCTTTTTACTAGAAATGTTTACTGAAGGATACTCATGATTACTTACCCTAAGAATATTAATGTATATATTTGATATTTAGTGTTTACCTCGGATTGCGGCACCACTTAACTTGCTGCATAACTGGTTTCGAATTGGCTTTAACAATGAAATGAGTCAGTATTCAGTCAAAGATTGATGTAAAGATCGTAAGCGTCAGTTTGGTGAATGAATGCCACTGCATTAATTACTAGATTGTATCTTGTTTACTTAATGAAATTAAGTCTACACAATAACTCGTATATCTTTCCATTGGCACCGGTCTCTTACACAACTTCCCCATCTCGTGTGAGAATTTTGTATTGACCTTCAAACTGAACCTCTTTCCTTGCGGTCAAAAATTCGAATCGAGAATTGTGGACATACTATGAATAGGTACGTGTGTGTGTGTGTGTGTGTCTGTGTGTCTGTGTGTGTGTGTACTGGTGTGCATGGGTGTGTGGAAGAAGAGGGCGAGGGATTATGGTTGAGGGGAAGATCATGTGAAAGAGACCGTGTGTTATCAATCCCAGAATACGAATCCCTTCCAATCTTTTCCTAAAGGATTGAAAAGCGTACTGCCAATACTAAGTTTGGACTACTTTCTGCTGATGTATCTGTATGAGAGACGATCACGTATCGATCTAGACTAAATGGTTCGTACATTCTAATCTCCACCCTCTTCTTGAGTTTTTCCGATGCAAATATTTTCCCCCACTTTCTTCTCTCGGTGTCTTCGTCGGCCTGCTAGGCCACCCTCATAAATTCGAATCTGTCGAAGGCGATCCAAAGCTCCAATACTCGGTGGCGTCGGAACGAAATTTTAAGTCGAGGGAAGGACAAACGGTAACTTGACATGTGACCGTTTTCTCACGGGTTATTTTGTTTTATTGCCCTCAATGTCTCGTGTAAAGATACTATCTAAATACCAATGTCACTCCCGTTACCATAAGTATGAAATCCGCACTACGGACTAAATGTGCCTGTAAAGGAGCAGTGTTTCTTGCCAATTATTGAACGACAGTGCTATCTGCGAAACGTAAACACTTGCCCAGTTAACTGTTGACACACACACACACACACACACACACACACACACACACACACTAACGCCCGCACACACTCGAAGACATGCACGCGTGCGCGCGTCAGGGTAAGTCACAAAATTACGATATACTCGTAAAACTATAGTTACGAGGTAGTCATGCATTGCAATTTGAATTTAAAGATCTGCTCCACGTTGTTCCATATTGTGTAAATAAATACAATGTTCCATATTGTGTATATGTAACCACTGAAATAAAAGCTTAAATGAATAAGAATGCAAATGCGTTGTCTGAAAACAGTGAAATATTCGTGCCACTTATAACTGAGTTGAGAAATGCGAATTATATGTCAAAAAATTAATCGGTATTTTAAATACTGTATTATATGGATTAAATTGTTTACCTAGTTGTTCGACCGTTTGCATTATATTGTTTGATATTAATTGTAAATTTAGTATGTTATTCATCTTTATTTTTTCCTTTTGCAGGTAATATTAGTGGGATATTTATCACCAAGAAGAGGGGAGAATACCTCGTGGGACTTGTGGCGACCAGTACTTACGTCTACCTCAATATCAGCGTGGGCCCCACACAAGCGAGATCCTACAATATTAATAGGTATGTATTCGCTTGATTACGTTCTCGTATGCCCGTACATTTTCTCCAAATTACAATAGGTACCATATTTAGGGACAAATTTGGAGAGATAGTACACAACGATGCGTATCTATAGTCTCCGTGGCATAATTATTTCTGAACTCTCCAGTTTTGAAAGAACGGCATCTAGAAATATCTCGAACGTGCGTATCGTGTTTTTACAGCAAATAATTTTATTCACGCGTCTCCTCCCCAATTACCATTCTTAGAAATTTCCTTCATCCTATAGATTTTAAAACTGTGAGGCGTTTATTCATATTGGGGAAATTCATGGAGTTGTAAAATGTCATCCAAGAAGTCAATACAATACTCAATCGTAATTTTCATATTAGCTTTATGTTAGTACTTCTAAGGGGCGATCTGAAATTTTATGGATAATTATTTTAGTTTTTTAATTATTAAATATTGATTTTTTAGACCACATTTAAAATGGAATTCCTTGTTTTCAGCTATTTTACTTACGTGAGAGGAGAATATACGTAAACACAGGCTCGTTACCACAGCTTCGTGTAGTCTGTCCAGGATCATTCCGTTTCATTGCCCTTTCCGTTCCGTTCCCCTTCTTTGAACCATGTCACGTTCATTATCCTCATTGCTGAAGAGAACTTAATTTCAGTGTGTCGGCGGACGAAAAATTTACGTCCTGCTGACTTTTGTTTACTTTCATGTACACATAATGAATTTGAAAGTTTTTAAATTGAATTGCATTATGTTCTAAACGGTGGAACGATTGTTAAATTACACATGTGTAATCGTCATTTTCATATCTAAAAATATTTACGGTTTCTTTCACCGTTTCAAAATTGCTTTTCGCGTCTATCTTAAATGGAAATACTGATGAGAACATGTATTATTGATTTTTGATAATGAAAATTATCTTATCGAGAGGGGATCTCAATTTAATCCGAACGAAGGTATTAATTCTCACTTTGGATAAGAGAGGTTGATTGTTACACTACAAGATTCGGTGCCATTTAGAGGACTTTATTCCGAGAAATCGTGTAAGGACATGCACTGATACATCATTTGCAGGCCCTAGGCACAATGCAAGCAGCGTGTAATGATGTTTCCTCAGTGCCCTTGAATACAAGGGGGCAACCTTCCATTCTTTCATCGCCTTGCCAGAGGCGAGCCTGCGTCTTTGGCATTTTGCCACGCGAACGTACTGGCAGATGCAAACAATGTTTCTGCCGTTGTCGCCTCGGATCCTCCTACGCATTTAAATGAACCTCGAGATTTGTGCAGAGGAATTTCAACAATGATCCCGTAGACTGTTTCCTTTTCTCGGGGCTCTTAGTTCCTCAAAGAATCGCTCGTACATGGGTGTTGTAAGATTGTTTTTGTGTCTGATACTGTTACGTGTGAATACATTTTTTTGAAATTTTAAAATATTATAAGCGAACTGGCCATTACTTTACTAATTTCCTTGCTGTTCGTTTTGTGTTCAATATTTGATTTATTTTAGGCTTAAAGACGACCTCGTTGAGGTTGGCCTTGTAAACTGCCTCAACTTGTTTGCTACAAATATGAATGTTTCGTAAAGCGAATTATTCAGGTTGTCGGCAGATGACTTTCGTTGATAGTGCGACCACGCTTGAGAAAATCGTGTTTTCATAATTTGATTTGATTGAAATTCTGTTTTACTTAAACAAATGTAATAAGAATTCAATTAGTTCGACGTTTAATTCTAATATTCGCGACACACAGGCCGAATTTACAGGCCGAATAACATTTTCTTAAATGTTTCGTCAATAACACATGCTCATTGCCACATTGTACAAGTCTTTCTTTAGGTGAAAATACTGCAACTGTGATCAATTTTTCTTTTCGATTTTTTTATTTACTGGATTCATAATAAAGTTGGTTAAAATTAAAAGTAATACACTTTCATAATTGTTCGATTAAAAACGTATTATGAATAATTGTCATCTTTTTCGTTCTGCTCCTGCATGAGCAAATATATTCACTGTGGATATAAATTTGTGGCAATGCGAGGTTAGTGATGTAAAATGTTATCGGAGAATGATTACATCAACAATGCTGAAGATTTGAGTTATTTTTGTACATTGCAACAATTATGCCCCGAAACACAATGTGTCTTCTTATTCGGTGCATTTAAATAGTAGTTAACTCAAATCAGATATATAAGGTTCCAAGTTTGATTTTGTTCAGATTTTATGAAATTATCTCTTCCATTATTTGAATGAATTTAATTTATTAAATCAAATCTGATCAACTATTACCGCCGGTTAAATGTCAATTTATATACGAAATGTTCAGAAACATGATAAAATGATTAGAAATATTGTGAAGTAGTTGATAAAGGGGAAATATTCGATAATGAATGGCCTTGTCCCATTTAACGGAAACAATACAATTGTCTCTACCTCCACTTCCGTGTTAAATGTCTTTTGTAATCCAGTTTTCGAACGTTTTAGCGAAGAAAAATCTTATTTTACAGAGGAAAAACATTTATCAGTCATTATATTCAGTTGGTAAAACAGTCTCAACAAATGCCTAATTTTTGGCAGACAGAATAGTCATAAACCTTTTTTTATATAATGTGTGTATTATTTTGAACTAGGGAAGACATACGTTGGTAGGGTGTACGAAATTACATTTAAAAATGGGTAAATTTTTGAGATTTGATATCAAGTGTAAACCTGTTGTTGTTTTTTGTTGTTTTTTTTTTTCAAATTGATTACCACATTTTCAAACCATCGACTTGAAAAGCATGATGCATTTTAAAGAAGAGATTTTGTTGATTATGTTGAAATTGATTCACTTCTTTGATGATATATCCTAACTATATCCGTTAGAATTTTAATTCATTAGTATATTTAGCACGCTCCAAATATCATTTAATTGTAATTTCTTTATTCAAGTGAATTATTGGCAGTAGATCGCTCTAAAAATCTGCACCAGAATGTACGACGACCGAATGATGATAACGACAAACTTGAACATAATGTATGCTTTCGAATGGGGCAAATGAACCGTCTTCAGTTCTTTAGTAATATTTATTTTCTAATAATCACTTTCACTGTTAAACACACTGTCAAATTTTCATAGCTTGCTACAACTAAATATTAAATATTTGTGGTTTAATTAACTTTTTCAAAATATTCAACACTGTATATCAAATCCTCGGAATTAAACTTCCAACACGAGTATATTTGAATATTTGTAAATTTAGATTCAGAATTCAAAATGATTCGAATTCACTAGGAAAAATGTAATGAACTATTCTTTTCTATTTACTTTTCTCATATTTCTCTCTATTTACTCTCCTCACCTGTCGACTTACTGACCCGTTCTCCATACCTCGGGTATCTTCTTAGACTCCCATACCAACATTTCAAAATATATGTATTCCCTATACTACATTTTCAATTTACATGATTACTCTACTTCGTACTAACCTTTCATTCACAGGTGAATCCACTCACGATTCCATGGCCTTCACCCCTAATTCTTTAGAACTTCGTTTAATTTTATTGTCATGGAATAAACTCCGATCCACGTTCCGGAGGCCGAATGAAAAACTCGTTAGCACGATGTTGAGGTTCGGGTGCTGTTTGGCGGTGCATTCGCAGCGGGGTTTTCAGAGCGGTCTGCGGCACAGCTAAAGGTCATCGCTGCGCCCGTGGATGACCCGGGGGTGGCTGAAAGGTCAACTCCGGCGCGCGCTCGCGCCCCGCCCCGCCCCCGCCCGCGGGCGATGGCTGAGGGCGGGGACGGCGGGGGTGCGGGGATGGAGGAGGTTGTGGGTGTGCACATTCCGCACACTCGAGATCCTGAGATGTCGGGAATTCTTTTGTGGTGAAATAGTGGAGTCTAGTGGTATCGCGATTCAATGTTGAAAAATGAAATTGTTTCGAGTGATGGGCAGAGTATGTCATTTCAGCAAACTGAATGCTAGAGTTGTACTCCATTGCAAGAAATAACACATATATTCCGACACGTATATAAATACATTGTGATATTCGATTTTCAAACGTACTGCAAGAAAATTTTGATAAATCCCATATTAATGAGATTCCAAACCACGAATTTAGGAATGAGGTAGAAAATTAAATGTTATATACGTTGCTGTTTTGGAACTTAGTTCTGAAATTGTTTCATTAGAATAAGGTTTATATGTTTCAATATTGAAATGGAATAAAATCGAAAAATCAAAACTGGAAACTGATATTGCAATCAGTCATTACATAAACTATCTTGAACGTAAAAATAACGAAAGGTACAAAGTCAACCCGAGAAATAAAATGTATATAAAAAACTTTTGCGTTTTTTGAGATGTCCAAAGTGGTTTTGGAAAGCATATGAAGGAGCATTTTTAGCCAAACTGCCAAGTAAAAAGTCAAGCTCTTCCTTCCATTAACTACTGTGTGCCGTTTCGAAACTTTACATCAAACCGAAACAGATTATAATGTAAACAAAAAGCATGCAATGAAAGCTCCTGTAAATGTTGATAATATGAACTCTTCTTCCAGGCTCTTTATCGTAGCAATTAAATCTCTGCTTCTCGAGCCCGAGTGTCACCCACAACCTCTGATAGGGGCGGCTGGGTGGCCGGGTGGGGCGGAATGGCTCGAAGCAGTGGATCTGTGCGGTACTAGACGTGGTGGAACGGGGTGAAAGAGGGGGGAATGGGATGGAATGGGGCATTCTAGAACATGATGGTGAAGGGCGGGGCGGAGCGGGCCATTGCTGGGGTGGGTTGGGGTTGGGGTTGGGTTGGGTGGGGTTGGGGTTGGGTTGGGTTGGGTTGGGGCTGGGTTGGGTTGGGTTGGGGTTGGGGTTGGGGCTGGGTTGGGTTGGGTTGGGTTCGGTTGGGGTTGGGGCTGGGTTGGGTTGGGTTGGGTTGGGGTTGGGGCTGGGTTGAGGCTGGGTTGAGGCTGGGTTGAGGCTGCGCTGGAATGGGTTGAGGTTGGGCTGAACTTGTCGGTTCGGTCGGATCAGATCGGGCTGGAAATAGAGACCGGGTCGGTCGGGTCGGGGTAGAGCATAGGCAGGGTGGCGCGCGGGAGTGCTCCCGCCCGCCAGCGCTTGCGTGTGTGTGTGTGGCTCGCGTGTAGGCCCGAAGTGCTCGCGTTCAGGCCCCACTTGGCGCTGTGCGACGCCGCCGTGCCCACGTTCCACTGCGTGCATCTGTGAGTAGCGCCCGCCCGCTGCGGCTGCTGTAGCTAGCGCCCGCGCCCGCGCTGCGGCCGAGCCTGTAGCTGACTTGGTGTAGTAGCGTAGTTGTCCGTAGTTGTGTGTGCGCTGTATGTAGAGCTACCGCAAATGAATGTTTGTGTGTGCGTGGGCACGAATAAGCCGCCATTATTTTCTCGCATGGGACATCGAACTAGAAGTAGTTTGAAACACAAGAAAAGCGATCTGTAAATATGAAATGATGTAAGGTATTTCAAAAACATCATTTACGATTTTCATTGCAGTGTTCCTCCCCGTTTGGCTAAGTGGGGAAATCAAATAATTCTAGTTTATATATTTGATTTGATTTCTTCTTTCTTGATTCACTCTGTACATGATTCTGGAATTGTTAATTTTTATCGCTTATGTATGCTTTAAGTATGCTTTCCATAATAAGTAAATTTCATATTTGGGATTTGAATACTATATATTTCGTTAGAACTTCCTTTCGAATTCAATAGCTTTCGTTGAATATTTTTGTTAAATGCGCGGTCGTGGTTATGAAAGTAGGTTGAAATAATTTCTTGTGATGGCGTTTATGTTGTACCACATCTGCCAGTTACGTCGCTAGTTAGTGAATATTTCGTTTAACTGCGCGGCTGGAATTTCATTCAGGAATGGAATTTCTCAGAATATCAATGGAAATTCAATTCTGAAATCGCATAATCTGCAAATTTGATCGTGCATTTTTAGTTTTTGCAGTGATCATACACCGCCGAGAAAAATAAAGATCTAGTACTGCAGGGAGTTTAACTTCACACTTTTCTTAATTCGTTAGATTGAAACCTGATGGGAAACACATTTTTCGATTTTAGTGATGTTATGGTAACTGAATAAAGAGCGTGGTTCGGTGTCCTATACCTGTTACACTCTCCTTGGTTCTGTTACCTTCTCACCAACGTCAGGCTTGAGCTTAACTTCGATACACCTCACGCCTTGCACATAGAAATGCAAGCCTCAGTCTTACACAAGACGGCCACCAGCATTGGCGATTCACAACACTCGCAGTTCTTTCACTCACTAAGCACACGTATTTGGTCTTGATATATTTTTATTAGGCATCAAAATGTAACGAGAAATTAATCAGAATTCAAGTAATATGTTAAACTGCAGTACATTTCAATTATTTTTTTGTTTCGTTATATATATATATATATATATATATATATATATATATAATGAAATAATAAAACAAAAATGAATGGGAGAAATTACGAGCTATTTCGTATTGTGAAGATATTTCTTTCTGTACTGATTTTATGAAACGCGTAAAGTCGCGGCTACCATGGTTCGAATTAGTGGAGTATTTTACCATGTTGTTACTTTCTTTAGAAATTCATTGTTGATGACTGGTTACCTTAATTTGTTTTCTGTGTAGCGAATAAAGATAATTATAATCTATTCATTATAACATTTACATCATGGGCGCTTAACTTACCAGACTATTTAATGATTAAATGTTTTTATTCAGTTGAGAAATATATAATCTCTGAAGTGAACGTCTGATATTGAGTTGTTGATGACCCGAAATGCAGTTTGACTTTTAGCTCTTCTTTAAGTAAGTCCCTGTTTTGCAGGGAATAATATTCGTGGCGTTTGCAGAAGGTCAAGTTTTGAAATGACCTACTTACTCAGTATTTACTACTAGACTTTTACTATTTTGAAAATGATTACATACGACCACTTAAACGTTTAAATATGAAGTTTATATATAATATGTTTTCGCTATATATCGCACAATCCTCAAAAATCATTTCAGATGTAAATATAAGTACCACTAATGCTAAATGAGAGCCGGATTAACTACCCCGTCTAGAATTGGAGTGTCTTATTTCCTGTAACGAGTTTCCTTTGTAAAGGGAAACGTGGTCTGCATGTCTATTTGGCCTAGGGACAATCCCTTGCATAAAGACACAAAAGATCTGTGAAGTATGACTAAAGCATTCGCCATGCCGTCAGTGATTCATGCCTGCATTCGTCAGGGTCGTCGAAAAATTGTGCTGACGAAAGCCGCTGATGGAAAGAGTGTCTCGACCGAATTACGTATAGATTGCGTCTGCATTAAGACAAGGTGTCATGCAACTCACTTGTTGATATTTTTTTGGAGAAGCTGTTTCCTGGGAATAGGATCCAATGAGCGTTCAAATGCCTTCTTCTTCTTCTTCTTCTTCTTCTTCTTCTTCTTCTTCTTCATTATTATTATTATTATTATTATTATTATTATTATTATTATTATTATTATTATAATAATTAATATAATAATAATAATAATAATAATAATAATTGACATGTGCATCGAAACACTAATTTGAGTACACGATAAAAATATTTTCTTGTTCTTACGATGCAAGGTTATGTGCTACTACGTGCTTGCAAGCGTTACTTTAATTTTTGTTATTATTTGAAAAGTAGTTATTGTTAAATACGTTTAGGTGCGAATAACATGGATTAGTTCCTCAAATTACACATAGGAGAGATGTTTAAGACATTTTCAAAATAATTTGTTCTTGTGCTTCCGGGGGTGCAGTATGTGCTGGAACATTTTTTGAGAAAAATAGTGAGAGGCTTGAATCAATGTGAAAACAGAATATTTTATTTCCTCATTTTTTGTGTCAAACAGTACGTATACAATCGTAACCGTTTTAATAATAGTGTTGTGTTCTGATGCTTGTGGGGGTATACCATATTTGCTCAGCAATTCCATTTAACCATCATTCTTAAGATTATCAAAGGCGTCGCATCATCACCGTAGACTAGCAAAATTCTGGCTAGAAGACGTGTGTTAAGACGATAGCTAAGTCATTGAAAGCTGCTAAACGTTTTAATAATAAAAATGGTGGAAAAACATCTTTCGCTACTACTCGTATACCTATGTCAATATTAACATGATTATTTAATGTTTGACTTAGTTTCCTGGAGAAAAGGAAAGATCGTGCGCGTTGCTTAGGATGTTTAGTTTAGTTTAGTTTAGTTTAGTTTACTTCAACGGCATTCGCCTGAAAGTGATCAAACAAATTACTGATCAGAACAACTTACGAATTCAATTCATTCAGGGCCACCCACTCATTCATGCTAAAGAGATAGTTAATTTCTGACACCGTACCAGGATCAAATTGGTTACCTAGCAATACTGATACTGTCGAGAGGTAAGGCTGTGACTGTACGTTCCCGCTGCTGGTGATGGTGTTTGAACGTTTTACTTGACTTTTATTATGAGTTGTTTCTTTCGTTTAGTGATAGCCCTTACCTACACAAAATATTGTAGACCTGTTTAGTTTAGCAGCATTGTCGCTGACTGCAGTGACTCCTTCCGGGAGGTCGTAGGGTTCGAGTCCCGACAGGGGCGGATTTTCGACACTAGCTAAATGGCTGAGTCGAATTCAGTCGTTGTCTGGAGCAGAATTCTAGTGTCCAGCTGTTCTGATCGGTAGTGTTCGGTGGTTTCTCTAATCATTGCCGGGAGAAATCCAGAGCAGTACCATAACAAACGGGTCAAGGACCGTGCGCGACCTTTCCTTCCTCTTGCTCATCCTATCCCCTCTCTTTTCCGACATACTCTCATACACCTCACTACCACTCATGCCAGGAGACCAGTCGGGAGCTTGGAGCATGTCCCGGTTGTGGCGGTGCCCCGCTGGGGGAGATCAGTCGGGAGATTAGAGATTTTTGCGGCCGGGGCGGCGCCCCGTTGGGGGAGATATCTCGGGAGGAATTCCCCCATCAGGTCGACGTGTAGGTTGGTGTCGGATCTCACCGTCATTACACCAACGGGATTAATTACCGAAGCACTTGACGTGCCCGGAAACATCGTTCAATAAATATTAGAGAGATTTAGTTCATGAACAATATTGTACAAGTTCGTACGATACATACTTGATGTAGTTCATGTTACTAACAAAGATCAATAGCTTGGTAATATTTAGTTTTATCTCCTATAACTTTGTGGGCTCCTTTATTGTGAAATTTAATGTTTATGAAAAGCTGTCAGATGTAAAGGAGAATTCATTTAGTGTAACCGTCGAACAATTTTTGTTATAATGGTTGGGTTGTCTCGGTTGGGTTGTATCAAAGGGTTGGTTGTCTCGGTAGCTTAGTGGTTAGAGCAGCTGGGCGTAAACCAGAAGGCCCGGGTTCGAATCCCGGTCGGGGTGACCAATTCTTTGAACTAATTTAATTAATTTTTGTTATTCTCCGGAAGAATTTCGATAAAATCAAATAAATCAGAAGTTTGGCAAGATTGGGAGGTGTTCTGTATTATAACATGAGAAACAAGTTAAATATTAAGATAAGATGAGAATTTTTTTATTGTGAAATGTCAAACCTTTTTCAAACCACCAGTGAAGGTTGGTATTTGATGCGGTAACTTGAGTTATCGGAGTTAAAATTGTTATGTTTGGCTTCCTTGACTCTTCGACCTGACTTTTAACTTCGACTTTCATCAGTTAACATATATTGGCGGTTGCTATTCTCGTAAATTAATTTTTTTTACTTCACCTCAAAATATAAATTAACGTGCTACAAAAATATCTGGAATAAAAAAGAACGAATTTGGAAAATATTAATTGAGCCGACAAGAAGTTGAAGTTCAATAAGCTGCACAGATACCATAAAAAAATCTTATTTCTTCCACGTTAAATTAAAGGGTAGTATACTTACGTATTGGAGGTCATTACTTACGAAAATAATATCAAAAAGGGGTTGTTCATAATTTTGTTTTATTGTTGGTGAAAAAGGGAGTGCAAGAGCGGTGGTGGAAAGCGGTCTGTGGTGTCCTTTAGCGCCAAAGATTCAGCTTCACAGAGCAACGCTCGGCACGGTGTTCATAATAATGTGACAATTAGTACAAGCAAAGCTGTCTATAAAGTCTTCAGACTAGTGGTCAATTCCTCGTGGTACCTATGCAAAAAGAAATTTCAGATAAACTTATCCATTGAACTCATTCCCACAAATATCACGAAAATGTCTCGCCCATTTTTTCAAAATCAACCTAGATTCAAAACCCCGCAGAATCTTGAATATACAGTTAACTCCCTTTCCATATCTTCCCTTACATTTGACAGATAAAAGATCCCGCAATTAATAAACCTCTCGTCAATAATCAGCAAATATTCACTCATTCTCTTTAATATTAGCATTCTTTTAATTGTAATGGAATTTAATTGAATTAATTGTAATTAAATTATGGAAAATATCAAATGTATACTCAAATATTTTCAAACGTCCAAAAACACTATGAGTAATTGCCATCTAAAAATTCAATATCTTGCAGATATGCGTAATTATTTTATTTTTTACATTTAACAAAAGATATTGTTAAATTTTGTATAATTAGTACGTCCCTTTTCTCAACTTCTATTACACGGAACTTTAAATGGGTATTTCTCAATCCTTTTTAATTAACTGACTCAATATTTAAAATGCATTCCAAAACCTGAGTGAATAATATTTTTTTAAAAAAAGCAAATGTTGTTCTGAAAATCTTAATGAAATGTGAGAGACATAACTTAAACTATTTCAATTTATATTTTTTATTCTACATGTCTAAACAAATTCTGAAAATTGAATGTCGATTTCTCTTATTAGTTTCTGAGAAAAGGGATCAGGGTATACATTTTTTTGTTTGGCGAAAACTAACGTCAAATGTAAGAAAGAATAAACTGCACATCTTCTATTCAGTGAAAATATAAATAATATCCAACATACACAGTTACTCAATTCTGAACTTAAAACATATAAATCTATCTCTATACTTAATTACTAGGCCCAAAATTGTCTTCATAGCTATCTTCTGATTATAATTTTCTTTTCGATGCACGGAGGGTTTGTCAGTATTTTATCAATAGAAATGTAATTTGTTTCTTAGCAAACAGTGGCTTTACCTGCGATCGAAGGTTATGTTTTCTGTTGGACTAGTTATGTTTAGACGGACAAACATTTTTTAAATAAAAAATTGAGCATTCAATCTCGATCTTGATAAAATGTCGGATTTAAGTAAAAAATAGATTTTACAAGAATAATTGCAAAACCGTTTTGAGTAACGATCAGGAATACAGACATTTTACACGGTGCATTCTGCAGCGAATGGAGGGGCATCGTAGATGTGACAGAAGTCTTGCAAAACGAATCAGCAACATCTCTTGAACCAGCCATCTCCCTGCACTAGATCATGTTGGTCTTCATAATGCCAATCGAGGCCGATTCTAATACTACAGTTGTTAATGAATAAATGTAATATAACCCAAATCCTCATGAATATCTTGCTTTTAAAATTCGTCTATTTTAGTCTTGCCCACAAGGCGAATATTATCCTCATCTTTTAAGGAATATTCGTTTACTTCTCCTTCCACACATTCATTTCACCGTTTCAAAACAATGGTCACAACGTATTCTGATCCAGGGACTCTGTGACTACATGGGAGGAGCTGCATGAACGCATACGAGCGTATGTTCATATGAAAACGTAAGTACGCTAGCCGACCGGGTGTTCATGAGTGTGCGTATTTGTGGCCTGTTTGTTCATGAGCATGAAGCTCTTTATGTGTGCATGATTAGTGTACACGAAATGTATTTCAATGAGTACCTAACGTGTTGTGCAAGGAAGTGGTGTGGAGTCTATGATATTAATTTCGTAATTTGATGAAGACATTCAGAAAAAAATCATTAGCACGTGCTACCTTTTTCGGCCACTTTTACTACAATCATCAGTTATGCCACAGTTTGTCGGACACACTTGTGAACGGGGATGGTCGTGGTATGGTAATAAAAAAACAATTTTCCGTTTAAATAAAATATTGATGTACCTTGATATTCATTCATTTCTGATTGTGAGTATGGACAATGATCTTGTCGATGAGGGTACTTCTGCAATCTGCTTTGGTCACCCCTCAAACTACACTGAAGTCCTGATTTAGAACATACGAGTATTGGCTGAATAGACGTGCTCCCATAGCACAAAAAAAATAGGGAATTGTAGGGGGCGTCAAAATAAGTCTTATTCAAATCAATATTTGTTTCAATGTAATACCAGTGTAATAAAAAGAGGCTGACATTTTTCCCTTAATACTGAAATGCCAAACATTTCAGGAGACGTGCTCCCATTTGAATCATTTGAATTAGTGATTCATAAGTTCCGGACTCTGTGGAATGTATCGTAAAAAGAGATTGCTTCGTACCCACAAAGCTCGCAAAGGGTCTATTACTACGTCGCAATATTAGGACACAAGATGTCAAGATTTTTTCCATAGATATTTACTTATTTAAATCCGTGTAGTTGGCCAAGTTGCCACTCGTCTATCCGTTGCCCCCGTGTGTCTAACTGTATATTCCTATGAAAGGGAGGGGGAGAATTTTAAGTCCCGGAGTGCAAGGCGTTCACAGCAAATCTGGACGTGGCGCTGAAGACGTAACGAGACGTGACCTTTCTTTGCATTTCCGTGTCCTGGGGCTTCGCAAAGATGCCTGGTGCCTTCGCGGATCTTTTTCAAACAGCATTAGCAGAATTCCATCTAGCAAGACAGAAGCCTTAGGAAAGAACTGAGATGCTTGAGAGCGTCTATATTTGGAAGAAGTAGTACACGTATTCTCTCTTTGTCCCCCTCCTCACTTTTTTTCCTCAATCTCTTTTATTCTTTCTCAATCTCTTTTATTCTTCCTCAATCTCTTTTATTCTTCCTCAATCTCTTGTATTCTTCCTTAATCTCTTTTATTCTTCCTCAATCTCTTTTATTCTTCCTCAATCTCTTTTATTCTTCCTCAATCTCTTTTATTCTTCCTCAATCTCTTTTATTCTTCCTCAATCTCTTTTATTCTTCCTCAATTCTCTTTTATTCTTCTTCAATCTCTTTTATTCTTCCTCAATCTCTTTTATTCTTCTTCAATCTCTTTCACTCATCTTCAATCTTTTTCACTCATCTTCAATCTCTTTCACTCATCTTTAATATCTCTCACTCTTCTTCAATATCTCTCACTCTCTCTCTCCTCTCTGTATATATGTATATGTGTGTGTGTATCACTATTTCTCCATCTATCTTTCACTCTCTATCCTTCGCCATCCATCTTTCTCTCCTTTCTACGATGTCATTACAGCGCAGATCTGGCCATGTTCTGGCATCTCGCTCTCCCAGAACAGTGGAGTCTTCGGAGAGCATGAGGGAAAGGCCATATGGTCCCATCGTCCAACCGCGAGGATGAAAGTGAGAATAGATGAGAAAGGAAGGAAGAATCGTGATCGCCTAATTGCTAATAGCTAACAGGTAAGCTGCTAACAGCTTGGAATCTATCGTAGAGAAATACAGAAAATATCGATCCAAAACATTATTCCGGCTGTAGCGGTGCCCGCCCCTCCTATAACGAAAATCTTCCACACCTTGGGATTCAGTCAAGTTTCTACGAAGCTCCAAATGCAAACTCGACTATCTGGAAGGGCAATCACAGAATCTTGTGTTATTCAGTGTATATTGGAAAAAGTCGCGATAATTGCGATTTTAATATCAAAGCAACTGTGCAAATACAACTATACTGCAAAGCGCTAATAGAGTGATGTTTTGTAATTCTTTGCAAATAAAGCTCAGTATATTCTATATCTGAGAAATTTAATATTAAAACTCAAAAAAAATAATAATAATAAAATAATAAAATAATAATAGATCTAAATTCTATTTGTTTCTATTTTGAATACATGAAATGTTTAACTAATTCTAAAATAAATTTTCTCTTCAGTTATTCTTGGCTTCTCATGATAGAGAAGTCCTGATGAAGCTGATCTCTTGTGAGTGGAGAAATGGATTGCAGTGTACATTGGTTCCGTATCGTTATGGTTTGAGAATTTCAGTCATAGAAGGATATACCACAATTATCAGCTAATACCTTGCCTATATTTTAAAAGAAAAGCGTATAAGTTTGTGCCTTAGCTGTCATTTAGTAATGGCAAATTTTGGCAATTAATTTTATATCTATAAACTATAAAAGTACTTACCTTATATTAAGATCTTTCAAACTTCGTTGAAAGGAAAATGCGCCAAAACTTCATAACCGGGATTTGAAAAATGTTGCTTAGAAAAATTCCATACTCCTCTGCAGAAGACCTCTATCTTGGCTATGGTTCGGGTAAGCTTAGGTATCCCCAGTGAACAGTTAATAACAGCTTATCTTGTGTGAACAGTTACAATGCATTTATTGAACCATGGATTAGGATGTAGATAGAACGCTCAAATTTCACATTCACCTGATGAAGGTTTTGCCGAATTTATGTACATCAGGAAAGGAAAATAAATCGTGAACAGTACTAATTATTATTTCAAATGCTCTAGATGTAGGAATGGTTCATTAATGAGGTTAAGGAAAGCTGTTCCCTTTTGAAAACTTTTCGCGGATCATGAAATCTTCTACTACAATGAATACAACGAATGTTCCAGAGAAACTCGAAGTAGTTGCGTTTGCAACTTGTGCCAAATCATCAAGGAGGTTACAAGTTATTTTCTTCACCCAAGTACGTTGCAACATCCCCCACAGCCATGCTCTCAACAACAACTTAGTGTGGACTCATTGGTTGGCAAATTTTCCGTAGAAACGGAGTTGGCAGATCATAATATCTTAGAAATTGTATTTCACATATTACATATTCAAAATAGTTGAATATCCTACGTTAATAGTTTTTTCAGTTACATTTTTTCTGCAAGTCAATATCTCTAATAAAACAGGCACGCTAGAACATACTGTGTTGTAATTGTAAAACCTGTTGCGTCCTTCAGGAATATTCAAATATTGTTGGTCTGGAATACCTGTGTATTAAAAAGGCGATCCGTATATGATGCATTATTCCTCACTTTTCGCATTCCTGGATTGTGCCAGATGCTGCTTGTTGAAGAGGCCGGGTGGGATGTGAGTAGCCTTGGAAATGTGCCCAGGTAGCCCGTAGCCAAATTCCAGATTTCGGAGCCGTTGGTTAAGCGTTTTTCACGGCTCATTGGCACTGCTTCAGGCGTTTCAACTGTTGGTTCATTATACTTGTGAGCGATACACGACACTTATGAAATGTGTGTCACTATTCTACTCTTGGAACCATAATCCCAAATGAAGTCCAGATTTTATAACTGAATCTGTCAGTACTACCTTTGCTGAATTATCGTGCAAGAATAATACCCTGTTCTGAATGTTACAGTTTCATTCACAATGATATTCCTCTGATCGGGCATAACATAAGCAATTGCCAGAGACGGATGATAGGTTTTATCTTGATGATAATGTTTTTGGAATAAGTGTTGCTTTTGACTAACACATGAAATTATCTAACGTATATTTTCAATTTTGATGGTTGTAAATTTTTGTAAGTACTTTTTGTGTGAACACATTTCCTACTATAACGGTACTACATTCATTTGCTGATTATTTCCCTTTACAAATATTACTACAGGGAGCGAATATTCTCATTCTTACCTCTCATTTATACCTGAATTTAAAATTTAACAACATATGTTTGAATTAGGTGAGGATCACGCCGCTCAAGAAAACGTCCACCTCTTGCACGTCTCCCTAGTAGGACACAGAGAGCTTTTTTTTCTGTTTTGGGCGTCAAATAAAAATTAAATAAATAGATAAATAAATATGAAAATACATAATATATAAATAAAAGAGTAAATACACGTTTGCTTCGTTACCGGTATTGACACTTTTTCTTCGTTACCGGTATTGACACTTTTTCTTCGTTACCGGTATTGGCACTTTCCCTTCGTTATCGGTATTGGCACTTTCCTTCGTTACCGGTATTGACACTTTTCCTTCGTTACCGGTATTGGCACTTTTCTTCGTTACCGGTATTGGCACTTATATAAATAAAAGGGTAAATACACGTTTGCTTCGTTACCGGTATTGACACTTTTCCTTCGTTACCGGTATTGACACTTTTCCTTCGTTACCGGTATTGACACTTTTCCTTCGTTACCGGTATTGACACTTTTCCTTCGTTACCGGTATTGACACTTTTCCTTCGTTACCGGTATTGACACTTTTCCTTCGTTACCGGTATTGACACTTTTCCTTCGTTACCGTTATTGGCATTTTCCTTAGATAACGGCATTGGCCCATTTCTTTCGCTTCCGATACGATCCTTTTCTCTTCGAAAAGGCGTCAATACTATGTACTCGATTGTGGCACTCGTTAGTGATACTTTAGAGGATCGCAAAATTCCTATTAGTATACCCTGTACGACGATCCATCCATGCCGTGATTGTACCACCAGGTAAACATTTTCCTGCTTCCTGGTTTTTTCGTTCCACTTTTCTCGGGCAAATAAACCTATTGGTGAGAATACTGAGAGAGTCACAACCTCCTACAAAAAGCGACGACGCGCACTCGCGAACGAAGTGTCGGTCACGTTCCTCCTCTAGTGCGGAGCCCGGTTTCCGCACCAGACGCCGAGAAGCACCGGGCACGGGAAACCAAGCAGCTAGCACCAGGCTGCGGTGGCGGCGGGGGCCACGCGGAACGGAAGAGAGTCGCTACTCCCCGCGATGCTCGAGATTGGCAGGGGGGTCGAAAGCTGCGGAGAAAAAGGGGAAATAAAAAATAAAATAAAATGCAGATTTGAATGGCCATATTGACGCCACGTTGATAGCTTAGTATGTTTCGGACACAAATGGCGATGCGAATTCAATAATTGATATTTTGTTCTAATAATATTAGAATTTTGACAGCGATGCGAAAGTTGTGGTTTATATTTATATTCTCATTATGCGTATTCAATAATTGGATACTATTTTTAATAATATCAATTATTAAACACACATATAATGAAAATATGAATATAAATCAAAACATTCAAATATCTGTCAAGATATTGGGACGCCATATTACTATTGCCCCATTATTGCAATATTTGGGACTGCCATATTGATGTCACATTCTTAACGAATGACGTGACATTTTCCGGTTGCAAATGAGGTTTTTTATCGCAATGTGAACATAATGGTTTATATTAATATTAACTTTAAAACTTATGATCAACGTTTGATTATGTTATACTAGGATGGCCATATTGAAGCCACATTATGAACATTATAAAGTCTAGCTATAAATGAGTGTTTTGATCGCATTGCGAAAGGAATGGTTTTCTATTCGTACTCATTTGCGAGCATCATGCGTACTCATTTGCGAGATTCATAGCGGTTTGAGTCCCGACGGTTTTTCGTCACTAGCTAGTTAGCTACGTCCAATTCAGCCGCTATCTCGAGGAGAATTCTAGTGGCCGGCCGCTCTGTTCTGTAGTTTTACATGGTTTCTTCGATCAACACCAGGCAAATGCCGGAGCAGTACTCTAATAAACGGGCCACGGATCGCGCGATGTTTCTTTCCTCTTCCTTATCCCATCTTCACCCCTTACACTCATACGTACATGCACTACACTACCACACATGTTGGGAGACCAATCGGGTGCTTAGAGCTTGTCCCGGCTGGAGTGGTGCCCCGCTTTCGGAAGCACCTTGCATTGCAATCCGACGTGTTTGGTGCCAGGTCTCGCCATCAAACGGGGAAAAATTACCACCACCTCCCGCGATAAAGGACTACACTTATGGGGTTAATGACCTCAGCAGTTGAGACCACCCGAAACAACTAATCAATCTAATTCATTTTACTTACTATACACTCAATATTTGAATGCTATTGGTTTAGTGTAGCTATGGCTTATTTTACGTGGCGACACTCGGGACATCAGGCCCACTCTTCCGTCTGACCATACAAATTCCGCTATGATCCGTTCACCATTTGGCAGAGAAATGAGAAATCATTCGGGCGTCGAACCAGGCGCTTAGAATTTAGCTCGGAGGTTTATTTTAGGCCTGAAGATTGTTTTCCCCAGTACATGCAGTAAATCTACTACATGGGACAGCCGTATTCACTTCACTTCCGAAGGTTTATTTTCGCCGTAAAAACTCCACGGTTTCGATCGGGATTGAACTTGCAAACTTGTGTACAACACCTCGAGACACTTGTCAGGAGCGCACATACTCGTATTAGGACTCACACATATATTTGGTGATCCCAAGCTGCGCCTTAAGACGGCCCTGGCGCGTGCCCACTGTGTGCCGCGCCGCGACGCTGCTGGGCAGCGGGGCCGGGCACTGCGGCCGCGAAAGCGCTCGGGCCCCCCGCGACGCCTCCGACCGCGCGGATCGACCGCCCCGCCGCGCCGCGCTGCGACAAAAACCCACTCCGCTCCCGTCCCCGGCCTCCGCGCCAAAAAGGCCCCGGCCGCGCGCTTTCAGCCGGCTAAGGAGGCCTTCGCTGGGCGTCACCGACTGCAGCCCGCGCTCGACTTCTCCTTAGTCGTTTATCGACATCTCCAAAATGCATATTCGGACTGCATCCCGTTCGTTTTTCTCCTTAGTATAAGAATGGGTTTCTACGTTTACTGTGATCTGCACCTGCAAAAATTCGTCAAAACAGACGGTTCACAATTTGAATGTTTTGTGATGTGTTTTTCACAAATCGCAGCACCGTTTTTGAAAGAAAAAAATGTTCACAACATTCATTCAACACATGAAAACTATGCTCTTGCAGTCCGGCTAAAGAGACCGCGCTGGGCGTCGACCGACTGAGGACCGCGCTCGACTTCTCCTAAGCCGTTTATCGACCTCCCCAAAAGGCACATTCCGACTGCATCCCGTTCCTTTTTCTCCTTAGTATAAGAATTGATTTCTACGTTTACTGTGGTCTGGATCAGCAAAAATTCGTCAAAACGGACGGTTCACAATTAGAATGCTTTGTGATGAGTTTTTCACAAATCGCAGCACCGTTTTCGAAAGAAAAAAAATGTTCACAACATTCATTCAACACATGAAAACTATGCTCTTGCAGTCCGGCTAAAGAGACCGCGCTGGGCGTCGACCGACTGAGGACCGCGCTCGACTTCTCCTAAGCCGTTTATCGACCTCCCCAAAAAGGCGTATTCCGACTGCATCCCGTTCGTATTTCTCCTTAGTATAAGAATTGCTTTCTACGTTTACTGTGGTCTGGATCAGCAAAAATTCGTCAAAACAGACGGTTCACAATTAGAATGCTTTGTGATGAGTTTTTCACAAATCGCATCACCGTTTTCGAAGAAAAATAAAGTGTTCACAACATACATTTAACAGAACATGCAGACTTCGGTCTCACGTTTGGGACAAGATTACATGGTGAGGTAAAGGGGAGCAGCCGAAATTTTTCCTACTATTGATTGATTGATTAGTAATTCCTGACGCGCCAATCGCTAAGATCATTAGTCTCGTAAGTGAAGTGCCTATTTTCATCGCAGGAGGTGGTGGTGATCTCCCATCAGCGGGGCACCGCCCCAGCCGGGACAAACTCTAAGCTCCCGACCGGTCTCACGACATGTGTGGTAGTGTAGTGCATGTTAGTGTAAGTGTGAGGATAGAACAAGGAAGAGGAAGAAAAGATAGCGTCTGTTTGTTAGAGTACTGCTCCGACATTCACCTGGTGTTGTTCGGAGAAACCTCGAAACACGACTGATTAGAGCAGCCGGCCGATAGACTTCTCCTTCTGACTTCTGTCGAATTTTGTCGAACTGTCGAATTTTACCTCAATGTCTAGCTTAGTGTAAAAAGCCCTTCTACCATCGATCCTCAGCTACCTCGAACCGTAGAACCTCCCAGTCAGACTCTGAAGTGACATCGTTGATACCATGAGCCGCCTTTGTCGGTTTTTACGCCCAAGAAAGTGCCTTTTTAACGCAGCTAAAATGTACCTTTGCAAAATAATTGAATTAGGCACTTTTTACTTATCACCCAGAAACGTTAGATACGGTGGGTGTCGTAGATTTTTGACGTTGTGTAATAAGGTTTCAGTGGAAAAGTTTGTATTACGTTAAAACGTAAAACTTCTGTTCGATTTATTTGCAGCTACTAAATAATAACATATATTTAATAATTCACTGGTATAATAATATCTATATAAATATAGATAAAAAAATTGAAGTATAAAAATAAACAATTAAAATTCGAATTGTTCTTTCTTAAGAAGACTGGCGAAGGTGGAGTCAACACCGCAGCGATAGAGATTTGCATACTGCATTATCTTTTCACAGTCGTTTTTATTGGTCTGAGGAAACATTTGATCACTATTTCAGAGAGGTTTTTTGATCAAGGGAATGTTAATTGCGCAAGACATGAAAGGAGAGGATGGTTTTTCAATGGAACAATGATTTAAAACTGAGCCCCGGTTTTGTAGATGCTAATAATTAAAAATTAGGTTTTTATTTTTTAAATGTTTGTAGAATGTAAAAATATAATTGACATAAATATAATTTTCGTAAAGAAAATAATAAAATGTGCAACATAAGTTACAACTGATCCTGCGGTGTTTTTATTGTGCTAGCGGAAACCTATTCATGCAACACTTTTATCATAAAACTGAAATACTGATTTCACCGAAATAAATTATCTTCAATGCTTGGGTAATATCAGCATATTTGTGTCATGTGAAGAGGTGCAAACTTCATGTTGGAGATTTGGAAAATTCCTTGGAATTCAAATTACAGCTCGTCTAGTTCCTTTCGAATACAAATAACACACGTTCACAGTTTCAATATCCTAATTACGATCAGAATTGTTTTCAACGTAAATTCCCGGGACTGTAACTAATTACAGAAATACTGGTCCGTTAGATTAATTTTTGTCCGCGAGGTGTAAGCCCTGGACACACACCGCCTGAAGCTGTCCTCTGTTCGTTCCCCCCTCTAACGACTTAACTGCTTTCGGTCGCCTCAGACTTCCTGTAACTGAACAGAATTTGCATTTATGACATAAAAACACACTAACCGTCATTGTTTCTTAGAATGTGTGAAGTGGCATTCAATTGTGTTACACAAGTCTTGGGAATCATTAAGGACACTGAGGGACACACGATTTTTCTTCCCTTGTAATTAATGGAAAATATTTTTCTTAACACTCTTACCTCGGTTTTTGTAGCAAAACTTTGGATGACTTGCAACTTACAACAATTGTTTGTGATGGATTTCTAGTAATGGAATTTCTAGTGGTGAATGGATTATGTAATTGTTCTGTGAACAGTTTTCATTTGCATTGAGAATAAACAAGTAAAAATGTATTTTCTTAGAAAATGATTATTCGATTCATAGTTCCTTCAGCGTTTCACACACTCAACATACACTGCGGAAAGAAATTCTCCAGAAAACTACCCTCTTAGTATACTGCATAGTTTGTTACTGAATGCAGGCTTGGTAAACTTTGGTAGATTTTATGAGGATTATGTAATGAGAAACAAATGGCTCAAATATTGAATATTTGCCGATAGCTTCCGAAAGCAAATTTAAAAGGGAATTTCCCAAAAAAGAAATTTGTTGCTTTTTGCTCTGCAATCTTATCCATTGTAACGTAACAGGGAGACGCAAGAACCAGAGTTCCGACTGTTGCGGAGAGCAGTTCTATAAGACAAAGAAAATAAACAGAAGAGGAAGAGAGGATAGGAGAGGAGGAAGATGGGAGAGACGGTAGGAATGGAGAGGAGATGATGAAGATGGAAGAGAGATTAAGAAAGGAAGATGACGAGGAAGAGCGAAGAGAAGAGAGGAATACGAGAAATACTGGCTAATCGCCATGCTTCTGATTGACTTGCGCGACCTTCAACTTGTTCATTTGCCTCAAGCCTTTCCTTTCTGTGAAGCGGTGCGCAGAATCCGAAGAAACTAGGAATGTCACGCGCATCATAAACTTTAGCTCTGCCTTGGCTGGAACAGTATTCTCATACTTCGGTTCAATTGATCTTTCTTTAAGAAGTTTCTGAAGTAGCAGCCATTAAACATAAGGCCAGAATTTTGTTACAAGCTCAGAATGCACAGCGGTCACAGTGGACCTCGAATCTACACACTTTGCCTCTCACTAACCTTCGAAACTTCCCACCAACACACTGAACCCTGTTTATCACAGACGTGCTTATTACTTGTCACAACGGCGTATTTCACCATTATTCGAATTTTGTCCTTCCAGTGGCCAGTTTTGACACAGTGGCCACTACTGCTGATGATACCCTAGTTTGTCCCTAAAATAAATAAATGAATTAGATTGTTGATTGATTAGTGATTTCGAGCGCGTCAACGGCTAAGGTCATTCATCCCGTAAATGTAGTGCGAGTTTTATCCCGATAGTGGCTGGATGACGAGATCTGGCGCCGATCAACACATCGACTTGCGGGGTTTTCCCTAATGAGGTATCTCCGCCCGCGAGGCACCGCCTCTGCTGGGACACGCTCAATGCTACTTACTGGTCTCCCCGTAAGTGTGATAGAGCAGTACATGTAAGTGTAAGTATGTATAAGTAAGGGGTGAGGACAGGTCAAGGGAATGGAAGGAAAAATCGCTTGCGGTCCGTGACCTGTTTGGTTTCTCCGACTAACATCAGACAAATCAGAATCCTAACAAACAAAAACTCTCACAAAAAATAATAATAAAACTGGCGTCCCTCTCTCTGGAGGCGAGGGCCTTGGCACGGGGGCCTGGTTCCTGCTTCCGCGCGCGCGGCCTGGACCTTTCCGCGCCTTCCGTTGGCTCTCCCCCGCCCCGCCCCGGCCTTCCGCCCGCGGAGGCTGCGGGCTCCTTGGGCGCGGAGGCAGACGGCCACGACCCGCACGCCGCGCCGGAACAGCTTTTTCTTTGGATGCGCCGCTCGGCTGCCTTGGAAAGGCGTC
The DNA here is from genome assembly GCA_964035755.1 of Teleogryllus oceanicus. NCBI lineage: Eukaryota > Metazoa > Arthropoda > Insecta > Orthoptera > Gryllidae > Teleogryllus > Teleogryllus oceanicus. Next base: position 32,917,163 of record CAXIVR010000008.1, on the reverse strand, counting down.
CGCCTTCTCGCAGCACTGACGGTGTGCTTCGGGATCAGAGGCGAAAGGCCTTTGGGGATAGGGTATACCCGTAATGCCTCATTCACAATGCAAACTTAAACGTAACGTAAGCCGTAAACGTATGCAGTAAACTTTTCACGTAAAAACGAGCATTCACAATGGCAAAAGTAAGCTGGAACGTAGGTTTTGCCTGAACCAATCAGAATTCAACATATTGATCGATGCGTTTCTAGCTTTTTTTTCGACTCTCCTATCGATTTCACCTTTTGCATTTGCGAGCAGCTGTTGCGCCCCTACCTATTGAGGTTATATGCGAGCAGTGAGCTTTAAATTGTGTACCGCAAATATATTTAACGCCACGTTCAGATTTTGTCATGGAGAGAGATTTGGGCGTGCAGCTTGTGCTGGTGCAAGCTTCTGCAGCATTAATTTTAGGGGCGCTTTATTTAAAAAGAAGGAGGCGCTTTATTTGCCATTTCGAATCAACACTTCGCAACTCGTACCAAAACTCCACAAACTTCTCTGCTCTACCTTTCAACTATACACACCAACACACACCAATACATACGCATAAACAAGAATCGATCTGGAGTCGACCTTCCTTCTCGCGGATTTTGTTGTGCATTTATTTTTTTCATGCTGCTCTCTGATTGGTCTTCGGTAGAATTTCGACGTAAACTTAAACGTAGAAGCTTGGAGCTCGCGAGTCCTTTAAGTTTACGTCTCACGTCTACGTTTACGTCAAGGCATTGTGTATGATCTCGCTTTATAACGCATTTCTAGGTTTTGCGGCTACGTTACGGTTACGTTTAAGTTTGCATTGTGAATGAGGCCTAAGATGCGCACTGGCATTTTTCCCTAAGTGGACGGAGCAATGAATCGATGACACGATGGCAATTTTTGTTTATGAGTTACCGCTTTATGCTTCTTAACGGGTGGATGGCTCACGGAATGAACTGATGTCACCGTAATGCCTCTCACCGGGAGGTCCTAGAGATGGTCTCCATGGTGACAGGACTTTTGGCATTAGCTACGCAGCTATGCCCAGTTTAGCCGCTGCCTGGAGGAGAATTCTAGCGGGCGATTGCATTGATCGAGGTTTTCCGGTGTCTTAGATCTACACCAGGTGAATGCTGGACCAGAACCCTAACAACGGCCACGGACCGCGCTCTTTCCTTTTCTTTGATCTATCCTTTCCCTTATGTATTACACATATCCACTTACACACGTTTCGGGAGCTTCGAACTATTCCCCGCTGGGGCGGTGCCCCGCTTGTGGGAGATACATGGTTGGAGAAAACTCCACAAGCCGACGTGTAGGTCGGTTCTAGATCTCGCCATCCAGCCCGGGGAAGAACATCGCCACCTCTCGTGATGAATGCCCTACACTTCTGGGAATAATGGCCATAGTAGTTGACGCGCCCGGAAACGCGAAATTATCCATCCATTAATCAATTCACTTCATCTTCTTATTGAATACTAAGAAAGAGCATTTTGCCCAAAGCGACAATGCGTTTTCTGTGACAGAAACCCTGTGAAGTATGAAGGGAAACTGGTCTCGGATGGAAAACTTACTAACAAGAGAATGTTAAAATGTTGGCCGAGGACCAAACCAGGTATCTGAGAGTTAGAGCTTTGAAACGCAAACTGCAAGAACCTTTCAGAGTTTGCAATGCGGAGTTGAAGGACAGTAAAATGAAGTGTATAGACGATCCCGCCACTAAGTATTCACAAAAAAATAGTCTGAAGTTCAAAATGAAACTTCTTTAATGGACAATGCTGAGCTGGACTGTAACGCTATTAACCAGAAAAATGCTATCAATTCTCAAAATAAGATTATTTTGTGTGGCTGGAGGGCTCCAGTTGCTTTATTTGGGTTGACTGCCCGAAATTAACTGATAGCATTATTAGAAGATAAGCTTGATATCATAATATCCATGGAGTGCATGGACGTTTTGCTTCTGATACTCTTGAATGTTATCACACAAATTGAGGAATTCCCACCATACACGCCAATATTCAGATTAAGCCGAGTTTATTCGCAAGATCGTCCTCGAGTGTATTATAGTGTAGATTGATTTTGACTAAATTAGTGAATAACCCAATTAAATACTAAGATTCGCAGTACGTATCGCATTTATCATAATACCGTGCGATGTAAAGAGGAGGATGTAAAACTGGTTTTGATATGAAGGCTGAGGAGAAGTATTTTCATATTTGCTTCCCATGATTCTTCAGACTCATCACTCAGACATGTAACTCTTGTAAGCATGAGATTTAATTCGCTTTATTTTTAAACACATGCTAGAACACGTTTTTCATATTTTTCCTTTTGTTTTACTCGCAACAATTTTAAGGTATTTATTAGGCATGAAAGACAAAAAGAAATCCGATCAGAAATCATTTCCTCTTCCAAAACGTTTATTACCACCTACATACGTAGTACAGAGAAAGTTATGTAATGTAACGAAAACGGCGATTTTTCGTCAGAAACATTCGTATTGTAGATCCCTGACCTCGAAAACGAATGGGACATTACCGCAAAGCTAGCCTAAACTAATAATATTACAAAACTAAGTAGTGCCAGAAATTGTGCCATCCTCTAGCAACACTAGTTTCTGTATCTAATTCTAATCTTCGTGTTTTTGTTAGGAACCGTGCCACAAATATAATAATTCGGTCACTTCTAGCCAAATGCCATTTTAGTACTAGGACCGTAAATAGATGTAAAAGTAGTGTTATTTTATCTCCCACATTATTCACACATGCGTTTATTGAGACATTGCTTCGAACAGGAATACCCGTACCCTGCATCAAATACATTTTTATCAAAGAGATATCTGTTATATTGGAACGCTGAATGTTTAGCTTAAAAAACTTAAAAGTAGCGTCATTAATTAATTTTAGTTCTTAAAAATTTTCCTCTACGAAATTCTAGGTGTATGCAAAAAATATTAAATTGCGCACAATATATTACTATTTTTATTCATACTAATGTTCACAAAGCTTTTATCATGACACTGAACACAATAAATCAGTATATTTTCAAAAGTGATGTTTCTCCTACTTCCAGTTATAATCCGTTTAAAATTGTAGTCCACAATACTTGTGAATTGCTCGTACGTGTCTGCGATTTTAATTTGTATCGCCTGATGACAAAGAACACTATTCTCATACAGATCCGCAAATTTAATTTCTCAATAGTTTAGTTTGATTATTTCATGTTTCCGGGCGCTTTAACTATTATAGTCGTTAGTCCCGAAAGTGTAGTGCATTTTTACGATGGAAGGGGACTCAATGAGATCCTACACGTCGGTTTGCTGGGTTATCCCCATTCGGTACCTCCCACCATCGTGGTACCGCCCCCAGCCGGGACAATCCCCAAGCTCCCGACTGGCCTCCAGGCCCGTTTGTTAGGGCCTGCTCCGGTATTCACCTGATATTGATCGGAGAACTCACGGAAAACTACCGATCAGAGCATCCGACCGTTAGAATTCTCCTCCAGACAGCGCTTGAATTCAAGCCACACATGTAACTCGTGTAGAAAATCCTGCCACGGTCTGGATTCGAAACATAGAACCTTCCAGTCAGAGGTAATGCAATGACATCAGTTGACGCTCTGAGCAACCTCCGTCGGTCCCGTAGTTTAGTAGTTGCTTTAGTTTCGAGGAGGTAACTTAAGTCTTTTTTATTTCTGCAGTTCAAATTAGGTCTTTGGAGACTCCATTAAATTTGCGTTTGACATTTATTCGTTAATAAAACGGAAACCATTAATAGTTTACAGTACGATAAGAGGGGCAAAATATGGTAATGTATGTACTTTGGCACGACGGCTCTGGTACGTGTGGTTAGCACATAGCGATCTCTACGCCGTAGCTCTGGTCATCTCAACCTGAGAAGATGGGATTTTCGACACTAGCTTTTCAGCTAGGTCGAATTTAGTCGCTGTCTGGAGTAGAATTCTAGCGGTCGGCTGCTCTGATCGGTAGTTTTCCGTGGTTTCTCCGATCAACACCAGGCGAATGCCGGAGCAGTACCCTACCAAACGGCCCACGGACCGCGCGCGATCTGTTCTTCCTCTTCCTTGTCCTATCCTCTCCCTTTAGACACACACACTTACACTAACATGCACTACACTACCATATATTCCGGGAGACCGGTCGGGAGCTTAAAGCTTGTCCCGGTTGGGGCGGTACCCTGCTGGTGGGAGAGTCCTGGTTAGGGGGAAACCCCATTAGCCGATGATAGGTCGGCGCCGGATCTCGCCATCTAGCGGGGGAAGATCACCGCCATCTCCCGATAAAAAAACATGCCCTACACTAACGGGACTATTGACCAAAGTAGTTGACGTGCCTGGAAACACGAAAAAATCAATCAATCAATATGAGAAGATGGGCTTTCTCATTGCCACACAGCAACGTATACTGGGTCGTTGCAAGGAAAGCGCACAGTTAATTTTTGCCCCGACTGGGAATCGACCCGAGCTTGCGCCTTGGGAAAGTGTGCAGGCTAACCAACGAATCACTGAGGGCTTCGAAATACACTAATAAATAGTTATTTCAGATGGAAAAAAAAATACCTTCGTCTTCCCAATTACTTAAAAAACATTTTTAATGTCATTTTGTTGAGAAACGCATCGTTTTTGTACAATTTTCTTAGCGATTTCTCTCCTTAACATCTAAGAGGTTGCGTTTATAGTGCATGAAAACTCTGAATGTAGTTCTAATTACTGCTGAAGAAAAAATATATACTTTTTACTTTCTCGCTGCTGCTTACGCAGTAGAGAGATGTTACGTAATGCTGTGCGAAAAACGGCGAATTATCGACACAAAAAAATCTTTATTACATGGTCCTGGTAAGAAAAAAGTAGATAAATGCAGTTGCTAAATTTAGAAGAAGATCCTATAATACTAGTGCAGGCAACATTCATGTTTGTAAGTCTTTGATGCCGAAAAATCGAATGACAGCAAAACGTCTGTCTATATTAAACATACGAATCCAGGGCTTGGTAATGAAGATATGATCAGCATTTTATCCCTCCACTACTGTTGCCAGTGAGAACGCATGAATGGATTACATGTCACATACTTTGAGAGGTTTTTCTCTCGAATCTCCCTATACATATGTGAAAACAATTTTGTTCGATATATTTATCGTCTGAGAACTTACGTACTGTGGTTTATCGATGCCCTGACAAGTGCTTCGCATTTTTATCTGATAAAGTGGAAACATTGCAGTTGCTGATAAGTTAATAGGAGCTTCTTTTTCCCGAGAAATCGAGTTCCTTATCTTTGTAGTTGACGTCCATAAATAGTGGCTGTTGACATATCAACCAAACGTAACGCTGGGGGCTGTGGTATTCCCCGTTGTTTTGTGATTCCTCCTACTAGAGAGAGTTCTCACAGAAACAATTTATTTACGTTGCTAGAAGTCAAGAAAAACGCTTCTAAACGTCTACATAAAGAAATATTATTTACCGAGATTTGTCTTCAATTTGCAAGTTTTGCAATTGAATTCATGATAAAATTCCTGATAAATTACTCGTATGTTTAATTATTATTACACATACCATTGTTACATTATTACATATTACAATTACCATTATTACAAGTACAAGTAAAATTATTATTAAAAGTTTAATTGAATTTGTGATAAATGTAAACATATTGCGATCTCGCTGATTTGGCGTCATTCGGTGATTGGATCAGGTTGTGGGAACAATGATGTGGTGACAGATTTACAACCGAGGTCAATAGTACTCGCGAGTGGCGCTTGATGGAGTATGGACCGCTAGAGATAAGCAGTGTTACTCGTATATTCTTATTCCTTATATCTAGGGTGCAAATAAGATGCGGGTCGACTTTGTGGCGACGCTGGTGACCTAGCTCAGAAGCGTTGATGGTTGTTACGTTATGACCTCCCACGTAAAAGAAATACGCATTGAAGAACAGTGAAGTGAGAAGATGATCGGAGAAAGAGTTACGAAGGACACCAGTTCTTATTGAGGAGAGCTGTGAGCAGGACAAGTTGATACATTTGCGTGAATAATTTCACAAATAATTAATGGAATTTGTTCTGCAGCAGCCTTAAAGTGTTGAAGATTTGTAATAGAACAAGAGAGGTTTTGGTATGTAAAATTATCAAGTTGTAAAATGTTGAAACCAGTAAAACAAAGAGATGGACTGTTGCAGGTAATCAGATTTGACTGTTTAATGGTTGAAATTAATTTGAACTTGATAGTGTCCATTGATTTCAAAGAATCGTTAAGAAATGGAGAATCAATATCCAATGGCAACGTTGGGTGAGTTGTTCTTACCGGCCACTGATAAGAGTTAAAGTTCAGGTATATTAAACCTAAAAAATAAGGAGAAATCGCAGCAAATCCGTTTTTTGACTTTTAACAGAATCAAAACCTTTGATATGTTCTCTTCAACATGGCGAAACCCCTTTTATTTTACGATCTTTTTTCGAAAGGGGAGCGTGGTTCCTCTAAAAAATAAAACAAAGCCAAGAAGATAACACCAGGAAATAAGAATAGAAGAAGATATTTGAGAAGAAGAAAGAAAATAAGATAATATATAGACCGAAAAAGAAGGCGTAATCTATAACCCTTGAGCTTTCTAGAACATTACAAACTTTTAAAGCCATTTCCCCGAAAGTTGACTTTTGGGCTGTTATTGGAAACCTGAAACATATCTCAGGCTCTATGTAAAATAACCCTGTTTTATGTTTTGTTATAATTTAGAAATATATAGCTAGTGCATGAAACAAATCTAAGAATTTGAAGGAATTTTTTAACGAAGAAAATTTTATTTTCAAAATTTTATTTTTTGATTTTTTTCTGACAAAAGTCTTTAAATTATGTAAATGCAAATAGTAAAAATATTGTTTTGCTTCTGGCATAAGTTAAAATCTTCAGTCATCACGATAAAAAAAGAATTGAAGCAATAGAGATAGTAGTTATAAAGATATGATATCACTGTCTATTTCAGGGTCAGGGTGTATTTCATGATGTGGCATCAGGGTCTAATTCTATGCCCAAAATTCCGTAATCTCCCAAAATAAATTTTCAAGTTTTTTCTTAATGTTTTTGTTTTCAATGAAGGCATAATTTATTCAATAAATATATGAAAAATTTATTACAATATTTAGAATTTTTGCATGACTGGGGTATAATATACTTTAAAGTCAAGACGCGTTACTGGGCTCTCGTAGACCACGTAGCCGACTCCGGGAGATGTTTCTCAGGGCATCAACTGATGTCACTGCAGTGTCTCTGACCGGGAGGTCCTAGGCTTCCACTCCCCTCGGCGGAAGGATTTTCGACACTAGCTAGTTAGCTAGACGAATTCAGTTGCTGTCGGGAGTAGAATTCTAGCGGCCGGCTGCTCTGATCGGAAGATTTCCTTGGTGTCTCCAGTCATCAGCAGGCGAATGCCGAAGCAGTACCTTAAAGACGAGCAACGGACTGCGCGCGATCTTTCCTTTCTTTTCCTTGTCCTATCCTTGCTCTTACTTACACACCCACCCACACCCACACACACGCACTCCCAAACACACACACACACACACACTTACATGCACTACACTACCACACATGCCGGGAGACCGGTCGAGAACTTAGAGCTTATCCTGTCCTGACTGGGACGGTGCTCCGCTGGTGACAGATGCCTGGTAGAAACCCCGTTAGTCGACGGTAGGTCGTCGCCGGATCTCACAATATAGCGAGGGAAGATCACCGCCAGCTCCCAAGAGGGGGAAATATGCACTACACTTTCAGAACCAACGACCTTAGCAGTTGACACGCCCTGAATCACTAATCGATCAATCAATCAACGAGGCCAACATGGGAGATGGGCGTCGTTCGGTATCTGGTGCGAGGGCGACGTTGATCCCCCGCCAAGGCTGACGCTCCGCCTTGGCGCCGCCGCCGCCGCCGCCGCCGCCGCCGCCGCCGCCGCCGCCGCCGCCGCCGCCGCCGCCGGCGCCGCCGCCGCCGCCGCGGGCGAGTAGGTGTCCTCGAAGGCGCGCGTCGCGGCGCCAAACGCGAAGCCGGAAGGCGCGCCCCTCACCGCCCGCGCTGACGTCCACCGGAAGCCGCTCTCTTGGGATGCAGAGTCTGCGTTGCGACGCCGCCCCGGACCGGCTCAGGGCCACCCGCCGCCGGCGAAGCCACCTGCGCGGCTCATATGGCCCCGGGGCGGAGGCCCAGGCTGTCGATCCCCTTGGAAGGATTTTATCATTTTTGCTGGTGACTCGGAGCAGGAAGGTCTCCTCTATACCTATCATGAGGATAAATGCCTTCTCCACCTTCTACTTATTATTCTTCTCCCTACCATCTTTTCTTCCCACTATCATCTTGTTTTCTTCTCCTATCATCTTGTTTTCTTCTCCCTATCATCTTGTTTTCTTCTCCCTATCATCTTGTTTTCTTCTCCCTACCGTCTTCTTATCTTTTTCTTCTTTCATTTCGTTGTTATTCACGCATTGAGCTTCTCGGAACCTCGAACTCAATTACCAGATCACAGCTAGGCGCTTCGTCTTCTGTGTTTTGTTTTGTCGAGAGTGAAGCATAGTGCAATCAGTGTACGTGTGCGTGTGCACGTGTGCGCGTATGTGTAAGTGGGAATGTAATTGACTGTCGTAGTCTTTAGGCAAGATCACGTAAAATGAATACTTCGTGCGACGATGTTTATGCTTTCTAGGGTCCGGTAGAAAAAAAGAACTTGGGTGCCAAGCGACGTAGATTTTCAATGTGCTCTTTCTGAGAAATGTCCGTTATTGAGCAAATAACAATATTAAAATAAAAAAGTATTGTTTTTAAAACGTACAATAATATGAATGGATTAAATTTCAATTTGAAAATATAACATAAGAACATCATCAAGCCTCCTTGAAACAGCTCCATTCAATTGAACTCCTTTAACCCTGAGAATGCCCTACATGGTGACTGCTACCTCTTCGCTGTTCATCTAATTTGTCCTTTCACGAACTTAATACAGTAAACAACATTTTTATAGTAATATCGCAATTTCCAGTAATATCTTTGTGACTGGTTTACAGATTAATATCCTTTCACAATATAACCATGAAGACTTTATATTGTTCCAAATCTTCTTGCTAATTACTCACAAACCTTGGTGTACATTTTTATTTTATTTTTGTTTTACAAATATCTTCTTCTGTGAAATCATAAAATTTAAGTATTTAAATCCTGACATTCATGTTGAAGATTTAAACTCTTTCGCACAATTTAGTGGATCATTATTCCCCTATTTCTGCATTAGCGTTTTGTCGAGATAAGATGGATTTTTCTTGCATCTTGCTTAATAATATTAAACACAATATTAAAATCAATTCGTTCGGCAAAGTAAGGCATTTAATACAGCAACTGTATAAGCAACAGCCCTTTTAGAAAAATTTAGGCAGTATAAAATATTAGTTATTTGGTCTGCATTGATTTGCCTTTTTTCTTTTCTTAATTTTGTTTAGTGTTTGGAATATTGACGTCAAAGCACGAGGAACGGAGTTTTGACTTTCTTGGATTAACATGAAATAAGGGTCACATGATTGTTATACATGCTTTGACTGTATATTTTTGCAATTGCCTTTTATTTCAAATCATCAGGAACAACGAATGTTGCCATTGAGTTATTGTAACTCTTTTTAGGGCGGTCAAACTTTAGATTCACAAATGGCAGATTCGTAATACATTTACTTATATATACTTTTATGCTCTTCATGCTGTGCAGAAATAAACATTCAATGTTTGTTACACGCCTTCAAAACGAAGTAACGTCTTGTGATTCATGAAAACTCATAGTAACATGACCTGTACAGTGAGTTACCCTTGCAACTTTTCTAATTCCTCGAGGAAATGAAAGTTTTCTGAAATCTTGTGCACGCTGCTCTCGCTTTGCTAATGTATTTCGCATGTGCTGTAGTGTAGACATTTTCCCCATAACCCTTACTTGAAACATCTTATCTCCCCCTCCTCCCAGTACTTTTGTTAATTTATGTAATAGTGATGTAGTTTGTTGATAGTATATTGGTTGTTTGAAAAGTGTGAAATTGAGACTGAGTCACGGAGGTTAAGCGAATTCGAGACTCGCGGGTTCTTGGTTGGGTGACCGGCCAGGAACCCCGGGATCTAACGTCGTCGAGCCCCTGGCCGAAGGGATACAAGGCACTGACTGACTGCGACGTGACGAGACTTGACTAGTATAGTAATTACGGAGTATTAATAATTAACGGAGGATTACTCCAAAGAATGCGCTCAACGCCCCTTAAGGGGCTTGGAGACGCGTTGCGTCAAGATTAGATGCAACAAATTAAAAAGAAAAAAAAAAAAAGGGAGAGACCAAAAATATGCTCGTGATATCGGACTCTCGAGTCGTGACGGACTCAAGAAAGGAAGCACAAAAGTGGAACTCTTTCCTCCTGTTGCTTTCTACTGCTGTCTACTTTCCTTCTGTTTCTTTTGGAACTGTTAAATGTTAAGTGTAATAATTGTGTAGTAATCGATATTGTATCTCAACAAAAATGTAACACGCAACTAACGTGATTCACATATTTTCCTAATTGCTATCCATTTCTTGTGCTTGTTGTATTATTTCCAATTTAAAGTTTTTTTCCCATCTGTGTTTCTGGATCCGTTGCTGAACTTAGTCCCGCCGAAGAATTTTTATGAAAAAGAAAATTGAAGGCCTGTTATGTTTGGCGTGAGGCAGCGAATGTTTCAGTCCCTGATCGCAATCAATTAGCTTTTGAGTTCTTTTCGGTGTTCTTAACAAATGAAGGGTCTTGACCTTCCAATTGGTTCATGAACGAATCAAAGTACTGGTCATTGGGTGTGAAACGAACTAAAGCTTAGTGAACTTTCATCTCGAAAACAATGTAATTTAATTCCGTTAACATTTTGTTCCTCAGTGTGAAATTATTTATGACAAAAATTCTGTAATCAAAGAGAATTGTTACATTTATTGCGAGTGATAAAACAAAGAACTGTCTCACCATTCGCTCTGTGAGAAAAGAATAACCGTCTGAAAACGCGATTGAGATTAGATTATTGGTCTAGACCCATTTCTAGTGGAGACTCTCAATTCCCAGTTAATTCAATACTGTGACAGCAAGCATAATGAATTTGATTACAACAAATTTCTGCCTCAATACATTGTGATTAGCGACTTCCATCACGTGCCCAGTGAAAATTTCTATTTTGGCAAATACCCAATTAATAAACTTTCAACGGTGCATCAATAAATTTGCAATTATTTTGTTCATTGTAATAATTGAATGTAAATAATGTTTTGCCGAGTATTATCGTTTTTACTTTAATGGGCACTTGTATGTAGAATTAATTCAACATTCAGTACTTCTTTCTCCTGTATTTCCTTAATAACCTAACATCTACGAAAACATGTCAATGAGAGTCCTACAATCGTTCACAGTTGTCAGTTTGCGCGCTTAATACTGTTCACAAATTCAGACATATGCATTCGAAGCTTCACATTTCATATTTAGAAGTCCCCAAATTGAATATTTTTACTAAAGTTGATATTGATTCCACTTAAGAAACGATTATCGCTGGTCAAATGTGATTCACGCATTACCACCTTGAAAAAATAATAATTTAAAACCTTTTCAATTTGACTTTGAGTCCCTGAGTTTTTATTTAGTGAAATATGAATGTAAAATCTTTCTAAATCAGTAGTTCCTTTGACATCCCCTTCCCGACTAAGAAAACATGACGATTGAGATTGCGAAAGCGATTGATAGTGAAAGTGAAACCAATTGATGAAAACGAAACTTTTGCTCATGCTCACTGTTATTTTGCCACGAACGACATTGAATATAAGAGCACTTGCATGGTTGTGGCGTACAGCTGGCGTTACGATTTGATCGTGGGAAGCCAAACGTCGCCTTGCATGTTCGCTTCGATGTTATTTGCTTAAGTTACGATGAGGGAGAAGGTATTTCAGAGGTAGATCAGAGGTAATGTTAATTCGAACTTCTCCCTCTCCCCTTACATTTTGTTGGTGAAAGATAACATGTTACAGAGTGAGTGTCTTCCTGAAATGCCACCCCCTTGGCCTTAACAAGAATTAAGACAGGCCCAAGTCATAGACAAATTCAGTTTAATCTTAAAACCACACATACAACGAATACGGAAGCAATACACGTTGAAGCAAAACTGTTACAAAAATGTTAAAGGGTTAAAATGTTTGAGAAAATACTGAAAATGTAACGTACATCGTTTCAACCTATATTGCTCTGGGTTTGGTTTAACATGAATACTCTTTTGGAATGAAGTACTATCAATATATGGTATTATTTGAATAAATTGAATGAAACAACAAAACATAATGGATTTTGGGGGATCCGCTACTGGAATTAGAAGTCCCCTAGGGAACCTATCTTGGAAGACATAAAGAGGCAGAAAATTCTGACAGTTGTGACAGTACGCCTGTGTTTACTCTGTTGCAGGACGTCCGTGTTATTCGTGTCCATCTCTTTCATCGTCCTCATGATGATTTCCTTGGCGTGGCTGGTCTTCTACTACGTGCAGCGTTTCCGCTACATCCATGCCAAAGACCGACTGTCGGTAAGTGTGTGGCTTGGCATGCCCAGAAACACAAAATAATAGTTATTTCGAGGTAGGAGGAGGTAGGTTGCCAACAATGTCCGTGTAATAGGGAGGACACTCGACTAGCAAACAAAACAACACATTTGTTTGTAAATATTTAATTTAGACCAACATCAGCTCTCGTGGATGATATTGGCTGTCCGGGTGACGCCGCGTCGAAGGCTGTTTTGCCAACGTTTCGACCATCATTTCGTGGTCTTCCTCAGGGCTGGTCTGAGGAAGGGTTGGTCTGAGGAAGACCACGAAATGATGGTCGAAAGGTTGGCAACACAGCCTTCGACGCGGCGTCACCCGGACAGCCAAGATTATCCACATGACTCCGGCCGCGGAAGCCTACGACTTCAACATCAGCTCTCTTTCTTCTATCCATTTGCAATTTAAGTGAAAAGATTCGTTCAAAAAATGCAGATTAAGATGATCTGAGCGGCTCTTTTTATTTTAGTCGCTAGATAGAGATACTACCATGCGTGTGTGTCATCGTTCAGAAAAAGAATAATAATGTTTTCTATTCTAAATTAAACAATTAACGGATACATCGTAACATATTAATCGTGTGATAAAATAAATGGCAACAAAAATTAAAAAGTTTACTAAAAGGATGGACATTTAAAATATGAACCTAATTAATAAGTTAAGAAGCCCTCAGCATTACCAAACTATGGAGGTGTCATAATGAAATGTTGAACATGTGTTATTAAAATTAGTATTAAGATAAACAAGAACTTTGCAATTTCAAAAATTATTTTAAATATTTTACATACATATGAACTAACTTAATTTTTTATGACAATAGTATTTGGGTGTCTCTATTCAGGGGGAGACCTAAGAATGTGCTTAGCTTGCATATGTTTTATTGCACCCAATTATTTAGATAACAAGTAGCTGATTTCTCTCTAGCCTAGTGAAACGATTGTCATAGTGACAATAATTTTCAATAGACTTCACATTTTCACGATTATGAATATGCCTACCATCTACGTGTTAAAAACAATACTTTCATTTTATTAGTTATAATAAATTGTGATTACATATTGCAAAGTAAAGCGGTTTAAGACACTAATTTATGGAAAGAACATTCAAATGTTTCATTTATCTCCCGTCGGGAAGAGGGTTGCTTCTAGCACTGTTTGACTCAGCACTTTCTCTCATGGAAGGATTACGAAAAACTAAATTTTAAAAACAATTGAATCGTGATTACTGCGTAAGGTATCATTAAAAAAATATTGCTGCAAATTTTATCCAAGTATTGACCCCATTTGTTCTTGTCAATTCAAGTCATGGTTTAGTCTTCTGAATATTAGCTTCGAGGGTGGATTTTTTACAAATAAAACTCTCTAAAGTGATGCTAATCTAAATTTCTAGAAATGATAGGCGTTCCCTACAGGGCTTTAATTCCTTAGGGGAATGTAATTATTTTTCATTTACAATGGTTTCACGTAGTGGCGGCTCGTGAGTGTTTCTTAAGAGGAGGGAAGAAACCAATTGCACGAAGTACTTCAAATTCAACTTTCGAATTAGATTACGTGAGTCGATTTGCGATGGGATAAGAGACACAAATCTGTCGGTATTTTTGTTACTTCCATCAGCCCAAATGGTGCGATTGCACCGGCTTCCTCCTCTGACCACGTCTGACCCTCTGGGCGAATTCTTGCTTACCATAAAGTTGCGTGACTCACCATTCATAATACGTTCTTTTGATTAAAAAAGCCAACATATGTGAGTTCAAGGGAGGAGATTCTCCCCTTCTACCGTATAGCTCCGTTATAAAACGTTTCCTCTTTTGGCCGCGAGAGCGCTGACAGATACGGGCGATTAACACGTAAGTGGGGGAAAGGCTGAGACAAGACCATCTACAATTGTAGATGGTCTTGGCTGAGAGTTCCTCCTCGGAGCGACTTCGATTAATTGCGATCGTTTTCGCGCTCTTTTAAGTTACGTAGTTTAAAAACTAGATCAAAATAAACTCCCTCGTAGTTACCAGCTAAAAATTGTACGTTTTCTTTCCAACATCGATGCAACTATTTTATTTGTTAATTAAATCCACAAAAAGAAAATAAGTTAGGAGGACATTCCTTCCTTCCCTCCCCTGAGAAACTACCACTGGGTTTCACGGTTAATTTCATTCGCCCTGCTGGTAGACCTCTTGATCGTAAGTAGCGATTAAATAAGATCAAATTTCTCAAAAATGTCCCTCCTTAAAAGTTAGTTAAAAACCAGACTGCCCCTACTATAGATATATTACTATAAGAAGGGATCGCTTTGACAGCTACTGCTTAGCCACTACTGGCAACATAAATGGCACTCATGGTTATGTCCATGCACTCATTTTGTCAGTGCGTTCGTTTATAGTTAGCTCAATTGTAAATATCTTCATTACTATCTCTTGCAATGCCATTGCCCTGTATGATGTTCATTTGTTTCCCGACCTGTAAAGTGATCCTTTTTCTTGTGGGTACATGTAAATAAAACAAATCAGCAGCGTGAAGGAATATAGTTCTGCACAATGTAAAACTAAAAAGTACTCTCCTGCATTCTTCCGTGTAAGCAGAGTTTCTTCATCGTGGACTAGTATTAATTGTGACCACGTTCGCCTGATTACGTATTCTGCTGAACTCTGGAACTCGTCCTCTGATTCAAAAGTCCTTAAAATTTTAAATCTAAAAATAAGGATTTAGAATAATTCTTTGATCGCATTGGTTTCAATTTACTTTAGATAGGTTTCAGAAGTTCTACCAAAAATGCCACCAGCATAGTCGAAAATTTGTTTTGAATCGATGGTTTGCAAATGCAAATGATATTATGAACCTAATTAAATGACATTAAAGTCAAATTTTTGTTCCATTTTCACTTCATATTTTTGTTTGGTTACAGAGGCGATTGTGCAGTGCAGCTAGGAAAGCACTATCCAAAATACCTACAAAAGTCATAAAGACTGAAGATAAAGTGAGTATTTAGAGTAGTGTATTACAAGTGAACTACTTCATTATGCGATAAATTTTTACTTCGAAAAAATAATTAACTAACAATTTCAAATTAATTATTTTAACATATCGTTTGTGCACAAGAAAAGTGGTGAATTTAAAAAATCATAATTTTGCAATTAAATGAAGAAATATGTTTTGAAATTATTCAATTTTTTTCTAATAAAAGTAAACAGGATTCTGGGCGTTCAAAAAATAGAGCGGTCACAAAGAGAATCTGAGACTGAGAGGGGTGAATCTGAGAAGACTGAGAGGGGTGAAGGGAATTTATTTATATATATATATATATATATATATATATATATATATATATATATATATATATATATTTACGTCAAAAAACAGTTGAAACTGCGTATGACGTGCTAGTCTCCGTCTAGTGCTTAGTCTCCGTCAACGAGCTCGGATCTTAAGGGCCCGAGCTAGCTAGGCTGTCAAAAAACTTGCCTGTCCCCCCTGTGAGATCGGCATACCAACGCACGTGCGCACGCACACACATTTCGTACACACGTGCACGCCTACACACACACACACACACACACACAAGTTGTACGGGTTGCTACTATTTCCGGCTAAGAGAAGTATGGCAGAACTTAAACCCTAATAGTTGGCGTGGGAATGGGCCTTGCCAAGGAGTGTCACATTTTAGAGGCACAGAGGTGCTGGAAAATGAAACAATATTTTCGTTGTCTATCTCATTCTGGAATCGTGGTCACCCCTACTACTCGGGTGCGCGTTAATATGCTTCAAGGGGAAAGTTGCGTTTTTGAGGTACAGCCTAGAATCGACCACGTCCGCGTAGATTCAGGTCTCATTGACGAAAACTGTTTTCCTTGACCTGATCTGCCTGTGTTCTGAGTTTGTGCGGCTTTTTGAAACCTTGTGGATGAAGTAAGACATTTTGTCTTTGGTCGCGAAATTAACGGCTCCGTTCAGATTAATGCAGTCTTCCGGAAAAAGACAATTTTTGAGATGTGACTTTTCTTGTGCTTCAACGATTATACGTAATTATGAGGTGTGATATTTACTTATGAGTATTCCAAAAAATAATAATATATTTTGTAATGCTATGAAGTGGTTTTCAAATGCGCTTGAGATTGTTGAATTCCTTTTCGAATTGTTGCTTAATAAGAGTACTTCATGTGTCAGTAACACGCTGAGTTTGTGTCAAAAAAATCACGGGTTCAATTCAAGAGGAATTTGTATTATGAATTTGGTTATCTTATGCTCTTTTTAATTAAAAATGCGACTCTTGTTTCAGGAAATGCAGGGTGATTATGAATGCTGCGCTGTATGCATAGAGCCTTACAAAGTATCAGATGTTTTAAGAATTTTACCCTGCAGGTTTGTAGTCATTTTTACTCATGCGAAGTTAAAGTACAAATTTCATTCAAGACACATTTATGTTTGGAAATGTTAAAAATATCTTTCATTATTGTTTCAAAGAGATAATGACCCATTTTACTTGTGAATATAAATTAACACTTATCTTGCTGACTAGAAAAACTCAAAATGAAAACGAATAATATTTGAAATAAGGGACATTAAGTTCGCAAAATATAGCTTTTTTAACCTTTCTTCCTCCTTCATAACAACTCATAACATTTACAAACACTCCCCGAAAACACCCCCATTGAGGAATGCACTATTTACATATTGTGGAAGAACGTAGGCTATTCTTATACTATCGGATTTTTCTACTTGTTTTTTTCTTTTTATTATAGGCATGAGTTCCATAAATCCTGTATAGATCCCTGGCTTCTAGAACATAGAACGTGTCCAATGTGCAAAATGGATATCTTGAAGCACTATGGTTTGTTGTAAGTTCATTTTTGATTTAATATTTTTTAGTGAAACACATAATAATGAGTATTGAAACAGTGGCAATTTTTGTCTTCATTTAGTTCACTGGGAGCCAGGAGAGCATTTTACATGTGGAAATTGAAGAAGTAGTGGGACTGAGCCCAACAGCAAGTCCAGAACCAGAATCTTCTCAGCAGAATAATCTAAGTCCTCAGCGAAGCCATACACCTCATACAAGGAGTCATACCTCCGACCAGCAGGTGGGAACTCCTTTATTTAAATATAAGTTTTGTTAATGTCCTTCAAAAAATACAGAAAAGTAAGAGTTCCTCTCTGTGTATTTGAAAATTTAATTGAGTTTTTATAAAATTGTTTGATTGGGTAAAAATTTAAACGCACTAAAAATTGAAAAACAGTTTGCGAGGAGAAACCCCGGAGCCAATTTATAATCAAAAATTGAAATTTCAATGTTTGGTCTTTAGTTTGTAAGTCTTAAGGAACTAAAGAGAGAGAATCTATTTTATGAATGGTAATTTGAATTCAATTCAACTATTACCACCACCTTAATCAATTTCAGTTGTATTATTTCGTCATATTTCATCGTGCCTTGCAGCCTCCTAACGGGTCGTCTGTTGATCAGCAGAATCAGAGAAGTCGTTCTTCTTCGCTTGAAGATCTGAGACCAACCCCCTCATCAGGTCTTGGCACAGTACAAATTGTGCATTCCTCCTCTCGACATGAAGGCTGTACATCCAACGTCACTTTAGGTGAATCTCCCTTGTTGTTTTGCACCTTTTGTCATGAAAATATTAACTGTTAATTCACCTTTAGATTATATATAAAATATTTTACTAACATCTTTACACTGCCTGATTACCCAGCTTTGCCTGGCATTTATAAAAGAATTATCGAGCCTCCCCCGTCTCGCACGCTTCGCCCATCTCCTCACGCCCTGTCAGGCCAGCCATCCCTCCTCCCAACCTCTCCCATTCCGCCTAGCCAACCCCCTTCCGTTCTATGCGATCCTCCCGCTCATCCTACGTCTTCCGCTCTTTTGGCAGATTTAGTTGCATTTGCTCCTTCCGAGTCTTAGTTTCTTCCGTTCTTTTTTCTCTTGCCGCCCCCTAACTGTCCTCTCAGTCCTTTCCCTTCTGTCAATCCTACTGTTCCTTTCGGCCCTTTGACGTAAAGAACGTGCGTGAAAACGTGAGGAACGTGGGGGAAAACGTGAGATCCTCGTGGTAACGCGTGAGGCACGGGGAGAGGAACGCGGGGGAAAGCTGCGAAGAAGAAGGGAAAGGCGCGAGGAAGTGAGGGAAGGTGTGAAGAACGTGGGGGGAAGGCGTGAGTTACGTTGGGGAAAGCCATAAGGAACGTGGGGGAAAGGCATGAGGAACTTGTGGAAGGGCGCGTGGACCGTGGGGGAAAGGCATGAAGGCGTGAAGAGCGTGCAAAAGGCTCGAGGAACGAGTGGAAGGTGAGAGGGGAAAAAACGGAGTAAGGGTGGAAGTGGGGATAAGGCGTGGGGGCCGGGGAACGGGGAAGGGTCGAGAAACAAGTGGAAGGGCCGATGAACGTGTGGAAGGGCCGATGAACGTGTGGAAGGGCCGAGGGAAGGGCCGAGGAACGGTGAAGGGCCGATGAACGAGTGGAAGGGCCGATGAACGAGTGAAAGGGCCGATGAACGAGTGAAAGGGCCGAGGAACGAGTGAAAGGGCCGAGGAACGAGTGAAAGGGCCGAGGAACGAGTGAAAGGGCCGAGGAACGAGTGGAAGGGCTCGAAGAACGTGGGAGAAAGACGTGAGAAACGTGGAGGAAAGGCGTGAGGAACTTGTGGGCGAGCGCGGGTAATGTGGGGGTAAGGCGTGATGGACTAGGGGAAAAGCGGCAGGAACGTGTCGAAGGCGTGCGGAACTTGGGGGAAAGGGGGGAACTGGGGAAAGGCGTGGAAACATGGGAAAGTCGTGAGGTACTGAGAAAGGGGTTCGGCGAAGCATGAGGAACGTATGGCCAGTCGTGAAGAATTTCTAGGATAGCATGAAAACGTGCGGGAAAAGCTGGAAGAAGCGGCTTGGAATACATGTGGATCGCGTAAGGAACGGGCTGGGAATTCATGAAAAACGTTCTGAAACGCAGGGAGACGGTCAAGTGAATACCGAATTATTTTTCTCTAGCTAGTATTCTACAAAATGATACTCTTTTGAATCGTCTTTTTCAATGTTGTAATTTAGTACTACTAAATACTTTGGCTTTGTAGATTGCATTGATGGTCAGAATTGAGTAGAACCTCGAATTCAATTTGAAATTTAATTGACGCCCCAGTAAGTCCAATATGTGGAATCTATAATGCTTTAACATACATTAAGAGACTAATTGTTTCAAGTTATGATCCCACAGGTTGCTATTTTCACAGTTTTAAATGTTTTCTAAGTGCGATATGATTGCATAATTTTAGCTAGTATTATCCACATCTTTGGGCCAACAAGGTTCTGAACAAATCCATTCTCCTCTATTATGTGGTGTTGTTTTAAATACAAACATTCTGCTAATTGTTTATATAAGTGCTGTAAGTTTTTATTGCCTTTTTTCTTTGCTTATTTTTATTTTTCATTGCTTCTTTAGGTGACTGGAACATATCTATTACCTTACCAACCATTATTTTGTCGAGGCAGCTATGACATGCTTTTCTCAGCTGTTGATGGATACAATTTTGCTAAATAGTACAAACCCAACTCTAACAAATAACATCAAACTAATCTATTATAATTAAATGAACTAATAATCATAGTACTAATTATAATTCATTGTAACAATCTTTAATTTTTAATCCCTTAATATTTCACATTTATTTCACTAAAGGATTGAAAAATGTTGGGAGACATTTTTGTAAAACATTTCTCTTAATTTTTATTTCATTGTATTGGTAAAAAACCCATTTTACCAGAAACTGAGCCCTAGATGCACACAATTATTTCAGCAGCTTAATTCTGCTTTGATGAAAAGAAATTGTGCAGTATAAAATATTAATTAGGAAACACTGCAAAATTACATTCAAAATTTTGAAAATCAGATATGTAAACTACTAACTTTAAAGGATAGTACATTGAACAAAGAAAAATCCATCTCTCAAAAAGTATTGGTACCTTTATTACTTAATATACCCCAAAGTCAAATGAATGAATCAATGAAATTTGCTGATTTTTTGAAGTTTTACAAAGATCTTGTCTTTCTATGTGAATATTTTCCCCTACTTATCCTCAGTGCTGATTTTCTGGGAAAATGTTAAGTTGTATTGCATTACTGAACCAATGCCAATGTATAAGATGTACAAAGCATACCAAAAATAATTATAACATAACCTAATTTTATCATTTACTTTCAAGTAAACAAAAAATTCAGATTATACTGTATCTAGAATTAATATTAAAGAAGTACTACCCCTGATGTAAACATAACATAACATTATTACCTCTTTTGATAATGATGGTATATTTATCAGAGCCTTTTGAAATTACTAAATTTTCTGTTATGGGCATTCAAATTGTTAAAAAGTAAATCTCCCAGAGCATTTCCCCCGAAATGCAGCACTCCTATCCTAAAAATTTCAAATACTCTCAAAAACACTTACAAGATCCTGTAACTGAATGATTAATTTGGATTGTTGTCACTTTTAATAGAGAAAACCTTTTCTAATGAGTAAAATGTTAAGCATGTATTTTGTTGTTAAAGGAAGTATAAATAATATCACAGTGAAAAGATTATTAGAGTTAATATTTTATTATATAAGTAATGTACAGGAGAGTACCTGCTAAATCAAAATGTGTTGTTTCATTTTTGCTTTTAGAATCAACACCAACTCCTTTAGTGTGCAGTAGTTGTGGTTCAGATATTGTGGCAAAGTGTGATGCAGTGTGTAATACATCGCCCTTTCCTAAAGAAGAGTCTACAAATAATTGTGTTGAACACACTGCACCTCAAGATTGTGACACCAGTAACAACAGAGAAGTTGGCAATAATGTGCTTACTAGTGATAGTTGTGATAGTAACTGTCAAACTACATCTACCAAACATGCAAATGGTGACAACTTGCCGGACAATTGAAAAATAGTACATGTGCTGCACCCTTCTTACTTCGTATTAAAGTTTCATGTAGTGGATGCGTCATGATTTACTGCAGTTCCATATTCTGTCTAATTTTGTTACTTATTGGACAAACCTATTTATTAATAGTAATAATATGGAAGGCTTGAAATCAACTGACATGTAGAATACTTGTTAACATTTATTGAAGATCACAATGCTTTTTACAGTGTTACAGTGTTAGCAAGTTCCTTGAGTAAGTTTGGATGCTCAGCTCATTACACCAAAGATTTCAAAATTAATAATGTGTAATTGTTTATTGAAGATATGCCATCTTTTGAAGCCTTCTTTTGCATCTACAAGGACATGCTAGATGTGAATGTTAGTTTTCAGGAGTGATTTCAGTTATTCTTGGGCTTATGATACATCAAAGTGTATTTGAAACATGTGAAGGTGTGTGCAATTCAATTTAGTCTTCTGAAATGACTGTGATATGAGAAATGTGTGCCAGATTAAAGTTGAACTGTATCTAGAATAACTGAAAAATGAGAAGCTGATGATTTTTGAAGAACTTTATCTTGTTACATATTTTCAGATCGAATACTTATTACATTCTGCACTAGAAAATGATCTGTAAAGGCTTTATTGTAGAATTGGTAGATGTTAAAACATTGCTACATACAATGGAAAGTGTAAAGAAAGAATAAGAATTTTCAAAATGTTCTTCATGCTTTGAAAAGAGATCATATGATATGAGTTTTTCAGAAAACTGAAGAAAACCACAACAGCCTAGCTTTGACCCATTTTCATACATTTCTCTCCTGATGATTGTTCAATTCTATTTTCCCTTGTTTCATTTTCCATCGATAAAGTTTAATAATTTATTGGAATTCTCTACTGTAAACAACTGCAAAGACATGCGAACCTGGAATATATCTTCTAAAATAGCTTTAGCAAATGCATTAAAATTCCTTCATCCTGCATGTATTCAGTATTCTCAAATGTAACACATTTGTTACTACCTAACAAGTACAGTATATACTATTGCAGTCAATGAAAGATACCCAAAATAGAATCTTAATTTTTACATTACGAACATCAATATCATATTATTCATTGTTCTTAGTCTGTTCAATATATTGTAGCTCAGAAAATGAAGGTTGAGAAGTAGATTTGTGAGAGAAGTGGAAGGCTGTGTAAGACATGCAAGAAGTATCTTGCGATTTAAAGAATGAATCTAATTTAATTATATTTTGTACCTATAATTTTATTCTTTTTTGTTTTCTTATTAACCCTTTAAAGCCTATTAGTACACTTCTGAACTGCTCGCATAATTGGTTGTTTTGTATCACAAGGTCTCATTTGTGTAATGTTTTTCATCATGTTACCTTTCTAAAATCTAGAAACATCATTTTTGTTTGTTGAGTTAGTAGCATTGGTTCCAGACAGTTCATTATTGTAAAACCATGACATTTCAGGAGAGGTGCATAAAGTAATATTTTCCAGTTCACCAACAATTTAAAATAATAACCAAAAAACACTAATAAAATTTATAATCTGTTAGAAACTTACTGACAACAAAATATGAGGGTAACTACTTGGTTTATCAGCAAACATTTTATAAATCACGAAATTTCTGAAATTTCTAAACCTTTTCAAACTAAAGTATTCAAACTTTAGAAGTAAACTAAAGTTTGAAATAATAAAAAAATATGAAGGCAGGGATAGAGGCCCAAATGGAGGTGGAGGTGATGGTGGGACAGAGGTGAAAACAGAGAGAGAGAGAGAGAGAGAGAGGGAGGGAGTCAGGAGTGGAGACAAATGAGTAGAAATGAGATGAAGAGGGAGACAGAAGTGAAAACAAAGCAAAGAGGATGCAGGGTGAACGCGATACAGAGATGGAGAGGGATGTGATGGTAGAAACAAGACTGAGAGGGAGGGAAGGGTAACATGAGAAGGAGAGGGAGGCAGAATGAAGATGAGACAGAATGGAGACAGGGTGAAGTAGGAGATGGGGGGTGGTGAAGTAAATCATAAAACTTTTTTCCCCATTTCTGTTATATTATTGTTCGAATAATATTTCTGTCTACTTGACAGATAGCGGCTGACAGGAGAGAGGGGATTCCGATATCCCATCAGAGGCTTCAATTTCTGATGATGTCACTGCAAAGTTGTCAATACTTATTAAGAAAAAATGAAGTCCTACAGTGAGAAGCAATTGTAAATTAAAGAGCGCCACTATTTCTTTGGTTATGCAGCAAGTTCTGTGTCATCTACTGTTGTATGCTCATATTATGATTTGTTTCTTCCTTCTACTGCTACTGTTTGATCTGCTGTAAGAATGACCAGAAACAACCATGTCCAGAAACTTCCACTCGAGTAAGTGACAACATCGCTCTACCCCACCCCCTGTCTGTCAAGTAGAAAATATTATTTGGACAATAGAACAATGTTTTAAGTTTTGTCAATTTATAGTACAAAAGCCTAGTGGTACATTTATGTCACAGGCTATTACTTATGATTTGAAACAATATATAACAAATAAAAACTAATTTCACCATTTGAGGCCTTATGCGAAATGACTCAATGTGAAATAAATCGATTTGACAATTATCAATAATTCTGGCTTTAAAGGGTTATAAAAAAGTCCTTATGGTTCCCTTAATACACGTTTTAAAGAGTATTGGCCATCTTTGATTATTTGCAGAGTTGTTAATGATGATATTGCATTACTAGTGTTTAAATTCTTTTTGTGGTCTTGTGAGAAAATATATCTTTTTTCACAGTATATCTATACATTCCTTTAAAATCTCACAAATGGCAAGATGTTTTCCTTCCTGAAATTATATGAATACGTGTGGGCCATGTAAGATTTGCAGCCAGTTATTTTAAGCAATACAGTCATTTTTCATGAAAATTTAAATTACATGAAAATACTTTCTCACTGCCATATATTTATTTTGTTGTTTTATTTTTTCTAAATTTATAAGTTCTCTTTCACAATTTATTAGAGGTAGTTTCTAAAGAAAAAAGAACACGAAGTGAAATGTGTTCAAAATCCTTAAGGAAATCGTTATATTGTTTTTAGAGATGTTTTTGCCACAGATTTAATGATATGATTTTCATTATGTACTTAAAATATTGAACATTTATTGTTTTTTTTTCTTTCCATCAGTGATTGATATCTGAGGGATAAGAGGCTTGGGATTAGTCGAATGAGTGGGCATCTATGTAATTTGAAGTGAGAATCCTTTTTTGAAAGGTAGAGCTTTGATCACGGCTTTATTTTTAAGTTTTGATTGTGAATGCATATGTCAGTTTATAAAATGTCCACAGAATTGACAGCAGTATAATTGCATCATTGTTTGAATTAGTATGTTATCAAAGTACTGCCAAAGTTCATTCAGTACTTCATTTCATTTTACGAGTGTTTAAGACAAAAATGATTTAATTTTTTTTATCTGCCTCTTCAAAGAAGTATTTTTTTAATTTTCTTTTTGTAATAAAATGGCAAATACTTTTTGTCTTCCATTAAAATTCAAGTATCTAAATGTATGTTTTGTAAACAGATAAACAATTTTTAATACTTTGAAACAGTGTTTTGCATTTAGATGTAAAGTGTAAATTTGTGAGTGTCATTGAAACTGCAAATAAATTCCTTTATGGTCAAACATCTAATACCATACTTACCTACTTCTTACTGAATGAAATTGTGATGCAACAAACTTAGACAATAAAATATATCAATATTGACTCGCTGATGTAAATTATTTTGAGAACGATAAGCATAAAAAGCTTATTTGTGCATTTACAATACCAACATTCAACATTTCTAGTGAAAAAATTGTGTAACCTAGATATTTTGTGGTTACATAAATAATGTTACAGTAATTAAACAGAAATACCTAATACTTTATATTAATTTCTATTAGCATTTTTTTTAAAGCAATTGCATACATTGCTTAGAGAATTTTTAACACTCTTTCTGATATCAATACTCTTTGCCTTTGTTTATGATAATTGCAATCAGGATAAGGAGAAGCGACCTTAAATGGAAGCGTCCTTGGTACACAGTCTTGGAAAGTGTTATTTATTTTGCTTGTAAAGAATCAATTACATTTTTCCAGCATAAAAGTCCATTGTTCACTTTGTTTCAATTATCTTCATAGTCTTTTGCAAAATGCTTATCATAAATTGAATACTTTCAATTTCGTATAAAAATCATACTAATAATTCTAATACACAATATACAATTTACACATGGTGTATAATTTGTGGAAATGGTTGAGCAGGTTCTCTGGCCAGCATTGAGCATCATGGGCAATGTGTTGCAGCATTAGAGAAACAATACATCTGATAACAATTCCGAAAACCATGGAAAGAAGTAGATGCAATAAAGATTTCAGAAAGGCCAACAACATTCCTTTGTGACATGTTCATTCATCCTAAAGCTGTCTTTTTCAATGGGATTAGTTAGATTTAAATTCATAAAATTAATTATATACAAAATGTAAAAATAAAAAAAGTAATTTGTTTATAAATTGTATGATAAAGTGATATGATGATAATTGATTATATAAATAACATTATAACACATTTGTAAGTAAATGCCAATTAAATCTTGAAATATGAACAAACACAATAATCTTCTCTCATTCAGCTGCTTGCATCTAGGATGAAATGGCTCAGATTTAAACTCAGGATACGCTAAGGAAAGTTGAAATTTTTTTTTTAATAAGAAATAAATAGGTAAATTTATGAGAAACCATCAACACAAACAATCCTGTAGGTGTGCTACTGCAAGGTAAGGAATTACTCCCAAGTCGTACATCAAACAGATTCCATCTGAAACAAATATTTTGTGTAAAATAAATTGTAAATTTACTTTGCCAAGAATAAAAAGAATGTTAGTTTTTTATACAATCTCTAGTTTTATTTTGGCCTTAATGCAATTTTAGACTCTACAAATAAATGTTAATATCTATTTGTGATGTAGTAAAAGCTATCCTAGCCTCCTTTTTCTATTCTTTAGAAAGTAAAATTATAATATGCACAGTTTAAATTTTTCACAAATATCTCTGCAACAGTGAAGAAATCCACCAAATTGTTCCGACATTTCCAAGAACCCATAAAAGTTCATTACTGATTCTCTTTCATACTGGTAGAACAATTAGACTTTCAGTAGTTGAAGGTTCAAATGATTGCAACTGAAAGTTTGCCTGCTGAAAGGAGTAAGCGACAATGGGCTCTTTACAGCTTACCTACGTAACTTCGATGACCAAACGCTGTGAGCTGTAAGTTTTCATGAAGGTTACGAACTAGGATCGGATTTAGGTACTACGGAGACCCCAAACTCAAAATCGTTTTTAAGGAAATTCAGTAACGAATTCTACGATACACCGCGTTTACCGCCGGTAAACCTAGTAATTCGAAGTATGTAATTGAATATTTCACAAGTTTGGCAATCCTCTAAAAAGTTATTGAGATTTCGAAAGTTTTAAAAGAGATGCGAAAAAATAACTCAGTTTTGCTACCGAGAGCCAGTCAGTCTTCCGCATCCGTAAGTGTGATGTTCTTAATAGTGTCCATGGTGGAAATAACACCATGATACTGTCCAGAGTTTCCACCATGATACTGTCCAGAGAATAAGCTAGCGCCGGCGAAGAGCACCGCAGATCAGCGCGATAACCTAGAGCTCATCACGTTTCAAGGGCAGGGAGAGGGGAGGATGTGCGTCTGGCGGTCGGTAGGCCCCGCATAATATTGCGGTGAACAGGCCTCCTCTGGTCGTAAGTTACGCTTCTCTCAAGTTTTTGTGAAAATGGAGTGTGTTAATAATCCAGAAGTTATTGGATTTCAGAAAAGCTCAAAATAAAAGACAACGGAAGAGGTAGCTTCAATAAAGGGTGGTATACTTAAAATAATGTTCGGTATTCTCCACTGACCGGGAGCGGTAGCTCAGTGCATCAACTGATGTCACTGCAGCGCCTCTGACCGGGAGGTCCTAGGTTCGAGTCCTGATGGTGGCAGGATTTTCGACACTAGCTTTTCAGCTAGGTCGAATTCAGTCACTGCTTGGAGGAGAATTCTAGCGGCCGGCTGCTCTGATCGGTAGTTTTCGTGGTTTCTCCGATCAACACCAGGCGAATGCCGGAGCAGTACCCTACCAAATGGGCCACGGACCGCGCGCGATCTTTCCTTCCTTTTCCTGGTCCTATCCTGTCCCCCTTACACACATAATTACACTAACATGCACTACACTACCACATATTCCGGAAGACCGGTCGGGAGCTTAGAGCTTGTCCCGGCTGGGGCGGTGCCCCGCTGGTGGGAGAGTCCTGGTTAGGGAGAAACCCCACTAGCCGACGGTAGGTCAGCGCCGGATCTCGCCATCCAGCTGGGGAAGACCACCGCTATCTCCCGAGAAACAAACATGCACTACACTAACGGGACTAATGACCAAAGCAGTTGACGCGCCCGGAAACACGAAAAAAAAAAACCAAACCAAACTATTCTCCACTGGCCCGATTGCATCCCGCGGTCTGGTATCCCTCACACCCGCTTCCCGGATAATCTTTCACTTTTGGCTACCTGAGAATGCATAGACTAGCTGCATTTCGGCCGATGTTTAGGAATGGGGAAGAATAATAATTTGGTTAATTTTCCATTCTGAGTAACGCAAATAGATATTTGCAAGTAGATTATCGCATCAGTCGAAAGAAAATCTCGAACACAGATGAACGTGGCAGAATCTACGGAACTATGCAACCTCGTTAAAATACATCTATTGCAATTCTGCATATTTTAAGAGAAGACCAAGACCCCCTTTTCCCTCCTCCTTGGAGCAACCCACGATTTACTCAGAAATCAATTTATATTAATTAATAACATACTGTTAATTAAAGAATAAAATATTTTCTTACTCTATTGACAATTACAATACGAGTGAAGAACTAGTGAAGCAACAGATTGGCACAGACTTTCTCGTTTTGTTAGTTTCCTTATTATTTCTGGGCTATCTTTTCGGTTTTGCTCTTGTTGTTAGACAATTTTGGCCATGGTGTGAGAACATTTCTTACACCTTCTTTTCCTTTTAATGACATTCAATATTCAAGATAATGCAGCAATATAGATGTATATGAAATCATTTTGAGACTTAAGAGCATTTAACTTGCGCTCTCTCCGGCGTCTAATGATTCCCAGGTATTGCACCACGCTCTTGGCTCTTTTAGTGTGTTCACTGTATTTAATATTTGGCCCTACGATTTAACATGGGTTAACATGCTGCCTATCGGTGGCGCAACCAAATGGGTGGGGGACTTGTCTCCGAGCGCTGTGGAGCGCTGCGTGGCGATCGAGACAGTCCGAGGGGAATACCAATAGTCTGTCTTCGTCTGATACTAGCTGCAACTTAATTTTATGAATTTCGCGTATTATTAAATGGAAACAAATTCAGTCAATTATTGGCGGTACTAGTGCATTGTTTATTATATTTGGAGAATTTGTTTTCATTTGATATTAGTTTTTTTTTTAATTTAAAACGGGGACCCCAAAATGTGTATTTCCGTTGAAATACCGAAAATGATTGTTCGTGGCTATACATGAGCATCACATATAATCCGTATATACGTATCTACGAAGGTGCGTGATACTGAATAGCACAGACTTTCTCGTTCTAGTTGGTTCTCTAATTTCTTTGTTCTGGTCTAGCTTTTCGGTCTTGTTCCATACTCTTACCAGACGACATTTAGCGCCCCCAAAAGTTCATTTGTTTGAAATTTTCTCAACTTTTCGGTTAATGATATACCGAAATATGACTTAAAGACTATTATAGAAGAGTAAAAATTGTTTGAAAAATTTGGAGACTTTTTAAGAAAATGTCATTTCAGCGTATGTAACTAAAACGTTTGAAACATGCTTTCACAGAAAACTTTTGAGTTTTCGAGAAACGTCATTTGAAGCACCTCTACTCACATATACAATAATGTATATATATATATTGCTGGAAATGTGCATATTAACGGCGTGAGAAACGTGCGTATTAACGATGGAACAATTTTTCTTCGAGTTTCAATTCTAGAATTCATGAAACCAGTATCGTTAAATTCTGGGAAACGAAACAACTCCCATCTTTTTCGAGACGCGGGGCCTCATGGATGGGGCCATAAACAACTATTTATTTTGTTTGTATGGTAAACCCGGCCATGTTACAAAGGCAGAACATTGTGACGTGGGAAGGTTGGAGCTGGATGGGTCAGATCAAGAATGTATTATGGCTCCGATCGTGTGGGTGACGACAGAAGGGTGAAGAGTAGGGAGGGGGGAGAAGAGTACGTACGGCACGGCAGAGCAGGCGGAGATCACTTTGGAAAGAGTTTATTCCTCTTTTTATATCAGAATAATAGATGATTGTGATAAATACCCGTTATTGAAACATTAAACTAAAAAAGATTCAATGAGGTTTTGCTCCTATTACCGTAGTTAGAATCGCATATTGCGCTAACATCACAGAATTGTGGAGTTCTGCCCATCTTCTAATCACTATAATAGACGAATATGTATTTCACCAGGTCTTGAGGGATTGAAAAGAATAAGAATGTATCTAACTTATTTATCATCGTTTCAAATTGTCACATTTCAGGCAACAAACATGGTATGTTCATTTTCAAGTAAAAAAAGGATACAATGAAAACAAAATAAAATAGGGATAAGGGACATGCGTACTATTATAAATAATTACTTATGGTGCTACAACAGTGCATAATTTCTTGCAATATTGGAAACTATTATGTAATGTTTTAATGTCACAATTTCTGGCGATACACATCAGCAATCACTTAAAACACTAAAATTTACTCACTCACTGTAATGGCACGGCGGTTTTGAAAACGACGTTGAATCTGCAGCGCGTGAGGCCTCGGTAATTTCACCGTTAGTCGCGTGGGGCGGCCAGGGTCTCGCGGCCCACGTGCGAGAGTGGCGGTCGGTCGCGGCGTCGTGGTTTGTGAGACAAAGAATTCACAAGTGCGCGGGCGACTTTATGGTCGCAAAAGGGGACAGCTACCCCTCCCCACGAGGCCACTCGGTGGCGCCACCGAGAAGCAACAGTGCCTTTCCCATACAGCCACCGTTTGTCGCCGCTGCCCGCTAGCGACCGCAACGAAAGATTTCGTGAATTCAGTCCTTAAGGCGGCTCCACACATTCATTATTCGACGTGTAGCGAACAACTGCTCGCCGAATCCCGAGTAGTGTGGGTGAGTTGCTTGCTATTTGCCGGGTAACGAACATTCGGTGTTCGCCCTATCCACCGCGTGTCGATCTTTAGGACACATCAGGACACACAGAGTCCTGGTTAGGAGGAAACCCCACTAGCCGACGGTAGGTCGGCGCCGGATCTCGCCATCCAGCGGGGGAAGATCACCGCCATCTTCCGAGGAAAAACATGCACTATACTAATGGGACTAATGACCAAAACAGTTGACGCGCCCGGAAACACGAAAAAATCAATCAATCAAAACCACCATTTAAAACTATGTTCTGCGAGTGGTGGCGCAAAAGCGCTTCTGCTCGGCTGGTGGCAGGAGTTCAAGCGGCTGGTGGCAAGCGCTTCAGAGCTACTCCGCCACTCGTGGGAAGACCTCCGATTAAACCGATGCTTTGCTAGCAGTCGCGTCACTCGGAAGCGCTGCTGAGTGGCGACTTAGGAAGGGGTTCCAAAACGCCAAATATAGTATTTGTACGGATTTGTTCGTATAGTCTCTATAGTATTTGGCTACGCTCATAGTCGCCGAAGGACAGCTGTCTCGTTTTCACTTTCTCTTTACCGCTTACGCAGTAGGCAGAAAGTTATGTAATACTGCCCGAAAAAAACGGCGAAGTTTCGGCAGAAAAACTCTTATTACAGGGCCCTGGTAATGAAAAAGTTGATAAATCCAGTTGCTAAATTGGGGAATGTGCTCACACATGGTGTAGCCAGAATCCATGTTTTGTGGGTCCATGCTACCGAAAATTCGAATGACGGCAAAACGTCTGTCCGTCTGTGAACAACGCTAGCGGCTAAACTGTTCAGCCGATTTTCTCCAAAGTTGGTATTTCCCAATTGATCTGGCTGATATCATGGTCCGTTGAATTTGAAACCGATATTTTAATTTTGGGGGTACTTTACATGAAGCCCCTTTTCAATGGGACATTTCCATGCATCTCATTTTTGTTAAAACTCTGATTATTCGAAAACTGCAAAAGTTCAAATTTTTTCGACGTCTTCCTACAACTATAATTATGAAGATGTTTCCCTTAACGAAATCTGTTCCTTAAAGATAGATTTTGAAATAAGTTCTTGTTTAATTTTTAGAAAATTTGAGTACTTTTCGCGTAATTTTGCGTGAAAATACGGGCGAGAAAAAACATGTTCTAGCACCACTCGTTTACATCTCGCACATCGTTAGTATTTGCAATTCAGGAAAGTCAACTGCCCCGACAAATGCACCCCGTGACGGATCTTCAAGGCGCTGAGACGCCCACCGAAGCTGTTTCGTCTTTTAGCAAAAGGTGTTTTTCAAAGCTGCCGCGACGCAGTTGTAGGACGCAGGAGGGGTAGCAATCGATGGTGCGCAGCTGCGCTCTGCCATAGCGTGTTCTTTGCGCGGACTTGGTATTTCATGTAACGCTTTTTCTTAAAAGTGGGTGTGTCAAAAAGAATCGATATGACCCACTTTCTTCAAATTTGTACCGAACTGGCTAAATCACGTCGCCTTCTAACTTTTCACTGAACTGGTTATCTTGAGCTACAACTTCGTCTAGACTTCTTCAAATTTTTACTTTCTAGTATACGGTGTAATGTACGTAGTATAAAAAACTTATGTAATCCTGCGGAAAATCGATTTCGAGATTTCAACGGAAATACATGTTTTGGGATCCCTTGATACCGAAAAAGTTGGTTTTTTCCACAACCTCCGTCTGTCCGTCCGTCTGTGAACACATAGCGCCTAAATCATGCGTACAACCTTTTCCAAATTGAAGAAACTCCTGTCCATCTGGCTGTGGTTGAAGTTTTGAAATTTCGAAAATCATTCTTTAAAATTTGAAGGTACTTTACATATAGACCCCCGAACATTTTCAAAAATTTCTCAAAAACAGCTCCAATTTTTTTCTTTATATTTCCTGTAAGAATAGAGTATAATACACTTATAAATGTGACATAAGTCCGATTTTCACGGAAAACTTTGAATTTTCGAAAATTCAAAAGTTTTTCTTCAAATGAATTTTTTTGTCAATAAATAGTTATATCATTATGTAAATGTCATGTAAATGTTTTCGAAAATTTTAGTAGTTTTCGTGCAATAGTCCGTGCAATATTTGCTATTTTAAATAATTTCAAAAACAAGATTTTCTCAAAAACAGATCCACATTTTCTTTACATTTTTTGTAGTGTTAGAGCCAAATGTACCCCATTAGATGACATAAACACCATATTGCTACATTATTTTATTTTTTCTAAAAGTACAAAAATGTAATTTATTTGACATGTATGACATGTTGACATCGGTAATACTTATATTAGAGATTTCTTCACGTTGGTGTATTTCTTAGTACAGGTACTTTAAATAATGTCAAATAAAGTTTCTCGAAAACTCAACAGTTTTTTGTTAAAATTAGCTCAAAATTAGGCATTTTAGAGAAACGCTCAAACGCTATTTTCTCAATAATGGCTCCAATTTTTTCTTCAAACTTTTCCAATAGTTAGTGCTGATTGTTGTTAGTGTTGAATATGACGTAAAGTTCGTTTCGGTATATTCTTTTGTTTGTTTTTCTTAATTACAAAAATGTATTTTTTTAAATATCTCTCACGCCGTTAATAAGCACATTTCCATTAATTCGTATACATTATTACATTTTTGAGTGGATGTACTTCAAATGAAGTTTTTCGAAAATCAATTGATTCCTGTGAAAATAGCTTCAAATTTCGCATTTATAGTAAAGCTTAACACCATTTCTTTACGGCTCCAAATTTTTCAATGAAAATTTCTATTTGGAAGGAGGTTTTACTCTTCTTTAATATTCTTGAAATATCTCGGTTATAATATTTGGAAATCGAAAAGTTGAGAAATTTTCAAAAAAATGTACTTTGGGACTGGGATAGATGGCAGCAGGCAAGACTCCCGGACAAGACTGAACAGTACACGACTGTACAGTACCAGTCCACACCAAGGAAATTAGAAAACTTTACTACGAGAAAGTCTGTGCCGTTCTGTAGCACCTTTAGTCACTTGTAACTTCCACTTCGTACCCTACTTTTACGGAGATTACTTGTACTGACGTCCACTTCTTTGACTTCTGCTCTGCACTTCCACTTAGGATCCGGACTGCAATTTGGTCACGTTAATTTGACACTTCAACTTCTGCCACTCGATTAATTGATTGACTGATTAATGATTTCAGGCGCGTGAACTGCCAAGGTCATTAGTCTCATAGTGTAGTGCATGATATTTATCGCGGGAGTTGGCAGTGATCTCTCGCTGGATGGCCAGATCCAGCGCCAATCTATGCCGGCTTGCGGAGCTTTTCCCAACCTAGTATCGCTCAGCGTGGCACCGCTCCAGTCAGGAGAAGTTCTGACTTCTCGAATGGTCTCCCTACATATGAGATAGTGTGGTGCTTGTAAGAGTAAGTGTATGTAAATAAGGGGTGAGGGAAGGACAAGGAAGAGGAAGGAAAGATTGCGCGCGGTCCGTGGCCCGTTTGGTAGGGTACTGCTCCGGGATTTGCCTAGTGTTGATCGGAGAAACCAAGGGGAAACTACCGTTCAGAGCAAGCCAACTCAATCCTTGCCTTTCTCACATTCCGAACGTCTGCGCGACTCTCCTACGTATGTCCTTCAATAATTAAAGAGATAAATTGGTCTGGAGAAAAATCACTTGATAGGGCACATTTGGTAATTTTAGGACTTCATGTTGGCATCACTGGGATGCGTCCTGACCACGTGCAGAATCATCATTATTGTGTTCATTACCTCAAAATTAAGTTGTACAATGGCGAGTCCACTTAAAATTTTCAAAATGGTTGAACAACTTTCTGTGATTCTTTTTTAACTTGCTGCAGGTGAAAATCCAACTAATATGACTTAAGAATGACTAAAGTATACGATGAAAGTTGTATTAACCCCTGGAATTTTTACAAGTGGGTAGAACAGTTCAAAAGTGGTCAAAACTCAGTAACTGACGAACATCGTTCTGTCCGCATCAGCAGGAAAAGTCCCGTTCAGGTCCGTGTTTTGTGATTATATCAAAGGACAGCGTACCATAAATACCACTCAGATACGCCATTGAACAAGGTGGAGCCAGCTATGAGAGAGAGAGAGAGAGAGAGAGAGAGAGAGAGAGAGAGAGAGAGAGGTCGACGTCGTAGATCTCAGAAAAGAGATGTGATTCTCCAGCAAGACAACTCACGCCCACACACTGCTGAACAAACACGTGAAACCATCGACAAAAGGGATTCGGAGGTACTGCATCATTCCCCCTCACAGCCCATCTGATTTCCATTTGTTTGGTCCATTGAAGGAGGCATTACATGGGAAGAAGTTCCAGTATAACAAGGATGTCAAAACAATTGTGGGAAATTGGTTTAAACACCAAGATAACAAGTTCTTTGCAATGGGTATAAAAAAGCTAGTAACCCGCTGGGACAAGTGCATAAATGTTGGTGAGAAGTATACTGAAAAGTAGTGAAAGTCCTGTTTTGCAAAAATAAATCTTTATTTCTCCACACCAATTTGTCTCTTTAATGATTGAATGCATATCGTAGGAATGGTGCGATGCGGGTGAACCGCTTTCCCTCTGAAAGTGCACCTGTTTCATACTTCCCTCTTCCTTCCTGCCTGTTGTGGGTCTGTGTAATGTACTTGACTGCAGGCGCTCTCGGTGAGTGACCAGTATTTTGAAAACATATTTTATGAAATAATTTTTTGAATAAAATAATCGAGAAATTTACAAATTTAAAGCAATTTTATAATTTTTAGAGTAAAATTATAATCATGATAAACGTATATCTGACAAATCCTGATAAAGAATTCAAAGTAATTTAATGTAGCCATGATTCTGAGTAAAAGGAACATAATTGTCGCTTCCCATAATCGGCGCGTTCCCAAAATTTTAAAAATCGAAAAAAGGGACATGCTCTCGTTAAGGAGCTAGTATTAATTTAGTAGTGATAGAATAATGCAGAATGTCTCAGAATGAATATTACAAACTTCTAGGGCATGTTTAAGGTCGATGATAAACACTATTTGTCAATTAATATGCTGAAAATCTCATACCTAAATGACATTTGCTCTTGATTCGCAGGCAACTCATCTTGTACTGGGGTTAGAGAGCACCAGGGGCGCATTTTAATGAAAAGCCATTTTTTTCTTTTCACTTTACAACAATGCTTTTAGTACATCAATAATTTTATGTAATAACGAAAGGAAATAACCCATTTTTATATGACATTTTGCATTTTTGTCTGTTCGTCTGATAACCAGTTTTTACATTTTCTGCTGATTACATTGATTTTAATATCATTTTAATGGTACTTGCTTCAAATGATATTTGCTCTTTACGTTGTCGGAATGGGCCTCTTCCCCTCCTCGGCTACTAGAGGTGGCCCATGGTCCCATCTTAGCGAGTTCTATAGTTATTTGGGGTATACGAGCGGAGAATGGATTACGCAGTGTGCGATGTTCATTTGCCCATCACCGCAATGACGTAATGCAGGGTAGTGAACTTAACCATTAAAATGCTTTCTTATAGAAGTGAATTATTAATTATGCGGTGGATAGACTCAAGGTTGTTTATAGTGAACGCGAGGACCGAAGGCCCGAGCCTCGCCGTGACTTGGATCCGGCGAGCGAAGCAAGAAAACCTGCCTTTGAATATAATTTGGCATTATAATGAGGCGGGAAAAAAGCATATGCGAAAGTTGGGAATGGGCCAATATGGATCATACCCAGTTTCATATTTCTTCCGCTTAGGTTGGCAGTATGATTACAACTAGTGGTGGGAAAGACGTCGGCGAACAAATGCACTCAGTTCATAACCAAGTCTGTGCGTGTACCCCCGTTATTTATGCACCAAGGACGTCACAAGAGTTCTAATGATCGAGCGGCAACAAAATGCCCGAGGGGCTTTGGCCCGAGGGCATCTTTTAATATTTTCCCCCCATAATTCTCTTTCATAATTCCCTCTCATAATTCCCTCCGTAAGGGAATGCAATTTTTCTTTTCACTTTAGAACGATGCCTTTTAGTATATACATAATTTTATGTAATAACGAAAGGAAATAAACCAGTTTTAAATGACACGAGTTGGCATTTTTCGTCTGCTTCGACTAATAAGTCATTTTTTACATATTTCCGGCATAACATGTAGCATCATTCAACTATTTCCCTCGTCACCACGGTCCTCTCGATCCAGGTACGTTACGTAGAGTATATCGAACTCCGTGTCGAAGACAACAACATGATATAACAGTAAAAAATAACGGTAATTTTTGCCGAGGCACCACGAGGCACCTTGGCTGAGTATTGCCAGTTCTGAAGGGGAGTCCCTACGTCTGGAAGGAAGGGGATTTGAAAAGCGCTTCCAATGGGTGAGGAAAACGGCCTTGTCACAACACTCTACATCCTTGCCTTCCGCGGGATTCGAACATTCACCCCCAGGGCCGGATTTACCTACAAGCCAAATAAGCAGTTGCTTATAGAATATCGTGGTTATAGAAAATCGTGGAGAGCTTATTACTTTCTCGCCCTTACTTCGTAAGAACAGAAAATAGTGTAATTGTGCGCCGGAAAATGGCGAATTTTCGACAAAAATTCTTATTGTCGGGCTCCGGTAATGAAAAGGTTGATTAACCTGGTTCTTGTATGTACTAAACTGCTTCCTCTAACACGGGGGTCCGATGTCGCCCAGGGTGTCGGTGATGTATGTAATGCCAATAAACCTACACCAGTAAGTGCTGAGAAGCCCTCCTGTAATGTGATCGCAACCGTATGGCCGTAATAGCCGCCTGTAATGGGTTTGCCGTTGCGTGGCCGACAAGTCCACTCTCTCACCTCCTCGCGGTGGCCCCTGGTAATGCATCTCGGGGCAACTCGAGGTGCAGCCGAGAGGGATGGGCGAAAGGCGAGTCTCCGGCCCCTTAAAACGGGAGCATCTAGCTAAGGGAAGGAAACCCCTAACAGAAAAACCATCTCGGGGACCCCACGTCACGGGGGAAGGGGGTTGGGGGTCTGCAGCCCACGACCCCGTCGTGCTCCTCGGAGCGACTGGCAGCGGACACTTTGGACGAAGCCTCGGACGCGGGAGCGCATGGTGGCGCGCCCCGTGAACAACAGGCCACCATTTATGACGACCCTAGCTTGGAACGGTTCAATTAGATTCCTTCGAGGCGAGTCGCTGCGGCCCAGAAAGGGGGGGGGGCTATTGGCCACTGATTGAATAACATGGTTCGGCATCACAATACTATCCATAGTGACGTCCCCCAAATCTTTTTATGCTCCAAATACAGCAAGAATTAGAGAAAAAGGTAAGCTCTCCACTTTGAGTCATTTCCCTAAATGCCCGGATCCGAAACCATGTAAATGAGACTTTATATGTCAGTTATGCTCCGCCGACTTTGCAACTAAATCAGGGCTCTCGCATTATTTGCGTCATGCTCATCCAGACGCAGCTAATAAAGTTCGAGCTGCCAAGGCGCAACGTAGAGGTAGGGCTGCTGTGCCTAGAGCTTGGAAAATCTTCTCTTCGGATGATATTATGAAAATAGCTGCACTGGAGAAAGAGCAACCAGAGGCGTCGCACGAGATTTTGGCTGCTCTGCTGGGTAAGACCGCCCACCAGGTGGATGAGAAAACAGAGAGACTACATATTGAAGATATTTAGCAGCCTTTGGAGCTGAATCTACTGTGACTGCAGAATCATCATTGTCCCCATCTGATGATCGGAGGTCC
Organism: Teleogryllus oceanicus; assembly: GCA_964035755.1. Lineage (NCBI taxonomy): Eukaryota > Metazoa > Arthropoda > Insecta > Orthoptera > Gryllidae > Teleogryllus > Teleogryllus oceanicus. The sequence continues at coordinate 32,878,670 of CAXIVR010000008.1, read as the reverse complement.
GATGATTCAGTTAGACCTTCTAGTGCTGCTGTTATCTCATCACCTCCCAGGGTTATTAGCCCTCCGAAGACTCCAGTGAGCCAAATCCCTATGCTGATTTCTTCTTCTCCCCTGTATGGAAGGCCTAATCTCAAGACAGGAAGAAAGTCAGTGATCCCCTGCTCTGACACTCTTCCAAAGGGGGCCGAAAATTCTTTACAGGTAGAGAAAAGCAAACCGCCTTATGCCGATTCTCTTCGAAAAACTCGGCCCCAGACAGTGGCCGTGAAGAACTTGCAATGGTCGACATTGCTTTGCCGGCAGCGGATAAGGTGCGATGCCCTAACGAGGAGGCCGCTATAGTTTCAGAGATTAATCAGGAGCTTTCGGCTGCGCCCGTCCTCTTTGATTCTATTTTATCTGCTATTGACACGGCCCGTTCCGACACCGCTGGTCGGTTAGGACGTGACCAAACTTTTATTGAGTCCCCGGCTGCTAGGACGCCCGAAGGCGTAACTACTGAAACTAGACTTAACAGGGCCACACAACGTGCCACGCCTACCTGGAAGGAAAACATTTCAACTTGGATAGGAATCTGGGATAGTTCTCAAACTAATGTGATCAAGGACTCGTTGAGGTGGGAAATGAACTCAAAAGAAATATTCAATCTCAGTACCAATTGAACGAGACCTATGCCAAGTTGGTGGAGATTTTGGGCGGCTCCTCTGTACCCACCACCACCAGTCCTAAAAAGCCCGAGGCATGGGGACAAACGCGCTAGGAAGTGCTACTCTTATGCTAGGGCGCAGGACCTTTTCAAGAATGATCCAGCACTTTCGGCAAAGCGCATTAGAACGGGCACTGACTTTACTAGTGTCGATCAACAGCCCCTTAACAGGGATGAGGTTCATGACCTGTACAAATCCATGTGGGGTAATATGCTCTCGATTCGGCATTCCGAATTAAGAGAGGATGATTAATTGTCGACACCTGAAATGGGCCCAGACACAATTCTATACGTGGTACAAGTGGCCGAAATAAAAGTCGTATGGCGGTGATGAAAAATGCCACGGCTCCAGGACCAGATAAGATAAAAGTTAGGAATATATCTTCAGGAGCAAAAGTTGAAATATTGTCCCTATTGTACACCCCAATTTTATACAGTGGCTTGGTGTCTTCTGGGTGGAACTTAAATCGCACCATCCTTATGCCAAAAGAGGGTAAGGATAATAAGTTTGTCTAACTATCGCCCCATTGCTAACTATCGCCCCATCACAATTAGTTCCCTCATGTGCAGAATCTTTTGGGGCATAATGGACAAACGCATTCGATCCGGGGTGAAGTTCAATCCACGTAAGAAAGGGTTTATCCCTGAACCTGACTGTTTCATTAATCTTCAAATTCTTCACGAAGCAGTTAGTGACATGAAAAAAGTAGAGGGTGATGTCGGCGCTGTGCTAGACATATCCAAAGCATTTGACACTGTTCCCCACGCGGCGATTCGCTGGGCTCTGTCCGGGAAAGTGATCTCCGACGCCTTTTCCAATTTGGTAATGGACTCTTACGCCGACGTTTCCACCGTCATTCAGCACCCCTCGAAAAGAATTCAGGTGCCAATTCGTAGAGGAGTAAAATAGGGGGACTTCTTGTCCCCACTCCTTTTTAATCTAATTATGTATTGCTTGCTTGAGAAATTGGAAAACATGTCCGGATACTCACTTTTGGAAAAGAGTGTATCCGTGTTAGCATTTGCTGACGATCTGGTGCTGTTAGCAAAAGATGCCCCAGGAGCTCAAGATTTGGTTGATATTGTGGTGGAATATCTTGGGGCCCTCAGAATGACATTGTCCGTCGCGAAGTGTTCATCATTCCAAATTACCTTTGAACGATCCTAATTCATTGAAGACCCCTGTCTGGTTGGGGAGAGAATTCCTCTGGTCAGAAATGATCATACTCATTAGAGTACCATATGAGTACTGCAAATGGCGTATTTTACCTGGACAAGAGAGATGGAGGACTGGGATTGCTGCGGCTCGCCCAACCGGTTTTTAGGGTAGCGCTGAACCTAGGATTACGATTAGAAAAATCTGCAGATCCCATTTGCAGATGACTGAGCTTCTGTTTGAGTTTCTACCAACGGACATTTAAAACCGCCAAAACACTGAAACTCAAATGGCCCCATACTGAACATGATTGAAGAGCTTATAAGAGGAAATGCGCCGATGACGAGGCAGCCGCCTGAGAGAAGCTGGGATCCCAAGTGAGAACGGTTAAGGCGCAAATGAACGATCTGATTGGAAATGCCTTTTTGAAAGATTATAATCTTCTAAAACCTGGTCTTTTCATCACTGCACTCCAATTGAGATCAAATACCGCTGCCAATAAAACTACTCTTTGTAGAGGAAGGCCCAGAGAGGATGTATACTGTATGAAGTGAAATACCACTGTAGAAACCATGAATCACATCTTCGGTCAGTGCATTTTTACGAAAACAGCAATAATAAAGCGTCATGACGAGATAAAGAACTTTATAGAGGGGAAGATGCTCCGAAAATCAGACACTGTGGTGTCCAAAGAAGTCACTTTTTCCGTTGCCCAAGGGGTTAGACTCAAAACTGACCTGGTAATAAAAAGCCGGGAAGGGGTCCACGTGGTCGATGTGACTGTCCGCCACGGGGATGGGTCTAGCCATCTAAAAGCACGGGAGAAAAAATGGTAAAGTACCAACCAGTCATTCTTCTTGCAGCCCAACTTCATGGAGTGCCAGAATCCTGCCAGTGGTGGTTGGAACCTCTGGGGCTATGCTACGATTCACAGTCAGTGCCCTCAAGACGGGGATCATGTCTCGAGACGATCATGTCTAGGTCTGCTGACTATCTCGTTAATTGCTCTCAAAAGTTCTATTAAGCTCTACACACAATTTGTAAATTACGATGGAGCAATTTAGCATTGCTGGTAGTAAATGCAGAAAATGAACCTCTTGGTCCCGTGGGGAAGTCTAGGGAACCCAGGGGATCCGAAAATGCCTAGGATATACCTAGCTACTATGACTTTAAGAGGGAAGTGTATGCCATCTAATGTAGTATATAGAAAATTGTGTAGTCAGAATACGTGTTTTTTGAGTCCTTGATATCGGAAAATCGATTGAAGGCCAAACGTTTGTCTGTCCGTCTGCCCACCCGCCTGACCATCGATGATCAATGGTAGTTCGATTTTCCCAAAAACTGATATTCTTCGATCGATTAAAATGAACTCGAAGCCCTGCGAGTTTAAAATGTATATTTTGATTCTTGAGGGTACTTTACATGAAGCCTCAATTACATTTTCAATTTTTTCGCAAATATGGCTCGATTTTTTTAGATTAAACTTTTCCTCGGATAACTTAATGCTTAAAAGTCTGGCTCAGGTCTCTTTTTCATTGAAATCCTTGATTTTTCGAGCATTGCAAAAGTTCAAAATGTTTTTTTGGCGTCTTCCTACAACTACAATATTAAAGATAGAGGAACCAGTTCTTTGAAGTTAGATCTTTAAATAAGTGCCTGCACATTTTTTCGAAAATAAAGATGTTTTCGTGTAATTTTGCGTGAAGTATAAGAAGATTGTAAACATTTTTTTCTAAAAAAACGGCTCTATTTTTTTCTTTACATTTTCTCCTAGTAAGTATCACTGGACAGTACAAAGTTATTGCTAGTCACGTTTTCGCCAAACTGTATTTTCGAAAATTGCGAAAAGTTTACATTGCAAAAGAACAATATTGAAGACAGATATTTTTATCTTAAATAAATATGTTCTAAAAATACTTTAAAGGTCATGTACAATTAAAAAAAAATTTCGCGTGATTTTTTTAAATTAAAATTTAAAAAAAAATTTTTGGAAAAGGGTTAAAAATTCATTGTCTTTGAATTTTCGGAAATTGCAAATTTACAAATAATGCTAGAAAATATATGCTGTCATTGCAACAATAGTGTTTCCGTTGTTTTAGTGAAAGTATAGAAAGTTCGAAACCAATTAATATATAAATACAGTTTAATACATAAAATATTTTCGATAAACGTGGTGCTGAGAATGAAAATTATTGGTGGATAAGCATTCCAACGAGTAACTTTCTTTTAATTATTTTATGGAGTGAACTGTGATTTTTATTAGAAAATGGATACTGCTGAAATATTGTTTGCAATTGCTTTGGGCGCAGTTGAAGATAACATGTATGCAGAGGTAATTATTTATTTCTCGTAAATGTCGGTTTGGACAAATCTAAATTTAATAAATATATACGAATTATTGGCACGACGTTGGGGTCACCAAAATCCTCTCCCTCTCCCTCCCTCTCTCTCTCTCTCTGTCTGTGTGTGTGTGTGTGTGTGTGTGTGTGTGTGTAAGAAATGATTGATTGATTGTTTTTTTCGTGTTTCCGGGCGCGTCAACTGCTTCGGTCATTAGTCCCGTAAGTATGTAGTGCATGTTTTTCTCGGCAGATGGCGGTGATCTTCCCCCGCTGGATGGCGAGATCCGGCGCCGACCTACCGTCGGCTAGTGGGGTTTTTCCCCTAACCAAGACTCTCCCACCAGCAGGACACCGCCCCAGCCGGGACAAGCTCTAAGCTCCCGACCGGTCTCCCGGGATATGTGGTAGTGTAGTGCCTGTTAGTGTAAGTGTGTGTGTAAGGGGAGAGGATAGGACAAGGAGGAGGAAGGACAGATCGCGCGCGGTCCGTGGCCCGTTTGGTAAGGTACTGCTCCGGCATTCGCCTGGTGTTGATCGGAGAAACCACAGAAAACTACCGATCAGAGCAGCCGGCCGCTAGAATTCTCCTCCAGACAGCGACTGAATTCGACCTAGCTTAAAAGCTAGTGTTGAAAATCCTGCCGCCGTCAAGATTCGAACCCAGGACCTCCCGGTTAGAGGCGCTGCAGTGAAATCAGTTGATGCACTGAGCTACCGCTTCCGGTCTCTCTGTAAGAATGTGCATTATTATAAATGACTATGTTTATAGTTGTTAAGACAGTTTCATTATTATCTTGAACCAGCGCTAAAAGAAACTCGTTACAAAGCATGTTTGACTCGTGACTGTCACCGCCCCTTCTCTTCTGGTTGCTAATCAATAGTCTTCTCATTCTTCTTCAGCTCATTGCTTCGTCGGATTTTATTGATACTACAGTTTGACGCATGCCTTCAAGGGTTGTCGCCATAGGCGTCTCGATGAACGTCGCTGCAGTGAGAGTGCAACGGTTGTAGGTTCAGTGTACTATGTAATTTTGGCCATCACAACCAGACCACCACCTCTCCATTTACCACCACTGTCACCACCTCCTCCATCACCGCCGCAGCCGCTACCGCCGACGCCATATCACCATTGCCACCACCGCAACACCTCCATCACTACCAATAAATGACGCAAGTAAAACTAAGATTTGATTTCGATGTGAATCGGCTGCACTAAGTAAATTGTTAGCTACTCAGGCATGCACTAACTCCCCTCTTCGGCTGCTCTCGTCCACCGTTTTGTTAGTTGAAATTAACAAATCAGTTAACATAAAACGCTTTTTTGAAACAAAAAATGTGTATCGCAGTCCTAATAGAATGACACGCCGGATTTTAAAATTAGTGTAAAACTGTAGGAGATGTAGGAAGATCTTTCTATAAAACACGTCTCGTGTTAAGTATACTGATTTTAGTATCAAATTATGAACTGCAAAAAAATCTATAATTTAGACATTCATATACGTCTTCTTCCCTTCGCAAGTGCTCGTGTGAGTATGGCAATAATTTGTGGATGAAATTTAATGTTAAAAACATAAATAAATAAAAAAATAAACGCCCCTATCTCTTCCTTGAAAACGAACACTCAACAGATCAGATTCTAAACTCCAGTGCTGTATCTAAGAACCAATTGGCTTCCCCACATTTCCTAATAAGCCTTTCCACATATTTCTGTAAAAATATAATCGTAAATTAATCGTTAAAATACAGTAGTATTAAATATTAAATGTAATATTTACTATGACTTCCCCGTGGCAAGAACGTAAAGTGTATCTGTTAACATATCTATTAGCGATCCAACATCGCCAACAAAACATCGATGTTTACAATTAAATCATCGATATTAATAAAACATCGCTCCCAAACCACCAATGTGTTTTAAAATTGTTTTAGTCATTAATGTTCACGCGGGGGAACGAATTAATTTTGCAGTTGTTGCGTTTACAGATTTTTAATTGAGATTTCACTGACAAACATTCTAAAAAATAATCTGGACATAAAACATAACTTTTATTATCTCTTTGGATTATTAAAAAATTACATAAACTTAATTTTTAGACGAAAATTCGATTTTAATTTTTTCATCCTGGGTGCCGCCGGTCTGAAGAAAGTTCAATGGATATCTGAAAATCATAACAGGTTTTCATCGTGACGGTACTTTTTTCATTCAAAAGTAAAGTATCAACCACTCAAAAACATCGAACATAAAATATCGATTAAAAAACATCCATTTCAGAAAATCGAAATATTAGTCTGGTTCTTATTTAAACATAAATAATAAACATTATTTAGGGACTTTTTTAAGTTCGCCAGACAATTGGAGATCACAGGGAATAGCTTCATGAGTTAGTGAGCCAAAAACAATTGTGCATAATATATGCGTAGAGTGCGTCTACGTACGAGTTCTACAAATTAGGAATGCAGTAGACTCGTAAAAGACTAAATCGTAGAGAATTTCTTTCATCTTTCTGATAAATGTCTACAAGGCAATGCGCAAAACCCCTACTTCTCGTAACACACGGAACTTAGACAATTCACTTTTCCCCATAGCACGTCATACGCAGTTTTTAACTGTTTTTTGACGTTAAATAAATAAATAAATAAATAAATAAATAAATAAATAAATAAATAAATAAATAAATAAATAAATAAATAAATAAATAAATAAATAAATAAATAAATAAATAAATAAATAAATAAATAAATAAATAAATAAATAAATAAATAAATAAATAAATAAATAAATAAATAAATAAATAAATAAATAAATAAATAAATAAATAAATAAATAAATAAATAAATAAATAAATAAATAAATAAATAAATAAATAAATAAATAAATAAATAAATAAATAAATAAATAAATAAATAAACTTATAAAAGGACAATTGTTAGTATACGACAGAAGTGAAGAAAAATATTAAGATGCAAAGAACGGGTAGGCACGAGGCTCCAAACTACTCGTCAATTCTCTGTTTTCCTTTGTGATTGGAAATCGTCCTTGCCCTCTTGAGGGAAGGGAGAGAACTCATAAATTTGAAAGCTATTTTGACGTTGAAGCCGTCTTGTGGGATCGATCATTCCTCGATGTTTGAAAGTCAAACAATCTTCGTCGGGTCGTGTTAATGAAAATGTTTAGCCCTTAAATAATTTGAGCAACGTGTATTTTCTCTAAGAAAAATGAAATAAATGGTCGTTGGGACAATGTCATCATTGTTTTTGACATAAAATGCGCAATGCGGAGAGAAATTCAAAGAAAATTAGAACTTTCTGGCTGTGTTAGATGTTTCGAAGGTATCGCTAATAGTACCCAAGAACTCTGGGCAAAACACAAACAAGAATGAAAGTTTATTTGAGAGTGTTATACCGCCTACTACCTCATTCCGCGAACCGACTGAAATCTCATACGCAATGCACACTGCTACGGCCCAGCCGATGTCATGTAACAGCAAGCACCAAAAAAGAGGCAGCCCACCATTCATTGTTTGCTGCACATTTGCTGCGTTATGGAACAGCGACGTTTTTTATATTCTTGGTATGTAAAGAACTGCTGCAGTCTGAATCTACTGTTCTATTTTATGTTATTACAGTATTCTCTAAGACTCTTTGTTAAAATATTTAATTTATTGCAGTGTGCTTGAAGTAAAGGCAATTTATAAAAAAACGTTCTCAAAAAGGTTTCAATTTTTACTTTTTCGTATACGTCCGTATAATCGGAGAAATATACGTAGTATACAGAAAATTATATAATGCTGCGGAACATCTATTTCGATATTTCAGCGGAAATACACGTTTTGGGGTCCCCTGATATCGAAAAAGTGTTTTTTACAAAACGTCCGTTCATCCGTCTATTCGTCTGTCCACCTGTCCGTCTGTGAACAACACTAGCTCCTAAAACATTCGTAGGACTTTTTTCAAAATGACCAACCCGATCTAAGCTCTGCCACTTGGAAAAACAACAAAATTTTGCTGGTACTTTACATGAAGCTCCTGGGATATTTTCAAAATTTTCTCAAAAATGTCTTCAATATTTTAAAAACTTTTTTGTGAGAATAGTGTGAAATACACCAATAAAAATGACATAAATTCAATTTTCGTTCTTAACTGTGCATTTTCCAAACCTGCGAAAGTTTGAAATTATTTCGGTTCTTACTGCTTTAAAATACTGAATTAGAGTTTTTTCTTTAAGTAAAATTTGTTCTCCACAATCTGTTCTTTAATTATCATTGTCTTATCATATTTTGAATCTATAAGTTATTTTTGCGTAATTTTGAGTGAAATATGAGCATCAATATTAAAAAAAATATATTTTCAAAAATGATCCCAAATTTTGTCTTTAAACTTTTGGCACGGATTCGAAATATCAGGCGCTTCGACGAACATCAGACCTGCACCATTCTTTTAAGCGTCCTTTGCGCTATCTAAGGTTTTTATTTAATAAAAAAATATTGTGCTGTTTTTAAGAAAAAAAATGTTTCAAGAAAATAAAAATTGCCTGTTTGACACAAAATTTCGCAAAAAATATTCATGATTTTGAAAAATTGAACATGACATTATTTTTAGATCTGTTTTCAAGAACGCATTTCATTGAGAAAAAAATATTTATCTTCATAATTGTAGTTGAAGAAAGACCAAAAAATTGACCTTTTTTCATTTTCAAAAAATCAGAATTTTCTACCAACATGAAACCTGTATCATCTCTTAAACGTCCTTCCGACTATCCAACAACAAAATTGAACTATCTGGCCGTTTTGAAGAAAAACTGTTTAAACAAAATGAAAAATTGCCTATATTTTACACAAAATTATGAGGAAAATACTCAAAATTTCGAAAAATTGTTAATGACCTTATTTCAAAATTCAGTGCTTGATTCGTAAAATGTTAGATCCTGGAACGCTCCCCAAATTAATTATTAATTTAAAGGAAATAGTTATATATTTATTATCTAATTTAATAATTATTACCGAGGTTCCGGAACGCCGTTCCATCTCGTTCCGCCAGAAATCAAGCCCTGTCAAAATCTATCTTTAAGGAACAATTTCATTAAGGAAAAAACGTTATCATTAATATTTTAATTGTAGGGAGGCGGCGAAAAAAATTGGAATTTGTGCCACTTTTGAAAAATCAGGGATTTCATCGAAAATGAGACCTGTACCGTTTTCTTAAATGTCATTCACATTATCCAACAACATAATTTGATCAAAAACAGTAGATCTATTTTTTTGAAAATTTTGAAAATGTCCCAGGGGCTCCATGTAAAGTACCCGCAGAATTAAAATATCGATTTCAAATCCAGGGGGCCGCGACATCAGCCAGATCGATTGAGGAATATCAATTTTGGAAAAAAATCGGCTGAACGGTTTAGCCGCTAGCGTTGTTCACAGACAGTCGGACGAACAGTCGTTTGTCGTCAATATATTTTTCGGTATCAATAACCCACAAAATATAGATTCTGGCTACACCACGTGTTAGAGGATTTTCTCATAACTTAAGCAACTGGATTTATCCACTTTTTCGTTCCCAGGGCCCTATAATAAGGGTTTTTCTGCCGAAAACCACTGTTTTCGCGCAACATTACATACATTTCGAATCGGAATTGCTACAGATTGCGGTAAAACGCGTAGCTCTTTTCATGAAGCCAGATCACAAAATCACGAATTTACTAGCGAATTTAACCGTTAATTAGTGTTTGCGTTTACGTTTTTGTAACATAATCATAATTATTGGATTAGTTTGTTTATTAATTGGTTTATTGATATCGTATTATTACAAGTATTACCACAATAAATTAAAATTCCCTCTTATTGGGTTCGAGTATTTTCCACCAGATATCGTGACGCCGCCGTCTCCGAAGATAACCATATTCTCCTACTTGCTTTCGACCAATCCGTGCGGGTTTTCCAATGCAAGTGTGTTTGAAATCGGCTTTCATATATGGTCGGTACGGTCGGTCGACTTGTCTGTTAAATGAGTTGTATGTGTGACAACCGTGTGGTGCGTTTAACTGCAACCCGTATTTATTCCTTCAAATAGAGTGTATGAATTAGATACCATTAGTCATTTTCGATGTAAATGTTTGTGTCAGATCAATAGTTTCGTATTTTTTACGTGTATTACTTATAGAAGAATTGAACGGTGAGTCAACTGTCAAAGGGTATGGACTTTTGTCTAGTTTGAATCTACCTGCTGAGTATTGAACTAAATTAGCAACCCATTCGCAGAAAGTTAGATATTTACAAAGTAGAAATGTTGCTTTCCTTTGCCTTCATCGTATTGGTAAGCGTATATACGTTACCAGTGTTCGAATGCGCATATGAGCCCTAGGCGTAACGATTTCGTGAATTCGTTTCACATTTTTAAAAATCTCTTGTGATTTCAGTACTTCAGAATGAGATCCTGAGTTTTCTGAGGATTGCGTTAATTAATTTGCTTGGCTCCTTAAAATGTGCCTGATGCAACGCATTGTAAAAGGAAAGAAAAAAATAATTCTTTATTATCCCAAGTGTTATAAGAAAATCTGTTTTCATGTTTATCACAACGGGTTATGAAATCCTGTGATATTGTTTTCATTTAGAACTCTAATTGTTTCAGTGCTTGGTAATTTTTTAATGTTCTGAACTTTTCCTGTTATTAAGATTAAAAAATTTTGCTTCCGGTTGTTTTATAATGTTTTTGTTTCTGCTGTCAAATTTTAAATTTAACCCTGCGTGTGCGCACTTATTTTTTTACTTACAAATCTGTCTGGGGGACCCCTAAATTATTTTGATGATAGATGCCCACCCCTGTTAATTATTAAACTTGGAAATAGTGTTTTTCTTAATATTCAATAATTTATTGAATATTTCTGTGGGAAATTGTACATTTTATAATCTGTCACAAAAATGTTCTGAAATGTAAATTTTTAAGTCTCCAAAAGACAATAGTACTAATTTAATTTACGCAAGACTTAATAGATCTTATTTCAAAATAATTTAAATGGTTAGTAGATTAAGATCAGCTGGGGTCCACTGGACCCCAGTGTGCATGCTGGGGGTTAAAATAAAACTTGTTTTTCTTTATCAAAATATTGCTACCAATTTTTTTTCTTAAAGGTCTCTTTAAAATGTTTTGTTTGGTTGTACTAACATTCTTAGGTTCTTTTTCTGTTTTGATTATTCCGATTGTTTCAATATTAGTGCCTACTTGTGCTGAATGATTTATGGAATTTCTTACGTGGGTATTAATATCTTCAGTCCACTTCCATTGTTGAATTAGAATAACTTGATAATTTAAAAATTAAATAAAAATTTGTATTAATTTTTATACACTTTTGTGCTTTTGTTCTGCACAGAAGTATCATGAAAAGCTGTGCCTCTGTGAATTTCTTTAGTTATATTTTTTTCATTTCAATATCTATTTATTGAGCATTTGGTATATTCCACATATCTTTATGTACAAAAGAAATTAGCCTTAGCTGTGGAGCCTGAGTCTAAAATTATCATTACATACCATAGTGTAAATTAATCAAATATTAAATTGTTTTCAACCCGGTATACAGTGTTGTTTTGAGTTATAATATTCTGTCATAATGTGCTTTTCTGCATCTTATTGTGGCGTTTTCTGTCCTCAACTTTGGACAATGGACAATGGTTATCCTAACTTCTAAGTTTTCCAAATCTTGGTCTCTTACTTATAGACCAGTGATCTTGGAGCATTGATTAGTTTATATATTTTGGTTTAAGTGATCCACTGGTTTTCATAACCTTTCATTATCACTTCTTTTTGGAGCCTTTAATTAAACATATACAAATTTTATTTAAATACCTTTGTATTGGTACTGTACATGCTTACTGTAAATATTGTAATGTACACAAATTTGTATGAATCGGAAAATTTGAATGAATTAAAACAAGAAAAATGTTATTTATAATAATCATTTAAGGTAACTGAATTTATTCCCAGGGGCAACTCGAATAAAAGCGTATGTTTGTTTTTAAAATAAAAGATGTGAATATAAAATGCATTTATCATTTGAAATTTAAAATTTAAAGATCGGTAGTTAGTAATAATTACGTTACTCCTTAAAAAGGAATTAAAATCTATTGTTAATGCAAGACATGAATCAGTTGTGTGATCTAGAAAATAAAAATGACTCTGGATAAAATACATTTGGCTTATTTGAAATTTCATACGTTTTGAGGTTGACTTGTCTCTTGTTAGTCAGATGGCTTCAGGCCTCCAATCTTAGCACATTGTGCCTTTTGCCAAAAGACAAAGACCTGATGCAACCTTACAGTGTACTCATACTTATAATATTTTGTCTTGGTACAACAGCATTTCATGTTCAAAAAATTGTACAAAAATTAAAGGAAAGCTAATTGGGTTGAAGATGAAGTCAAGTGAACCTCGAAACATTGTATGAAATTTGAAAATGTCAAATGCTTATTTTGTGCATTGTCTTAAATAACAGGAACTTATAAAAGCCTATTGATGATACAATCACACTCTACCTACAAGTGATATAATATATAGTCTTAATATTGGATGAAGTTTTTTTAAATTAAACTAAAAAACAATAAATAAATTAAATACTTATTAAAATATAAAGAAATATATTTTTCTACTGTAATGCATTTTGCACAATTTTGTGCATTAGTTATGTAATGCAAACTGCAAGAGAGAAATAATTGGCAAAAGTTATTTGGCTCAAACAAGGGGAGAAGCTTTCTGACTAAAGAAGTGATGGACGTCTTTAAGTTCTTGATGTTTATTTCTGCCTATGGTCTATAACTGTGAAAGTTTCAAAATGTTTGCCTTGTAGAAAACTTTTCAATGTTGTTTTAAGGGAATAAAGAAGGAAAATTGGAGATGTTTGTGAAAATTTTGGTCTCTGTTATGTTATTTTCTATTTTAAGTTGTTGGTATAACAATAAGGTTTTTAAGCCATTAATGTAATGACAATTTACAGATATAGTAAATTTACAGGTAAAATTTCATATTTGTCTGCCAAACTAATGCAGCAAAGGTGTACATGTGACTTCCTAATACTTCACAAATACAGAAATGACAAAGGAAGAAAACTTGCCTCATTGCTACCAAGAGTGTATAAATTAAAAATTTATTGCTTCTCTCACAAAACAATTGCTTGAGACTTCCAATTTAGTTGTGACACCAACTTGTGTATGTCGACTTTATTGACCGTGAAGATTCTTTTATATCTTTTGAAGGGGTCTGATAACATTCATTGTTTAAAAAATGAAGTGTTTTAATTTTCATTGTTCTCATGAAATGTTGGAGCTTATGGATTGAATACTCTGTAACTCAAATACAAGTTATTATATTCTTTGTCGGAAATAATTGACATTCAAATTGTATTTGCAGGTGCTGAGCAGTGATAATGGAAGAAGGAAATGAATATTTAAAACTGCCAGTTGATGAACAGTGTGTTCACAAGGTATGGAAAAATTAAGGATAAAAGGTTTCACATTAATTGAAAATCTAGTCGTCTTAATGAACGGCAAAAAAAATTAGTTTTCTCTCTTTTTTTCTAAGCTGTCTTGCTCTCTGCTTTTATTATTATTTTTTTTTATATTGTTGTTTGAGCCTAGAAATTAATTGGATACCTAGAAAGTATTGTATTTAAAGTTAAAAGTTCATTTAATTGAAAAATACCCTTTTAATGGAAAAATAGTATGCAGATATTCAAAAGGTTCTTTACGAACACTAACATAATGTTAAATAGCGATTTTTTTTTTAGGGTGTTAGCAACTCTAGTATTTCTATTAGTGTATGATAGTTAAATAATGGCCTAGCACAAAAGGTAGGATTTTTAAAAAGTACTGAAGATTATTAAGAAAATAAGCAATAATATTGAAGCTACATTTGTCCAGAAGCAAAATGGGGTGCCATCTTAGAATTTGCTCAGTGGATTAAGGGAAACGGAATCTTTACCACTGTAAGAATTTCTAGAATTCTAAAGAATAATCATTTGTTTTTAGGATTGTCTGTAGGGTTAGTTGTCAAATGTCTAGTATGTTTATTTTCTAGGTTAATCAGCAACCAAGCTGTGTAATTTAGGAAATAGCTTAAAAAGAACTTAGAAAATACACATTGATATGTAATACAATAGTAATATTTGATTATCATACCTTTTTTTTATTTTTATGGCACTTTTTGCACAATCCTTAAGAGTAATATCAATACATAATGATATAAGTTTTGTGTAGGGATTTCGTAAAAAGAAACTGAAGGAAAAACACTTCAATTTTTCCAGTTATGGAAGGCTAGAGTGCATGGCTATGAAGAAGCTGCAAAATTATTTCAGCAGCTGGATGATGAAAAATCTCCTGAATTTTCCAAATATCTTGGTTTGGTAAAAAAATTTGTTATTGATAGCAATGCAGTCGCTCAGGAAAAAGGCCTTGAAGCTGTACTTGCTTTTGTGGAAAACTCGGCTATGGCTGGAAAGTAAGTACTGAGAATTAATGAAATAGAATTTCATGCATGTTGTTTTTCCTCAGTGTGCAGCAGGAAAATACTAATGTCTCATTCAATGTTTACAGAACTGTTGGAGAAGTAATGAATGGTATTGTGAGCAAGTGCATTGCTGCTCCAAAAGCAAAAACAAAAGAATTAGCTGTTCAAGTAACTCTAATGTATATAGAAATAGAAAAGTATGAAGCTGTTCAGGAAGAGTTACTTAAGGGCATGGAACACAAGAATCCTAAAATAGTGGCAGCTTGTGTGACTGCAATGACTTTGGCATTAAGGTTTGTTTATTCATAGTGTAATGTTCAGAAAATGTAGCAATTTTTTATTACATTTGTATATTTTAATTTTGTAATTAACATGACACCTGACTTGTGTGTTCACTTACATTTCTTTCCAGGGAATTTGGTATTAAAATAATAAACATAAAACCATTAGTGAAGAAAGTACCAGTGTTGTTGGAAGATAGAGATAAAGGAGTAAGAGATGAAGGAAAAGCAATGGTAATTGAAATGTACAGATGGATAGGTGCAGCTCTTCAGCCACAACTCAAGGATTTAAAACCTGTACAGGTGAGTTGTTTAGAGCACTGAAGTAGCCTGTAAAAGAGATGTTATCATGGATTGCATCTCAGGAAAAATTGCCAAGCAGCTAGAATTAGATTGAGATAATTTTATTTGTCAAATGTATAAATGGTGCACTGTTGCACAAATTTAAAACTATAGGCAGAATGGCAATGTTAATTGTACTCTGAAATAACATCTGAAACATATTGATTAGTGATCATCTTGAACCTGAGGATGACCCCCAAATACGGGTCAAAATGTACAGTTGTAAGTTTTATTGTTGTTATGAGAATAAAATGATTGTATGTCTGTTTTAATGGCGTTCTGTTATTCATTTTCATATTCATATTGTTATGATTTAAATTTTCCACTTCTGTTTCTGAGGATTCTGCATGGAACTCTTGTGTTTTGGTTAGATGCGGTCTGCCAAGCTAAAATGAAACTATTACTGATAGTTAAACAGACATTGTTATTTTATTTATGTGGTATGACTTTGGTATTAATGAATCCAAATTCTTTTAGGTTACAGAATTGGAGGCAGAGTTTGAAAAAGTAAAGGGAGAAAGAGCTGTGCCAACTCGCTATATAAAATCTCAGCAACAAAAACAAGCAGCTCTTGTTGCAACTGGTGGGGGTGGAGATGGTGATGGTAAGTTGTTGTTATTCTTATGATGATTATTAAACTTCTATTAGTTCAAAATTCTAAATTTTCAAAATGCAATTGAAATGCAAAGAGAAAATTATTTTAATAAATACTTTGAATTTGTGTGCATGTAATGATTTCTAAAAGTTAGTGCTGGAAACTTGAAGTAGTATGTCTCAACATCGAATCTTTTGTCTCGAATCAAGTCTGGAGAGCAGATTTATGGGGGAAAATATATTATTTTGTTTTAGCACTTGGTTATGCAATAGATAAGTGATTAGGAAATTTTTGGTTTTACTCAGAGTAAATTGAATTTTCAGTAATGTTAAATTTTCTATCATTTGTATACTTTCGTGAATGAATTGAGAATTGTTTTGACATTTCATACTACTTAAATTTGCGTTATTTGAATTCTCGATGCTCTTGCGATACATCATTCTTGCTGGGAAGTTGTTTTAAACAAAGGATCATCACATTTTTGCTCCCTTGAGCCAAGCTCTTTTGCTTCCGATTCTTGATGGGTGTCTGGAGTCCTGTGGGAGTGCTATAAGAATTTTAAATGTCGAATTCTGAGGTATGAGAAATTCATTGGTCACTGCAAGCTGCTGCTACTATTCTCACCACCCTGTGACAGTGCAGTGAAACTCCATTTATACGTTTTGTTTTGGAAGTCCTGGATAAATTCCTTTATTTCCCATGCTTAATTATTTCAGATATTTATTTTACTCAATGTTTTCTTGCTTAAACATTCATAATAAAAGTCCCTTTAAGACCGTAATATTCAAATGATATGGAGGACATAGGTAACCAATAAGTGATAACGTTTGTTATTGTAGAGGAGCCCACGGAATTTTTGTGTTGAATTCTACTGAATTCACGTTATTTAATTTCGTCGCTACACAGGATGTTTCAACTCTCTGTTTTGGAATTTTGGACAAAACGGCTGAATGAAAGCATAGGGGCTTTAGTGTTCTCTTTGCAAAATGTTCACCAAAATTGCATGATTAAAATTCGGTGCTTTTAGGCCTGTGTCAAACGAGCGTTGCGTTAACGCACGTCACCCAACACTGATGGTGTTAGCTGCGTCGATGGCTTTGCAGAAGAATCACTTAACGCACGCCATAGATTAACCTTTGATCTTATGCGAACGGCACTCGTGCACTCTTGGCGACGTGTGTTGAGCTCATAACTCGCTCAAGCTACAACGTAAGTGAAGACAACGTGCGTTTTTTCAACTGCAACACCCGCTGGGTGACGTGCGTTGGTGACCACGCATGTTGCCAAGAGTACTCGGTTTGCGTCCGGTTCACGTGTTAAACTATGATGCGCGTTAAGTGACTCGTCAACGCAACCCTCGTGTGGTACGACCATAAAGGATATATTGAAACTTAAGGGAATTAAAGATTTATAATGACATTAAAGGACTGGCTGCATAAAGTGCAAATATCAGTGCTATCTTTTCCACGAGGCGTGCCTATACCTGGTCTGAGTTTCATCTAATTAACAACCCATCTCACAATCAGTAGGAACTGGCATTGCTTCGGTGTCATCTGTGTATATGCACCATAGAAACCCACATCTTTTGCAATATCTACAACATTTTGACCTTTATTTGCCTAAATAAAATGTCCGTCGTTTTTGGTATGTCACAAATGGTATAGATCCTCTTTTCATTTAAATCTCCGAAATTTTAAAAATTGCGATAACTAAAATTTAAATTTTTTATATATATATATATATATATATATATATATATATATATATATATATATATATATATATAAAAATAACGCCATGATCCACAGTGACCATTCATTGCGAAATCTTCAATTCACATCTTAGTATTTTAAAATACGAGAGAATTCCTAAAAGTAAACCAACAGACTCCGTTTCCCTATTATAACAAATACCAGTCATGTTCTGAGAACATGGTCAACTGACAATACACTGAGGCCACCAAAATTTTGAGTGGAAATAAATGTAAATTCCCGGGTTTCAGTGTTGCTAATGCTGAACTTCTGAAAAGTATGTCAATCACATCAGTAGATGTAGAGAGATCCTTCTCTGCGTTCAAACTGATTTTGTCTCCCACTCGTCACAATTTTGAAATTGTGATCCTTGAAAAGTTAGTGCTAGTATGCAAATATTACTGGTCAATACAAACTATCAAGAAGAATTGTAAATGCGTAAATATTGTTTTACATTAAAATGTAACTTATAATAGTGGGTTTTTCTCTCCTTATTCTTGACATTTTCAGTGCCTGTTTAGGCACCTAAAAGACTATTTTTAGTGCTTAAATATCCAATGTCTGGTCGTGAACAATTTTTTGAACATGTGAGTAGTGTTTGCAAACTGTTGAGTGAAATCATGACAATTAAAGAAACAAACAAGATGTTCTCAAAATTAGTCATTTTTTTCTTTTAGTTCTTGCTAGAAAAGAGCGAAGTTTGCTGAATAAAGACCTAGCTTCGATTTTCTGATTCAAAACCTCTATGATTTGGAAAATGAAATACCTTTCAACAAAAAGTTTGTAATAGGAGAAAAAGCAAAGTTTCAGGAACTTAAATAATGCAGGAAATAGGATTTTTTAAAAAATAATGACATTTTCCAGCAAGAAGGTTGTATTGTCATTCAATACACAAGTTACATTTTTACTGCTAGTTCAGAATATTAATGGAAACAAATTATACAATCTTATGAGTGAAAAACATTTTCCAAGTAATGAGTATTTATTTAATGAATTTTGAAGTTTGCATAAAAATATCTATTTTTGTGGGATACATGCACACATATCAAGTAGATCATTTTGTTTCTCTAGACACACACACCTTCTGTAGTTCATCACTATGGTGAGGCAGTTGAATTAACCTTCTGTCAGACAGTTGACAAGTAGCTCTGGTACTTCCAGAACATTTAATGAAGATGAGTGTGTAAATGGCTGTAACATATGACTGGAAGAGATTATTACTGTAATTTTTTTAAATTGTGTCTTCAACAAACACTTTATGTACATTAAAAATGTTTTGCACCTACCTTTGCACACGGTATATTTCTTGACACAATATTTAAATGCCCAATATCATGTTGTTTCTTCTGGTTACATTCCCATTTTAACATTATACTTTTTCTTTTTACCTCTATTTTTATCATGTAAAAACTTTGCACTTCTTATGACGCTCTCAGTTGGCCATCTTCAACTATCTTTACAAGCTTTTTACACCCCAGCAGATAAAACAACAAAAGAAAAATGCCAAGTGAGCCAACATTAACATGGTAGGGACATTATATAACAGTTAAAACTATTATCCACAGAAAATAATTTTGAAAACTTTGTAGGTTACAACTACTTTTTTTTGGAGAAATTCAATTATAACTAGAGGTGGTACAGAATGGCACACACTTTTTTGTAATAAAGTTTTCTAATTTTCTTGGTGCGGACAGTTACGGAGTTGCCCCATTCTCTTGCCAGCTGCCATCTGTTGCTGCCCAAAGTACATTTTCTAAAGTTTTCGGTTTCTTAATAGTAGAATCGAAACATACCTTCAAGAATACAAAAGAAGAGTAAAACCTCGTCCTAAATAGAAATTTACACAAAAAAAATTTGAAGTCATTTTTAAGAAAATGGCGATTAAGCATTACTGTAAATGTGAAATTTGAAGCTATTTTTAAAAGGAATCGATTGAGTTTTCAGAAACTTAAATTGAGTCATTTGAAGCACTTCCATTCACAAATGCAATAATGCAAAGGAAATGTGCATATTAACATGTGTGCATGTGAGACATTTAAAAAAATTACATTTGCATAAATTTTGAAGAAATAAAAGAATACACCATAATGAACTTTGTCATATTAAATAGTGCCATTCCATTGCAAAAATTTGGAGCCTTTTTTTGAAAAAATAGGCGCGTTTCTGAAAATGCAGAATTTTGAGCTCATTTTCACAGACAACTGTTGAATTTTAGAAAAAACTCACATTATTTAAAGCACATGTACTCATAAATACAATAATATGAAGAAATCACCTCTAATGTAAATATTATCGACGTGGGAAACACGTCAAAAAAATTATATTTTTGTATTTTATGAAAAAACAAAAGAAAAGAGCAATATGGCATTTATGTCATCGTGTAGGGTTCATTTGGCACTAACCTGACCAAAAATGTGGAGTTGTTTTTGAGAAAATCTTGTTTTTGTAATTTTTTAAAGTTGCAAATATTGCACGAAAACTACTAAAATATTTTTTAAATGTTCTTAACCGTAATGAAAGAACTTTTTATGGGCAATAAATTTCATTTGTTGAAAAACCTCTATCTTCAATTGTATAGTTGTAGGAAGACATCGAAAAAAATTCAAACTTTGCAGTTTTCTAAAATTTAGTGTTAACTATTAAAATCAGACCTATGCCACCTTTATAAGTGTATTTTACTCTCTTCTTACGATAAATTTAAAGAAAATATTTAGATCAGTTTTTGAGAAAATTTTGAAAATGCCCAAGGGCCTACATGTCAAGTACCCCCAAATTGTAAAGAATGCTTTTCAAAATTTCAAAGCTTCAACTAGGGTCAGATGGACTTCAGTTTTGAAAAGATAGTACGGATGATTCAGTTGTATTACTTCATATATACATATGTATACCAGAAAGTAAAAAGTTAAAACTTTTTTTAAAAATCAGTCATTAAAGATGACGATTTTTCATAATGCAATCTGTTCAATATTAGTCTTCAAATCATATCATGTGAGCTTTTTTCAAAATATTAGTAGTTTCTATGTAATGTTCACAAATATTTTTAGACATCTTGTATGAAAGAAAGAAAGAAATAATATCAAGAATCTTTTTTGGCACTCAGCTGTGGAAGATTTTTCCATTGTAAATCTTTGTCTAGAATTTAAATCCCCACATGTGCTTATCATTTATTTGTTTCTCCTTTGTAACTCGTGATACAGAGAAATGTAATTCTACAGATGAAAGTGCAGACTTTTCAACAGAGAAACTAATTGTATGACCTTGTTACAGAAAAACAATTTTTTTGTGCTTCTGTACATAGTAATTTCTTTTTTACCCTCATCTTCCCTCTTGTAGTTAAAATCTATTTTTTGTTGGCCTTTATAACCGGAAAAAGTTGTTTTACTCATGTGCATTTCCCTCTGGTCTACTTTAGCATCTTAGACCGTACACAGGATCTGCCGCAAAGTAGTTATTCCCCAATCGATGTGGAAGATATATTGTTGACTGTGTCTGCGCAATCTGCCTCGTGCAGGAGGGCTCGCTCTTCACACCTTTCCCTGATAAAGACATTCTTAGATTTGCTAAAGTTCAATTTTGGTATGGATATGGGGATGCATCTTGAACCAATGAGGATATCTCTTTGCTCATAGTCCTAACATTGCCTGAGACAACAGGCAGTGAATACTTTTAGACTTTCCATTGTGAATTCCATGTAATACTGATTGTACGAAAAGCATATTTGGTTTTAAGTGGTTCGCACGCGGGGAGCTGGAGTGGGTATTTCATGTATTTCTTTGGGGCGAGGGGGAAACCCTGGTGTCCCCAAAATAAAATATTTGAGCAGTTAGTTTTCACATAATTTTGCGTGAAATATAGGCAATTTTTATTTTTTAATCAATTTTTTCTCAAAAATAGCTTATTTTTTCTTTAAATTTTCTTTTCAGATATAACAAAGGATTGTGCTGTTCTCATATGTGGCAAAATTATTTTCGCAAATTGCATAATTTTAAAGTTACAAAATTGAAGATAAAGATTTTTGGTTTCAACAAAATCTATTCTGAAAAATCAGCTCGTTAAAAACGTCACATACAATTTTTTGAAAAAAACATTTCATGTAAGCTCTGCTTATAATTAACCCAGGAGTGCTCACAATAGATCAGTGACATCCAAGCCATGGCAATTTTATATTGCTGAATTATTGCAATGCATTAGTTGTCTGATATTTAATGTATTCCTTCATTGTACTTTTCGAAGATCGACTGACTATTATTATTGTTTCACTGAATCATTTCCCCTGAGCATGTTGAAACTTGATCGTTGCACTGCGCGATATGTCATATATGTTACATGTAATGGCACCAGAGCATTGAGAGTTCCTGGTCTGACCGGTACATATCATGGCATTTTCAGCCGTGTCTATGACAAATGCCTATTCAGAAAATGTAAGCCTTTGTCTTATCTAGGACAGACTGTCAAATTTCTTCATAAAGAAAGATGGATGATGTGCAGAGATCTCATTAGGGAAATGAAAAAAGTACAAACCTTGCAAAATGGAAAAAAGACAGAAACTTCGTGGAGATTGTTGTGTAAAATGTAAAATATATGTTTCTTTAGAACATGCCAAAATCATTTCTGGAAATTGTATTTAATAATTTTTTATAAAATAATAAGTTGTTTAATGATTTTTTCCGTGTACTTTGTCAATTTTTACCTTTTTTCGCCATAAGAATTCAGGCAAGAATTCTGCAGAATAAGATACATTAACAATTGCATTGGGAGTCATGTACAAACTGAATAAAATACCTATTTCAGTAAATTGACCTTCAGATCAATCAAATTCACAAATTTGCAGCTATATCTGAGAGATACATTGCGGGCACTGGCATGAGTCAACCTATTGCAGACACTCCCAGGTTAATGAATGAAGCAAAGGTCATAGCAATGTTGTAAACAATATATTTAATTTTTACGAGATAGGCTATAATCTTAAACGTAGTTCTATGCTAGGCAATGGGTTACCCAGTATATCAAGCCCAAATATTCACATAAAACATAGTTGTAATGTTTTTGAAAAATTTTTATGGGTAAAGATCATAACATGAACATTGTTCTACAAAAAACATCAAATTAAAAATTGTCGCTTGCAACGTTCTTGCAACGGGCTACACTTCGAATATACATGTCTCCCACCCACTATGGGGTGTAAGAAAAATTCTCAGAGAACAAGAATGGATGAAAAGGACATGAAAAATAGTTAATGTTATTTTAATTATAATTTACTATTAATAATCTCGATATTAATTCGATCTTTTTTCTCTATTCTACAATTTGTATTCTCAATGTATTATTATATTTTCTTTGAGCCAATACGCAAATCTTAATTGAAATTAGTTAATCAAGTTTTCTCTCTTAAAAATACAATTTAAATGTAATATGAAAGAAAAATTGAAAATATTGAGTATGATAATTTTATTATCTTTATTTAGTTATTTAATTAGTAATACAGTAAAACTTGCTCAATGAGGAACGTGTTTAATGCGGAAATCTGTCTAATGTGTACATAAATCACGGTCCTACTAAACATAAATGTTCCAGTATTACATTGCGTAGTGCGGAATCTTGTCTAATACAGAAAAACATTTTGGTCCTTTGAAATTCCACTTTGAACAAGTTTTACTATAGTTAGTCAAGTTCCATGGTGGCATTTTATGGTAATCCATAATGTGAGGTAGAAAATAATCAACCACAATCATAGTTATATTTATTACAATATACCCAAAGTTAACTTTTGGGAAACACTTTTCCCATCTTCCGTGGGTCTATAACATAGAGAAGGAAAAGTGAGAAAATAGCATAAAGTGTGGGTGCAAAAAGAAATGTAGATAAAATTTGAGATAATATGACAAAATAAAATAAAATTAATAATAAGGAAATAAATTGTAATGTAATAAATATTATAACTTTGGTTGTTGTGGTTGATCATTTCCAAACTCGTGTTAATAGTTATTTATTTATTGCTTAGTATTCATATTAGTACATATTAAATTAACTGTATTCTTTGCAGATGGAGATGGAAATGATGCTTGTGATGCACCAGAGGAAATTGATCCTTATGATTTAATGGAGCCTGTTGATATTTTGTCGAAACTGCCAAAGGATTTTTATGAAAAAGTGGAAAGTAAAAAATGGGCAGAACGTAAAGAAGCCATGGAGGCTTTGGAGCAATTGCTTCAAGCTCCAAAGTTGGAGAGTGGAGATTATGGTGACTTAGTTAGAGCTTTAAAAAAAGTGAGTGGCTATAATGTGATCATTTTAGTGATGAATATATATACGATGAAAGTGAGAGTGAATAACATATTTTCAGTTTTAATAGTATTTGATTTTAGAAGTGCAAGATTACGTTTTATATAGAATAATATATTACAGAATCTTTCTGAATTTCCAATTCTCTCTCTTTGTTCTTCGAGATTGTTAACTTTTAGAGGGTTGCCTCGGTTTAAGTCGCTTTTTAATTTTTTATTATTATTATTATTTATTTATTTATT
The DNA here is from genome assembly GCA_964035755.1 of Teleogryllus oceanicus. Classification (NCBI taxonomy): domain Eukaryota; kingdom Metazoa; phylum Arthropoda; class Insecta; order Orthoptera; family Gryllidae; genus Teleogryllus; species Teleogryllus oceanicus. The sequence goes on along the minus strand of CAXIVR010000008.1, from coordinate 32,854,482 downwards.
AATTGAATTGAATTGAAAAAGAAAAATGAAAAATGTGAATTTGAAGTTAATTGAAAAATGTTAAATCCTTTTTCTGAAAGCTATTGAGAATATTCTTCTTTAACAGTGATATATCGAGGACTAGGAATATGGATTCTTTGTTTCATTTACTGAATTTTTAACATTGTTTCATTGATCTTTACAGATAATAACCAAAGACACCAATGTAATGGTAATAGCTCTTGCAGCGAAGTGCCTGGCAGCTTTAGGGAATGGCCTGAAAAAACGGTTCCAGCCATATGCAAGTGCCTGCATTCCAGCTATTTTAGAAAAATTTCGTGAAAAGAAACAGAATGTTGTAATTGCATTGAAAGAAGCTATTGATGCTGTTTTTATTAGTGTAAGTACACTACTTAATCGCTATTCAAATTTTCTCAAGTGTAGATTGAACAGTTTACTTTCTTTTCGTAGACAACTATTGAAGCTATTCAGGAAGATGTCTTAGCTGCATTAGAAAACAAGAATCCATCTGTGAAGGCAGAAAGTGCAGCATTTCTTGCTAGATGTTTTACAAAATGTACTCCGGCTGTACTGAATAAAAAGATTTTGAAAGCCTACACTACTACATTGCTGAAGCTTCTAAATGATCCTGGTAAGGAAATGTTTGTCATGTTTCTAAATTGTTTGAAACGTGGAATAAATTTCAGTATTGGGTTTATTTGAACCATATTATTACAACATTGGACTATTTTCAGACCCTACTGTTCGTGATAATTCTGCAGAAGCCCTGGGTACAGCCATGAAAGTTGTTGGTGAGAAAGTTATTAATCCTTTCATGGCTGATATTGAGGCTATTAAAAAGACTAAGGTATGTTATTAGTTCTCTGGAATTGGTGTAAAACTGTTTTGCTGAAATGTTCAATTATTTGGTACCTAAAGTACAAAGAAAATGACACACTTGACCCATGGTTTTGTGGTTATTTTAATTTATAATTTATTTAAGAATACGTTGAACTTCAGTATTGTTCCCTCATAAATAGGGATCCTATTTATATGCTCTAATAATCCATGGTATATGTATGCATTTATTCAGTAAAGGCTTCAAAAATATAACCTAAAAGACTACATTAACCCACCTTAATATTGTTTCTCATAATTTTAAAACTCAGATTTTTTGTATTCTGTTTTGCTCACATTTATAGGGAAAGTCTCCTCTGTGACTTGTGGGAGTTCAAATCATAGGTGTTCATTGTTATTACAGATTTTTCAAGATGGATTTGATTGCACATAATACTCAAAATTATTTTCATTTTCCTATAATAAATATCATGCATATTGCATATATAGTAAATAAAAAAAATGTTTGAGGGAGGGAAACGATAAGAGCAATTTACAGAAATATTATGCTTATTAAGATTATGGGTAAAATATGAATTATAAATTTGTTTAAATTACTGGATATTTGAGTTTTATGCACATATCATATAATACTTTCTGATTGCACAGAAAAAATATGAATTTGTATTAAATTCCTGGTCCTACTCATTAACGAAATGTATGTTATCTTTTAAGTTTGTGAAATTGAGTGTTTGTTGATGATGGGATGAGTGACATCCAAAAATAGTAGTGTTGACAAAATTGGTATTAGAAGTAGAATAAAACTTCATTTATATGATTTCCAGGAGGCTGAAGGGAGAAAATGTGTATCCGAGAAAAAAACTTATCTGAAAATGTGGAAAATCTTTGTGCAGAATGAAAAGTTAATATTTTGACAACATACTGTTGTGTTAAAATTACATAATAGGGATAAATTATTCTCGCAAAAGAATGTTCTCGCTTTTGAAAAGTGATCTTATGGTTTTCTTTTCTCTTCATCTAAAGCATAAATATTCCCCTGAATGTGTGACAACTGCCCCATGATCACCCATAATACTGAGTCAAGAATTTTTCCTACAAAATCGACAGAATCATGTAATGGTGGCAAATCTAACACAAAGCCATACTGGGTGTCATACAGATCCTATCCTATCCCTTATTGAGGTCCATTGGACAGCTGGTACCCCCAGCATGCTAACAAAACCAAATGACCAGTACACTGAACCACATAGATTCCTTGAACTGTAGGATGACTTAGTTGTTCTCACTTCTCAGACATCTGTCGTTATCTGGTTATTACACAGTTGGTTTTTTTTGTATTGATGTATATGTGTTAAATATAAAATGCATATCTGAAAAAAATGTAACATTGTAAATAAAGAAATTTAGCTGAGATTTAAAAACAAAGATGCATAAATGTGAAAAAATTAGAAGTTGGAAAATGCATAAATGAAGATTTGCTATAGGAATCTTGTGAAAATGTATTGTTAATGGAAACTGAAGAAAAATTGATATAGGCTCTAATGTATTCTCTTATTTTATTTCTTTTGTAGATCAAAGAGTGTTGTGATAAGGCTGTGATAGTTGCTAAAGTTCCCGTTCCAAAGGCTAATGATCGTCCAAATACTGCACCTGCTACAGTAAACAGAAATGATGCAGAGCCAACCAGTAACAGTGGAAGTGCCCCAAAAGCAAATAAGAGAGCAGTTACTTCAGCTGCACCAAAGAAGGCAGCTCCCAAGAAACAGGCAGCTAGTACAGGTGAATTCTCTTTGAGGGTGGTTACAAACCAGGAAAATTGTGAATTTGTGGTTCATGTGACGTGGGGGGGATTGTGAAATTATTTTTCTTCTTTTTCTTTCTTCTGTTTCTTTTTGTTTTTCTTTCTTTTTCTGTTTCTTTTTGTTTTTCTTTCTTTTTCTGTTTCTTTTTGTCTTTCTTTCTTTCTTTCTGTTTCTTTTTGTCTTTCTTTCTTTTTCTCGTTTTCTCTTTCTCTCTTTTTGTCTTTTGCTCTTTCTCTTTTTTTTTTTCTTTCTTTCTTTTCTTTTTTGTTTTTCTTTCTTTTTTCTTTTTCTTTTTTTCTTTCTCTATTTCTTTTTCTTTCTTTTTTCTTTCTTTCTTTCTTTTTCTCTTTCTTTCTTTCTTTTTTCTTTCTTCTTCTGTTTCTTTTTTCTTTTTCTCTTTCTTTCTTTCTCTTTCTTACTGCTTACACAGTATAGACAAAGTTATGTAATCCTGCTCAAAAAACTGCGAAGTTTCGGCAGAAAATCCTTTATTACAGGGCCTTGGTAGTAAAAAGGTGGATAAATCCAGTTGCTTAACCTTTTCACTGCTACGACCCTACCCAGCGCGCCGCACCCTGGTGCTGAGTCACCCCACAGGCCTGCGCCCGCTGTGTGCGGCGCAGTTTCCTTGTTCCGACCGGCACACCCTGTAAGGGTGGCCCACGCGGCTGCGAACAACGCGCATACTTCCCATCCTTCTTTTTGATCCGGGATTTGGACCGGCACTGGCGAAGTATCCGTAAAATCAACGTCCAGAAACAATTCAAAAGGTCAATAATAAAATCCGTGTAATCGTATGTAGAAATAATCCAAAAACCATAAGAAAAATCCACAAAACAAGCCAATATTCGTACAGTAACGTGTAAAAACAAGAACACTTACAGCCAGAAATCTCAACACAAAGTGAGGATGGTACCCTATACTCGGAAACTGCAGAGGAGGTTTTATGATGGGCATTTGTGAAGGGCCTCCTTCAAGATGCGCGCTAATCCCTCAGGAAAGGCAAGACCGCGCGCAGGCCACGCGGCAGCCTACCAGCTTACAAACATTTGTACTCATAGCGAGAAGAATTGACATACTAGCACACTCTAGGAGAGTTCAAAGTAAACTTCAAACCCTTACGAATCGAACAGATATCGCCACATGTCCTTCAGGCCCTCCGCCATTCAGCAGAAAGCGAAAGACAACCGCGCGAAGTACAAGACGCCTATATGCGTCATTAGCACAGCAGAAGCAAAACCGGGCGGACGCCTATAGACGTCGTTAGCACACGGGGCACGGAAAATCTGGACGCTTAAAGGCGTCGTTAGCAGCGAAAGGGTTAATTTAGAAAAAAAGTTCTTAAACACATGGTGTAGCCAGAATCAATGTTTTGTTGGTCTTTGATACTGAAAAATTGAGTGACGACAAAACCTCCATCCTTGAACAACGCTAGCGGCTAAACCGTTCAGCCAGTTTTCTCCAAAATTGATGTTCCCTAATCTATTGATCTGGCTGATGTTGCGGCCTCTTGACTTTGAAACAGATATTTTATTTTTGGCGGGGTACTTTACATGTAACCCCTGGGACTTTTTCAATCTTTTAAAAAAAGTGGCTCCATCGTTTTGGGTTAAATTTTGTTGTTTGATAGTGTTGAGGACATTTAAGAGAATGGTGCAAGTCTCATTTTCGTTTAAACTCTGATTTTTACGAAAATTGCGAAAGTTCAAAAATGTTTTGACATCTTTCTACAGCTACAATTATGATGTAGAGATTTTTCCATGTCACTAAAAGTCACTTCCTCTAGTTCTTCTGAACATGTTGGGGCAGCTACGACATGGCACTGTTTCATGTATCAGGGTGGCCAGCGAACCTGGAAACCTTGAAAACCAAGAATTTGATTAAGCCTGGAAAAAAACGGGAATTTGATTTGAAAACCTGGATTTTTTGTTATTTTCAGATTTCCCCCCAACATATAGCGCAAACTCACATATGGCATCATATTCTGTGAGCTGAATTCATCTCTGTACATAATAATGGCGAGTCTTAGAAGTATGTATGAGAGAGAATAGAAGTATGTATGAGAGGAGTCACAGGTTCCTTGAAGATTGTGATGTTCTTGACTCACACAACTTCAAACATTGAAAATTGAAAAAAGTGCAAAAATATTATAAACTTTCATTAGTCTTTCAACTATTTATCAAAGGTAATTCCACGAGTGGTTTGGAAATTGTCGATAAATCCCTGACTCGCGATGCGAGGAGGGGATTTATATACAATTTCCAAATCACGAGTGAAATTTACTAAGACTATTTCACGAATGAAATTTCATAAATATAATGTACTATTAATAATTAACATTGTTTTATTAAAATATTTTTACGTCGAACAGAAATATATACATAAGGGCAATTATAAACAACAAAATAAACATACGACAAACTAAGAGCGAAATTACTTGAAAACACAGTTATTAAATACACAATCTTTAAAGTTTAAATTCGAAGGAAACATGTTTTGTTCCCTTATTTTTAAGGAAGATATTGAATTTGAAGCGCTACTTCTTAATTTATTAATAATTGAAGATTGGTGTTCTTCATTCATTTGGAGATATGTCTTGAGTGACGATTAGTAACCTCTATCTGTAGACAGAACAAGGCGCAAAATTTATCACCTCTAGGAGGTGATAATCAATAACTGATAAATATGCATGGTAAAGTCTCTCTAATTGGCTGGTAGGTCCAGTTCTTGCATGCTAGGCTGAAATTTCATGAGTGGATAGTCATTAAAATGTTGGGATGGGATTCTGGTACTGAAGAAAATGTCTGCAGATAATCTTCTCCCCGTACGTCATACACTGTTTTTACTCTTTTTTTACCAAATTAATCAAATCAAAATCCCCTAGGGACATTTTCAAAATTTTCACAAAAATGGCACCAATTTTTTTCTTTAAATTTCTTGTAAGGATAGTTATATACACTTCTAAAGGTGGCATAGGTCCGATTTTCAAGATTAACTCTGAATTTTTGGAAATTTTAAAAGTATTGTTTTCGGCAACTTCTTACAACTACAATATTGAAGACAGAGACTTTTCCCTTCAAATTAAAACTGTTGTCCATAAAAAGTGCTTTCATTAAGGTCATGTAAATTTTTTTGTAAATTTTTGTCAATAATAGTATATGCGGTTTCTTCACAGTATTATATTGATGAGTACATGTGCTTTAAATAATGTCAAATAAATTTTCTCAAAAGCATAACTGTTTCTGTGAAAATGAGCTGAAATTCTGCATTTTTAGAAATGCTCAAACACCATTGTCTCAAAATTGGCTCCAAATTTTTTCTTATTTTTTCAGTTTTTAATTATGTCTTATCGTTTTGAATTCCATCAATTTGAACACATTATTGCTTTTATGAGTGTTTTCGAAAACTTAATAGATTCTTGTGAAAAAGAGCTTCAACTTTCGCATTTACAGTAATGCTTAATCACTATTTTCGTAAAAATGGCCTCAAATTTTTGAATGAAATTGTCGATTTAGAACGAGTTATGCTTTTCTTTAATATTCTTGAAGTAATACTTCAGTTCTACTATAAAGAAACCAAAAAGTTGAAAAAGTGTCACGAAAATGTGCTTTTGGTGACGATAGATGGCAGTTGGGCAGAGAATAGAGCAAGAACTTGAAGCCAGTGCACATCAAAGAAATTAGAAAAAATTGCTACAAGAAAGTCTGTGCCATTCTGTAGCACCTCTAGTTTTTTTTTTACTACAATACATACATTTACTACAATACATGTAAGTTGGACTTTCGATTAGTGTCGCACATTGTCTTTGATGACATTGGGGGTACCTCTGCTATTTTTCGGAACAAAACGACCATGTTATTCAACGCGATAAATCCATTCCAATCAAAAAGTTCAATATTCAATGGTAATTTTAACTTCTTTTGTAGAAGAGCACTTTCGAAGCTATTTTTACTTATAGTGTATATGGATATTAGGAGTGAGTGTCCAATTTGTCAGGGAGCATGAAGAAAATGAACATACTGAGATCTTCACGGGGTTGTGCGCCAGGAAACGAGTAAACCCTACTTCCATCGCTGCCTTGTTCCCCAAAGCAGCGTAGTTAAAGTTAAAATGTTGGTACAAATTTATGGTACTCAATTTTTTCATTTTTTCTTTCATGTAAAGTATTAGGAATAATGCTAATATAATGCATACCCAATCAATTCAAACGAAGCGCCAATGGTGCATATCAGCGTTTATTTCGATAGCCAGGAACAGTAGTAATTTCAAACTTTACAAATGAAACTTCCATAATCAGTGATCACAATTTCGTGAAGTAAAGAAGAAATTTGTTAGTTCGAACCAAACTTTCTTTTATAAAAATAAAATAACTTCCGCATGAAATTGAAAGCATGACTATGATGCAAATTACTAATACTAAAAAATACTAATTTTTTCGAAAAATTCAATATGACCCTATTTGAGGATTGGTTTTTGAGGACATTTTGTTCTGAAAAAAATTATACTTCACAATTGAAATTATAAGAAGACGCAGAAAAAATTAGTAGTTGATGCGTTTTTGAAACAAAGTTGTTTAAACAAAATTCAGTTTTTCAGAAGATGCAGAATTCATGAATTCATCAATTTAGTCAGAAAACTGATCAGTTTACTTTTTATGTTCTGTTCTTACTTCCTGCATAGATTTTGTATATTCAATAAGCCTCTTCCTTCAACATTACAGAGTAGATGGAGTCCGTTAGTGGAAGAATTGGGGTGCAGACATCGAAACTTATTCTGTCGAACAAATTGAAATCAATCAGTCAGTTAATTATTCCAAAAGAATACATTAATATGGGTTTGACCCATGTGGTAAAGGCTGTTATATTTTTTTGAGTAATTTTGTATTGCGTACTTAAGTTTAAGTATTTTGTGTTAAGTACTTGGGTACTTTTTTGTGAAGTTTTCTTTAGCTGGGTGTGTTCAGTTATATACATAGCATCTGGTTCCAATTCCTTGATACTTTGAAACTGTTGGTTCAGTTGTTCAGTTTTCTGTTTTTGACCATTGAGAATAGTCCATTTGTTGATACCAAATGACATGTTAATATCTTTACTAAAGATTGCCAGAGTTGATCAAGGATTGCAGTTGATGCATGGTTCCAGCATATCATTTCAGATCTTCCATAAAAAGGAAGGGAGTGATATTGTACATTCTTGCAATAATGCAGAAAATGTATTGATGGCTAAAGAAAACCACCTTGAGAGGAGTTTCCTTGGCATATTCCACTTCTAATGTTATGGATACAATTTTACCATTTCCAATATCAAAGTTTTTTCTCTGTCTTCATAACTTTCAAGTATTTAATAATTTGTGGGGAGATATGTTAATTTCATGTACTACTTCAATAGCCATTATGAGGTACTGAATCATATGCTTCAGTGTAAAATTAATATGATGTTGATTTCACTTTTCAATTTGCATGTGCTTCAATATGCATTAATGGTAAGTTGCTGCTTGCAGCCCAGGGTTCCAAGGACACATCCTTTTTGTTTTTCTGACAAAACACGGTTGGTTTTACAGCGTTTGCCGATTTCTTCATTTACTATGGCAGTGAACAATTTGTGTACTGCCAATTAAACAAGTGACTGGACAATAGTTTTCAGGCTTCAAAAAGTCTCTCTTCTTGTACAGCAGATATTGTGTGTTCCATTCAGTTAGAAAGATTGTTATTTTTTGGATCGGACAGTACTTTAGAGAAAGATCTTGCAATAGCTCCATATGTAGACCCTAGATGTTTCAGCCAAACATTTTGGATTTTTTTTGGACCTGGCACTTCACATTTATTCTTATTCTTTTCTACCTTTGCAATATTTTCAGCTGTAAATCCCCTTATTTCCATTGGCATTATTTGTCTGATTTATTTCAGTTTTCTTGATCCCATTTGCATCTTGCTGATATTGTCCTAATTCCATCCACAAGGAACTCCAAAATTGGCTCACCATGTTGACATATAGGGTAAAGATATTTTCTCTATTTTCGCTCACTGAGCCCAGTTAAAGCTGCTGGAAGACCCTTTTTGTTTTTAAGGAAGTCCAGGTTTTGCCGTTTTCTCTTGGTTAGTTCATTGTACCTTTGAGCATTGGTCCAGTTTAAACTTTGCCTTCATGTATCTTGACGATTAAGAAGAAGCTGATCACTCTCTGGTTCTGTTAAGGGTAATTGCAGCTCATCTTGTAATGTCTATTACTTTCATGGCAACTCATTTTGAATGATTGTCCTTTCTGTATTATGTTCTTTAAAATTATTATAATTATTAATATTATTGTAATGTGGCTTTAATTCTAAAATATGTGTGTTCCTTTATTCAATGTGTTGGTTGCATCTGCACCGATTTTTAATTTCCATTTTCTTCTTTTTTTCTATTTCTTTTCATTTTTTTTCTTAATTTTCTTTCCTTCTTATTTTCTTTCTTTTTTCTTTCTTTCTTTCAGTTTCTCCTTTAATCAAAACAATTTTAAGTTCAAATTACTTAGACATGAGTGCCCGTGATCATGGTAGTTGAAACCACCTCGCAACATTAATCAATGAATTCATGTTAATATGCATATAAAAGTAAAATTTTATGCGTAGTTAAGAATTTATTTTTTAATTTCATTTTCATCTTAGGGGCTAAAACTGAAAAGATAGAGCGTGAGATGACTATTGAAGAAGTTGAACAAAAAGCTGTGGAAATTTTGCCTGAAGATGTTCTTTCTGGATTATGTGATACTAACTGGAAGACACGCTTAAGCAGTGTTGAGACATTTGTTCAGGTAAGTAAAATGTAATCCATGCAATGAGGCTAAAAAAAAAATCGGTTTATATTTTTTGTGTGTGAACATGCCTTTTTCATTTTTTAATATTTGTGATGAAGTATTATGTAATATCAAATAGTGGTTTCCAACTGAACTTACACCACAAATTGCTTTTCTACCTCAAATTTTCTTGTGGAAAACTAAAAAATTTGCAGGAATTGAAGCCAGTAAGTATAGAGCAAATATATGTACAAAACTTCATTTCTACTCAAAATGCAATGATGACATTAAACATTCAAAAAGTATTTTTGAATAAAATAAATACACCTGTTAAAAATAGTTAAGGATTGAAATAGGTGAAAAATAATCGAAAGAATCAAATTTCTTCTGTTCCAATGTTAATGTGATTTGTTTCCTTGATTAGTGATGGGATTTGTGGGGAAATACTTTTGATAAAAGCAACCTGTATATCATTGACATCAGTACAGTCTATTTATTTTCACAGAAATCCATAGAAACCTTGCTCGGATAGGAACATGATTGGGAAAACCATAAGGAAGCAGATGATAGTGATAGAACCTCTGCACCAGAATTTTACAATAGTTACACCAGATTCAAACATCTTGTAAATCCCTATAATTCTAAAGTCCTGTGATTTCTTGTTTTTCATTAGGAATACAGTCTACTCCAATTATAGTGAACTCGGATAAAGTGAACCGTTGATTATAGTAAACTTAAGTCACTGGTCTCATTTCACTTACATGAAAAATAAGCATAAGAAGATTTGGAAATAGTGAATATAAACCTAGGATATAGTGAACGTAGGAAATAACTTCCTGGAAATTAATTCCCTCCTGGAAAAGCATATATTGTCTCTGTGCCACAAATTCCAACACCAGGCAGCTTGGAAAAAATATTTTCGGCCAATGGTCATAATCGAAGAAGTCCCCCTTGATGAAAGGTAGCAGAGCTGGAAGGGGGAACCTTTTCATGACACTCAATTTCATGGCGGAAACAAAGGCCATATCCTAAATGGGCTATACCTGGTGGCGGTGGCAATGTGCATCCAGCATGTGAAGTTAAATGGTGTTTACACAGCATAAAATGGAACCTTTCCAACCTGAAAACGGAACAGTTTTTCATGACGTGGGGGTGGGGGGAATCTTAATAAAACAGAATTCCTGTGAATTTAATGGAATTGGTAGAGAGACATGAGGTGTACGTAATGAAATCAATGCATCGGAAAGCTTGTTTTAAATTCGCCATCCCTGTGACATGCGATTTAGTTGTGGCAGTCGGACATGGAAGGAGAGGGATTTCAGCGGTCAGTGTAGAATTCTACCCTGGTTTCCCTTGTCTCTGAAGGCATAGGTGATAGGGGATTTCTCTCTCCCGACTCTCTGAGCATGGGAAGGTGTATGGGCATGGCTTCTATACTGTGATTTATTCAGAGCTGCCTCTGACAGGTCATTAGCTGTTGTGGTGCTATCTAATCAGAAGCTTACACGTCACTACAGTGATGTCACTAAGGTGGCATTGAACCTTCCGATTGGATGACACTGTATCAGCTGATTTACATCAGACACAGCTCTGAATAAAACAAAGTAATTCACACACCTCTCTGCCCCACATGGAAAATCGTAATCCCTCAACCAAATACGCATTGCTCAAGGCCATGTGAGGGTATCAGAAAGTCATAGTACTGGGTTGTGACACGTTTTGCGTTGAGTCAGCAATCTGTCTGAATATAGCCAGTAAGGTGTGTATTTTTCCAACTCATTCATTTTTTTGTGATTTCTTCCATAAATACGTTATGACGGCTCATATGTGTGCGTGTGTGTGCACATGTCCCTATCGATTCTGCTTAGACAGATTTTACTGTATCGCCTTCATCTTTTTATCACACTTTTTCTTCCTGACTGGCCCCCTTTGGATGCTGAAGGTTGATAGTGTTTCCTGTGTATGTCAACCCATGCCGAAGGAAATGGGTGACCTGGGAGTTAGAGGGGTCTGTATGTGCTCACTTTAATGCTGTCTTGATGAATGAAATTGGTTACAAACCCCACATCTGGTTATTATCAATGCAGGTGAACTGATGCATTTCTTTGTATCTACAAATCCATCTACTGACCTAACAAATACATCTATTGACCTAACTCTGTGCAGCCATTCTACAATAGACCATACTAGATAACTTGTTTGGAACTGTTCTGTTATTGTCTGCATTAACGGACATTGTGAAGAGTTGACTTGTCCCCCCCTCATTGCATCGTGCAACATGGTGGACATTCCAAGCAAATGTCAATCACGTGGATGAGCACTTGGACGTCAGTCATGGTCAGAGCAACTGCACGTCTCAACAGTGCAATGCTCTTAGCTGCTTCCTCTGCACTTTCAAAATTAATGCGGATCAAGCTATTCTGTAACTCCCCTTTGGCCCATTTTTCAAATTTGAACTGTGGAAGGGCAGGCAGTGGTTATTAAAATGCACTGGTGTGACTTAAGAATTATCCCAACAGTGGAAAGTGTAATTGGAGATGTACAGTGAAAGCAAGAAAAACAATTTTAGAAAGCAAAGCTTCCTCGTGGAGAGCATTTATCTCTTCCATCAATTGGAATGCACAGCATGTCTCATTTGGAGAATGGTAAATCAAATCGAGGGATCTTCATCCTCAAACCCAGTGCAAAGTTTTGTTAAGAAATTACATTGTAGAGGATCTCACAGTTCACTGAAAAATATTTTGAGCATGGTAATCTAGGTTCCAGTCTCTCCTTTGTTTAAAAAATATGGATAAAATGCTTTGGATTTTTCAAGCAGAGCAAAGGAATTGTCGGTAATTAGTTTGCTGATCAGGCTGCGAATTCAGCAGCTTGAAAACTAGATATTAGCATTCGCTCTATCTCTCGTGGCAGACTCTGGAAGACATTTCTGAAACATGCTATGTTCAGTGCACGTCAGTTGTGCAATCCCACTTTTAAAAAAATAATAAATTTCCATTGGTCTTATTTTTCATTGCACAATTTTTTGATCATAGGTGTATTCAGAGCACTAAGTTTACAAAGTACTAAGCATGAAGTTGAGACTACCTTGACAGCAACTTTTAATGCAATGCTCAAGCCAACAGACCACTTTTTTATGACATTGCATGTATCAATTGCTGCCAATCATAGTTTCAATAGGGAGCTTCTTCCCTTTCACTCATTTCATCCATAGACCTCTGAATTTTAGGCACTTAAAATAGGTTACAAAAGGACTTAAGCCAGGCAAAAAAAAATATTACACAGGAAAGTCGTGTATTTTTACATTTATGAGAGAGACTACAAGCGTATATTATTTACTTTCTCACTTAGCAGTTCAGTATATAATATATACTGATCAATATTTGTATGTAATCAATATTTTCCAATATTATACCAAAGGGTATAGCTGAATAAGGCTGTGAAAAGTGCCCCCAAACCAAATTGATAATTGCGATGCTCATATGAAAGAGAATACAAAATGGCGTCGTTCACAAAAAATCATCCTCCTAGTGCAGCATAGATACAATGAGAAATGTGTTCTGCATGTTTTATTTTCTTCCCAGCATGTATTGAGTAAAAAAATTGTTGAGACGGGGAAACATAGTTCAAGTTGAAGTTTTTGTTAACGAATGTTGATGCTAAATTTGTATAGAAAAAAAATAAATAAATTTTTTAAATTCATTTTCGACGTGATAACATTGGTGTACTGTCGCAATGCTCCTAAAATGGGTCTTATAACATTCTATAACATAATTTTTTCAGATTTTTAAACAATGTGGACTGTAGTGAAAAAAAAATTAAAACAATTTTTTTCAGATTAAAAATTTGTAATTCGCACCAAAATGTGGTCGGAAAAACTTGTTTCACCAATGTGTAAATAGTTTATATTAAAATTATTGAAAGGTCTTGCTTGCCTTACTCAGCATTTAAAGTATGATAGTTCTTGAAAATTATTTGTTTTAGGCAAAAACATTAAAATAGGCATCAACTGCCATTTTAGGCACTATTAGATGCTTTCAGTAGATCTAGTTTATCATTCATAAACATCTGCAATTATTTTCACATTCTAAAGGGACTAAGTAGGCATTAGCCCTGAAATCGGAGGTTTAGTGATCAAACTGGACCGTCATCACAACATGCCAGTAGCACCTTCGGAACAAATTCCAGCCAAAATTTCCAATTCGAGTTTACCCTTTTCAGAATAGGAGTGATTTTATACATACTTTTTTGTAATGGTTCTCAGTTCTTGTGACAAAAGCAATTCTTTTTTGAATGCTGCTGTTTTCACGAAAAACTTTTCTTATAAACTAGTGTGGGGGAACTATGATACAACTGTGTACTTATATTGTAGAGCAAAAGGGAGACTTTAGTCTTTGACTCAGCAACTGCTATTCAATATCCAGGGATGTTCAGGATATTCAGTTCTTCGCTTCATAGTGGTGTTTGATAATGAAAGTCTTAAAAATTTTCTACTAGCTTCTTTGGCTTTTGGAATGCAGAGTTTAATTAAGGTTTCTCAGATTCTGATTAGACAATACAATAAGTTATATGAACTTGAAAAATGCAGACACTGCTTTCTCAGATGTGTGACCACAATGAAGCAACTCTAATTGATAAACATGCCTATTTACCTTTATGAAGTATTACTGATCCAGTCTTCTTTTTTTTTATGACATACATTGTGGACCACATGGATCTCCTCAGACCAACAGTTGGGAACCACTGATCTAGAAATAAAGTGAAACTACTTGTATTCTATTCTAGGTAATTAATGGAATGGAGCCAAGTGAGATACCATCACAAGTGATGATTCAAGTACTAAATAAGAAACCTGGATTAAAGGATACTAATTTCCAAGTTTTGAAAGCACGCTTAGAAGCTCTGAAACTTTTGGCCGAAATATCTAAACTTTCAAGGTGAGTAGCTTGTCTGTCTTGAATTACATACTTTGTTTAGTTGAGAAATCAACTAAGTCATTTGATATTCTTTGTTTTATGTTTAGAGTTTACAGTTTTTGTTAGTATAGGAATTTTGAAGTAATTGTATTATTAATAAACTTCTAAGATAATTTAGAACAAGTGATACAACAGCTCATACTTTTTGACATTATTTGTAAATATTACGGTAATATTACAAAACTACTTGAATACGCAATAGTGTATTAACCCATAAAAATGTTTTCCTATATGGGATAAAAGAAACTCAAGAACTTTGTTTTAGCAAGTAATTACACTGACTGACTTATTTGACATAACAAGCTTCCCAATGCTTCAAAAAGAAAGTCAAAAATTTGTAATTATTGAAAATTCAGAGGTTTTAATAGCAATTGGAGAAGTTAAAGTAAACAAGAATAAAAATTGTAGTTGTAGTGAGTCCAAGTAAAGTACAACACCAGCAAATCAATTATTAATATCGATTATGGTGAAAATCCTGTCTATGGTTAAACCACTACTGTTGTTGATGGATGGATGGACAGACATTTTACTGAAAACAAAGTATTTCGTTTTCAAGGACCCATAAAATTGAAATCTGGCTATGTTGAAGTAATTTTCTTCACATAAGGGCAAAAATAAATTTTTTGTTATTAAAGACCCATAAAATGAGTTTTTCTGACAAAAAGTTTGCTGATTTATACACTGCAGCGTTACATAACTTTCTCTATTCTAGATAGTATAGAGAAAGTTTAAAATTATGAAAGTGTTATCAAAATCATTAAAATCGTTGCTATTTGAGTCAATTTGTCAAACCTTGAGTCAATAAGTCGACTTGTTACGTAGAAGCTAAAAACCGGTCTCTTTAAACACTGTTACCTGCTAGTCCGGACAAATGTAATTGGGGGTTCCGCGGCCTTGGTCGAAACATCAGCATCACTGTTTTCAATGCAATGTCACCCGGACTGCCAAGAACCTCCACTAGTCGTTAACAAGGAACATAACTGAACTTGTGCCTAACATGGAGAGAATCTGATCTTTGTTAGTAAATTGCTTTTGTGATGATAACATTACAGAATGACAACTTAATCATGTTATCATTATGAGTGAAACTAAAAATTAAAAAATGGGGAAATTGTGTGGAAATTTCTAAGTTAATTTTGATTTGGGTACTCTTATAAGTTAATGAGAGTGCTTAATTTTTTGTGTAGTGTTTTTAAAATTAAGAATAGCAATAATTTTCAATATTAGTTCTAAATATATATTTTTGTGCATGGATATTCACTTCTCAATTATATGTAATAAATTTTTCAGCACTAGTGTGGAACTATGTGTGGTTGATGTTGCTGAGAAATTAGGGGACCCCAAAAATGGCGTATTAGCAGCTGAAGTTCTCACTTCTTTAGCAGAAGCATCAAAGTTGGATCTTGTTGGAACTTTGGTTCTTGATTTTGCTTTTAATCAGAAGAGTCCTAAAGTACAGCAAGAAGCACTCAATTGGCTTTCAAATGCTATTAGAGAATTTGGACTTGTGTAAGTTATTACTGTAAAATGTATCAGATGCCTGGATGTTTATATCTCATAATAGTATGATCTGTATTGATAGATTCTGTCATAACTGTATTATTTACAAATATTTTTTGTAGGATTCAACCTAAAAAAATCATAGATAAAGTGAAAAAGGCATTGGCTGCAACTACACCTACTGTTAGAACTGCAGGAATTCAATTTGTAGGTACACTATATGTTTATATGGGATCACAACTGACAATGTTGTTTGAAAATGAGAAGGCATCGTTGAAGCAGCTAATTCAAGCAGAATTTGACAAGGTAAAGCTAGTACTTAGTTTTAAAGATTATTTAGGATCATCAGGGGTGGAGGAGGAATCCTTGAATTTCTCCAATAATCATATTAAGAAAAATTGAACTTACTATTTTACTTGAAAAAACTCATGAAAAGGAACCCTTGCATTATTATACTCTGATGAAAATAGGAAGTCCTTTCAAGGCAACAAGCTGGCAGGAGAGGGGTACACTCATCAAATTATGAGTTTCGTTACTTTATAAATATTTTTATGACACAATTTTTATTACATTTGATTGTGTAACAGTAAGGGTGTTGGTTTGTTATACCTATGTTCAATCGTGCTGAAAGCTGTGGATTTTTTGTTTAAATCCTTTGGTAGGGATTGGACAGGTTGTCGTGTATTAGATTTGTGGCAGTTACAACAACCTCGATCCTAATTACTCCCTTAACTAAATTCTAAAACTTTTAATCACCCTAGTACGGCCAGTATGGCATTTTGGCAATTGGCCTGCTCTGTAACACAGTCAAGTTTATGTGAGGAACATTACTAAATTCAAGGCTGAAATGATCTGGTGGTAAAAAACATAAAACACAAACAAAACACACAACCGCTCTAAACTTAACACAACTGTTGCAGAATACAACCAAACAATAATATAAATATGTATTAAAGTTATATAATAAAATATTTAATCATTTAAATGTTTACCAAACATAATTTGTAAATACATATATTATTAAGAAATGTGAGAAGGAATTTCATGTGATCATTTCTATGCATTATGAGATTATGTGGTGGCATCAGGTGCTAGTTTTGTTTCCTCTTATGTAAGTTTCATTTCTTGCTCTATTGCTGTTTTAATACTGCTTTTTTGGAAGTATTTTGTTTACCTTGTCTGAATTCTTGTTATAACTACAGCATGCAGGCGAGAGTCCTCCCATTCCTACAAGAGGCGCTTCGAGAAATGTTAGTGAAGATCAAGATGAAGATGGCTCTAGTGAGCAGTTACAAGAACAGCAAATTAATGTACGAGAATTAATGCCACGTGTAGACATCAGCTCGCATATTACAGAATCATTGTTGGAAGAATTAAAAGATAAAAACTGGAAGGTACTATTTTATTGGTAGTTTTATTAAATTATGCCAGTATTGTCCTAGTTGTAACATTCCGTTTCTTTTCCACATTGACCAAACTTTCTATTGTATTATTCTAATCAATGTCAAAATTTTCCTACATTTTTGCCAAGTTACACAGTATCTCAACTTTCTGTCGTGTATTACAGTAAAACTTCACTTATAAGTTTTTCAGGGGACTGAAGGGAAAAAATGTATTGATGAGAAAAACGCACAACTGAAATTGAGTATGAGCAAAATAAAAATTCGATATTTTTGCACTAACATTTTAACATTTTTGCCAGTTCTTTAGCAATATCTACCCTGTTTTTTTGCCAATCTCAAACTTTTTATTTCATTTGATGTTGATAGGGATTGCCTTTCTACCACTCTTTTTCGTTAGAACGGACATGCAATGGGGACCTCTATTGATGACCTTGTGCGATTCAGTTTCCCTGTGGAAACGAGGGCCGTCTCCTGCGTGGGCTACAACTGGCAGCAGCAACCCCGGCTGGTTGCTTTGGTTTCAAGCTTGATGTTACTCACGATTCTGCAGGGCATGCTGACTTGAGTAACGTAAAAGCTCCTGGCTCTTGGCGATTGTCAGCCTGCACCTCACCCAGATCATTTGAATGTTATACGGTCTTAAAGGGACTTTTATTATTAACGTATAAGTACCAAAAAGACAAAAGTAAAATGCATAACTGAAATAATTTAGCCTGGGAATTAGAGGAATTTATCCGTGACGTACCAAAAATACCTATAAATGTGAAAAACTTATAAATGAGAAACACATAAATGGAGTTTCACTGTATTTTGTGGTGCCAATGATAATTGCCCACTTCCAATAATGCTAGAGAATTGAAGTGGCCCAAAAATTTTGGTCATATTATTTGGAATAAAAATAATAAAAATGAACAAATGTGTGCTCTGAAGGAAACTACGCAAACACGAGTATGAGAATGTATAGTCTTGTACCTTATCTTCAATATTCTGTTGTTAGCGAAATACATTGCTGTGTGGTTTATCTGTACTGACCCTAGAACTTTTAATATATAGTTAACAGTTGTTGGAGACTGCAAGTTGGTCACTATGAAGAAAACATGTTTTAGAAACATGCTTTAGAAAATATGTTACATATCTTGGTCAAACTATGTGAGCCTGTCAATTGTGACAAGCTATTGCTTAATTGTCACCCTACTTGAGATATAGTCTGTAATGTCAGAAAAGAATCAGTGATCAAGACCAATTTCCCTTCTGACATCAAATTAAAGCCAATTGCTGTGAAGTGATGGATTTTAGTTGTGTGTAACATTTCAAGTAATTTTCAAGGATATAAACAATTAAAACTGTCCACCCAAAAATTTTGTGATACGTAAGCATTTCAGAAGCTGTTTAATTGTTATTTGGCAGATACAACGAACCAGTATTGTATATTATCATCTGTTAGACAAGTCAATGCTTCAGACTACATGGTCTTATAATAAAAATATACAATGAGACCACATGGTGTTGCATGACAGTGTTAAAAACTGTGGGGTGGGGTGTGGTATAAAATCTGCAAAAGAAAACTTAATGAAAACTAACTTCATTTATGAATCAGTTAGCTTTTGTGATAAAGAGTACTTCATTTTGAAAGATAGCTTTGCAGATTTCCTTTAATAATCAATTTTATTCCATTGAGTTTTAGCTGGACTGTTTTGACTTTTAATGAATGAAAACTCAAATTCCTAAATCACTAACAACATATTAAGTGACAATTATTTCATGATCAGTTTTGAAGAAAAAATGCATAAATTTCTGGTTAGTAAGTTAACACTACTTGAATAAGGTATTTTTCACACTGAAGTTCATTAAATTTTGAAGAATTTTTTTCAGTTTTGCAGAAGTAAAAAATTAATTTAATAAAAGATATTGAATATTTTCATTTTTAAATATTAATTTTTTATTTTATATTTAAAAATCAAGAAGAAACTCGCAGAAACGTAAAAGAAGTTTTTATTGCTATTGTTAAAAGGTGCCCTTCTGTGAATTTGTCATTCCTATTCTGACTTTTGGAAGAGGTTGGTGGAGGCATGAAGATAATGTAGTGCTGTGAAGTATCTGTTTCTGCGAGTACAAAAATCTAGTGAACTTACTGTGCAAGTTTCACTTTATTATCTTGTTTAGAAAGAGATGTGTGGTCACTGGGAATAAGTTAGTAATTCTTTAGACTTAACACGTTGCAATTACTGACTTATTCCTAGAGACCATTGTGCTTGTTAAGCACAATTTGATACTATTCATTGAACTTTCACTTAAAAATGTAATCAAAAAAATTAAAAAATAAATTTGTTACAAGTAATTTAGGAGAGTTGCCGCCTGTTCTTGCACAGCGGATTTTGGATAGTAATAGCAATATAGCTAAAACTGCTATTGCATTTAGCCAAACATTGGGAATTGCTATGGGATCTCAGTGTAAAAATCAAGTACACGTAATTTTCCCATCTCTTCTTCAGAGTCTTAGTGACAATAAGGTAAATAATACTACACTTTACTTAAATTCTTTTGTTAAATTGATTTGTATTAGATTATTAATTTTGTTTGTTTGCCTACAGCAATGGATACGTTCTGGAGCCATTTCTTGTATGAATGCTTGGGGTGAGCAATGTGGATTTAAGGAGTTCTTCAAAAATGAAATGATAGCTGATGTTTTGAAATCTGATAGCCCAAATCTCAGGACAGAATTATGGGGATGGTTGGCTGAAAAATTGACAGATTGTAAGTATTACTAACATGAGTAGATCTAAACTGATTATGCAAGAATTATCAGAATTTCTATAATGTAAGAACTGGTATTGTTCATTCACATGTTAAATGAATATAGTTCTGAAATTATTCTCTTGCTTGCTTTAGAATTTTAGATATCTAATTGTGAAACTTTGCAAGATTGTGAAATCTCAAATCTTCTCCCACCCATTCTTATTTAGTTCAGTGTGTACCAGCTGAGTGAATAACAGAAATGTGTATTCTTTTTCTAATTCTATACATTTTTATGAGAAAAGCATCTAGAAAATAAAACTCAAACAATGTTTTTGAATCTCTTCTGTAAATAAAATAGAAATTTATTTCACAGTAGTATCAAGATGGCATACCTAAAGAATAATGAGAATGATTTAAAAAGAAACAAAAAAAAACACCATTTCTTGTGCAGTTAGTTAAAGAAATAAATGATCAAATTATTAACATTTGAGAATAATTTTTGGGACTACGTCTGTGTTAAGTCAATATCTGTAAATACTAATTAAACATATTTTCACACTAAAAACAGTGTTGAATGCTTTTTATCTTGCATGAACTTTGTTCAGTGCCTCCAAAAAGTATACCAAAAGAAGAATTACTACTTTGTTTACCACATCTGTATGCAAATTTGGAAGATAGAAATGCTGATGTTCGGAAAAATGCTCAAGAATGTATCCTGCCTTTTATGCTGCACTTAAATTACACAGCTATGGCAAAAGCTACGGAAAAAATGAAGGTATTGAAATAATATTAATTTTTGGATAATAGCTTTGTTTTTGTCTTCAGTACACTGTTCAAATTCTTGTAGCGGAGTCTTCAAAAAATTTGCCAAGTGTTCATGTTTTCAACTTAAAAGCATCAGATAGTTTTTGAGCTTAAGAATCTTCAAATTAATTTTGCTGTAAGATGGAAACTTAATTAAAGTTGTGTAATTATGAAGTTATTTAAATGTGTTGGAATAAAAAGTGCTGATAAAACTGTGTATCCATATGAAGAGACTATTTGATTGCATCAAAGTTCTATACAGTTTTTTCATGAATTTGTTCTATTCGTTGAAACTGTCAGATTTTTTTCTGGAGCATTTTGTTTGTATAAAATGCTCATTTATTTGATTTCTAGCCAGCATCCAAAAGCACAATTGTTGGGCTTCTTGAGAAAGTACGCGGTAGTGTTCCCCTAAAGCAACCTTCTGCACCTGCTAAAGCTATAAGTGAAGATGAAAATACCAAAACAGTGAAAACAG
The DNA here is from genome assembly GCA_964035755.1 of Teleogryllus oceanicus. Lineage (NCBI taxonomy): Eukaryota > Metazoa > Arthropoda > Insecta > Orthoptera > Gryllidae > Teleogryllus > Teleogryllus oceanicus. Next base: position 32,833,173 of record CAXIVR010000008.1, on the reverse strand, counting down.
CTGGAGCCAAAGCAGCTGCAGCAAACAAAACTGCTGGGAAAGGGAAGCCTGTTGCCAAAGGAGGTTCACGCAAGAAAGATGATGAAGCAGATACGTCTCCAGTCCTTCAGAATAATAATATGAAGCATCAAAGAACCATTGATGAACAGAAACTCAAGGTAATCTTTTCAAAATGAAAAGGAATTCTGTAAACATCACTTAGAAGTAAGGATACATCTGAGTGAGAAAAAAATGTTAAAATTTAATGGTGCTAATGGAACGTAGAGCGTTGACTCTGGGATGTAGGTTTTTGAAATGCATCTCAAATGTTTTATAGCGTAAAAACTCTGAAAAATATATTAATTAGATAATTTTTTCACCAATGTGCTAATTGTCAATTTCTAGGTATTAAAATGGAATTTTACCACACCACGGGAAGAATTTGTGGAGTTACTGAAAGACCAAATGACTAATGCAGGAGTTAATAAAAGTCTTCTAGCTAATATGTTTCATTCAGACTTTAGGTATCACCTAAAAGCAATTGATACCCTAAATGAGGTAAAAAAAAGTGTTCTTGTTGTGTGTAAATATGAACTTTAAATTACTAAGTTAATTATTTTGCATTTTTTACCTTTTAGGACCTACCGGGCAATGGGGGAGCTACTATGGCAAATCTTGATTTAATATTAAAATGGATGACCCTCAGATTCTTTGATACAAATCCATCAGTTCTCATTAAAGGCTTAGAGTACCTTCAGCTTGTCTTTACCATGTTGATAGAGGAAGAATATAATATGTTTGAAAATGAGGCAGCTTCTTTTATTCCTTATCTGATCTTAAAGGTAGTTTTCTCTAAACTTATGCTTACTTCATTTTACAATATTCATAAATGTCTGATTTATTGAAATTAAATGTGTCTTAAAGATTGGTGATCCTAAGGATGCTGTTCGAAATAGCGTTAGAGGATTATTTAAACAAATGGAGAAAGTGTATCCATTGACTAAGCTGTTTGGATATATAATGGAAGGATTAAAATCTAAAAATGCCAGACAGAGAACTGGTAAGTATGTTTTTGTTCTATTGAATTGATTATCAGTTTTATATCATAATTATTCAATATCATAATTGTTGACAAAGATTTATATTTATTAAGAAATTTCACCTTATTTTGCATGGTAACATTAGTTTGTGTGTCAATCAAAACTTGAAAGAATTATATTTATTCTATATACTGTATTTACCCGAATATAAATCAACTTTGAACATTAGGTAACTCCCTACTTGGGAAGAGGTAACCTGAGAATTTTAAAAAATTTTCACCAATTCGTGCTACGTAGTTAAAATAAATTGTCTGCTTGACTAGAAAATTATTTCGAGGAGAATGTTAAATCTTGTTGGCTGTGCTATCACTAGTTTTTTGTTGATTAAACTCATCTTAATGGTTTTGACACTACTTTCTTCATCTTCACATATTTTATTATATTATTGCACCATCCTCAGACTTTTTAGGCCTTCCTGAAAGTTTTCTGCATAGAATTTGCATTTGTATTGTCTCATCTGATGCCACACCTAAGAACATTCCCTACTGTGACTCCTGATTTTCTTCCTTGTGAACTGTGAAATCTTACATCTCTTTTAGTGGGTAATGTGGGAGATAAGGGCAGGTTCCTAAGTTTGGGAAGTTTGTGCCAAGAAAATATTTTTTTTATCATCCAGTGGTTGGATGACTAATTTGTGTATCTATCAGTGGAAATTTATTCACTTCCATCTCCTGAAATGCAGATTCGCATTCCCCAGGGATTGAACTGACAGCCTGCACACTCGTTTAGGATATCATGTAAGAAAATCTCTGCATTGATTTTTATTTATTTTCATGTTGTGTTTGACGTGATATAATACCATTAGTTTGAGATCCTCATTTCACTGGCCCATTTAAAAACATAGGTTTGAATTGCCTAGCAAATTCATTGTGAATGCTGAGAATATGTCGGTGAATATAATTAGGTATTGGAGGTAAGCATGATATTTATATCATATTCGCAGCTCATCAATATTTAAGAGTTCCGGAAATGGAAAAGAAAAGTAAATTCATAAATCCTTACACACTAAGCTTAATCTGCAAATTTAATATGACCTGATGAGTTTTGAATGAAATATTTAGGAAAAAGCTTGTCTTATATCGGAGGAAATACGGTATATTGAAAATCATTTCTTGATCTAGCAACTTCAATATTTCTTGCATTGCTTAACTAATGTTTTGTTTTCAATGTTTGCAGAGTGTTTAGATCTCCTTGGTTCCTTAATTGAAGTGTATGGAGTTAGTGTTTGCAATCCTTCACCTTCTGCAGCTCTGAAAGAAATTGCGAAACAGATATCAGATAGAGATAATTCTGTAAGAAATGCAGCTTTGAATTGTGTTGTTCAGGCATACTTTTTGGAAGGTGAAAAAGTTTACAAAATGATTGGTCAGGTAAAGAAATGTTTTGGGTCATTTTCTTTTGGCTTCTCTTTTTAATTATTTTGACACATTATATCAGAGAAAGTGGCAGTATTTCTATTGCTATTTCTATTATTTTGTGGCATTGACATCTATTCTATTGCTTTTGTTTTGTGGAATTGACATTTACAGATAATTAATAAACATTTATTGTTTGAAAAAAGAAAAACTTTAAAATTCCAGGAGCAAGGAAATGTCATTGTCTGTTTTCTCTTAGAAAAATCACAGTGTAAACAAACCAAGGAAATCTGTGTGCCATACTGCTTCTGATTGAATAATTTGTTCACTTCTTTTGGTGAAGGAAACAGCAGGTTTACTAGTTTAAATTAAGGAAAAGCTGCCATGTTGTGCTTGCAACCTTGTAACTTACTAGCTTGTCGGAAAGTGGCTCGATTCCCTCCACTCCATTGCAGATGCTTCTCACCTTTGTTTAATTGAATGAACAACACTCCAGACATTCTAAAATTAACCGAGGAAGGCCTTGGCCAGCAGTTTCTCAAGCAGCCCATGCAGCTGGATGTTGTGTTTCTGAATATTTGTTGACTGTCTGGGACAGCATATCTGCCAATGACACTTATAGAGCCCAACATGTGCAGAGCAAAATCACCTCTTTTGATAACATTATTGGTCTCGTCGCTTGGTTAGTTTTTTGGATGACAGCAGAAAAATTAGATCCCAAAGCGAGAACTATATCGTTTTGCATCGGAAAGTAGATGACTAACACAGGCTAACCCAGAGAAAACAACCAAGCCCTGAGTATTTGTTTACATCACAATTTTTCTAAGAGTGAACAGATAAGTTTATGGTTCTCTTCTTCCCATTCTTGCTCTTTTTGTTTCTTATTTTTTGATGGATGTCATATGAGTAAAAGCTATTCTCATTTGTAGGTATCTGATAAAGATTTATGCTTACTGGAAGAAAGGATAAAAAGAGCTGCTAAAAACAGACCTGCTCGACCTTCTGTTGCTGTATCCAAGACTCAGCAGGTGCCACAACAGCAGCAAGTTCAACAGCCGGTTGAATCCCCACCTTCTTCAAAAGTAGATGTGGATGAAAATAATCAAGATGATTATTCAGATAATGAAGAAGTTGCCCCTGCTCCTGTAATGAGGTATTGTTCTTTGTTTTTTATATCCTCTCTATTATTCCTTTGTCCTCTTCCATTTGTTTTCCAATGTCTTTATGATGCCTTTAATGGTGACTGTTTCAGAATTTACATACATTTTTTATGAATTTTGAATAATTAGGCAATTATCTGAATATTCGTGTAATGTAAATATTTATGTTGAGTGTTTTTTAAGTTAAGGTCAGTGTCCTAAACTTGACTCAACCACTCAACATATATTCCAATGGGTCAAGAATCATTTAATAAACAAATTTTATTATTGATATTTTTTTTCACTCATGTAAGCATTATTGTATGTGATAGGAATATTGTGCCAAAACCCAGGCCTGTATCAGGGCCATTTGGTTTGGATTCAAAGCTTCTGGAACAGATAGAAAAAGAAACTTTAGATCTTAGTGCTCCAAAACTAGAAAATTTCGATCTGGCAGAAATTTGGGAGTCTCCAGTCAACATTCCCAAGACAGCTTTCTGTGGATTGGGGTAAGAGCATGTTTTCGTTTGATTGTGATTCTCATGTTGTTATTATAATTGCATACTTGTGGATTCAAAACCTAATTAGACTGTGGCGTATATTTTGTTTTCGATGTGATTGTGTTGCAAGTGTCTATTTATTCCTGTTTGCCAATTTGCATTTGTTACCCACACATTAAAACGAGAAAAAGAGGGGGTGAGAGTGTGGTTGTTTTTTGTATACACTTGTATTTGAATTTTCTCTAAGTGTGCGTGTGGTAAGTAGCGTTTGTCATCAAAAAACTATTTGAACATTAGCCAAAGTAAAATAATCCTTATTTAAAATTGATTATTTCTAGTTGTTAAACTCTGAATTGAAACTTTCTCCTCACTCAAAACATCTGGAAGAATAATTATTGAACCTCTAATAAATATACCTGAAAAGTTCTATCAATGACTATCCACTAAAATAAATCATGTTAAAATATATTTAAAAAGAAAGAGAGCATCAAAATGTATTTTGTCTGTAGAAGAAATAAAATGACCAAATAAGAGGGCTTTTGTTGTGGCATAGAAAACAGCAAAATTCTTAAATTACCTTGAAAATTGTTCCAAAACCCACACTTTTCCTCATTTAAATGTCCAAGTTTTCAATCCACTTTTCTTTTCAAAATATCTCCACTGTCTTTTGCTAGTGTAACGTCGTGGGTTGAACAAATCAGAGAAGATGGCTTTGGTATATACACAGTTTATTTACATGTATACACATAACTGCCCTACCATTTACTACAGGAGCATTTGCTCCCCGTTAGCATCTGCTAACTGTACTCTCTACAAGAGCCTGGTGCTCATACCTGCAAGTTTGCGGCCTCCCACACACACTGGCATCTCGCGACGAAAGTTCGAAGAACAAAGCTGCCCTATTCAGGGCTGGCCCGCCTTCATAGCCTCGCTGAGGCTGCGTCGCCACCTGCCGGGTGCTACCACCCGCTGGGTCTTGCGACACATCTGGCACAAGTGTGACGCATACCTCTCGAACTGCACCCTGGCCTCAGCCTCCTTCGCTTCTTGCCCATTGTGATGCATTCTACATGTATCCACTCTGAAAATGACATAATACCCGCTGTGCACCACGCTGCCGTGTGCGTTTCAGTAGTGGACGTTACACTAGATACTTCTGAGCATATATTTTGTATGCTGCTTCTTGCATTTTAATTCCTCTATAATTCCACAATTTTTTTTGGGGGTTAGTTGTGTAAATTCCTTATCATTCCAATTTCCTGATCAATTAGGGTAATTTACTTAAAATTTCCAGTAGTTTCTCTCCTGTATTTCTTTATTTCTATATTTATGCTATCTTGTTAAAAAAAAAGGACTTTTTCTGTTTCTTGGGTTGTAAGGCAACTCTTTTCATTTCCAGCTTTTCAGTACGGAAGTTAACATTCCAACATTCTTGTTTTGTTCGCAGTTGTTTCGCTCTTGTTTTTTTTTATTTATATATATATTATGAATTTTCATTTATTCCAAAAAGAGAGTAATTACATAGAAAAAAGAAATAAATTATAGAAGGTATGTTAAGGTATGCTAAGTTGGTTCCTGAATTATTTATAGCCAGATGTAATGTAAAATTACATGCTTCTATTTCTAACTTAACATACTATTACGAGCCATTAAAAATATTCTGAATCATTTTATAATTGTAATATGAGTAAATAAGTTATGTTGAAAAATGCCAATTTTTTTATTTATATATATATTCTAGAATTTCATTTCTTGTGTCAAATAGGACTTGAATAAAATTGATTCCGTAGAAATACTCTGACATCTGATGTAAAAAAGATTATTGGACACTATTCTTAATTACAATTGTCCAATTACTTCTGTTTATTTGTCAGCTAGAGGCTAACAAGAGGGAGGTGGTTTTATTATCTAATCAGAGACTTCAAATTGTGATGTTGTTGCTTCAGAGTTGTTGATATGTTTGGAGAAAAAATTTAAATATGTTCAATGCAATGCTGCTGAAAATTGAGGAGAACCTTTACTTGTTTGGTTATTTGTCATGTCAACGGTTTCTGTGCTGTCTAAATATCAGTGAAGAAAAGTGTTTCAAATTTCTAAAATATGAAGGTCCCAATTTGATTTCAAATGTTATTTAAGAACAAATCTTATATGAAATCAAATTCCATACAGCAGTTTTATGTAAAGAAGTGAAAGCGATTGCAGTTATACATTCAAGCAAACACATTTTTGTAGAATAATGTTATACAGTTATAGAAGGATTTTCGTAAGGATGAGCCAAAGTAACAGTTCGTGAAAACAAGAGAACATCACATGTATTTCAAAGAAGTGACCCTCCGCCGAGACAGCTGTTCAGCCATGCCCCTTGGTAAAGTGCTAATGACTCCTGTGAAAACATCCCTATGCAGAAGTCTTAAGAGTTTCGCTGAGGTATATGCACATATGCAAATCCGGGAAATATTTAATTTTAATTATGTAAGTGTAATCTCTTCACATGCTCTCACAATCAGTAAAAGAAAACTGCCATGAATGTAAATAGAAAGCTCTTAATCACAGCTTGCCATACAACAGCATAAAAGCCGGAACCACGTGCATCGGCACGAATCTCGCATTCAAGAGGTTTTAAAATAAACATATTTATCACACAAAAGTAAATTCAATGTAATATATAAAGAAAAAGAATTTTTACAGAAGAGCACTGCACTTCATAATTTCTATTATTTCTCATAGTGCACTATATTTTTGTTGGCCAAGGACATCACAAAAGGAAGACTCGAAAACCATTTAAAAGTTAGCCAACTGCGAATGACCGAATGCAGGAAGGGAGTCTAATGGACTCAAGGGCACGACAACCACAGAATCTTCAGTTATGTTGCCCGCACTAGCTGTCAGTTTGGTTCATCCTTAGGAAAATTGCTCCATACTTTGTGCATGTGTAAGTGGTAATACTTAAAGGCTGATACTTATGGCATGTGTATGTACCTTAAGGACATATCTGACTTATTTTTATACTTCTCCCCCACACTTCATGTACATTTCGCTGTTCTGTGACAAAAATAAATGAAGAAAAGCAAGAATATTTAAATAAGATCTTCTGTCATAGATCTTTCATCACACAACGCATTTTCCTTCAAAAAATGTCTCTGTACTTCTCACCTGCTTTGTGCATGTTGTTCAGAAATGTTTTGTTATTCCTTTCATTGACAGGATAGGCATTAGCTTAAGAAAGACTGTGGTTAATTTATGCAACAGTACTTAATGAAATAAATGTCATTATTACAGTTCATAATTTTACATTAATAAATGGCTTCGTGCCTGAATATCTGATCTGGTACAAGAATGACATGTTTTTCACCTGAGCAAGTGGCATTGCTCTCCCCCACCCCCTGCTGACCAGTAGATAAAAAATTTCATTGTACTATACATTTAAACCTAGAATTGGAAATATAGAATAAAAAAGAAGAAAACTGGCAATGTAATGAAAACCAATATCAACCATCATGTCATACCACAAAAATAATTTTCAAATACCACATTCAGTGCCTCACAAAGGCTCTACTGTGGAAATAATTTGTTAGAATGCACAGTTTTTCATTAAAACATTGTTAAAAGAAGGCAATAACGAAAATTAAAATGAAACTACACATTTAATTTCTAATTAAATTGTGTGCTCTTAGGATTATTTTTTTTTCACCTGCAACTGATTTCAAATGCATTGGGTGAGATCTTCGTAGAGAAGAATGGATAAAAACATTTATAAAGGAGGATTGATTTATAAAACAATTTGTTCCATATTTTGGGAAGGTTTAAGGAAAGAGATTGGCCCAATATTGGTAATGTAAAGTGTAAATAAGTGTATGAATCAATGTAATTGATTGTGACATGGTCGTAAGTTGGTGTCTGGACTTGCGATTGTGACATCAGAAGGATGGTACTGGAAGACTATGTGTATGAAATAAAAGCCGGACTTACAATTTGGTGATTTTCTGTCAATTTTGTTGGTATGAAGGTACAGCTTGGTTTAATTTGAATAGGATGTCACTTTTGCCTCCCATTAACAAAACACTAACAAAATCTGGAAGAACTCCCAAGAATGTGCGTTAGGTAAACATTATCCAAATTTTTTTCAGTGCAATTTGCTTTGCGTCATGTTTACCTTAGAGCAATAAAATTTAGATAGAGAAATGCTGACATTAATGCAACAATTTATAGAATACCAAAAATGTTAGAGGATAAGGACAATTGGAACACTTTTAAACAAATTATCTTTAATAAAATTAAAGAGGATGAGGACATTTGAAACACTTTTGGTAGTTTGTTTGGGTGAAATAATTTGTGTTGTATATTCTATAAAAGTGAATTATTATCTCTGTGTAAGGATTTATCATGATTTCTGACTAATTTTAAAAATGTTTAATAGCATAATTTGTTTTTTTGTAGCGCCAAACGTGACAGTTCTTTGCCTACCGCATTGATAACTGCCCAACCTAGACAACTGGATGACTGTACAACTTCCAGCCAAGTTGTGGATTTGGCAATAGCAAAAGTGGCTAGTTCTGACTTGAATGAAGCATGGCAAGCAAATGTTCAAATGGAAGAAATGTTAAATTCTGACAGAGCAAACTTGCTTCTTGGGAGGGAAGATAGTTTGATAAAGTCGTGTTGTGTGCAACTTAAACTTCTGTATGGAAATTTCGATCATGATGCTAACTTGCCTAAAGGGTATAGAACTCTTTTGATGCTCATTATTGAGGTTTGTAACTAGTATTTTTCATTTCTTAATCATATTACTATGTTACCAAATGTTGCTCTTTCTTATGAAAGACATTGTCCCTGTATTTAGTTGTTTAATTTTTTCCCAGTTCTTTGATCATAAAAATTTGGGCAACAATGTGTCAGAAGATGCTCTAATTGAACTAGTAGAAAACCTTCTGGTGTTATTGGTGTCTGGACGTGTGGAATCATTTGGAGAAGGTCATTGTTATGTTCGTATTCTTAACACAATATTGCTACGAATTATTCAATTTGCCAATCCTACAAATACTACGTGGTAAGTAGCAAGTCTTAGTTGTAAAATTTCCATTATTGTATGCTTTATGATTTTTTTTCTCTAAGATTATAACCCAATCACTTTCTTCTGTAGCACATTCCTTCAAATTCTTCACAAATGTGCTGGCAGCAATAATTTGCCTGCACGTTTTGAAGAATTAACTTTGAAATGCTTGTGGAGACTTATTAAATTTTTACCTGATTGGGAAGGAGAATTGGATATTTTAATGGTTCTTCAAAAAATCCATAATTTTCTAAAGGTAAATCTTTAATTAGTACAGTCCTTTTCATGGTTTCCATTATTTTTCAACTGCATTAAACTATCATTTTCCTTCAGGATTATCCTTCTTCTGTATGGAAGAAACGTGAATGTGATAACCCTATTCGAACTGTGAAAACAATCTTGCACACAATTACTAAAATGGTGGGCGGTGAGAGAATCCTTCAGTATGTGACTCGCATTGACAATTTAAGTGAATCAGAGTTGCAGCCATATCTTCACAGATTGGTTAAGGTCAGAAATTGTGTAACTGTAATTATGTAATTATGATCTTGCAAAAAAAAATAATGATAGGTATCAAGTGCAATCTACTTTTTGGTTTTACAGAAAATTAAAGTTGAAGAATCAAAAAGTAAATCTAAAAAACCCCCTCATAGGTTATCTAAAGTAACTCATGAGCAACTGTCTGAGATTTTTAAGAAGATAGGAGCAAGAGAGACATCACAAGAGGTGAGTTAATCATGACTCAAAAAGCATTCTTTCTATTTTGTAAAATAATTTTCTTGTCTAAAAAGTCAGTAACCATAATGATATCATTAACTTTGTGAATAAAATTATAATGCAATGTGTGGTAAAAAAGGTGATATAAAAATACTAACATACCATATCCACTGTTCGGTGTTAAATCTTTGATGAATGAGTAAAAAATAAGATACTGGGGAATCTTGTTTAATCACACTAAGATTTCTCTTAAATTGATTGGTTTTAAAATTTTTAAAAAATTATTGTCTAAAATTTATAGACATTACTGAATTTTATAATGGTGTGATCATTAAGATTATAACTACTGTTGAGTAAGTTACCAAAAATGATAGCTTAAATAATACTGAGCCTAGTAATGCTGAATAACAACTTGTTCTGCTTTTCATTACTAAAATATAAATCAATATTGCCATTTCATTATACATAGCTGATTGACAATATTCAACTATATCACAAACACCACTTAGCTGTGAACAGATGAAACAATAAACCATTCAGTTGGCATCTGTTCAAGAGGAGTCCATAAACTGGGAGGCAGAGCAGCAAATATTCTTTGTTTCCCTGTGTACTATAAAGTAACTTCTCAAAGTTGCAATCCCTTTAATAAACATAGCAATTTACTCAAAACTGAACTAACTTATTCATTATGAGAAATTCTATTTTTCCCAAAGTATATTGTAAATTTGTATGTTGTAATGTATTCATTGTTTTAGGGTTTAGAATTACTTTACGACTTCAAAGAACAGCATCCAGAAGCTGATGTTGAGCCTTTCCTAAAGAAATCTTCCCAGTTTTTTCAGGACTATATTGAAAGAAATCTGAAAATAATTGGTGAAAAAAGAAAAGCAAATGATGATAACTGTTATATTATAAAAAGTATGAGTACAACAACAAGCATGTCATCTTTAGGCAAGTAGTATTTAATTTTGTGTTTTTTCAGTCTTCATTTGACATGTAAAAGGTTTTGTATACATCCTGATGTCAACCAGTCATGACCCTTCCTTGTGAGATTGTGATTAGATAAGCTTAATAAGGCTGGAGGAGCCCTGCCTGGATAGCTGAGGTTGCTAAGGCTGAAGAGCCGTAGCTGCCTTGTGCCTGAAGGGTCGTGGGTTTGAATCCCACCCAGGGCATGGATGTTTGTGTGTCTCTAGACCATTACTGTTACTCCCAATGTTACTTACAGTGGTCTCTTTATGACCTTAGTAGTTTAAAAATGACCTTAAATAAGTTTAAAAAAAAAAAGACAGAAGAAGTACTTGAGATACTTACAAAAATTTCCTCCACATAATCTGTATTTTTAAAGGTTTAGGCTTATAATTGATTTCATGGTTAAAAAATTGACTGGAAATTTCTTTCTTTAACTTATTAAGGAAAAATAATTCTCTAACACTGACAAGTACTGCCTCTAAATGTAAATTTTGGAAATGGTAATTAAAACAAGTTGCACTTTTATTATATTTCCAATAGTTTTGAAAATACTTAATAGGTTATTTTCATAAACAAATTGAAAGTATCGAGGCTTAATCTGTCTTGTAAATTTCATATATTGAAAAGCTCATTTTATCTATAAATTATAGGTCACGATTGTAGTGCTAAAATGGTCACCTCTGACCTCACATTGGCATCACTAAGAATGTAAACTAATTTATTTTCTTTTACAATAATTAATTATAATATTTGGTTTACAAATATAAATAATAAAGTTGTTGGTATTACTAAAGCTTTGATACAAACATTCTCATGTTTTCATTTCAAGTTTACTTTTATATCTTCCTTTAATTTTTATCTCTCTTTTCAGGAATGCAAGAATCAGGAGGCCCTGGGACACCATTTAGTGAAGCAGGTGATGCAACAATTCTGCCTCGAGCAGGTTTTGTGGATCATAGAAATATTCACTCTCACATGCGTGAAGGGGACTCTGAGCAAGGTACCAAGGGGGCTGAGTATTATTTAGAAAGGTTACGTACTCTTCAAGCTCAAGCTGGAATTAATCCAAGTTCAGCCTTGGATGCATTGAAAATGCAAAATAACCTTGGCCAAGGACAAATTACTCATGATCAGGATTTGAACAAACAGCAGATACAGGATGACTTGGAAATGGTAAGCATATATTCCTCTAGACTCTGATCATTTTGAAGAATTAATAGTTGTTTATTCTATTACTGTTCCCTCCCTTGCCTTCCTATGGCTCCTGTTCATAAAGCCGAGATTTGCTGTGAAAGTTTTTAAGTGAAGTATGTGCTTCTTGTCTGAAGTGTCTGTAATAGGTTTTCTATTTCTGTGCTCTGCTTTTATTCAGTTTTGTAATGGAAAATGCATGTTTGATTTGTTGTGGGGTCTGCTATGCCAAAATGTTTAAGTCCAATGAAGTAATAACAGGGTGACTTGCAGAATGAAAATTATGAAATTTGGGGCTGTTCTTTGAATTTTGCTCATTGGCAGGGAATCTTTGCTTGCGATTTACATTTTGGGTGTTAAGTCCTTTTCCTGTTTTACTGCCTTCAATCGTATTACGATAACAGCTCAAAAGCTAAATAAAGTCTTAGTTGTAATTATTTATTTATTAAAGTGATAATCCCATAGATAAATAAATATTACAGTAAGGAATAAACAATTCAAGGTGGAAATTTATTGAAGAAGGACTTATTCAGAGACTTCTTGAATTTAAGTGCCGTTATTAAAGAAGTCGATATCATTGCATATTCAATTGGCCTCCCTTGAAAGCCAGTTGAATATGTCATTACAGATATAGCTTATTGTATTTTTAAATAATTAAAAAAGGTTGGTAATTCTGTGTTAATAGGGCAGAGAATAAAATCTCACTTCAGAAAGAATATTTGGACAGTTCATATTCCTAGATTGTGGTTGTGGTATGTTCTTCTAGCTGATAGCATAGGAATATTCATTTGGTCCCAGATATTTCAAAATTGTGATTTGGTCTTGATGTAGGGTTGTTGTCAATAAATGAAGCACACAATTAGCACCATCAAAAAGTGCTAATTGTCACTTTCGCCGAAAGTTACATTTCAATGTAGAACGGTTGTATCCAAAGGGAATTATGTCGCTAGTGCAATCTCATTTGCCAAGACCTAGAGTTTTAATTCGTTACCTTCTTTAATTTGACGAAATTGATTTATGTAACCTGGAATGAAATGTAGTATGTAATTATTTAAACAATCATATTGTATAGTACCATGTATTCGCTACAAAAACAATATTCAATATAATAACGATAGGTTTATTATTTAACATAAATCTATGATATCTCCCTCCAGCATGCGTGTAACAGTTATCTCAATGGTGGGAAGTGCACGTCAGTACGGATCATTTTCACCTTTGGGGCGTGTAAAGTATCACTGACGTCACAGATTGTGACCTTTAACCTTCATTTTGGAGTAAAATTGGTGAAAAATCGCTGTTGTGTAACACTTCAATGAGAGGACTTTATGCTGCAGCGATTGTTTCCTGGATGTAGATAATGCCTGTTTGTAGGATTAATGATGTTAATATTTCTTGCGTGAAATCTGGCTGCAAGTCTGGTAGCTTCTACTAGTGACAGATAAGTTGTATTGTGTGCATCAATTTGTGTTCTCCACATGCATTTTAAGACGATTGTATTATTTTTAAAATTTGTTTAGGAAAAAAATTTTAAAATGTAATTTTTTTTAACGTAAATGTGTTTAATAATCAATGAATTTTAATATTGCATATTATATCCGATTTTACGTATTTATTACTTATTCTTACTGTTTTCATTACATATTTATGTACAGGTTTTGAAGTTTCATACTACGCATTTTTCCGGTCTCTAGTAATGACCACAGAGAAGGATTATTAATTAACTGTACACTATCTTTCTTAGTAAACCAATATTTCTTCTTGATTGTCAATATATGTTTACAAATAAAAGTATCAAAAGTTTTTTATGACAATCATTTATTTCAGGAATTGCACAACGTTTCGTAACTCGTTTTGTTACATCATCAGGTGCTAAACTTAGTGAGGGAACGCTATCCCATTAAATTACCTTTGCAGCAGAACATTCAAGGAAACATTACGAAATACTTCACTCTCACTCAGTTGATACCACATAACTAACCGTTACGAACAGACACTCCATTCAAACGGGCGTATGAAATAAATGATTGTCATAAAAAACTTTGGATACTTTTATTTGTAAACTATCTTTCTTACTTCGTGGAATGTACAAGGTATAACACATGTGTATTACAAAGAGAAAAGATTCGCATACTTTGCATTTATATCTGTATATTTTGGTGAATCCAATGCATGATCCATACCCAGCCAATGCACGGCTCTCTCAGCAAGAAACTAATACTAACAAACTCTACATTCTTATGGAGCCATGATCAATCCCTCATCCAGTTCAGTAGCCGGCAAGGGGGATACCAGTGCACAGGTAGGCAGATACAGATCAGGCAAAATGCCATGATCAACAATACGGGGAAGTCAGGCACATATTGCCAAATGTAAATAGGCCTGCAACCATTTTAAAGATTTTAGTTGTGACCCTTGTGGCCTTGCATCTCCCAGTTTTAGACACTAGGATGGGTGATCTACATGAGTAAAGCTTTTGTGAAGTCTATGTATAATATCCACAATCCAGAACCCTAGTTATAAAGTGACGTATAATAAAGAGATTGAAGACTGTTGATTTTGATGGTCAGCCATGTTGACTTGCTGTGAGATTCAAATCTATTGTAGGAGCAATGTGTGACACCATCAGTTTCTCAAAAAGCTTTGTGATGGAATTCAAGATAGAATAATTATAATTTCTATTTGTATATTATGACCTGTGAATATTTATAATCTGTTTTATTATTAAGTACGACTTATTTTGAAACTTAATAAGGAAGTCGTATGTTATCATTTTGTAGTTATTTGACTGAATTTTGCAAATTATGAATTTTCATTTTGTCCAAAGCATTTCCTCTCTAGCAAAATTGTATGCTAAAAATAATAATAATAATAATAATAATAATAATAATAATATTATAATAATAAAAATAATAATAATAAAAATAATAATAATAAAAATAATAATAATATAATAATAAAAATAATAATAATATAATAATAAAAATAATAATAATGATGATGATAATAGCCATAAGAACAACCACCACCATTTTACAAATCAGCAATTCGTGGAGTCTTTTATGTTACAAAGAACTTAAAGTTTTGATGGCATTTCTTCAACTCTTCTAATGCAACTAATTTCTGATAAAAGGATGACAAGTTACAATTGATATATTTTGTTTGTCTAATTTTGCAGCTTCAAGCTCAGGCACATAATACCATGAGTCATGCCGGAGACAACGTGACTGCAGCTGGTATTGAGTCACTCCGTAAACGTCTTGAAGCGTTTAAGACCTCAAAGAGATAAAAACGTTTCTTGACCCGTGATTGAATCTACTTCCATAAGTATCCAGGTAGCAGCCTGCCATGTCTTGTACAGGTTTCGTTTCTCAGTAATAAGACTAGGAATATTTTAATTTATGTTCCATAGAATTTTACTCACTGTTACTCAGAAAGTGCTATTATATTAATATTCACATTGACCTTCTATTAATACATTTTTTCACTCCATATAGCCAAGACCAACTCCTTCAAATTACCTGTTTTAATGAGTTGGATCAGAATTTTTACTAAATTTTTGATGACTTTTGTGTGATGTACTTAGTGTGGTTAATAATGTATTACAGATCCGTAGATAGTAATCCAATTTATGTTCAAAGAGACAAGTGCAATTTGTTGTAATAGATACTTATGAGGAATTACATAAACAAATGAGTGCATATTGTGATCATTTTGTTTATGCCTCAAGAAGTTGGTTGTGACAGAGGACCTGCTTCCCTGTTGGTTTGGTTTGGACCATAAATAGAAGGTTTGTGTCGCATTGTATAAGACTGACTTATGACTGTAATAAGATATCACTTTAACCTTCTACACAAGATTAAATTGAAATCTTATTACCTTAACAACAAACACATTAAAGTATTGAAGCAGGGTTTTGCTCATGTTTTATAATGTAATATTTCTCGCCTCATTGATCTGCTTCAATTTTCATTTTTTTAATGTTTTGTATGCTTGTGTTCACATGTCTGCGCCCAAATATTATTAATGTAAATAAAAAAGTGTAATTTTGCTTTCTTTGTATCAGTCGGTGCCAGCTTGAAAGGGTTTTAATGCCTGCAGGATAGGCTAAAATGTTTTTTTGGGCACTTGCTTTTTATTACTTTTTATAAGAAAATAAGTTAATGCTAATACAAAGAAGAGAAAGGTCTCTACCAATATTCTGTCTGCTTCAGTTCCTATCCAGTTTAATTTTTTTGATTCTTCGTTTTGTTGAAAGAGGACATTTCAGAGGTGATAACTGAAATGATGTTGAAATGCTCTCTGTAAATATGTCTGAAGTAGCCTTGTGAATAATGTATTTAATTTAATATCTGTCCATTGTTATTGATCACTGTGTTGTCACAAATCACTGTGTAAGACATTGTAAGAAAAAAACAATGTATAAAAGAAACTATATGCATACTTCTGTAATTATCTAATGTTAGCCATGTCTCTTAGGTTTTAATATGATTATAGCAATTAAAGTATTACTACAATTGGTACTAGAATTTTTGTGAGTTTATAATTTTTTAATTATCCTCTACTATTATGAATCGCCTAAAATCAATTTTATGACTTGTTTGAGCTCTTGACATGTTCTGAAGCTTCTTGCTGACTGCACAGAAGGTGAACTAAGAGGAGAGTCATAAAGCCCTATCACTCCCATGTTCATTTGGCTGTACATTTGTCCCATTATCTCAGTCTATTCATTCTGGTAGTGTAAAGTTTTGGGAACAGCTTAGTGGGAATGTTTTAAGCAAATACCAACGGATTTAAAACTTTTGAAAAGATTTTGTAATTTACAGCATTTTGAAGAAAGTTCAAATTTTTACATATTTTCTGATCTTTTATGCAGAAATTCTTAAGCATGAAACTTACTGCATTCATTATTTCATAATTCACTTGCAGCAGCAGCAGTAACAATAAAATGGAAATTATCACTTGAAGAGTGAGAGATAATAGGGCAAATGTGTAAAGTCCTTTTTCAGAAATCGGCAACAAAGTTAATCCTTCCATGAAACCTTTGTCATGGTAACAAACTAAACAAAACAAATTTCTCACTTAAATAGTCCTAGAAGACAGCTTTGCAGTGCAAGCAACATTAAAGAATGAACTTTTTTCTGGTTTTTAGTTAAAACTAGATCTTTCTAGATGAACTAGTTGAAAAGATCCAACGTAAATGAGAGGCCCAAATCAAAATGACTGCCTTTTGAAATATGCAAAGGAAGAAAATAACAATGCATGTTGAAGGATGTATTGTAAAGTAATGTAAATACCATTTTATTCAGAAAACTAAATATTTAGAAAATGTTAAAATTGCCAAGATGTCAAATTTCAGATTTTGCTTTGTCTCCCCTTTAAGTATTCAACAAAAACTTGCAAAATATTTACTTTTTTATTTTATCAATTCAAATCATTTTACCTGTATTAGAGTAGGTACAAATCCAGCCAATGGTACCAAAAACATGTATGTGAATTATTTTGTGATGGTACTAAAATTCAAGCTCAGGATTGTGCTGGAAAGGTGTTTTGAGGTTCAGGAAAATTCTTTTACATACCAAAGTGTTAGGGGGTATGGGTGAAAAAATTAAAGGTGAATATGGTCAAGTGGGCACACACAATAAATTATGTATGAACCTAAGTATTGGCGAGGAGAAAGTGCTTTAAGGTAATATCCCATGGGATTTTGTCCTGACATCTTGACTTTTGCCTGAACTGAGAAGATTGAACAGATGGAGGGGGGGATGAAAGAATGTTGGTGAGAATGTATTATCTAATTAATTTTCTTTTCCTGCTCATGAAATTAATTAATATTTTAAGAAGCATTATAGATCATTTAAAGCTTTTAAAATGTTTATGAATTCATTAACTGGAGAATTCCTTCATCTAGCCCACTGCTCATTGTGGAAAGTTTTGGGATATCTTTTGGAAAATTACTACAAATACTTGTGTTGGTTTGTACATTTCTCCATGTCCATTGCCCGATTTCAAAATTAATAAAACTAAAAATGTGTTGCTACAACTGCATGTACTTTTCACATTATTTGTAATAGCTACAGAAGTTATGAACCTGCCAAGTGTTCCAATTTGCAAAAAAATTTCTGTGCTGGGATTTGACTTAGGGTTAGCAGCCATTCATGTTACCCCATACCCACCAACCTGGGAACTAAATGCAACCTTCCCAA
Organism: Teleogryllus oceanicus; assembly: GCA_964035755.1. NCBI lineage: Eukaryota > Metazoa > Arthropoda > Insecta > Orthoptera > Gryllidae > Teleogryllus > Teleogryllus oceanicus. The sequence continues at coordinate 32,814,964 of CAXIVR010000008.1, read as the reverse complement.
TGCTTAAAAAAATAATTTGTTTTCAAATCTCTTTAATCTGGGATAGCATTTTGGTTTTGTTCTACCCTCCTCCCAGCTGATACCTATCAGTACCTACAAGATATTTTTTCACTTTTTCTCAATTTTTTTAGTACCCAAATAGTTGAATTGCTCAACAACTTAAATATTAGCAAAGAAAAAACCGGGCCTACGTGCAAATTATCATTGAAATATTTTGAACCAATTTAGAGAAAATGTTTGAGTATTTCTGAAAATCATTTAAAGCCATTGTACTCACAAATGCTAAATATAAAGAAGCCTCTGAAGTAAGTCTTCTCAAATGATGAAACATCATTTGTGTAATTTTTTGTAAAATCAAAAAAATGCACCAAAATGTCGTTAGCATAAACGGTCACATCGCCATAAACGCCAATCACATTTAGGCGCAAATTTCAAATGATTAAACTGAAAAAAGGTTCTAATTATTTTTCACTACTGTCCTCATTTTTTAAAATCTGAAAAATTATAAGGCCCGTTTTAGGGGGAAAAAATTGAGACAGTACTCCAACGTTCATGCGACGCTTCCGACGTTATCACGTCGAAAATGAATTTTAAAAAATTATTATTTTTCTATATGAATTTGGCGTCAAAATTCGTTGACAAAAATACCTTCAAATTTAACTGTTTCCTCGTCTCTGATTTTCCCCCCGTCTGATAAACGCAATAGATACTGAGAAAAAAATAAAACGTGCAAAACACGTTTCTTCATGTATCTCTGCAACAGATTGCACCAGGAGGATGATTTTCGTGCATTACGTCATTTTGTATTCTTTCATATGAGCATCACGATTATCGATTTGGTTTGGGGGCACTTTCCACCGCCTTATTCGGTTATACCCTTTACAGATGTCTCGGAATAAATGTTACAAACTTCAAGGGCATGTAGGATGGGGGGAGGGAAATAACATTTTTCCAATGCAAGTGCAGGGAAACGTAATATACTAAAGTTACATATGCGACAATGGCCTCTGATATGCAATCCATCATAGTGGTATATGGTGAGTGTACGGAATTTGCTTATTAAAGTGATTTGCCAATTAACAATTCACGGTCCCTTCGTTGCCTTTCTATCAGGGGCACATGCTTCGATATATGGAATTTCTCACCACATGTTTATTGGCAAAAAGTGGTCATCTTTTACCCATCTACATGCCTTAAACATTTGTAAAATTTATTGCGAGACACCTACTACTTACCAAGCAGACATTCACGCTATCCAACGCTTGTTCAACAGTTTGCTGTTTCTACGTTTACCTATTTGTTTCGACAACAATTCTCTTCGAGATTTTTTTTAAAAATGCTGTGTAGTTTATTTGGTTCCATTTCCGACTTCGATAATATGCCGGAGCACGTGCATTCCAAAGACGCAAGGTAAGAAAGAGCTCCATAGCTAAATAAGTCCAACAAAATAACATGTATTTGCCCCGCCTCGGAGAGAGATAACCAGGGGCGGGGTTTCGGATGTTTTATTGAGGGGGCAGAAGGTCCCCCCCCCCGCATACCGTAGTAAAAAGTTCCTCTGAACGAAATGACATTGAGCAGTTACACTACAAATAAGCAAAGGTTTCTTGGTCCCCGTACCACCACCCACACCCATCTGGTCTGAATCGCGTTTTTAATTTTATTTTTTTCGTAAACTTTACACTATTTTATCTGATTGAAAAAATATGTAAAGTAAAAAAATAATTTAAACTATCAGAAAAACAGTTTTACTTTCTCTGGTACGTACGTACATACTGAGTAACATACGCAGTAAAGAGAAATTTACGTATGCTGCGGAACAAATTCTCCAAATGTCATAAACAATGCACTGAATATCGTCAATAATTGACTGAACTTGTGTACTTTCAGTAACAAGCGAAAATCATAAAACTGCGATGCAGTGAGTCAGACGAAAACAGAAAATGGGTATTGCCCCGAGATTCCCTCTGTCGCCGCGCAGCGCTAGACAGCACCACTCGGCTGGTTGCCCAACCAAAAGGCAGTATGTTCCCAGTGTTAGACCCGCAAAGGACTAAACGGAGTAATGCGTTGCGAGAAATGCCCGACGTGAACTGTGGAAAATCGAAACAAGGGACACTTATGGACCCCCACACACTAGAGAGTTTTCTCGTTCCCTTGTGCGGAGGTGAAAGAGGTCCTCGCTCGAGTCGGTCAGCGAGCGAGTTTTCTCAGACACATTTCTACTCCATTTTTATATGACATTTAGGCCTTCGCTACAGCAGGAAAACACTAAACTGCATAGAACGGAGTGAGGTTATAATACTTAGCAGTAAAAGGCATGATAAACAACCAGTTTTTTAATTGTTTCTTGAATTTTCTCTTTAAACGGGAAGAACAAGAAAAAACTAGTGTGAAAGATATTCTTACTTGAAAGAAACCAGTTCATAATGAGCGATATAAAAATTAAAAATTGAAGCAAGAAACTTGAAGTAGATTTTTGAAATAATTTAATTACTTCATTATTTGCCGACCTGGATGGCCGAGGTGGCTAAGAGCGAGTACCGACTCAGCGCTTCGGTGCGAAGGGTCGCGGGTTCGAGTCCCGCCTTGGGCATGGTTGTTTGTCCCTTTGTCTTTGTAAGTATGTGTTGTCGCGGAAGGCCTCGCGTACTGCTGACCCCAGATCAGAGGAGCCCGCAAGTGTGTTGGTGTCTAGTGTATGGTCGAATATGCGTCCCATCGGGACGTAAAGGGTAACCTGTTGTTGGCTGGATAAAAGCCCTAGAAAAAAAATCATTATTTTTCTTAATTAGTATTTATTAATTATGAAAGAATTTATTAATTGTGAAGTTTATTCTGAATTAGTTGATCGTTCACAATTTATTCATAATGTGGCGTCATACGGGTGTAATCAATACACAGACGAGAGTGGGTTGTAATAACAGCAGGTTTATTCACAATTTAGACCGTAGTCACAAATAACCAATGCACTGTATACAATTAACTAACTAAATAGACCCCACTGCTAGGAGAGATATTTACAACTGCTACCACATCGCAACATACTACCTAATGTTTCGCCGTGCGTAGTACCGCCTGCCCTGAGACCAACTACATGTCTCACTAGTCACGACAATAACTGCCGGCTTCTCGCGTCCACGTTCGCACCTCTCACGGACGACCTACGCTGCCGCTGCTGCCAGGACCAAGAAGGATGAGCTATTGTTCTCACGGCCCTTAAATAGCCCTCGCGACGCTGCTCGCCGCCTCCATTGCCTCCGCCCTAGCGATGCGCACACCCTGTCAGAAAAACCCCGTGCGTCATCGCTTCTGCCTTTGTCTACGCATCCGGTGCACACCGCGCCATGTGCCCACGCTGTTTTTAGCGACACGACGCTACACTATGTTACTTATTACAGCATTAACGTAACCGCCATAAAAATATTCTGCAAGATTTAGCCATATTTTAGCATAGAAACGTGTTTTACTTAAATTGCCTCAGTTTTCTCGCAATTTCGCACTGTTTTTAGCGAAAAACAATTATGTGATATTTGCCGAGACCCCACGTTCCCCCCATGTAAGATTAGGTGAGATTCACTTGTCCCCCCCTAAAGACCTTATGTTATTTGTGGATGGCCCCTAAATATAACAGGATGTTAAATTTGGAAAATTTAAGTGGTCATAGTTATTGAAATTTTGTGCTAAACATCTTGAAGCCAATGTCCATCTGAGAATATTTTGTACTCTTAGCTTATAAGGATTTATTCTGTAATTAGGTTAAGTATGGTAACATATGAGCAACTTTTTGACACCAATTTTCTCAAAAATGGTAAATTGGAAAATTCAAACTGTGATCTCATGGCCATGAGAAGGTTTCAAAAACCTAATAAATTGTTATAAACATCTAATTTTTTGGTTGGTTTGACTCTGAGAAAAAATTGATATTTGGTGTAACATTTTTCACTGATTTCAAAACAAGTTTTTTTTTATTATAAGGAAATGACTTGTTGTAGCGGGTTCTGGTAACAAAATCTCAAATTTAGAGTAAATTTAGGGTTATACAGACACCTCATTTGCCTCTGTAGCTACATAATTAATGTTTTTATGGCAAAACAAGAATTATTTCATGTCCATTAGCCACTAGTTCTGGCATTACCGCCAGGGGACTTCACAATCGGATTGCCCCTTTTTCTCTGCACTGCAGCCATGGCCCGCAAGTTGCCTACCTTCTAAGGGGCAAAGGTAATTTTTGCAAGCATGGAGTTTGTCTAGCCCAGTAAATGAATCGATATTTCCCCGCTACGCCCCGCCGACGCTTTGGAGGTCCCCCCTCCCCTTCTGGGAGACCTATATAAGCTGGTGCGCGACCAGCGTGCCTCGCCTTCTGCCTTCTGTAGTTCGCCTTCCGTAATTTGCCTTTGTCTTTGGTTGGTTGTTCGTGTTGAGTGCACGCTTGTCATAGCCATATTACGAGCCATTCATGTTTAACAAGGCCCGGCTCCTTCTGAGTCGTTGTAATGTATTTTTATGTATGTGTATGAGTGCTTTTAGCCTGATTTAGGCAATGTTGGTTTTTATTGTATGGAATTGGATCTGAATTTGAGTGTTTTTTTGTTTTTTTTTTATGTTTTCGTGATGTTTGTATGAATTCGCTTGTTTTATTGCAGGTTTACTCTGTATGTTTGTTTTCGTAGCTCACGTTGCAGTTGTTTTGCAGCGTTTGGGCATTCGTTGGCCCCCAAACTTTATGTGGTGTGCCACGTAAGGGCTGTACATTTCTAATTTGTTTGTGTAAATGTTAGTTTCCTGCTCCCGTCGTGAGTAAGACGACAGTTGTCGCATTCGACATCGGGGAGTTTCGTTTATAGGCGTCAGCAGGATCCGTACGGCATTGGTCGTGATCCATTTCGGCTGCGCCTCTCTCGCCCCGTGAGCGATTTCTTTGTCGCTCGGGCAAGAATCCGGCTGGTGTCTAGCTCTGCGAAGCCGACGTGGATAGGCCACCGGTTCTCGCCAGGGTTACGATCACTGTAACTAGGCCAGAGCATGGGCTCTGGCCGCCCGGTTTTCGTTCCAGAGTATTCCTGCTTTTTCGCTAACTTTGGTAAAAAGGTGTAAAATTAGTAAATGAGCCATTTCCATAAAAGTTTATATTAATGCGCACTCATTCAAAGTATGGTTTTAATGTTTGAATGGCTAGTTTTTGCAATAGTTACAGTATATCACTCGCCGGCTTCTTTGTCAATTTGTTATTTGTGTATTCAACTTCCTTGTCCTAAAGTGGAATTCGACGGGAATGTTTTGAATGCAGTAACTCTGTTTAATGTTCAGGCGTATTGTTTTGAAGCGCCTTTTAATAGTGTTCCTGTGCTTTTCCCACAGCTTTTTTGTATAGAGACGGCCTTTTCCCGTCTTACAATTGTGTAATTTTTTCTCGTAGTTCTGTGTCATTTCTCTTGCAGCAATTTCAAGTCTGTTAAGCAAGATAAATTTGATATTTTTGTATTTTTTATAGTTTACAATAAATGTAAAAATTGTAAGTTATTTGGATTGTTATATCTCACTTCGAGATCCTTTAGAATTTGTTCCTGTTTCTTTCCGAATCTGGAGCGTCCTTTCGAAAAATTTCGATTGCGGCGACAGTCTCCCCGATTCCGATAGCTTAGGGGTCCCCTGTGTTAGCCCCGAAATATTCCGTTAGGTAAATGCATGGTCACCTCGCCTTATTTTTACTCTAAGGCAAGGTTTTGTTTAAAAATTAATTTGTACTGTTTGAGACAGCTGGCGACCTTAACTTTGAACTTGTTAATTATTAATTTCCTAAATTACGAGTCTGCCAAGGTTCTAAATTTAACACAGGATTTATGTGATAATGAAAATGTTAAACTGAAAATGAATATATTATACTACCTATAATTTTCTAATTGTCTTTTTCCTATCAATAAATTCTAGTACTCGCATTGACGAAACTCGGAAATGACGTGAAGGGGCACCGGTCTGGCCATCGGTCGCAGGCTCCGCAGAATGAATTGCGAGGTCACAGACAAGCGGAAACAACGACGATAACGAAACGCAGAATCGCATGACGTGACACCCCGCGCGGCTGGCGACGCCAGGCGCGCGAGTAGACTGGCAGACCAACATGCACTGCGAGTGCAAAGGGTTAAAACATTTGGAAAGTTAATTGCAAAGGTTCAAATATTTTACTAACCCGTTCGATTTACTCAGTGTCACTTGTCATTTCGTCAGTTGTTACAGCGTTGCCGTATCCTCGCGCGACAAGCACGTGATAAGCACGTGGATGTGGTCACCAAGCCCAGTTGAGAAGAACGTTCGAGAATTTGTTAAAAATATACTTTTTATAAGGCAGGAGGTTCGCGTACGGTGTATTATATTCGCTCATGATTTGTCTCCATCGTGTTTAAATCGACCAAAGTGAAGAAATACAGAACTTAATATTTTTATATTTCTTTAAAACACTGTTTTATAAATATTACTTAGCTAATCGCATTCTTATTATGTGAAATTTATCGCTCACTGGAGGGAACCAAACCCTCGTGCACCATTCGTTTTTAAATAGTATTATATCACTATCACGAATGTAACTTGCAAATGTACTGACATACACTGAAGACGTACGTTTGAGAATATCCAGGTATGATTGTATTATAACTTCCGTGATGATTGATTATACGCCTCCAATACTAGTTAGGGATTTCTTTCTCAATGCAATTTATACTTCAATATTATATCTTTAAATGATGTCAGGTTCAATTTTAAAGCAGTTAGAACCACATAGATAAAATGTAGTTGATTAGTAGTTGAATAATTTTGGCGGAAATCGTGAATTTTCCCTAAACCTTCTTGCATGAAACCGAAAGTGATGTCAGTTCTCAGGTGGATGGAACATGAACTAAACTTTTAAATTCTATTCATTAACAAAAATTTTAGTGTGCATCCCTATTTGTTCACGTGCAAAGGCAATACATTGAATCTACTTTCCAGTGGAGAGAAGAGTTGTCACCATATTTTAATCAATGGCGGATCTAGAAAATGTTGCAGGGGGAGGCGAATACTCTTTTTTAAGTTCTACAGAAGAAAAATAATAAATAGTTATAATTTGGGGGCGGATTTTGATGACCTAAAACACTGCCAAAATGATCAATGATATGCTCTTAAAATGTTTTTAAAATGCCCTAAAAACAAAGAATAATGACGTAAAAAAATTGATCAAAACCAATTCAGATGAGCAACTCATGCTACTGGATATGTTATTAATGTAATAAAGGCTTCGTCGTTTTAAGTAAACCCAGCTTGCAAATTTTTGATTGGGACTGATATATATATAAGAAAATATGGAACTGACAATGGCGCCGATAGGCGTCACACGAACCTTAAATTACATAGTACCCACAGTGGTTTCCATTACAATATATGAGTGAAGAAATCGAATAGGCTAATCAGGAATTCAGTGGAGAACATTCGTTGCATCTCGTAAATATTTATTTGAAGCAAATACAATTAAAATTACTTTAAAATCGATTAAATCAGCGATAAATGCATTAAAAATGACTTATTAGTCGAAATCGATGGAAAATGCAAAAACAACAACATAAAAATAGATAATTTCCTTTTGTCATAACATTAAATGAATTTCTATACTAAACAGCATTGTTCTAAAGTGAAAAGAAAAAAAATGACATTTCATTAAAATTCGCCCCCTAGTTATAATGAAAGGTACCATTGGTTTAATTATAATGACTACCTGTTTTCAAGGAAAATTGTATTTATTTAAATAACCAGAATATCAAAATAATATTATTTTTATATAACATTTTTGTAAATAAATTCTTTCAAGGGGGGGGACAGAAGATCGCTCCATCCCCCTGATAAAACCGACCTTGATTTCAATATCCAAATTATGTATTTCACAACACGGAGGAGGAAAAGTTTCGCTCTATATCACGCATTCACATTACTCTGAAACCTGTATTAAACGACCGCTGTTGATTCCATTAAACGGTGGACTTTTAGATGGATAGTTGTTGAACAGAGGGATTGTTTTTTTCTAGTTGCTTGCCTTACTTCGCGAGAAGAGAAATTATTGTAGTCGTGCGCCGGAAATCGGCGATTTTTGGACATAAAAAATTTTACTGAAGGGCCCTGGTATCTCAAAAGTGGATTAATATTTTTCGTATATATACTAAATTACTTCCTCTAATACTTTATGAAGGCATAAGTCATGTTTTCTGAGTTATTGATACCGAAAAATCGATTGATGGCAACACAGCAAAAATTATTTTGAAAACTGTCAAGCCAAAAATAACGCTGAAATTTGAAAGAAATATTAAATTACGGCTATTGCCTTAGGTCTGGAACATTTTCAAAGACTACATTGCGTAAATTAGTATTAGCTACCAAAAATCATGAAGATTATGAGGAAGAATGGTTTGATTTGATCTAAACGAACTCGATGCCCGGCTAATTCGAAATAGATATTTTGATTTTGTCAAAAAATTCTGTCAAAATTTTCTCAAAAATTGCTCAACATTTTTTGATTAAGCTTTGTCTTAGGGTAGCATAATGGACGCTTAAAAATGACGTAGGTGTCATTTTCGTTAAAATCTCTGCCTTTTTGAAAATTACAAAAGTTTAAAATTTGTTTTGGGGTCTTTCTACAACTACAATATTGAAGATAGAGATTTTTATTTTAATGAAATTTGTTGTTCAAAAAATTTTTTTTAAAATATTTTTAAATTTTAAAAAGGAAAAAGGAGTTTTATTTTCGAAAATTTAAAAAAGAATTTACAAAAGTGCAATATTCAAGATAGAGATTTTTATTAAATGAAAGCTGTTCAAAAAATAAGATATTTCAAATATATTGTATACTATGTTTTGAACAAAATTAAGTTTTCATGTAATTTCTGCTTGAAGTTAATATTTTTTTTAAAAAAAGCATTTTCTCAAAAACTGCTCCTAATTTTTTCCAGGGGTAGAGCAAAGGACGCTTAAATCTATGGCACAGGTCTCCTTTCGTTTAACTCTCTGAATTTTCGAAAATTGTAAAAGTTAGAAATAATGCCAGATAGTAATGCTCTTATAGGACCACTGCAGTACCAGAAGCTTATAAGCGACTCTGACAGTAACTCGCTACGTGCTGTGGTACGTCACGTGAACTGCTTCGAAGCAATTAGCTTGCGAGGATTTGTTTACTTTCTCACAGCCAGAGTTCAGCGTTGCCGCTCATCTTACACGAAGTTGCGGAGAATATAAGGTTTGGATTTTGCGAAGATTATGAACATGATAGCAAGGCGAGTCATAGCCTGTCAGTAAGTGTTAATGTTTTGAAATTTCATATATTTGTCGTGTAGGTTGTGCCATATGCGTAGTAATGTTAGAAACAGCGCATTGAAAAGTGAGAGTCGCAAACGCTGCTGGTACTGTAGTTAACTTCCTCGCATACTATACTTACATTTACATACGCAATATTGTAATACCGCAATGAAAATCGGCGATTTTTCGACAGAAAACTCATATTGTCGGCCCCTGGTAATGAAAAAGTGTATAAATCTTGTTCCTGAATGTGGCAAATTACTTCCACCAACGTGTAGTCTGAAACCACGCTTTGTGGGTACTGGATACCGAAAAATCGATTGAAGGCAACACGTTTGTGTGTCCGTTTGAGGTCAGTGCTAGCACCTAAACCATCCACACAATTTTCTCCAAAATTGACAATCCCTGGTCGAACTAAACCAGAGATTCCCATATTTCTTTTGCATCGACCCCGTTTAAAATAATTGTTTGCTTCATTGAGCCCCTTACATTTTCTCTACAATATACAACATTCATAATCATAAAACAAATAATTGCTAATAAATAACTTGAAGATAACGATTTGGCATACCAATGTTTTTGTAAATATCGCGATTTTCAATAATCAAATACGCTTCCGCTTCTGAGTAGCTGAATTTCAAAAAATCATTGTTGTTTAATGGTTAGAAAATGTTGAGCAGTTCTTGTCAACTCGCCATAATATTTCTGCGGTATGGAAAGTACATTTTGCACGATAGAGTAAATGTTGTGAATACATAGTTATAATTTCTTGAGTATTCTAAATATCCTGAGCAGTAAGAAGATTAGGTTCACGGAGTAAAACGTCGAAATGGGGCCTTAATCTGCGGGTACTAGACCTTAAACTAAGAATTTCAAGTCTAATTATCTTAAGAACACGGATATGCAATGGAGAAAATAAGCTTGGAATGTGATTTTTTTTACCGAATCTTGCCTGTGGAGATCCTTACTAGAGGCCCCTGACTTCGAGGTCCTAGTGACGTGCATCAATTACACCATCTTAGTTACGCCTAGCACAAGTCTAACTACGAAAGAAGACAGGCGAATTTGTAATGTATTATTGTACGTTTTTGTTCCTTTATATCATAAAACATTTATTTATTCAATCCATTACTACTGTTTTTGTAATCAATGGCATCTTGATTTTGATTGTACTGATCAGTTCTCTTTCGAGTATTGACCCCAAATCGACCCCTTGAATCATAAATGACTCCCTTCAAAATTTCATCGAGCCTCTGGGAGTCCATATCGATTCTGATATAAACAAAATCCAAGCCCTGCGGATCTGAAACGGATATTTTTATTTTGGGGGACTGAAACCTCAACCTTTTAAACTTTGCCTCAAAAATGACTCCATTTGTTCCCTCGAAAAGAGCAAAAGACGCTAAAAAAATGGGATAGAACGCATTTTCGTTCTATTAATTTCTAATGTCTTTCATCTCTCACTACATTTCAAGGATTTCTTTTCATCTTCAGGAGTTTATCTAAATGTAAGAGTACCAAAAACTATTATAACATCAGCTTACTAAGTTCTTATCATCTTCTTATGTTTTTAAACATAAGAAGGTAGCGATACGAAAATTACTGAACGACACTTGACGATTTCATAAATAACGTACTTGTTATCTCGCGTAACGCCTCGGTTTACAAAATTCACCGCCTCAGTCTTCGCCGGTCTAACGACGTTAATAGCCGTAACAGACACCCCAACACCTTTAGTCACGAATTTAATAGATAATAACTAGGGAACGGAATTTATTGTAATAAAAAAGCAAAATATGCACATGCATAAGTACATATGCAAAAAGCATATGTACTTATTTTTTCTCAAATATGCAGGAAAGAACATAAAACATGTGAAATAAAAATTCGTTATGTTTAAAATTCCATTACTCAAGCATTTTCCGAGCACACTACGTTGTCGATCAGATCATAACATGGAGTCAAAAAGCTGGAAGAAAGCTTTACATCTACAGAAGCAATTATTCGCTAGTTTCATCCGAAATTTATAATACTTTCGTAGTATATACTAGGTTGTTTACGAGAAGCCGGCGCTCAAGTGAATAGTACCGTGTACCCTGTGATAGAAAGAGAGGGGGTAAAGGGAGCATACCCCCCCCCGACTCTAGGAAAGCAATAAGACAATGATCTAAAAAATATTTGTTTTATCGAGTTACGCATGGGGTCTTTGAAATATGAGTAAGCACGTGGTTGAAGTTCCTTCTGCTTCACATTCATCCGCTCCTCCTCGATCCTGAGTACGCAGTTTCCAAGAAGCAGAAGGCGCGGGGAGCAAGTTTGACAATTAATAGCGAAGGTCCGGCGTTTATACAAACGCACTGCATGGCTTTGCAAATATTTCAGTAACGAAGTTAGTTTTGAAGTAACATATTTCGAACGCGCAAGTGAAATGTTCATTTTTATCTTAAATATATAATAAAATATAACGAAATATGTAGCAATAGATAGAATATGTAAAACTATGTCATTAAACCACAATATGTAAAATAAAAATGGTTTCAATTCGTTCAGAATGTCGTGTTAAGTCTAACACATATTTGTGAATGTAGGTAGCTTGTCCCTGTAAAAATATGTATTTACATGAAAATCCGTTCCCTAATAATAACAAAAATAATAGTAATATCAATAATTCTCAATATGACTACAGCTTCTATTCTGACTTCCTTCGATTAGTTTTAGTTATGTTTTTTTTCTCTTCTACAAAATTAACTACTTTGGTCTTCTATGCTTTTTAAGAAAAGGTGATATATGCTTGATTTGGTGCCGTAACAAAGCAGGAACACTTCCCGCCTGGGCAGCGCCTCACGTATATGTACACACAGAGTGCGCGAGAGCAGCGGGCCCCGCCCTGTTGCAAACACTTCACGCAGCGCATGGCCGCCGTTGGTGCCGCCACTGTCGCTTTCATCTCCCCAGCCCTCAATGGACAGTGTGCCACTGTTGCTAGGTAGCTGGACAATAAATCTGTGTTTATTCTTCTAAATTTTCGGGCCCGTGATCGGTTACCAGAATTATCTATAACAGTACTATTTATTATTGAAAGTTCAAATTAACTGTTGACAAAACTGGATCTCGGGAAACAAAATAGAAACAAATTCACGAATGAACATATCTTAAGTAAAGAATGAGTACACAAACCAACTTTAATCGTTGACACATTCAATACCAATGAATTGGGGCGAATAGGGACATCAGTGTATAAAAAACTTCTATCTCTCACTGACATGACGTTAAATAATGTATTTTCGATGCCTTCTGGTGAATAAAATTCGTATGAAATTGTAGTTCTTGACAGTTGTTTGTATTATTTTTGGAATAATTTCAGTGAAGTTTATTAGGTGTATTCACTATTGTATCCTTCACGGCAAAACTTACTCTGCACAAGCAAGACACGTTGGTGAAATAATTTCAAAATATTTCAAGTAAATAGTGGTTCTATTTCTAAGTTATACGCATTAATTTTAATGTTGTAATATTCATTTTGAAAAACATGTTGAATATTTTATCTCAAACTGTTATTTTTTTTACGTTTAGGGGTGAATAGGGACAACTTGGTATGAAAGACCGAGAGTAATTTTAGAGGTTGTTGCTACAGGTAGACTGCCCACGAGGACCTTGAAAATGCACTGCAAGCTATTAGGAGAAGGATGTCACTCTTGAGCTGTTGCAGAGAAGTTGCAAATACCTAAATCTGCGTAGCAGCAGAACAGTAAAATGTCGTCTGCTCAAACTGTAAACATAAAAATGAAAGGATGGCTAACAGTCCTTGGTGAATCTTGTGAGAAGATTGTGGATAGTGTTGTAAGATGTGGAAGATGGGGTATCCAATGTGTACCTTCGATTTGCAGAGTTTTGTTAAATATCATTTGGACAGAGAGGGGAAAGTAATGAAGCAGTTCAAGAACAACCTTCGGGGGTCAGATTGGGCTCAGTCTTTCATAAACAGGCATAAGGATAAAATTACACTTGCATTTGTCAAAATCTGACATAGGGAACAGCTAGAGTCACTCCACAGGACATTGAACATTATTTTCAAGAATTGAAACAAGTTGTTAGTGGTGTTCTAACACTAAGATGAGGAAGATGCATGCTTAAGTGATGGTACTGCATTGGATGTTTTGGTTTTAATGTTTTTTTAAGTAATCTTGTGTTCTTATTTACCCCAATGTCTGGTAGAATAGGGTTTTGAACTTTTATTTATGACTGTCCCTATTGACCCCATCCTTGGGGTCAATAGGAACACTTTTTAATCAACAATTACAGATCATTATGTAATGCTATGTTAATGATATGAGGTTCCAAAGATAAGTGATTAACCTTTCACTTTCGTGAAAAAAATATTTATAACATTCTGTATTACTAAATTTATTATTACAAAGACTTGTAATCTGTCCCTATTCACCCCGTTTCACGGTACCAATTCACGAAATTTTGACATTTTTCATGTAAACGAGATGTGCAGGGTCAATTTAGAAATCCCACGTAGAGCCACACGTGGTGAGTTTACACCAAGAGCAATTCTCTGGATGTAAAAAAAAAGTTTATTTAACAAGATACGAGCAAACGAGTTGAATTCTTTCTGTGCCAATCCGGAAATCATTAAGATATTTTAATTTTGAGGGTTGTTTACGTAACGTCCCTGTTACATTATCAAAACTTCCTGGAAAATAGCTGCATAGTTGAAGCTTTGAAATTTTGAAAAACATTCTTTAAATTTTTGGGATACTTTCCATTAAGTCCCCCGGACTTTTTCAAATTTTTCTCAAAAAACGGCTTTAATTTTTTTCTTTAAATTTCGTGTAAAAAGGAGGAAAATACACCTAGAAAGGTGGCATAGGTTCGATTGTCGCCGTTAACTCTAAATTTTAGAAAATTGCAAAAGTTTGAGTTTTTTTCGATGTCTTTCTACAACTATAAAATTGAAGACAGAATTTTCTTTCAAATAAAATTTGTTGTCAATTAATAGTTCTTTCATTAAGGTCATGTAGATTGTTTTTGGAAATTTTAGTAGTTTTCGTGCAATAATGCATGCAATATTTGCAATTTTAAACAATAACAAAAATATTTTGTCAAAAGCGGCTCCAAAATTTTTCTTTACATTTTTGGTAGAGTTAGTGCCAAATGTACCCATACGATGACATAAACGTCATAGGCTTATTCTTTTGTTTTTTCAAAAATTACAAAAATTTTATTTTTTGACTTGTCTCTCACGTTGGTAATATTTACATTTATTTCTTCACGCTATTCTACATGAGTACATGTACTTTAAATATTGCCCGACAAAGTTCTCGTAAAGTCATCAGTTTTTTGTTACAACGAGCTCAAAATTCTGCATTTTCAGAAACGCTCAATCGCCATTTTTTTAAAAAATGGTTCTAATTTTTTTTTCAAACTATTCCAAGGAATAGTGGTAATGGAAGTGTTTAATATTGCATAAATTTCATTTAGGTGTATTATTTTGCTGTTTTTTTTTCAAAAATTACACTAATGTATTTTAATTTTTTTTCAATATCTCTTACGCCGTTAAAATGCACATTTCCATGAATTTGTATACATTATTGAACTTGTGAATGGAAGTTCTTCAAATCACTTCAATTACGTTTTTTAAAAACTCAATAGATTTCTGTGAAAAAGAGCTTAAATTTCGATTTACAGTAACGCTTAATGCCATTTTCTTAAAGACGGCTCCAAATTTTTCAATGAAAATGGCTATTTAGGACAATTTTAACCTTCTTTAATATTCTTAAAATAATATTTCGGTTCTACAGTTTGGAAACCGGAAAGTGGAGAACATTTCAAAATAATGTACTTTGGGCGGCAATAGATGGTGGCAGGCAAGAATGAAGGGCAAGGCTGTACAAAAGTTTTTTACTTTCTCGTTCTTACTAACGTCAGAAAGAAAGTCTTGTAATCGTGCGCTGGAAAACGGCGAATCTTCGAAAGAAAAAAAGAAAAAAACAAACAAAAAAAAAAAACTTATTGCCGGGCCCTGGTAACGAAATGGTGGAAAAATTCAGTAGCTAAATTTAGAAGCAAAATCCTCTTATATGTGATGTAGCCAGAAACCATGTTTTGTGCTTCCTCGATACCGAAAAATCAAATGAAGGGAAAACGTCTATGTACAACGCTAGCGCATAACTCGTTCAGCCGATTTTCTCCAAAATTAATATTATATTAATAATTAATATATTTAGTAAACCAATGGTGCTAAAACAGCACGTACTTTCTGGCCACTAGTAATATGTGATACTATTTATACCGCAATTTCTCTCCAAATTAATACATCTCAGTCATCATTTTTTGTAAAACTCATTACAAATCGTAGAACATTTGGTGAAAAAAACTAAATATTATCAAGCAAATATCAACACAAATTTGACAATAACTGCCTTTCATACAGGTAAATCACATCCAACAATAAGACGAAATCACAGAAATTAGCTACCGAGTCATTGTTGCATTCCAATCTGATATTCCTGAAGGCTAATAATTTTTACTTCATATATTTCAAATAGGTTTTAAATAATTTCTAAAATATTAATTTGTAAATGTATAACAAAAGCTGGAACGTAAGAAACGACAAAGAAAAGAAATAATAAGAATTGTAACTTAGGAAGCTTCCAAGGCTGGAATTACATTCAGAACACAGTAAATTCAGATCGGACAATTGTTTGTCGCCAAATTACATAAAAAATACTCATATTTTCAAAAAATTCAATATGACCTTATTTGAAGATCTACTTTTGATAAACACATTTCATTAAGAAAAAAAACTATCTTCACAATTGTAGTGGTAGAAAAATGCCGAAGAATTCTTAATTTTTTAAATTTTCTAAAAATCAGTGGGTGTTGAGTGTTGTTGTTGTGTACGGTTTTCTGATTGTCTTATTGATGGTTTACTATACTTGGATTTCAGTAACCTGGCTGATGAAAGCTGGTCAGCTATTACGGTTTCGTCGAATCGGCAGATTAGTCACCACAGTGACGTCACCGTGATGACGTTTAGCTCTCGATTGCATGTCACTGTAACAGCTGAAGAAGCGTCATGGGCCAGGTTAAATAAAGTTAAGTTAGTTAAGTTACGTAAAACCCAAGTATAAAGATAGTACTAAAAGTATACCCATTAGAAACATCGAAAGAAACCAACGTGTCATTGTTACATTTATTTGTAGTAGCATCCATTATTGTTTTTAAATGAAACAAATATTAATTTCATAATTAGCAAAGAAGGTTAATAAAAATGCACGACTTTCCATTGGACAATATTTATTCTTTATAGTAATTTCAAAAATGAAACATATTTACACTGTTACACACATGTTTTTTGCACCCAGAGCATACAACGAACTATGGCGTTTCAATGGCATCATTTTGTTTCTCTTCATTTTTTAAAAATGTCTTTGATACAAATTTTGTATTCTTTCTACTTCTAATATTATGTGATCTTTTGAATCGGGCAATCCAACTAGTCGATGCTGCAAACTCTGTTGCTCCTATATCATTAGCAATATCCAATGCCCAGTCGCGCAGTAAATTATCACTGATACTACGCGACGTCTGCCTCGCTTCCGTGACACGCTCAAGCAGTCGATCACTTAACAAGGTATTAATTTCCACCCTACTCTTGCGTTTTTCCGCTAATTGTTTTTTCCACCTATACAACTCACGTTCTGACGGGACAAAACGAAATCTCTTTTGAACAGTACTTAAACCTAACCTTTTCTTTCCTCCTTCATTCAACCAGTACGAGACCGCCTTTTCTTTATTTGCTAAAGGTACAATATTCTGTACAATTTTCTCCGAGGATGGTTGATACTCTGCTTCTGTGTCATCATTAGATTCCTCAGAAGTAGTAACCACAGTTTCTTCCTCGTCAGTAGAATTGCTATCTAGCGGGTCAAGTGGCTTCGTGGCTTCGGTGCAGCTGTCTCCAACCTCAAAGTGTTCGTCCAAAAATTCAACAATCATTTCACACAACAGATTATCTTCTTGCGTGCTTTCAGGTGAAGCTTTCAGCTGGCGCCTGTTGTACTTCTCAATAGCGAGGAGCAGAACATTCACAGGGTTCCCCATCTCCTGCAAAACACAATATTTTGGATACAATAAGTATATATTTAGGTCTACGTGAATTGTGAAATCACACGTGTGCGCGCCAAAATGTAGTATTCACTTGCTTATATGGAGTACGTGGCGTAATCAAGGAGCAGAGGGGGTGGTCCGTCTCTGGAGACATCATTTTAAGAGTGACACAAATTAGAAAAATTTATAATTTTGCATAATTATAGATTGTAAGTATGTTTATAAATAAGTTTGCCACCTTTAAATCTCGAAAAGTTTTTTTTATAAAAAAATGCATTTGTTAATTAGTTATTCTTCGTTTTAGATTATTTGTTTAAAAATTATATTTCAATTGTTCTGAATTACATAGTTTTTTAATATATTATAAATAAATACAATACTATATCATTGTTTTGTTATTTAATTGCAGTACATTTACCGTTTTCTATAACCCGGAAAGAAAATATTGATGAAATTATGATTGATTATATTGATGAAAATATTTTTGAAATGTTAATCTCGCGCGTATTTAAATATTATTATTATTGTTATTATTATTATTACTATTATTTTTTATCTTTCAACTATTAATAGTTAAATTGTTGGGAAGGGATTCTGAAACTGAAGAAAGCGTGCGCTGATGATTTTCTCCCCCATACGTCACATACAGCTTTGTACTGTTCCGACGAAATAAATATAAATATGCAATGTCACGTACAAATATATTTGTATGTTTATTAGATAATGTATAAGCTATTCAATAACATATATTTTTATATTTATTTTGGGGGAGGAAGTGATACCATTACTTTTGTCCCGGATGACACCAACTGAAACTACGCCACTGTGTTGAGTGCATGGACTAACAAAATGTAATCCTTCTGTGAGCGCCTGCTCGCCTTCGGCTCACCTCGCTGATAGTGAACGAGTGACAGTTCAGTTCGATATCACAAGCGCTGTTCTGTTATAGAAAGAATAAACTATTACATTCGTTTGTCAATTGAAGTCGGCAGAGAGTGTTCCACAAGCAGCTACGCGAGTGTCAGTTCTCCCGTGACTTAAGAGAGGAAACCCATTTCGGTCGCATAGGCAAGTTCTGGTCTGCAAATTCCTTCAGAGTGTCCAGTTCCTCCCTGTATGCGCCATTGGAAATAATGTTGATGAATATTTTAGAGTAACTTCCAGTATGTTTCGGCAACTAAAATGTTGCTTATAAATCGTATGTTGCCTTATAACTGGAAAAAAAATGAAAACGGATTTCGGCCCGACATTACAGATTACAGACCATTCCCTTTCCCTTCAACGCCCCGATGTTCTAAGCGTAGGGATGCATTTGCAGTTAGGCGTCTGAACCTACTTCCTGTCAGAACAGCCAAATTAAGAACCAACAGCGCTCATCGATTTAGTCCTCTTGCTAATAACCTATTGACTCCGACCCACAGAGCATTACCACGGTGTAAGACAATTTTCTTACCACAGTATTTCTTACACCGTGGTATTACACAGAAAGTATACTTCGGTTTTTATAACGTAGTGCGTCACGGCCTGTCTTTATGATGGCATATGTCACGCCTTTCGCGTCTTTCTCGGACATGCCGGTAGATGCCGCATGATCGCGACCGTATCGAGCACTGCCACGTTATAATCATGACGGAAATTCGCCCGTATCGTGCAATTTGTTTTCCGTGGCATATGTGGTTATAGATTTGGTCCCTTTGGTGTAATTTATTATGTGTTATAAATGACATTTTAGCCGGCGGCGCTAGCCGAATTCGTTTACTACGCTCCATGAAGTCACGAAGGTTAAGCGAATTCGAGACTCGCGGGTTCTTGGTTGGGTGACCGGCCAGGAACCCCGGGATCTAACGGCGTCGAGCCCCTGGCCGAAGGGATAAAAGGCACTGACTGACTACGACGTGACGAGACTTGACTTGAGATTATTGTAACGGAGGATTACTCCAAAAATAAAAGTACATTAATGGAGGATTACTCTCCAGTGCAAAGCGCTCAACGCCCCTTAAGGGACATGGAGACGCGTTGCGTCAAGGTGTAGATGCTAACGCTCGCACTGTCTTTCACATTCACTGCATAGACATTTGTCATTTGGTTCGCGGAAACTTTGACATATCCAGTGGTGGAACCCGTGCACTGCCAGGCCCGTAATCACATGTCTTTGTTTGTACCCTGCCTCTGTGCATTCTCTATATATCATCGCATCAGTACAGTAGACGTCTGGCCATATTTCTTTCTGTCTCTTTTTTTCGTCCGTTCAGCACCACTCTTAGCGCATTTGTGTTGGGCAGCTGCAATTGAAGTCTCATATCTTCCAATAGGAAAGTTTCTTTTATCATTACATACGCTAGTCTTGGCCACGCATTCTTGGAAATTCCTAAAGCTTTTTTTATGAAAGTTGCTTTTAGATTTTCTAACATTTCTAACTGCTGGACTGTGCGGTAGTTCCATATTATTTCTAAACCCTATGTCACTACAGGGAGTATTTTGTGGGTAAACAATTTCATGGCTGTTTCTAAAGACAACTGACTGAGATATGGAATGTTATTTATACTTCTTGTTACTGCAATTAATCTCTCCTTTAGATGTACCGTGAATGTTGTTCCTGTAGTTGCAGAGTAATTCGTAGGTATTTGGGTGAATTTACTGCTCCCCACTGCACATTATTATGTCGTTTCTGTTCGTTCTTTCGCCTTTTCGAAATATTGTCATTTCTTTTATTTTTATTAATTTGTTGCTCATTTCCAGCTGCCCATTTACTTAGAGCGTCAATACCCCTTCGTAATTCTTCGCACTCTGTTGAGACTACTGCCACGTTGTCAGCATACATTAGTATTTCTAGTTCTGCTTCTTTTTTTACGGATGCCGTTGGATCATATATGGGTACGTTAAATAATAGCGCACTTAGCGGATCTCCTTGCAATACTTCTACACGTTGTTCAAATTCATCAGATATTGTTATATTATCATTAATTTGGATGTATTTTTGTTAGGATATTGATCGTTAACCTCGATAGCCAATGCCGCCCAGCGGCGTTAATCAACTTGTTCTCAATGATTTGTCTATTTACATTATCGAAGGCTTTGCAGAAATCAACAAATACTGCGTATAATTTCTCGTGCTGTCATTTATTCTTTTAATTAGGTTTCTCACTGCCATGTGTGTTGACCTTTTTTAATTTTTTAGCTTTTTAAAAATTTAATGACGTGTTTTCAAGCGATATCCGCTGTATGCTTAGGATTTTGTTCTTTTGCCTTTACAAAGTGGCTTCGAGTTTCCGTGCGCCATTCTCATGGTATTTCTCCACTTTGTATACATGCATTGAATAGTTCAGTCCAAGATTCAGCTAGAAGCTAGGCTAATGATTGTTTTAGGTGCTCCTAGTACAAGCAGTCGGGTCCAAAGGCTTTGTTGTTTTTTGTCTCCTTTATTGCTTCTCTCGCTTCCTTGGCAATAAATAGTTCACATGGATCCCATATTAACACTTGTTTATTCCGGTCTTGTGTCTTTGTGGTTTATGATTTTCCTTATGTGTTCCTCCCATGTAGTAATTGAGATGTCTGCTGGAAATTGGGCTGTTTCATGCGTAGTGTGCAAAATGGATTAGCTTTTGCTTTCTTCTCGACGTGTTCCGTTTTCTTCTGATTTAGTAGTTTTTTGTATTCCTTCTTGCTTGATCAGTATTCTTGTAAATTTGCACCCTTTAGGATTATCTTCCTTTGGCTCTCCAGTACTTTCTTTCTTGCCTCATAGCATTCTTTGTCGAACCAAACTTTAGCTCGTCTCTTTGTGCGGGGAACTGTGGCAGTTTCTGTTTTCTCTCGGATCTGGTTCATTGGATTTGTTAGGTTCATGTTTTCCAGTTCTTCCTTGATTGCTAGTAGTCTTTCTGCCTCGTCCGTTCTTCTTGTCTTAGGTTCCCTTTTCTGCTTTTTTTATATGTATGTCCTTTCTTAACAGTGTTGCATCTGGATCCCAGACTTGCTGTTATTTTGCGGATTCGAATCCTCACACAAAGGTTACATCTATTGCACTTGCTCCACTGTGGGCAACATACGTATTCATTTGTCCATTGTTTATTAGTGTCAGTCCTTCTTGCATTAGGAAATGTACTACAGTGCTGGTCTTTGAGTTGTCTACACGACTCTGCAATTTAAGTCTTCAGAGATCACTATATTTTCTTTCCTGTTTTTTTATTTGTGCTTGGATAACCTGTCTATTGATGTGACTTCAGGATTGAAGTATGTACATATAATATTGATTCCCTTATCTTTGATGGCCATTAAATTTTCATTTCTGTGGATAATGGTGAACGGGGCAAATCTGGATGCAGTAAGCACATTGTTCCTCCTATTGGTCTTCCTCTTAGTGGTTTTTACAGCATATTGGTGTATTTGAAATACCCTGGTGCAGTTGCGGTGTTTTCAGTTACAAACATTTCCGTTAATGTTGCTATTGATATGTTATGAAATATCTTATTTCCTTCCAATTTCAGAATATTTTTCAATCCCACTACTTCCACTTCAGAACTTTGATTTTTTTGTTTCACGTCCTTCTACGTCCCCTGTAAGCGTGTCCGAGTTCCTTGTCATGGTCGCATATTGTTTGAGGGTTTTTTCTTTGAGTATTCAACTCCTTGTCTTTGCTTACGAAAATGAAACCTCCTGACTACTACCGCTAGAAGCCAGAAGTCCGTGATTTTTATTTTGTCAAGTTCGCCCAGGGGAATACCCCCTTTGAAAGATTTATTTCGTCCTTTTGTCTCCAGTTGCTCACATTCAATTTTTCGTGTTACACCATTGTTTGCTAAATAGTTTACAATTTTTTCCTCTTCTGTATTTTCGTTGAGTCCTCCGATGACCAGCCAGGCAATGCCTCCTTGTAGCTCAGAGTTCTCCCTTGGGTTGGTTCCTCTAATATTCAAAGTGTCTCTGCCTTATTGCGACTGGATTGTTCCATTCCTTTCTTTTGTTGGCCATGATAGTGTGATATTGTTTTTTAATATTGTTTTTTAATAACACTGACCTTATGGCCTGCCCGGTTTGCATCTTCGTCATAATTTACAGTAGGAGATAGTGTGATATCTTCTGCTGGACTTGGGATTTGTTCTGGTGTCGTGTAGCTAAATTCCTGTATTTTTGCCATCGTTTGCGTCT
Organism: Teleogryllus oceanicus; assembly: GCA_964035755.1. Lineage (NCBI taxonomy): Eukaryota > Metazoa > Arthropoda > Insecta > Orthoptera > Gryllidae > Teleogryllus > Teleogryllus oceanicus. The sequence continues at coordinate 32,792,383 of CAXIVR010000008.1, read as the reverse complement.
GCTGTATTTCAGCTTCTAATATTAACGCAAGTTTTTGCGTTTAAGAGTCTGTGAGCTCGTCCATCTTTTTTCTGAATTCATCTTGAGTTTATCATCGCCTGCTATCAAATTCTTGACTCTATCATCTCCAGCTTCACTTTCTCATCCTGTGGGGATGCGGTGTCTATTTCATGAACAGCTTAATAAGTTTCTGGTTTCTAATGGCTGACACATCCACAGTAAATTTCTTTTTCCCGCAAGTGCATTAAATTCTGTGGTCGAAAATTACGTGCAGGTGTTGTGGAACCACTTACGGCAATTTACGTCATATCCCACGGCTGTATCTTCGTCATTGAGTACCTTTGAACATTGCAAGCAGCACTGAGGTGAATTCTCATTCGCAGGGTTGGTATTAGTTTATAAGTTGGCTTTTCGTTTGTTATTTCATTTGAAATTATGTAATTTTCTATGGTCTGATGTCGACTCCTGTTGCAACTATTCAGGTCTGCCAATGGTCTGAATAATGTCACTTCCGCTTTCACAAAACGCCACTGGTCTGAATAACGTCACTTTCGCTTTCACAAAACGCCACTGGACTGAATAACGTCACTTCCGCTTTCACAAACACGCACAAACTTGCAATTTATTCCTTGGAACTAAAGGAGGTCTTCCTACGGTAAAATGGCTTCATCCACGAGTTTGTTGGCCTATAGTTACGTGTTTTTCGAGTCCTTAACCCTGCACGTGCATACTTCATTTTTTCCTATAAAGTGCAAACTGGGTTCTGGGAGACCCCAAGATTATTTTGACGATATATGCTCACACCTGTCAGTTATTAAACTTGGATATGGTTTTTTCTTAACATTCAATCATTTATTGACTAATTCCGTGGAAAATTGTACTTTTATGTTTCATTATGTCATTAACATGTTCTGAAATAGGAGGCATAATTTTTAATATGTATGAATTTCAGAAATGAAAAAACCTTGCTTATTTACATTTTAATAGCACATTTAACCAAATATGAACAATTTAAAACTTTGTTACAACATTCGACAAACTTCTGGAAAGATGAGAGAGTAAGAGGAACAAAAAAAAATATTTACAGTTTACGCTTAAAACTGCCCTGTGCTCATCACATATAGCTAACTACTAAATTCACACTTTCGGTGTCGGTATCAATATTCGGTGAGATAAGACGAAATCCGGATACATATCTGAATCATCGCCGAACGCATCTTCTACCTCTTCATCACTCTCCATCAAGGTCTGTCGTATATCTTCTTCATTCATTCATTGACTGGAATTATTACTCAAAAATCGTGTACACAGGGGTCTCATGAATCCCACTCAGCACTTTCCTACAACAATCGCCTCCTCTAAACAAAGGATGGCACCAAACAGAAGAAAACTCGTTTCCGCACGAACTCAATTTATACAGGACTTTATAGATCTCATTTCGAAAGAATTGAAATGGTAAATATATTAATATCAGCTGGGGTCTACTGCACCCCAGCGTGCACGTTGAGGGTTAACTTCCCTGATATTGCTAACACTGATAGCGCTCAACGCCCTGAAGGGGCTAGGAGACGCGTTGCGTCAATAAAGACGTAACAAATTAATTAATTAGAAAACACTTGTCGCAGTTTTTCACTATTCTAAGCTTATCTTAACGGAATTGCTATAGCTTGGCACTCTTTCTTACTCACAAAATTCTGGACTTTGCTTTTGCTTCACATTTGAACGTTCGCTGTAACGGAACGTTCGCTTGAACGTGCTACAGCACGTCTACCAACTTCTCATCTATTAAAAATGGAAGAACAGTTCTATTTGCCGATGACACGAATGTTCTTTGCAAAAAATAAACAATAAATAGTACAATTGCAGAAGTTTCAAATTGGTTTTGTAATAACAAATTAATAGTTAACGAAGGAAAAACTATTGATTCAGTGGTGAGGTGTAGTTGACATCTACATAATTGGAATGATTGAAGGCGTTGTCACGTTGTCATTGTTGACAATGACAACGCCTTCAATCATTCCAATTACGAAGGAAAAACTGTTTCAATGCAATTTTGCGTTTCAAATCGGTAATCGTATGTTCCATTGAAAATGAACAATATGCTGATGTTAAGGTAACACAATTTCTAGGTCTCTCAATTCAATCAAACATCAAATGGAATGTACATATAGCAGAATTAAACACTAAATTAAGCTCATTATGTTATGCATTCAGAATTCTTTGTAATTGTCAGCCTTCATGCAGCTCGTTGCGTGTATTTTGCAAATGTACATTCCCGCCTGAGATATGGCATAATATTCTGGGGAAGCTCATCCTTTAGTACCCAGACATTTAGATTGCAAACGAAAATTATCCGAATAATGAAAAAATCCCATCCACGTGATCACTGCAAGCCTCTTTTCATTGAGCTAGGAATCTTACCATTGCCTTGCTTATTTATTTACGAGTATTTTCATGTAATACTGATATTTATGGTTACAATTTATGGTTATGGTCAATGACCCCCATCTCGATCGGGTTTTTGTCCAGTTTCCCTGATCCATTGAGCAAATGCTGAGATGGCCCCTTCATTTGCTTCTGGACGTCAATGTAGCTTCACTATGCTCACGTTTTGTTGAGCTTTCCTTGTACTTGTAGAGGTAATAGAGCTTAGGGTGAGTTTCTATTTTGTTAGCAATACAGAAAAATTAAATCTGTTCGTTCGTTTACCGTTAAAAATAATTTTTCTATAATTGGCAACGAAAATATCAAGTTTTTGAAATGTTAATCTCTCCCTTTTTTAAAATTTATTATTATTATTATTATTATTATTATTATTATTATTATTATTATTTCATCTTTCAACTATTAATAGTTAAATTGTTGGGAAGAACTTCTGAAACTCAAGAAAGCGTGCGCAGATGATTTTCTCCCCCATACGTCACACAAATTTTTGACTAAATAAACTTACTGACACGTTAATAAACACTGAAGTAATACTTAAGTTTTCGTAACGTGGCGTGTTAGGGTCTTGTCTTCACGATGGAATATGGCACGGCTTTTAGCGTCTTTCTCGGTCGTGCCGCTAGAGTCGCTTGATCTGCAGCCTGCTTCATACGGTCGCAATTATGCGACATCTGGCGGCAGGACCGAGAACGACGCAAAAAGTCATTCCACCTCGGAGATACTATCCTCAGATGTCATGTCAGAAAAACCCATGTACAGTTTCCAGAGAGTATAGTTTGATCTTTTACCGCGGCCAGGGTTTCTCTTCTGTGAAAGGCCTTTCTGTTTTGTAACTGTTGTCTTGTCTTTCGTTAGAATTAAATATATCCGTAAACAAGAGTGCACTCAGTAATCAAAATACAACTTCAATGTTTTCTAGTTAAATTGATGAGTATTTTGTGCAAATAAAAATATAACCTTAAACGTAATGTCTTGACAAACGTTTTAATTGTACATTATTGAGGTAGTCTAACAATATGACGGTACTTCTCATATTAATAACGGAACGTTTCAGAAACATATCGTCGAAAGTAGCTACTTAATAAATTCGTTTGCAGGTAAATCTACTAATTCAGTGTCATACCTGTGGCACAAAAGTTCAGTAATATCACAATGCATTGGATTAGAGACATTATATTTGAAGATAATTGCACCTTATATAATTTTCGTCTTTTAAAAGTGAATACCTTTTGATGCAAGAATTTAATAAAATGAGTAATACTATTAATACCAACACTAATTAATTAGTTTATTCTTACCTAGGATTGCCATACGTCCCGAGAAATTGGGAATGTACGTTTTTTTAAAACTACGTCCTGGTCTCACAATAAGTTCTAGTCAGGACGCCAACCAACGCCAACGTCCCGATTTTTGAAAGTACAGTGAGAGCAGCAGATTAAAGACTAATTTGTCAAAGAATTGTCATGACTAGTGGACTGGGATGCAATCTAGCGGCGCATCTCACACCATATTTAGTTTTTTTATTGCTGTAGGCAAAGCTATTTTAAATTTGTTATTCGTTTATTATCGACATTGCTATCAAACTGTGTAAATTATATTTCTTGTAAGGTAAATGATGTTATACAATTTATATGTTATGCCCAAAAACTGAAACACAATTGCACCTATGGGCTGCCTATGGGTCACCCATGAGAAGCTCTTCAATCTTTTTTCACAAGTATAGCTATCTAAGGTCCTGATAGAATTTTTCTGCAATTTTCTACTTGATGTTTAATTTTTGCTTTCTCAATCGTCAGTTTATCTCAATCATAAATTATTTTACACAAATAAAGAAAATTGAGGCCTACAGATCTGTATTTCAAGTGAAGTTCATAATAATTATCTCAATAATTGAGAATGCATTTAGTTCATTACAATAGAAAGAAAACGGTTGTATTTGGGTGTCAAAACTGAAGAAGTCTTACAAAATACAGTCGATCATTGCTCTAAACTATGTATTGAAAAAATTCATAGTAGTTAATGTTTTTTTGGAGCTACTCTAACGTATCTTTCAAAATGATCTTTGCAAGTATCGGGTTTTGGCGTTTTTGAATGGATATCTTGGACTAAGGTATGGAAACATAGAAAGCAAATTGGTACTATACTATTCAAAAGATTAACAAGTGGAAATTTGTGAGTTAGTAATGATTGATCAATATATACATTTGAAAAATTTCTTGTCTTCAAAATGGTTATAGGAAATTGGAATTGGAATTGCTTGTTCAAGTAAAATGGCAGGATTATTTAGGAACACAGAATAAACAATTAAAAAGTAAGAATAACTGAAAAGGTGTGCAATATATGTTTTCAATTACTCTGCAAAATTCAAATATTGAGAGGATGTTTCATGAATGGGATATCAGAGGACAGAAGAAAGAAATTGCTTGAATGTTTCAACAATTGAGAGAATATTACAGTGTATTTGTTACAACAAAATGAGCTGTAAAGAATTTTATGGGTACATGAAAATAAATAACCATCTTAAACTTGTCAAATCTCAGAGGCATGAATGGTTCAAACTCAAACAGGAAATTGAATATAATTGAAACATATATTAGAATTAAATGTGCGATTTTCTTCTAGTTTTCTTGGAGACATTCTTAGTGTTTATATTACTTAATAAAATTCTTCAGAGTATAGTTTGCTAAATTGTTTTTTAAATTTTCTATTTTTAATTATGGAAACTGCTCGGGGTTAAATAACAAGTATTTTTCGAGTTGTAACTGACTATTGATTCTGTCTCGATTTCAGTTAAAAAATGTAAATCCTATTCATTCCTGACATTCACTTATTCTAGTAGACTTATTTCTTCTATTATAAATGTACTGGTGTGTTACAGGGAGGATTATAATAAAAAGAATAAGAATAATTTGAAAAAAATATTCATTGAATCATTTGAAACCTGCAACCAAACTACCAGTACATAAAAAGCGTGTTCAATTCATAGAGTTTTTGTAGTTATATTGCAATTTGCAGTAGTGGATACATGCAGTCATACAGTGAATATGATGATTTAAGTAATGAGAACTCTGCAGATCATATTTCAACTGATTTTTATTTGGTATGAATATCAAGTAAGTTGTAACAGACAAAAAGCAGTACAGGTTACCTAGTATTAAATCAGTTTAACAAACTTATGCAATACTGATAAGAATTGTACAATTATTGGAGGTAAGCGAGGAAATTTTGTAGATTTAATATTAGGAAATTGTCAATAAGAAATCCATAATACATGTGACAATCAGGAACAAAGAATATTCCACATCCAAAAATTATATTAATGGCACTTGTGTAATATCATTTCTAGTAATAAGAAGTAGATATGGTATAACAATAAATTGAGACCATTAAATACCTAAGACCATTAAGTACATTTGTGAAAACGGAGAATTATGAGTATGATTGAGTAAAGAGAAAATTAATTGCTACCGAAATTCCTCGACACAGAACATTGAAAAGATGCAAGACAATCGCCTGCTGAAAAAATTTTAAAATACCACTCACAAGGATGAAGAAATCCTGGCCGTCCAAAGAAGAGATGGGGTGACCAGATGAGAACGGAGGCGTAACAGGTAGTGCCTATATACCTGAAGAAGAAGAAGATTGTGTAAATCTTGTATTAATATACAAATCATAATTTATTTAAAAAATTAAATATACTCATCACACTGTTATACTTCATTCATAAAATATGACAATGAAATTTAATGTTTTTTTACCTCAAAACCATAGGCAGTAATCTCAAATATAATCACATTAATTTTTTCCTCTGTAAATGTGAAATTAAAGTCAATTAACTCGTATAATATTTCAGAATATTTTTTTGTCATGGATATGTTATCATGACTATTATCCCTCACTGTGGTATTTGTCATCTTCTCAAAATTTATAGTAAAATCTTTTACTTCTGGGACATTCTCAACTTCCTTTTCCCAGGATCTAAAATATTTTTTTCAGTGGGCTCCTTATAGTTATTACTTTTATGGAATTTCATGAGGACAAACAAGATTAAATGATAGCAAACTCAACACTCAAACTCAAATGACTGAATTGTGAAAATAATAGATAAAAAGTAAGATATAAACTAAATGAATCTAATTACTATGATTATTTTTCCATAATATTTTTGAAATTTAAAATAATTTCTTAAATCAACATTGTAGTTAAATGAAAACTATTGCACAAAATTTAAGTATATTAAGTAAAAATTACTTCACAGCAATTGATATATCATCATCATTCTAAAAGCAGACAAGTGAATTGCCGCTGCCGCCATGACATCTTATTCATTTGTTTAGAATCTAAAGTGTAGTTTGTTTTAGTTCTAGAACTCTCTTTTCCTCTTTTTCCAACTATTTTGAAGTCCAAAATTGTGATGCTGTAAATGCTTAAGAATTGGTTATGTCTGAAAATGTGTCCAAAGAATTTTGCTTTCCTGTTCCAAATGGTTTTTAGTGGGGATCTCTTCTTCATTTTTCTCAAATTACATTATTAGTAATTTTTCTGTCCAGGAAATCTTCAATATTTTTCTTTCACAACCACATTTCGCAAGCTTCCAAATGACTCATGTCCATTTGTAAAGTATTCATCCTTCACATCCATACAATAGTACGCTCCAGATATAAGTTTTCAGAAATTCCTTGATATATTGATAAACCATTGATATATTCACAGAGGAAAATATGCATCAACAAGAAAATTATTAGCATACTTTATTAGCTACAAACTAAATTTTATATTCTTTATTAGCTGACAAACAAAAGGAAAAAAAAAACATGGACGTAAACCTTGAACAGAATTATTCAGTACCCTTTTTCTTATTTCACATCAATATTCAAAGAGTTAAATATTTGTTAATGATGTAATTGATATTATAAGAAACTAACAAAATTTCATCTCCAATTCAAACTACCTCCATTTTCTCAGAAAATCTACGTTAAATGGGGCTGATATCTGGTGTTGAAATGAAGTTTGAATTATTGCCCACTTTTGAAACAAAAAGACAGTTGTACATCCACTTTTGAAAGAACCACTAATATTGTATAGGAAGCAACTTTTTTCTTTAAACAGGAATTAAACAGAGAAGCTCTGAGATGAGCCATATTCATCTCCTTGTGAATATGAGAAAATATTTATAAAAATTTATAAGACAAAACAAGGGAGCCATATAGTATCACAAAAATGAACATGAAAAAAAATTGAAAACAATATTTGGGTTGATGTAGAAATTAATAAATAAAGAGAAGAAAGACTTGAGTAAATTTTATGAAATTTGGATATAATTAAAATTAAAAACATGAATATAATGTAGGATCCCTATTTTAAAGTGAACAATATGAGGAAAGAATGGTTAAGGCAATAAGCAAATTGGAGCATAGGGATTGAGGGAGAAATGATAGGTTGCATACAATTAGGGATCCTATATTTCTTAAATGAAAAACACAACCAACTAATGGTACTACAGAATGGCACAGACTTTCTCATATTAAAGTTATCTTATTTTCCTTAGTGTGGACTGGCATTATGGTCTTGCCCCATCCTCTTGCCAGCTGTCATCTATTGCCACTCAAAGTACATTTTTTGAAATTTTCTCAATTTTTCGGTTTTCTAATAGGAGAAATATTACTTTAAGAAGATTAAAAAAGAGTAAAACCTCATACTAAATGGCAGGTTTCATTGAAAGATTTAGAGCTGTTTTTAAGAAAATGGTGTTTAAGTGTTAGTATAAATGTGAAATTTAAAGCTCTTTTTCACAGAGAACTTTTCAATTTTCAAAAAACTTCATTGGAAGTCATTTGAGGCACTCTCACTCACAAATGCATTAGTGTTTAGAAATTGCTAAAAATGTGCATATTAACAGCGTGAGAGACATTAAAAAAAATTACATTCGTGTAACTTTTGAAAAAATTTATATTAGTCTTAGTCAAATACTTTTAGACATATTAAGCAGTGCAATGATCAGTATCCATTGGAAAAGTTTAAGTTAAAAAAATTGGAGCAATTTTTTAGTACATAGCGCTTGTGCATTTCTGAAAATTCTGAATTTTGAGCTCATTTTCACAGCAAACTGTTGAGTATTTGATAAGTGGTATATGACAATATTTAAAGCATATGTAATCATAAACACAATAATGTGAACAAATTGCTCCTAATATAAATATTAACAATGTGAGAGATGTCAAAAAAATTACATTTTGGTGTTTTTTTTTTTAAACAAAAGAATAGGGCAATATTGGGGTCATATCATCTTATAGGATTCATTTTGCACTGTCCTTACTAAAAGTTTAAAGCAAAAATTTGGAGCCACTTTCAAGAAAATCTTATTTTTGTAATTTTTTAATATTGCACATATTGCGTGGAAACTACTAAAATTTTGTAAAAAACGTACATGACCTTAATGAAAGAACTAACTAGGAAGAATAAATTTCATTTGAACGAAAAATCTCTCTTCAATTTTGTAGTTGTAGGAAGACGGAAAAAATTCAAACTTTTCAAATTTTCACAAATTCATAGTTAACCCTGAAAATTGGATCTATGCCACCTTTATTAGTGTATTGTAAAATACACTAATAAAGGTGAGTGTAAAATACACTAATAGAGTAATCTATTCTTACAATAAGTTTAAAGAAAAAAATTGGGGCCGTTTTTGAGAAAATTTTGAAAATGTCTTCGGGGCTTCATGTAAAGTACCGTGCCCCAAAATTTTAAAGAATGTTTTTCAAAATATCGAAGCTTCGAGTCGAGCCAGATGGGCAGGAGTTTCTTGAGTTTGGAAAAAAATCCTACGAATGGTTTGTGCGCTAGTAGTGTTCACAGGCGAACGGTCGTGAAAAAAACCCGTTTTCGATAACAGGGGACCCCAAAACGTGTATTTCCGTTGAAATCTCGAAATCGATTTTCTGCATTATTACATTATTTTCTCTATGCTACGTATATTACTCCGTATATACGTACGTATATGAGAATGTAACTAGTGGTGCTACAGTTTGGCAGCGACTTTATCGTACTGGTTCATTTCTTATTTTTGGGTTGGGTCTAGCTTTCGGTCATGCACCATCCTCTTCTCATCTGCCATTTATCGCCGCCCAAACACCACATTTTCATATATGCTCGATTTTTCGGTTTTGTTGTGTCAGAATATGAATAGAAGAGTAAAACCGCGTCCTGTAGGGAAATTTTCTTTGAAATATTTGGAGACGTTTTTATGAAAATGCCGTTTAAGTGTAACTGTAAATGCGAAATTTGAAAAGTTTTTTGTTCACAGAAAACAATTGAGTTTTCCAAAAAAAATATTGGAAGTTATTTGAAGCACATGTACTAACAAATGCAATAATGCAGTCGACGTTGAGACTCGGCGGGGTGCGGACGTTCGCTGCTCCGCTGTGCTTCCATCGCGCGCTATGACCGTGGTCGTTCTAGATAAGCGTCAAGAATGAAAGCTGTTATAGTTTTTTTTTGTTTTTGTGGTTAATAGTTGTTCCTTAACTGTGTGCAAATTCGGGTGACGAGTTTTCCTAGATTTGTGAAGTTCAGTGTTTTAGTGAGTGTTCTCTTCATTTCCACGCACCGAGAAGCTCGAAGTGCGTATGTTTCTGACCATCGTGTTGCTGCTTGGCATCCGAGCAACAACATCGTAACCATCATGGAAGTCCTCCATCCCAATCAACAACCAAGTATTGTGTCAAGTAAGAGTTATGTTCAAGCTTGTAATAGTTCCCTGTTTCCTAAGAAAGAAAATGCAATTGTGATTGACTCTGCAAATTATGCACCGACAGTTGACTTCATTGAAGCCCTTGCAGGAAAAACTAATCCTTCTCATATTCGGTTTGCATCAAAGATCTCTAATAACAGGCTGTGTGTTTATTTGTCCACCAAAGAAGTTGCTGACGATCTAGTATCCAAAGTTAAATCAATAATTGTATCTGACCATGAATTTACTATAAGACCGCTAATTTCACGCAACAAAAGAATAATTCTTTCCAATGTTTGCCCGAGTATCCCTAACAATCTACTAGAAGATAAGTTATTAGAATTTGGCGTTAAAACTGTGGCATCAATGTCTTTTATTCGTGCAGGTTTCTCTAACCCAAACTTAAACCATATCATGAGTTTCAGAAGACAAACCTACATAGCTAAAACTGTGGCATCATCCCTACCTGCTTTCAATGCAAGCTGCAAGGTCATTTTGCTAAGAACTGCCCAAATGGCAACTCACCCCTGCCGCAAGCAGCTATCAGCCCGAAGGTAACAACCTTTCCCTTATCAGACGGCGACCTTTCCGTTTTTCCTGCCCCCGGTCCCGCTCCTGTCATTAACGAGAACGAATTCCCTGATCTCCCAAATGTTTCACAACCAGATCCTTTACCGGCATTCCCTACAACTTCAGTCTCGGAATCCAAGACAAAGAAGCCAACGGAAAACACGGTAAAATCAAGAACAAAAAGGCCACTCTCAATAGTAGTTCCCAAGCGACGCCTCTTCCCGCTAATGTGTCAAGAGATCTCGTTACGGAAAAGACTATCCTCTCTGATTCGGAGATATCTTTAGACTTAGAAGACCCCCCTGTGAAACAAAATAGTGTTCCCCAAAAAAATAAAAACCACCTCAGATAGTAAAGAAGACATTCAATGGTCAGTGACCAAAGAAAAGATTGAAAAGAGCCCAATTAAATACCCGTTATCGATGAATGAATTGTTAAGCTTCTTTGACAAATCTAAAGGTTCCCAGAACATTGCAGAAATTGCTAAAGACTTCTCTCCAGATATTCCACCTATAATTTCAATGTTACGGATATTTATTCCACCCTTCCTAAAAAAGGTATTAAAAACAGATGTTCCAGAATAATCAAAAAACTTGAAAGTGCATTGGATTCTGATACGGATACGTCCCAGGCATCTACAGTGTAATACTACGGCCATATATTTCCCTGTATTCCGGCCTCATGAAAATTATAGAACTCCTCACCAAATTTAATCTCATAAATAGTATTTAGATAGTGATTATACATTGTCCCATGTACAATATTAATATTAAGGCTCTATGTGTGTATCCCATGAAATTGTGCAACTAATGTATATTTGTATATTTGTAACTACTGTATTATTGTAACTGTGGTCGCCAATGACCTAGACGTTTCTAAGGCGACCTTAAATAAATAATATTAAAAAAAAATGCAATAATGCATACAAATTGCTGGAAATGCGCGTATTAAAGGCTGAGATATATTAAAAAAGTGTATTTTTTGAAAAACTCAAAGAATGTAGCAAATTAAATTTGATGTCATCTTGAAAAAAAAATGCAACTAGCACTATCCGTACGAAAAGTTAAAAGAAAAAAAAAATGGGCGGTTTTAGAGAAAATGGTGTTTGAGCGTTTCGGAAAATGTATAATTTTGAGCTCGTTTTCACAGAAAACTACATTTTTCAAGAAATTTTATACAGCATTATTTAAGGCACATGTACTCATAAATGCAATAATGTGAATAATAACAATAACAATGACAATGACAATACCAATAACAATGACAATAACAATAACAATAACAATAACAATAACAATAACAATAACAATAACAATAACAATAGCAATAGCAATAGCAATAACAATAACAATAACAATAACAATAACAATAATAAAACAACAACAACAACAACAACAACCGGGAGCGATAGCTCAGTGCATCAACTGATGTCACAGCAGCGCATCTGACCGGGTGGTTCCAGGTTCGAGTCCTGACGGCGGGCGGCAGGATTTTCGACACTAGCTTTTCAGCTAGGTCGAATTCAGTCTGGAGAAGAATTCTAGCGGCCGGCTGCTCTGAAGGGGAGTTTTCCGTGGTTTCTCCGATCAACACCAGGCGAATGCCGGAGCAATACCCTACCAAACGGACCAGAGACTGCGCGCGATCTTTCCTTCCTCTTCCTTGTCCAAACCTCTCCCCTTACACACACTTACACTAACATGCACTAGAGTACCACATATTCCGGAAGACCGGTCGGGATCTTAGACCTTGTCCCGGCATGTCTGTGGCAGTGCTCCGCTGGTGGGAGAGTCCTGGTTAGGGGGAAACCCCACTACACACCCCACACAGCCATCTCCCGAAAAAAAACATGCACTCCACTTACGGGACTAATGACCAAAGTAGTTAACGCACCCGAAAACACGAACAAATTAATCAACAACATCAACAACAACAACAATAACAACATCAATAACAACATCAACAACAACAATAATAATAAACATTTTATTGCTTATAGACTTACAGGCAAAGCCTGTCTAGAAATTATTAAAAATTACAGTAAGTTAAGTACAGTTTTTTTTACTACATTCACTTACAGTAATAAATTAACAAATTTATATTATCTTGATAAATTATATGCTAAAAATATATATAATTTACTTGATAAAATACAATAATATTAAACTTACAATAAAAAAAATATAATATTAATAATAATTGTAGGTGCTTACCATATCCTGACATATAATTACAATATTTACTATTTTATTAAATAATTCATGGTCTTATTGATACTGAATGACTGGTAAACAGTGGCCACTCTTGTAGCGATACATGGTTTTAATTTCAGAAAAGTTAAAGCAGTTCATATATCTTATATGGACACACACTAAGAAGATGGCATTTATGAATGTTTTGAAGTATTTATCATTAGCTAATTTTATGGTGACTGGGAGATTATTAAAAAGCTAAGCAACAATGCAATAAGAATCTTTATTAGTTCAAGACTTGCTGGTGAATATACTTAGTATGAACAAATCGTCGCTACTGCAAATATTAACAACGTGAGAGTCTAGTTAAATTTTTGTGGTTTTTGTAAAAACAAAAGAAGAGGGCAAAATGACGTATATGGCATCCAATGGAGTAGTATACTACTATACCAACCCAAAATTTAAAGAAATAAATTGGAGCAGTTTTTCAGTAAATCTTGTTTTTGTAATTTTTACTTTCTCGTATACATACGTATATACGGAGTAATATACATAGTATAGAGGAAGTTATGTACTGCTGCGGAAAATCGGTTTCGAGATTTCAACAGAAATACGCGTTTTGGGGTCCCCTGATACCAAAAAAGTGTTGTTTTTTGTTGTTATTTTTTCAAAACGTCCGTCCGTCCGCCCGTCTGTCCGTCTTGCGTACAATCTTTTTCAAACTGAAGAACCCCCTGTCCATCTGGCTCTAGTTGAAACTTTGAAATTTCGAAAAACATTCTTTAAAATTTAGGGGTACTTTACATGAAGCCCCCCGGACATTTTCAAACTTTTCTCAAAAACGAATCCAAATTTGTTCTGTAAATTTCTTGTAAGAATAAAGTATGATACACTTATAAAGGTGGCATAGGTCCGATTTTCGCGGTTAACTCTGAATTTTCGAAAATTGCAAAAGTTTGAATTTTTTTCGGTGTTTTCCTACAACTATAAAATTTAAGACAGATTTTTCCTTCGAATAAAATTTGTTGCTCATAAATAGTTGTTTCATTAAGGTCATGTAGATTTTTTGAAAATGTTAGTAGTTTTCGTTCAATAGTGCGTGGATTATTTGCAATTTTATAGAGTAACAACAACAAGATTTTCTCAAAAACAGCTCCAAATTTTGTCTTTAAATTTTTGCTAGGGTAGTAATAAATGTTCTCTATACGAAGACATAAACGCCTTTTTACTCTGTTCTTTTTTTTTTTTTAATTAAAGAAATGAAATTTTATAGGCTTGTCTCTCACGTCCGTAATATTTACATTAGAGGCAATTTCTTCACATTATTGTATTTATGAGTACACGTGCTTTAAGTAATGACATAAAGTTTCTTGAAATATCTAGTTTAAATTGCACCAATTGCGCGCAATTTTGCGCGAAATTTACAATAAAAGTTTTTAAAAAGAATTTACACGACAATGAAAGAACTAATTATAGACAACAAATTTCATTTGAAGGAAGAATCTCCATCGTTAATTTTGTAGTCGTAGGAAGACGCCGAAAAAATTCAAACTTTTGCAATTTTCGAAAATTTAGAGTTAACTGAGAAAATCTGACTTATTCCACCTTTATAAGTGTATTTTACTTTATTGTTACAAGAAATTTAAAGAAAATATTTGGAGTAGTTTTGAGAAATTTTTGAAAAATGCCCGGGGGGCCTTCATGTAAAGTACCCTCCAAAATTAATCTTTTTTTTTTAATCACAGAGCTTCGACTCAGGCCAGATCGATTGTGGTTTATTCAATTTGGAAAAATACCTACGCATAATTTGAGCTTTCTCTATACCTCATATATTACTTCGCATATACATATACGAAGGGCACGTACGTATACGAGAAAGTAAAAATTATGAATGAAGGGGAAAATATCATTATTCAAGAGACTTTATGAACACATCAAATAATCTGCTCCTTTGGACGGATTTAAAAACTAAGAATTCCTCTGATAGAAATGATCTGACAATTTTGAAACTATGAATTTTTTAATTTAAAAGTTAAAAAACGCAAGATATGGCCAATATTACAATCCCTTTTGCCTTTGGAAAAGTCAGTTGTTTCTTTTATGAATAGGAACTGTGCCATTAAATCTTCACTGACAACACTTTTGGGCATTTTGTTTGCTTTTTATTAAACTTTCTTATTAGCTTGTACATTGAACTTCCTGCAATTATTTTCGATGCGAACTCAGCACTCGCCAGTCGCCAATAAACATGCGAACCACGGCGTAAGAAATATTTCATACACCCTGATGCGACCGAAAAGGAATGACGCAAACGAACGAACAAATCGACGTATCGTCAAGTTGACCAACAGTGAATAGAAAAAAATTAAAGTCGGATTCAAACTAATTGTACATGTTATCTAAAAACATCGGATATTTTTTTGTAAAAACCCGGGTCCTTTACCGTCCCAAAATAATTTGCCGGGACAACGCTTAAGAATCCGGGACTGTGGGGGGAAAAACAGGACGTACGGGATCGGGGAATACATCTTATTGGCTATATTTTGCGAAAGTACATTCCCGACTGAGACGTGACATAATATTTTGATGATCTAGAATATTATTTATAATTGGCTTTTTCGATGTATTGCAAATTAATCCAGTCATGATCAATAATATCTATACAGAGCCTACAGAATTTGGCCAAAATTTTAATGAAACTGAATTAATACTTTGTCAAAACATTAATATCTAATATGAGTTGTCAAAGTAATAATTCTCTTAATTATGGGTCCCAACTTTTAGGCCGCAGTTGGCGCTTCGTTACATGTGTCCTAGTAGTGACGAGGCTCCAGCCTTTAGCCTACGCGATTATCGTAGCGTCCTTGAGCCTGCCCAATGCATAATTTTCAACGCATGTTATACCTAAATACTTTTCTACCGAAGAGTTTGTTTATAGGAAAAAGAACTTCCACAAAAAAGTTTTCTAAAAAATTGACCGATATTTTTTCTTCTTTTAGGTGGAGAAAAGTAGCCTTATAAAATGTCGCAGATCCGATTTTCAGTGCAGCCTTTGAGATTTTGAAAATTACAAAAAGAATTTGCAATCATATTTTTGTCCCCTCCTAGAACTTCATATTTGAAGAGCAATGGATGCCATTTATGCCAATGTGCACAGAGCCACGGGGAGGCGATTGGCAGGAAGGCACCAAATTTAGGAAGACTGACACCGGCACGGTTGCTGCGCCCAAGGATGTGCCATTTAAATCCCTCTATGAAAGTGGAAACTTTCGGAAGCACGCCGTCCTCTCGATACTACGTCTCAACCAGTGGCGACTGGTTCATCGAATGCCGGGAATGTAATTTCGAAAATTCAGAACCCGAATGTAACAAAACGTTAGCAATTCGTGTAAATGAATTAAAAATAAGTGCAACAAAAGTTTTTATTTTTATTTATTTTAATAAATAAAAACTCGAAGTTTGTATTCAATCATTACTTACATAAGTTTGCTCGTAGTGTTCAAGTCAGGTATGTTAACCTCTCGGCGCACGTAATTCTGGCTTTAATTTACAGTGAACACTCGAGTTTATTAGTTCTGGATTGAGAAAATTGATGATAATAGAATTCATACAAAACAAAAACGAACTAATAAACCTTACATCAAATGAAAATAAATTCTCCAAACACCATAAAAATTCATTCAATATCGTCAAGAATTGACTGGACTAAGTCCAGTCAATTCCACAAGTCCAGTGGACTTGTATACTTAAAATAACATGCGAATTCATACAATTAAGATGCAGCTGGTTTCATAAAGATCGATATTGCAGCAATATTTCAAATTTTCAATGACATTAAATGGAAAATGTATATTCCAAACATTTTAATAGTTTCGATTATCTGGGGATTATGCAATCCTTCATGCTAAGCATGAGCCGCCTCTGGTCTCAACTCTGGAAAATTCCTTAACCTGAAAGTTTAAATGTTGCACAACTTAGGAAAATTTCATGACGCAGCCACCAAACACGTGCGTACGGAACATTTTAGATGCCTGCCGGATGCCTAGCCTATAGAGGACGAATTGAGACTAAGACGTCGCGTGCGGGGAAGACCAAGCGAAACATGAGAGCGCCATATTAACATCACGACAATAGAGGATGAGGCGGATTGATTGATAGTGATTCCGGGCGCGTCAACTGATAAGGACCGGTAGCGGTAGCTCAGTGCATCAACTGATGTCACGGCAGCGCCTCTGACCGGGAGGTCCTAGGTTCCCACTCCCCACGGCGGCAGGATTTTCGACACTAGCTTTTCAGTTAGGTCGAATTCAGTCGCTGTCTGGAGAAGAATTCCAGCGGCCGGCTGCTCTGATCGGTAGTTTTCCGTGGTTTCTCCTATCAACACCAGGCGAATGCCGGAGCAGTACCCTAACAAACGGGCCACGGACCGCGCGCGAACTGTCTTTCCTCTTCCTTGTCCTGTCCTCTCCTCTTACACACACACTTACACTAACATGCACTACACTACCACATATTCCGGGAGACCGGTCGGGAGTTTGGAGCTTGTCCCGGCTGGGGTGGTGCCCCGCTGGTGGGAGAGTCCTGATTAGGGGGAAACCCCACTAGCCGTCGGTAGGTCGATGCCGGATCTCACCATCCAGCGGGGGAAGATCACCGCCATCTCCCGAGAAAACATGCACTACACTAACGGGACTAATGACCGAAGTAGTTGACGCGCCCGGAAACACAAAAAAATAATCAATTGATAAGGACATTGGTCCCGTAAGTATAGTGCATGTTTTCCTCCGGAGGTGACGGTCGTCTTCCCCTGCTGGATGGAGAGATCGACGCAGACCTATTGTCGGCTAGCGAGTTTTTTTAACCAGCTATCTCACACCACCGCACCTGCCGGGACAAGCTCTAAGCTCGGACCTCTTCATCCAGCTTTGAAGGGCAGATAACCTCTATCTCTCGAGGAAAAAACATGCACTACACTTACGAGACCAATAATATTAGCCCTTGACGCGCCCGGAATCATCAATCCTTCTATCAATCCAATCCAACCATCATTTTGAAATTATAGCGAACCGCAATAAGCCACTCCGATTGTTGCAGAGATTGGAAGTGCAACAAGGTGCAGGCAGTGACTGGGCAAAACCATTAGTGCGCTGTTCGATAAAATGTATATACACCTTTATCTGCCAGAAGACGCTGTAGCGCTATCGAAACCTTCAAAATTCATCATGGCCACTATGACTGCCCTGAACTAATCAACTTCTTCACTATACCAGCCAACCGAAACGCGAGAAGATCAATATGAAACTGAAGAAAGCGACCATTAATTAATTTAGTTGCGTGATTAAGTAATCCGTTTTCTTCCCCTAGGCGAAGTAGTTTTTATCTCTGCTCTGATTTTCCAACCCCAATCATGAACGTAACGAGGTAGTTATTAAGTTGTTCATTTTTAATGAAACAATTTAAAGATTATTCTATCATATAAAGTGTTGCTGTTTCCTTTTCGAATTCCTCCGATAAATAAATTTTACGTTTTTTCTAAACAAAACTCCAGAATATAGTTCAATTCCGCTAAAATTACAAATCTTGTTTTAGCATGTGACATATTTCATACAACTTCATGCATTACCTGACGATATACGATTGAATTGAAATGATAAGTTGTAATGTATTTTTTATTCAGAATTTAAATACAAATGTGTCTTCACTAAACTCACGTTTTTTAGCTCTACTTTTGCTAGTTGTGGTAGGAGTAGAGCTTGAGGTATGGGTTACTGTTTTATTAGCAATGCTAAAAAATCAAATCTGTAGTTCGTTCATCGATACGAATAAGTTTTCTATAACTCGGGAGCGAAAATGTCTAGTTTTCAAATTTGCTATTCTCGCTTTTCTGGAACTTTCATGCGTCATTCAACTATTTATGGTTAAAAGATGGGGAAGAAATTCTGGAGCTCAAGAAAATCTATTCAGCTTGTACTTTACCCCCATACGATACATACAGTTTTCATTGTTTCTTGACAAAATAAATCAAAACAAATTTATAATCAGTAGTCGATTTCATTCATTTTAAATCACCTTTCTCAAAGGTGTAATTATAGCAACATTTTCCATTCATCCGAGAACAAAATCAAATAATCAACATAGCATTAATCATTGGTGACTTTATTCTACTTCTGTGTACCAGTTTTACGATAATCGTCTGCTTGAAAATTATTTCAACGTATGCATTCAAATGTGGAAGCATCAACAATGTTGCTGTAATTTTCGTATTTTCACGAATTTCTCCAATAATCCCAAATAATTGGGTAAAATCCGCTTCATTTTCCGCTAGCCGCGAAAGAATCTTTTTTCTCCGTTGAAATATTTCAAAACCCGCTAAACCGAGGAGCAAGTTCGTTAATACGGTAACATTGAACATTCGATTGAAACAACTCGAGCTGCGTCACAGGCGTATACCGATTACATCACACGGTCCATTTTTTCTAAGCCGTTTACTTATCTCCCTCAAAAAGGCATAGCCTGACTCCATCCCGTTCTGTTTTCCTTCTAAATATGAAGATTAATTTCTTTTCCCGTGGTCAGCTTAGAATAACATTATCGATTATAATTTATCCACTTCTCTTTTCAAGAAACATTTTCATGTTCTTTTAGAGCACTGCCAATGTTCAAAACCACCGCTTCATGGAAATAAAACATGAAATCACCTCGCACGATCATATTCTTACCTCGCTGACTTAACAAACACAAGAAAAAGATTCCAAAGATTCTGTCATATCTGTCAAATCCGAGATAAAAAAAGAAAAAGAACTCACGTGCGTGAGGACACCCAAAGAAGCAACTTGGATTGTTTGGAATTTGATGTTTGTAATATAATTTGAAACTTAGCGTATGTGTTTTAATGTACACACGTAACTTTAATCGTCTTCTTCTTATCAGGTTCTACATCCCGCTTCAGACCATGACCGATTTTCTTCCATCCCTTCTCTCCCTTGCTTTCTTAACTTTAATAGTATCATAAAGGATTATACCTCTTTAGTCTATGATAGTATATGTACATTAAATTTGACTTCGTTTTACATTGTAGTTGAAAATTCCGTTATGTATTTGCCTTTTATCAGTGTAATCCGAAGTACCATCAACCCCAATTTCCTCGGATTATCGCGACTTTACTTAACTCCTTCCGAAACACAGGATGAACGAAACGGAGCGAACGGATTGAGACGGACTATGCCTTCTCAGGTAACGACTAGTGAAAGGGAAGCGAGAGTGCTGGGAAGCGAGAGTGGGGGATAACCGAGCGCGCGCTGCAGTCGGGCGATTCCCTACGCCACGGTATCTCTGCGCTTGGTCCAGCCAGCCTAGCGCCCCGGGCCTCGCGCCGCTCCGCTCCGCCCCCGACCTGCGCGCGCCGGTAGGGGCGGCGGCGGCGGCGACCACCACCGCCAGTGGCCCGGCGGCGCCCGCTCCGCAGCCAGCAGGTAGGCAGTGCCCACCGGCTCCCCCACACCTTCCTCTTTCGCGCTCTCAGGAGATTGACAGCAATCACGCATGTATTCACGTCAGTCTTTTATGTGATTTGCGTTAATATTGTAATGTATGTTCACTCTCCGCTGGCGGATTAAGATATCGTTGAATTTTTGGAAAATTTTCTTTCTTTAGGATACAAAATAAGTCGTGTTGGGCAGTTTTAAGCATTACTCCATCACCTACATCTACATATTTTACGTGGCCTCCATTTGTTCCATATGATTATTATATTTTACGAAGTATTTTTCAATACCTTGCCTTTGTTGCTGTTATTGTTTGTTTTATTCCTGGATAGTGAATAAATTAAGCATTCGTGGAGTGTCTTTTGTGCGTGTTACAAATGTTTGGAAATACTTGTTAAATCTTCCAAGAAGATTTATCAAAAATATGCCTTCACGCATTATTTTGGCCCTGAATTGCCAAGGATTAAAAATGCTGTTATTTACTTAAATAAACTTTAATATTTCTTTATGAGAGTGAACTTATACATTTCGTTTCAAAAAAATTGTTTGTTTTGGCTAGACGCAATTAGAACGAAATCTCCAGCAGCCTTCGTAATGGATCATCTCCTTTAAAGTGTCCAATAAAATGAATACATGAAGCTGACCCTGTAAAGTAAAAGAATCGAGATATGTTCAGTAATTTGAGAGAATAATGTGTGCAAACAAGTGGTAAAGTTATGAAAATTTTCATTGGTACGATCGATACTCATTTCACCTTCAGCGGCACAATTACATTTTTGATTCTTTGTCGCGGTGATACGTGATGTCTCTAGGTTTAGTATTTCCGGTAATATTAAAGTTTCGTCCAAATTATAATGGCATTCCTATACTAAGAGTGACTATTAAGTTAATAGGTTTAAAAACTATTTTAGAATCTCTGTGACCAGCATGCTACACTAACGCTGTCTTGAAAAATTTAACAATGTCATAAAACATATTTTTCTCTTTTATTTGAACAAAATTTTAAGATATAACTATATACTTTGTACATTAATAATTGGGTAATATTTGACGTGTTCTTTTCACTTTTTTCAATTAAACATGTTTTCCACAAAAGAAAGAACAATGAAATATATTTTCGAGATGAATAATATACGCACATTAGGAGTTAATATTCGTTTTGTCATAAATTCGTTTGATTAAATAGGAATAAAAACTATATTATTGAGTTTACGTCTTGTTGCTTTCGTTTGTGATCAAACGAAAATTCTTTGGATGTTGACATCAAGGATTATTAATTTATTTCATATTAAAGCTACAGCGTATATAGTTATGTTCTTCTCTGTAACGAATTACACCTAGAAATTCTGTTTGGCAGCATTTTGTTCCGTCCCACAACTGGGGAAATGGGTGGAGACAGGTCGATCGATACGGTCCGAAGTCGTTGCTATGGCAACTGCATCGTGCTCTCAGATCTCGCGACCCCTTTCGGCGGTCTGTTGTGTCTGCCTGTCACCAAAGGGCTATCTGTTGATTTTGTTTGAATTCTCTGCTGTTTGAATGAGATACATAAAAATTCTCTTCAATTGATTCTCGATCTACATCGGGCAATTTTTTTGGAGAAAAAAACTACTTTCGGTCTGTTTTTGCAAAAATGTACATACTTTAATGAGATAACTGTTCATATAAAGTACTAATCCATCTCTATAAAATGATTCTACGATATAAGATTTCTATCAAGATGTTCCTTTCCTAATCCTACCTATTTTCTTCTATTCCCTCTTACCTCTTAGACATATTTTAGTTTCCAAATTGTTACTATATAAGTGAATTTGAATGAACGGTAATATTAATTTCACTTCAAGCACACAAATTCTTGTATAGTAACAGGGTAAGCTGTATTGAACGCCCGTTCGTCAGTCACTCTAGACCCCTACCGGCTAACCATTTGGAGCAAGCGTGGTGTCATTCGAAGTGACTCGGCTAGTGGGGAACAGACTTTTTTACGTATCCTTCTGAACTAAATTGTGTTTGTATTTAACCATTAATATGTCCCGTAAAGGGCAATTGGCTTCGGCGCCGTTAGATTCCGGGATTCCTAGTAGGTCACCCAACCAGGAACCCGCGAAGTCTCGAATTTACTTAACTTTCATGACTTCACATAGTTAACGAATTCGGGTAGCGACGGAGGTTTTGCGGACGTGACCTTTCACTAGAATCATTCCAGCATTCGCCTTGATGACCGAATGACACCACAAAACCCCTGTCAAGAAGGCCTGCGATTGAACAGGGGCGTCAGCGCGTTACGCCCTGAGCTACTTCGCTAGATCTAATCTAATTAGAAAACTTCAAATTGATGAATATGGACATACTTTTAAAACTATTTATAGGTTTAGAGACGCCATACTAAGCTAGCGCTACGCAAATAATGTATTCTCTCTGACATGTATACGATATACACAGGGAGCGCAGGAAAATTAAATTATACGGAGAATGTTCAAGAAATGATTGTTATTAGTTTTTTCTGCGACACTTATTTTGTGTTTTCTCTTATTTCATGTGTTCATAGAGAACATAAATGGCGTCTAATGGAATGCAGAAAGGCCGGTTTTATTTGTAAATAAAAAATAAAACCATAAAAAATATATCAGAGCTTGCTGTTTTAGCGAGCAAAAAGTTATTATCCAGATGAAAAGCAAGAGACTCTCTCAGCATTTGCACAATGCATCAAGAGAAAGTACGATAGCTGATAACGTTTCTTCCCCTACATCATATTGGTATTTTTCTGGTTTTAACTTTAAATAAATACATATTGGATTTATTGTATCAGAGAACAGTAAAAACTCTATGTGACTTATGGGGGTGATGTACAATACGTGAATCTGGTGCCTTTGACTCGCAAATTGTTAGTAACACTTGTTAAAAATCAATTTACCATTTTACTTTAATGTTAATTGCGCATTCGATTTCCAAGTAAAAGAAAATAAATATAAATATAAGTACGAGTAAAATAATTATATTTCGAAAGTCCTCTTCAAAAATAGGATATTCTTATCAATTTACCATCTTATCTTAGAAAACATTTATCCAACGGAAATATTGAACATGAACACTGATTTTTGTCTGCAAATGTGTAAATTCTAAAATGCACAAAATAATTAATAGATCTAATTACTACCTAAGTATAAACTTTTTTCTCTTTCGTATTTCAACTAATCGTTAATTTCGAAGTGTAGGCTACGTTCATGAATGCAACACATTTGCAATGTAGGAAAATCCAAACGTTCAGCAAATACTCTGTAAATAGACGCACGAACAAATACCTAATCTGTCACATTGAATTATTATTATTATTATTATTATTATTATTATTATTATTATTATTATTATTATTATTTATTAAGTCACAAATACAATTTCAATCGTGTATGACAAGTCAGATACGATGTAAGCAAGTGCACATGTCTTCCTGGTTTCCAAATTCCCTACTGCTCTCTTGTTACCCACTTATGAGTAAAGATAGAAAGAAGCATTGTATTATAAGAAATTTTTACCTCTATGTGATAGAATTACTCCGGCAAGCGACAGATTTTTTTAATACACTGCAATGAAATAATTAACCCTCCACTCCTCTCGTATCTTGCAAAAGAGAGCTCAAGCAACTTGTACAGAGAGTGAAGTTACATTTACTCTATAAATGTAACTTAATACTTTTATAGTTATTAAATGTTATAACATATTTTGGTGAAATTGTTTCGACGAAGATCATCCGTTTCTTCAATTGTCATTTAATTATTGTGTAAAGATGTATGATATTCAGAGGATACTTTGTGAATATTGAAGGGAAATTAAGTGAAAAAAATAGGAAATGATGACTAGGTTTACATTTTTAGTCTCCCGAATTACACTGTGGATTATGGTGCGATGTTGAATAATGTATTACTGTATTAGTTAATGTCGAGAGAACATTTACGTACTACTAGTACTACTTCTACTACTCGTATAAATACCAGGTGTAGAGTATTTAGGAAAACGTTTGGAATCAAAGTTGCGATCTTAAGACAGGTTTTCAACGAACAGAGACTTTCTCTCTACTTCATTGCGAAAGTAAAAAGAAAAAAACACCATTGTTGCTCTCCTAATATAATCTCAATAAAATTACTTTATCGTTTCGGCCTAAGGATTAAAGAGGTCAAGTCATGCTTGAATACAATAATATACTCTGGCAATAAATTAAGAAATCTATTCAACATGAAACACTAATCACACTTATGATGGCAATTAATACAGAATTATATTAACCTACATCACAAAGATTGTCCTGGGATGGCCACTGGCTGCAATAAATCTGGCTAATGAATTGTGTAGGTTGTGAAGGACTAGTACATCGTGATGCCTATGGCAGATGATAACATTTTCACTCGTTTCTGTGAGATGAGTTTCTTAATTATGTTTGAGTGATTGATGTTTCCGGCCGCGTCAACTGCTCAGGTCATTAGTCCCGTTAGTGTTGTACATGTTTTTTTCTGGAGATGGCGGTGATCTCCCCCCGTTGGATGGCGAGATCCGGCGCCGACCTACCGTCGGCTAGTGGGGTTTCCCCCTAACTAGGACTCTCCCACCAGCGGGGCACCGCCCCATTCGGGACAAGCTCTAAGCTCCCGACCGGTCTCCCGGAACATGTGGTAGTTTAGTGCATGTTAGTGTAAGTGTGTGTGTAAGGGGAGAGGATAGGACAAGGAATGGGAAGGACAGATCGCGCGCGGTCCGTGGCCCGTTTGATAGGGTACTGCTCTGGCATTCGCCTGGTGTTGATCGGAGAAACCACGGAAAACTACCGATCAGAGCAGCCGGCCGCTAGAATTCTCCTCCAGACTGAATTCGACCTAGCTGAAAAGCTAGTGTCGAAAATCCTGCCGCCGTCAGGACTCGAACCTAGGACCTCCCGGTCAGAGGCGCTGCAGTGACATCAGTTGATGCACTGAGCTACCGCTCCCGGTTTAATTATGTTGATGCAATTGTTTTATAATGTTAAGGTTTATTGCATGACTACATGTTTTGAAAACAGTGGCGTTAGGAGCGAGTTTTCTAATTTGTACGAATGCAATAAAGCAAATTATAAGCGAGTTGCATACGTTATTTGTTCTATAACACCATTATAAAATTATAGAGAATCAAACTTAATTTTGCGGAAAAACTGTCCTGTGACGTTTCGGGTATTTGACATCTGTGCGAGAAAACGGTGGTCGGCTGTTCCGTTTACCGCTACCACTCCGCGATTCTGTCGCTGCGATTGGCTGAATGTGCGATGACACAATCATTCGTGCCGTAAAATGCTAATACATCATCATTTGTGCCGTAAAATGCCCTTTTATGAACAATTTCTTGCAACAGAAAAGGTCGTTTATAATGCTGGTATACAAAAAACTATACTATTTCAGAATTCGAAGGGAGATTCCCTCACATTGACAGCGCCATTAATTATATGAGGCCCCGAACCATTTGATGATTACAACAGTCGATAGGTTTAGTCAATAAACATACTAGATTTATATATAAAATATAGTACGTCCCTCAGCTCCCCACCAGCGACGTTTGTATATAGAAGCCGGCAAAGCACTGCCTCTGTGGCAGTTGACGTGACCGTGTGCAACCCTATGAGAAAGAGCTGTCTTTATTCCATTAATACACAAATTTGTATTTTCGTCGTTAATTTATGAAAAAAGTATATTTTATCTCGGGTGATCCTTGCCGATTCAACTAATTTTAAGTACAAGCTTTTGGAATTCCGGAAAAACAACTGGTCAACAAACGGCAGAGCTGCCAATAAATATCTCAGCAAAATGACCTAAAATGTTATTTATCTCATTTGTGTTGAGACACCAATGTTTTTATATCTGAAAAATCTCATCTTACATACATCAAACAACACTATGTATACCTCACATGATTTGCATTGCATTTCAACGCCTCTTCTTTAAAAATGCTCTAAGTGTAGGAAACGAAAGCTATGGCGTATTTTGCATCCAGAATATACAGAGACGGACCTTTTGTTACGGTTTATTGTACACTAAGGAAATTTGAACCAGAAATATTTTAGCTCGTCTTGGAACCTCGTGAAATTGTGACCTAATCTCCGCCCCACGACCTGCAAATGTGGTGATTGCCGGAGCAGTACCCTAAGAAACGGGTCACGGACCGCTCGCGATCTTCCATTGCTCTTCCTTCCCCTATCCACACCCTTCATTATACTCACTTGTACTTACATGCACTATACTCCGATTTAAACATAGTGGCGCCTGAGCGACTCAAGACCACGAGCTGGACGAAGAGAGGAACACTGTCATCCTATCGGGAGCTTTGTGACGATTTAAATTTTTAGTATTTGGGTTACAGATTGGATGACAATGTTCCCCTCTCCTTCGTGACATCGTGGACTTGAGGCACCACTATAAATAAATCATAATGTACACAATCACACTTGTCGGAATCTTAGAGCTTGTCCCGACTGGGGCGGTGCCCCACTGATGGGAGATATTGGTTGGGGAAAATCCCCGCAAGTCGACGTAGGCTGGCGCCGGATATCGCCTCTGCGAGGTAAGAGGATCGCCATCTCCCGTGATAAAAAACATGCATTACACTTACGAAACATTTACTACACTGACCTTAGCAGTTGATGCGACCGGAATCACCAATCAATCCGCCCCAGGAGCCTCTCATATTCGTAAATCTGGTTCTGAGCGGTCGCAAGTGCATGGCAAGTGATAATACAACAGAATGGTAACAATTTCCAAAGAACACATTTGGCAGTTATCAATAATCCAATCCAGGGGAAGAGGACACCCGTGGCTCTTTATTCCAAGAAGTTGAAAACCGAAGGACGTTGAATGCGCAATGAACGAGAGGAATGTTATTGATAAAGGGCATTAGGCATGCGTATAGTAAAATAAAAGAGTAAACTATTTAAATTTGTAAATAAATATATACATGTAATAAAAATAAATTTGTTACTTTGTTACTTTGACCTAAAATGATAATTGATAACCTAAAATAATTGATATATTTTATTTGAATATTTTAACAAAACAGTCTTCACCAATTCTACAGTAACATATTGAATTGCATATAGGGTATCCCACCAATATGGACATCCCTCATAATTTCTAAATATCGATTCACGCTCACGATATGGAATGCATTTTACTCAATAGTGGGAATAAGGGGGCAAGTAATATGATGATTTCGTTTTAAATATTTTTAGTTTTCGAGAAATTTAATCTTCTTTTATTTTGAAATGGAATAATTTATTTTTTCGTCAGCAATGGATAGGTCATAAAAAGAGAAATCAATAATGTATCATATGTTAATATTTTCATAGTAATTTGAGTATAAAATTAAACATTCTGTTATGTGATTTTGAATTAAACGGTCAATATTTCCTGTAGCAGCCTTTGCTACTGTCGCCTTTGGGGAAGATGGCTTTCGCGGCGCTTTTTCGGGAAGATGGCCGAGACTCTTACGGGGAGAGGGGAGTCTGAGCGGTTTGGCAATGGGGGAGCTACAACTATAGCAATCTATGGTCTTATCACGACGGGCACAGAAAGAAAAACATCAATATTAACGGTGCCAATGAAATTTTTTTCCATTGATTCATCATTATTGAACTCCTGGTTGAAATTCCAAAGCATCGGTGTATAATACCACAAATCACTGAGGTCATTTTGTCGGCCCTTGCACACACGACTGCAGATGTGCATTGTTGTCGATGGGGGACACAGCTTAATACATATTTTTATTGTTTTTCTTTTGTTATAGTCTTATTTTAATTTTGTAAATTTACGGTGAGAAGTTGAATTACAGCAAATAACAACAACAACAACAACAACAACAACAACAATAATAATAATAATAATAATAATAATAATAATAATAATAATAATAATAAACTAATTATACATGTCTGTAATTTGAGGAATTATCTGGAGATATTATAGTGAAAATCTTTAACTGTTCATCTACCGGGAGAAATGGCCCAGAGCATCAACTGATGCTACTGCATTGCCTCTGATCGGGAGATCCTAAGCTCGAGTTCCGACGGTCGCAGGATTTTCGACATAGATTTCTGACTACAAGAGGAAAGTACTCTAATAGGTATAATCTTTATTAGACCTACTCCCAGTTTTCATAAATAATGCAGTTAACAATTTCACTAAGCTTTGAGCTACAACGTCTTCTCTAAGATTCACTCTGCAAAATTCCTTTGAATATAATTATGGTATTGTTTTTTCTTTTATAGGTTCTGTGATATGACACTCAAGATGTCTGTTTGATCCAGGCTCATAAGTGATTGATATGTTGTTTGGTGATCTAAAATGTGGGCAGCAACAGCACCAATGTTACTAGCATTGTTCCTGCACTGTATCTTGGTGCTCTTCACACCAAACCTTGTTGTAGAATCCACAAATCCATCATATTTTAACATTGGAGGAGTGTTAAGTAACAATGACAGCCAATTCTACTTCCAGGAAATTATAGCGGTAATAAATGTATTTGATAAAATACTGAAAGGAAATTGTAAGAAATTGATGAATTGAATGTCCTTTATTCATTAGCCTTAATCTATATACCCTTTAAAAGTACTCTTATCATAAAATAAAGTCTATATTTGGCTACATAGCTATGTAATAATTATGAAACATATGTGAATCATTTTTTGATTTAATATTATTGAAAAGGGTTATTTGTTTTTTATTTTAAAAATCCTTTTCAGCAAAATTGTATTATGTATATTGTTAGGCATTAGTCCAAAATATTTATACTTTTCGATATTTTATAACTGTTCATGTGATTTGTTAAATTTCTTTTTGTAGAACCTCTCCATTCTAATTCATTTTCAGAGAATCTTTTCATTTTCCTTGGGGGCCTTCATCCTATTAACTTTGATATTTTCAATTGGTGGTTGTGCTCTCTGCAATTTCCTTTCTATTTTTTTTCCACTGTATACTTTATTGCATTTCTGTGTAAAAATTATTTCTGTTAAAGCTGTTGTACGGATCTGTTTCAGCACCTGAATTTTGACAATCAGTATGTCCCACGTGGAGTAACGTATTATGCAACTGCCATTCAAATTGATCCCAACCCTATTCGTACAGCTCTTAATGTTTGTAAATACCTCATTAATTCACGAGTAAGTGTTGACTTTAAAAATTTATTTTCTCCTAACACTTTGCAATTTTAAATAGCTTTAATTTTATACATGTCAGATTAATTTTGTTATAATTAATATAAAATTTGTAACCATTGCAGGTCTACACCGTAGTAGTTTCCCACCCTCTCACAGGCGACCTCTCACCAGCTGCTGTATCTTACACCAGTGGATTTTACCATATTCCAGTCATTGGAATATCTTCCCGTGACTCTGCTTTCTCTGATAAAGTATGTAGAGAGGTTATATTGAAAAAACCCTTTTATAATATAAATTTATATTAAAAATCAATTTTATCAAGTCTTAAATAAAATAGAACTAGCATGAGTGACATCAATCCTAATACTTATTTGCAATTTATTTTTAAGTATTCCTTTAATTCTTTAGAATTTATAAAAGTGTTGGAAAACGGCAAATTTTCACCAGAAAAACTATTATTGCCAGGCTCTGGTAACGAAAAGTGGATACTGTTGCTAAATTTAGAAAAAAAATCCTCTAATGTGGTGTAGCCAGAATCCATGTTTTGATGGATCATGAAACCAAAAAATCGATTGACGGCAAAACATTCATCTGTCCATCTGTGGTCAATGCTAACACCTAAACCGCATTTACATTAAAAAATTACTGTTAGAAACAGTTAAATCTGTGTCCAAATATATGAAAATGAGGAAGAATAAAAACGTTATTTTATATCAATTAAAATTAATGAAAGCAAGGGATCATCTCAAATTCTTCTCTAAGGATTCAGAAAATTTTAATCAAAGTGGAGGTTTTGGATCCAAATTTTCTTTGCATTTTGGAAGAAGTCTTCTTGCAATAGAATTTTGATAACTTAAATAGAATAAAAAAAGTTTAACATTTGCAATACAAGCCAAAAAAGTGTATGATCAAATACTTATGTTACCTGACAGTAGTAAACATCAACAGCAAATGTCTTTATGAATTATTAATATATTCAAAAAATTTAAAATAATATTACAATATGTTTTCCTTTACAAACTTTTTCAGAATATTCATGTCTCATTTCTACGAACTGTTCCACCATATTCTCATCAAGCAGACGTATGGGTTGAACTACTAAAACATCTCAAGTACAGAAAAGTTATATTTATTCATAGTTCTGATACTGATGGTCGTGCTCTGTTAGGAAGGTTTCAAACTACATCACAAAGTTTAGAAGATGATGTAGAAATAAAAGTACAGGTTAGTTTGTGAACTTTTTCTTCAAATGGAAAGCAATCAAATAATCAAACAACAACAAAGATATATTTTTTTGGATACATAAAAATGTTTTCAGGTTGAACTTGTCATTGAATTTGAACCAGGCATTGAAACGTTTACTGAACAACTTCTGGAAATGAAGAGTGCTCTTTCTAGAGTGTATCTGATGTATGCTGGGTAAGCACATATCTAAACGTAATAGCTTCATTTGAAATACATTCTACCATCATTAACATAATGGATGGTTTTCTGCAGAAAAGCTGATTCAGAAGTAATTTTTCGGGATGCTGAGCAACAAAATATGTTGGAGAAAGAATTTGTGTGGATTGTTACAGAACAGTCATTAGAAGCTAACAATGTACCAATTGGAACTCTGGGACTTAAATTAGTGAATGCAACAAGTGAAAAAGCTCACATACAAGACAGCATGTAAGAGGGAAATTGTACAAATTAATTAATAAAATAAAATAAAAATAAAATAACTTCATTATGTTTAAGATATCTAGTTTACTTATATGTTCTGCTACCATTAGAAGACTTTTTTGTATTAATGTTTAAGCTACTACTTATTTATTATTTTAATTATTTATCAAGAAGATATCTCGCACTTTGAATTGACCTTAAACAAGTAAATTTTCAAGTGATACTTTCATTTCTCCAGAGAGATATGGTATTATACAGTGAAACTTGACTTAAGCAGTCACGAATGGTTCTGGCCAAAATTGGGCATAAATTGAAGTGCCACTTAATCAAGGTTATCAGATTACTGGAAGGTAACTAATTTATGCTAATTGCTATGAAATGAAGTATCTTATCTTTAGTATTTTTAATTACCATAAATGACAAAACACAATTTAATCAAAGATCATTTTTCCTCCTGTCAGCTAATATCAAAACACACCCTTGATTTTAACTCATTCTCTCAGTCTTCACTGAATCAAACAAGCAATCTACAGATACAATTCACATTCTAGAAAATTTACTGCTGGGCTGTCTGACAGAGTTAGGAAATAACCTTCTGATCAGCATCACACATACAAGTCCTTACTAGATTGCCACAGAAGGGAAGTATTAATTAGCAAATCATAGGAGAGGGATTAATGAGAGAAATGAATGTGTTGTTGTTTCAATAAAAGATATTTATTAAAATCATCCGTTGTTACCTGAAAATAAAGAAATCTCCCTGAATTTTAAGATATTCTGGATGTCATTATTCAACGTAATCTGACAATGAATCCCATCATAAGAAGATGCTCATATTAAGTTAACAGTAATCTTCAATACTTTTCCGCTATTTGTTCAGTTCAAAACTCCTTGAAGTGACCTCTTAATAGAGGCCAACCTACAAAATATGCTTGAACATTTTGCCAAGTGGCCATTTGAAAGAGAAATATTTACACATTTCTTATGGAAAAATCAATTAGTTTCACAAAAAAAAAAAAGGCTAATAATGGAGGTGGCAGCTTAATCAAGGTGACTGTTTGAGCAGGTTTCACCATATCTCTTATTTACTAAGAAGCATATTAAGTTAATAAGTTATACTATTCAATAATAAGTTATTAAGATGGTTTTCTTGAACTCAATCTTAATAATTTTGAAAAATTATGTTGATTTAGTAATAGAATAAAGTAGGTAAATAAATGGATGCAATTTTCTAGTTTTGTTTTGGCTTCTGCATTACGTGACATGAATCAGACCCAGACTATCACCGAAGCTCCCAAGGACTGTGATGATTCAGGTTCAATATGGGAAACAGGAAAAACATTATTTGAGTAAGAAATTAAATATATTTCATTATTAGTAGTCTTCTCTTTTTGTTTAAATAATACAAATATTCCAATTGTCATAAAAGATGGGAAATTTGGCTCTGTGGTATTACTTTGTCCCGATAAAAAGTGACTGAACTGTCCACACTACTCACTGATTGCTAAAGGATCATGTAGAGCTGACAATTCCACAAAGCCTCACCACTAGTGCAGCCAGCCTCTCTTCAATACAGTAATTGATACAAAGGTTGGGACAAAGTAGCCTAATCTATGATTCAGACCAAATAAACCATTATTACAGAATTGTAGTGGAATTGAATAAACATTTCCAGATGAAAAATTTTAATGAGTTCAGTAATAATGTTCATTTAGTTTAATGACATAATATTAATAAATTCAGTACAAAATTAAATTATAAGTAAACATTTTTATGTAAGTTTCCTATCACTTTTTAAAAATTAATTGTTTGACTAGGTATATTAAAAAGCAAGTTTTAGTAAATGGGGCCACTGGAAAGGTAGCCTTTGATGATAATGGTGATCGTATTAATGCAGAATATGATGTAGTTAATGTTCAAGATAAACAACAACAAGTTTCTGTAGGACAGTACTGTTATCAGCATGTAAGTTTTGTATATTTGTTAAGTTGTTTGTATTTGATTATTTCTGAAGTTGTCAGAAAATGTTTGTTTTGCATTCTAACATAGTGCTTTTTATTTAGGATCTTGAGCGAATGCGTCTTAAACTTGATGAAAGCGCCATAGTGTGGCCAGGACGCCGTTCAGGAAAACCAGAAGGAGTGGTCATTCCTACACATCTAAAAGTACTGACAATAGAAGAGAAGCCTTTTGTGTATGTTCGCCGACTTGGAGACGATGAAGAACTTTGTGGACCAGAAGAAATTCTGTGTCCACATATCAACGCAACTGAAGAAGGCATGTCACAAATTACTCCTATAAATACCTTTATGGTTATTTTCTTTGATTTATTTTAAATCGGATGTAAAACAATCAATTTATGAACTTTGTTTAAATAGTCTTTTGCTGTCGTGGATTCTGTATGGATCTATTGAAAGAACTTGCAAGAACAATCAATGTCACCTACAATTTAACATTATCACCAGATGGACAATTTGGCAGTTATATAATTAAAAATAGTTCAGGTAATATAAAATATACTCTTTTTTTATGAATATTTCAATAACTGCAAACTCATACAAGATATATTTCAGCTGGTGGAAAGAAAGAATGGACAGGTCTTATAAGAGAATTAGTGGATGATCGTGCTGATATGATAGTTGCTCCATTGACCATAAATCCAGAACGAGCTGAATTCATTGAGTTTAGTAAGCCTTTTAAATATCAAGGAATCACTATTCTTGAAAAGAAGGTAACTGCTGTGAAAAGTTGATGAATAGATATATTTAATTAAGACCATTTCATTGAAAAAATGTTTGTTTCAGCCTTCACGTTCTTCAACATTGGTATCATTTTTGCAACCTTTTAGCAACACATTGTGGATATTGGTTATGGTGTCTGTTCATGTTGTGGCACTAGTTCTTTATTTACTGGATAGATTTTCACCTTTTGGGCGTTTCAAACTTGCAAACACTGATGGAACTGAAGAAGATGCATTAAATCTCTCCAGTGCCATTTGGTTTGCGTGGGGAGTGTTGCTGAATAGTGGTATAGGAGAAGGTAAAAGAAAATAAATGCAAAATAATATAAGAATTCATTAGAATGTGACAAAACTATTAAGCTCTTTAAATGTGTATAGGACAATTAGTATATGGAAATGAGAGCCGATTTACTTTCTTTGAAATTAATAAGCATGTATAGAAATGTTAATTCAGTATATTTTGTTTCTCTAATTTATGTTATCCTTTGATGTCTCGTTTCTCCACTTCAGGTGCCTCATTGTCTTAACATAAATATACCATACTAAAATGAGTCATATAGCTTATTCTTTGTTTTAACAGGCACACCAAGAAGTTTCTCTGCCAGAGTTCTTGGAATGGTTTGGGCTGGTTTTGCTATGATCATTGTAGCTTCATATACTGCCAATTTGGCAGCTTTCTTAGTGCTCGAAAGACCCAAAACAAAACTAACAGGAATTAATGATGCCCGAGTAAGTTGAATAATTGGAACATGTCATACAGAGTCAAATAAATGTATATTTTCAGTACTGATAAACTAAATCTACAGAGATTTAAACCAAATTTTAAAATAATAAAATGATAATAAATAACATTTACTGATTAATTTCCTTCCAGATTCCAAATTATTTTTCAAAACATAGTAAGAATCATTATTTTGTGTCCTGCATCCCCTATGCTTTTATGTATTTTTGAAACCTTCATATGCAGAGTTTTCAAATGTAGAAACAATAAATAATCATAAAAATAAATAGGAATATTAAATATTGAATAATATAATATTGATTTCCTTAAAATCATTTCTTTGTGGTAAGGTAGAATGAAAAGAGTGAAGTCCACACTAATATTATGGTATCATTTCAATAGTCAGTTTCTCAAATATCTTTATTCATCCAGTAACTTTTTTCAATGTCATTGTATTACTGTTTTAACATATTTGATGTACCTAATCTCTCCTGCTGAAGGGTTTTAGTAGCTAAAGGTCCATCATTTCAGGACACATTGCACTTCATGAACAGCAATGGAAATAGAATGATATGTTCATATGAGAATGCCAAAAGAAATTGTATCAGTGTTTACCGTGTGACACACTAGTCACAGTTTTCTAGCTTCAATTCTCTGATTGTAACATGACATAGTCCACCAACAAGAACCCTTAATAATGTTACATACAAAAAAGTATTTTATTTCTTATTGAGAGAAGAGTTGAACATATCACTTTTCATGCATATTCTTTCTCTCGAAGATCCCATTCTCTTAATTGAGAAATCAAACTCTTGAAAAACTGAAAGGCATTTCTTTATGAATCCTAATACAATATGTTTAAATTTACCAGAAAAATAAAATAAAGAAGAGAATAATAAAAGATTTTTCAGATAAAATATTGATACCAATTTATCTGCAAGATTGTATTTATTTGTTCTTATGTTTCGTTGGCTACTTTTATGTTTCCAAATGCATTTTCATCCATGTTATATTAGTTTATTCTTTTATATTCATCCAGATACCCTAGTTGACATCTTGTTTTGCCTAATGATTAAATCAGCCCTCTACCTGGAAGGAAAGCATTATTTCTTGCCTACAACATTGTGAAATATGAAATGAAAGATTGATGGTATAAGGAAGTCAATGAGGACACATTTTTCTAGTTACGAAATACAATGGAAAATTTGACATGTGCAACAGTCAAAGGATCAGCAGTAGATATGTATTTTCGCCGACAAGTTGAACTTTCAAATATGTATCGAACAATGGAGGCAAATAATTATGATACTGCTGAAGAAGCCATACGAGATGTAAAACAAGGGTAAGAAAGTAAGATTCATTTCTAAGATTGTGTTGTGTTTATCTCTTGATTTTAAATTTTAAAAATTAATTTTTACAGTAAACTTATGGCCTTCATCTGGGATAGCTCAAGACTAGAATTTGAGGCTGCTCAAGATTGTGAATTAGTCACAGCAGGAGAACTCTTTGGCAGATCTGGATATGGAATAGGCCTCAAGAAAGGTTCACCCTGGGCCGACATTGTCACTCTTGCTATTCTAGATTTTCATGAAAGTATGCACAACATTCCTTTTTCTATTTATGTTTATAAAGATAAACATCTGGAATATAATATTTAAAAAAAAATTATATTCATATAATTTTTTCAACGTATGCCTAGGAAGTTTTGCAAAGTAGCCACTACTGTATTTTCAAAACTATTTACATCATGCATGAATATATGCCTATTTTCTCAATAGTAATTATTTTAAAACTTTACAGTTTTCTTTTAAATCAAAAATCAAGAAAACTTTTTTAAAATTAATTTGATTACAATTTTTCCCATTATTCTTTTTTATTTTCCTCACCTTTTAAGTGCTAATTTGTTGTATTACTCTGTTACAAATTGTGCAGGTGGATTGGAAAGTTTGGACAACAAATGGATTCTTCAAGGGAATGTACAACAGTGTGAACAATTTGAGAAAACTCCCAATACTTTGGGTTTAAAAAATATGGCTGGTGTATTTATTCTTGTAGCGGCAGGTATAGTTGGTGGAATTGGTCTTATTATTATAGAAATGGCATACAAGAAACATCAAATACGTAAACAAAAAAGAATGGAATTGGCACGTCATGCAGCAGATAAATGGCGAGGGGCTATTGAGGTAAATTATACATTTTCAGCTATGTATATTTTCATTAAATATAGTTTAAAAAATTCTGAATAAAATTCAAAGCTTCATTAATTATCAAAATATTAATTTATTAAATTATAAATAAAAATTTTCACTCAATCAAGTACTGTGAAAAGTAGGTTAAAAACATAAATTTAGACAAAAATTTCATAAATATTGTTCCTGTATTTTAGAAACGTAAAACACTTCGAGCTACTATTGCTGCCCAAAGAAGACTAAAAGCAAATGGAGTCAATGATCCAGCTACTGTGTCCTTGTCAGTTGATGCCTTGCCCCGTCAGTGTCTTGAGCCTGCAGTCCAGCGCGTGCATGGCCAGGAGGGTGTGATGTTAGACAGAGAACTGCAAGAACTGATGAAATTCGTATTGCAACAACAACTCAAAGTAATCCTGCATATGGTTCAAATCTTCCTGATATGATAGTTTAGCAATAGGTTATTAATACGCTTTAAGAGTGTATGTTGAAAGAAGAAACAATTGTGTTCGTATTTTAACTAATGATAAAAAGCACATAAAATAATATCCCTGTTCTGTTGATGTAAATTAATAATGTTTATCCAAGATTCAAAGTATTGTGTGTGTTATAATAGTTCATAATTTTATTGCATGTTTTTAGAGTATGAGATATTTATTGTAAGTTCATATTGAATATAAATCAGAGGTTTGATGTTTGTAAAACAAATATCTTTGATAGAAAATTTATTTCTTACCAATATTTCCACTACAACAAATTGATAGATTACCTGGAAATATCCCATTGCATCCACAGAAGAAAACGGTGTTCAAATGTACTCAATAAGCAGAAACGTGAAAAATAAAGTTCGACATGATGATCTCAAAAGTTTGTTCTTTCTAATAACCAATCCTCCTTTAGGATATTTTTTAGGTTTCAGAGATCCTCTATAAATAAAGTAAATTTAAGAGAGCAGTAGGTACATAGTAGTTGTTGAGAAATTCAAGAAATTGTAATTATCGTGTAGAAGTGAAGTACTAACATTTATGATGATGTAACAAAAATTGCTGCCATCTGGTTCTTACAAGGAAAAACATAACTGAAATGTCTTCCTAAAAGTTTTGGGTAATGCATTTCAAGTTTGTTATATTGACATTAGCAGGGTTTTCTAAAATGCTATTTTCATTGACTCTGCCCAAAATACACATTAGCATCATTTTTATATATGAAGTTTACAGATTTATCTCTAGAGGACCTCAACACTGCTCCAAAAACATCCATATTAGCCAGCCAAAATATTACATTTATTACTACTATTTACCAAAGTACATGTTCATTTCTTTTACAAAGCTTAAAGCTTAATCCACTGTGAATCCCCCATCAGACGGTTACAGCAAAGGAATCCCTATCTTTTGGCATATATATTTTGCAAAAATATTTCTCAGTGTCTCCTAAAAATCCAATATCTTGAAGAGTGTTTTCATAGCTTTACTATTTCTATTTACAGTTTATTCACATTAACTAAATGTGAAACATCATGCACAAAATTATAAAAATATTTTTCAGGATTAAAAAGAGGTTAAATTTACTCCTTAATTCTAACTTGGAATTGGTTAAAGAAATGAATATACATTTTCATTTTGATGATTGTTGGAATAACAAAAAGCTATCTCCCTCCCAGCGGGGCACAGCCTCAGCTGGACAAGTACCAGGCGCCCGACGGGTCTCCGGACAAGTGTGTTAGTGTAGTGCTTGCCCGTGCAAGTGCTTGTATATTTGTGTGCGTGTGTGCGCGCGCGTGCAAGAAGAGAGAAGGGAACAAGGAAGGAGAAGGCAAGATCGCACGTGGTCCGTTTATTAGAGTACTGCTCCGGCATTGATCGGAGAAAACAACGAAAAACTACCCATCAGACTAGCCGGCTGCTGGAATTCTCCTCCAGACAGCGGCAGATTTCGACCTAGGTATATAGCTAGGGTCGAAAACCCTCCAGTATCGGGACTCGAATTCTAGGACGTCCCAACAGTGACGCTGTAGCGGCAACGGTTGTTATCACTAACCTTCTCAACCAGTGTCAACCTGCGGGGAGATGCGGACGTGTGCGTGTAGTATCCTCAATGTCCGACATAACGAATTTTAGCGATCGCGCACATGCGCCCAGGCACTTTGCCGCATCATAAGCCTCAGTGCGTATGCACGCCTTAACTTTTTTGATTAGTTGATTAGCGATTCCAGGCGCGTCAACAGACAGTGACGAGTCCCGTATGTGTAGTGCATGTTTTTTATCGCTGGAGGTAACGGTGATCTTCCCCCGCTGGATGGCGAAATCCCGCGGCGACCTACGTCGGTAACTATATAACTATAGCGAGGATAGAACACGAAAGAGGAAGTAAAAAGCGCGCGAGGCCCGTGACCCATTTGTTAAGGCACTACTCCGGCATTCGCGTGGTGGTGGTGGTGGTGGTGGTGGTCGGAGAAAACACGTAAACTACACTGTCCTATCAGAGCAACAGGTTGCTAGAATTCTCCTACAGACAACAGTTGAATTCGACCTTGCTATGTAGCTAGATCGAATTGAAATCGAATAATTCCGATGAGAGCAGCCGCCCGCTAGAGTTCTCGTCCATCAATTGATGCCCTGAGCCACGTTCGCCAAAAGGCGCGAAGTCGTTTGCGAAACGGGAGCGCGTGAGCGGGGTGCTCGCGCCGCGGGGCGGGGAGCGGCGCCGCCAGGCGCTCGGCCGGCAGCAGCCCGCCGCGCCGGCCGCCACCAGCAGGAAGGCCGGCAGCATGGCCGGCAGCGTGACGGCCGCCACGTCCCCGGCGCCCGCGCAGCGCGGCCGGTCGGGCCGCCACACGCGCTCCTCGCGCCGCAGCTGCCCGTGCGCAGTCACCCTGCGCATGCTGCGACACACGCAGGGACGATGGTCAC
This sequence comes from Teleogryllus oceanicus, assembly GCA_964035755.1. Taxonomy (NCBI): domain Eukaryota; kingdom Metazoa; phylum Arthropoda; class Insecta; order Orthoptera; family Gryllidae; genus Teleogryllus; species Teleogryllus oceanicus. Next base: position 32,752,579 of record CAXIVR010000008.1, on the reverse strand, counting down.
GCGCGGGGGCAGCCGGCGCACTCACTCTTATTTATTGATTAGTAACTCCGGGCGCGTCAACTGTGAAGGTGCATTAGTCCCGTAAGAGTAGTACATGTTTTTATCAATGGAGGTGGCAGTGATCTTCTCCCGCCCGATGACGAGATCCAGCGTCGACGTACTCGTTGTCTTGCGGGGTTTTTCCCAACCAGGTATCTCCTAACACCGAGGCACTGCCCCAGCTGGTTCAAGCTCTAAGTTCCCGACTGGTTTCCCGACGTGTGTGGCAGTGCAGTGAATGAAAGTTTAGGAGTGTGAAAGGAGTGAGGATAGGTCAAGGAAGAGGAAGGAAAGATCGCGCGCGATCCGTAGCCCGTTTGCTAGGGTACTGCTCCGACATTCGGTTGGCGTTGATCGGAGAAACCACGGAAAACTACCGATCAGAGCAGCCGACCGCTAGAATTCTTCTCCTGACATCGGCTGAATTTGACCTAGCTGGAGTTGAAAATCCTGCCACCGTCGGCACTCAAACCCTGGGACCTCCTGGTCAGAGGCATATCAATACGCCACCTAAGCCGATATGCTACTCGCGCAACTTTTCTTGAACGATAGATTGAAGAAATGCGGACAGAGTGGTGGTATTTGTTGTGACCGCCCGCGCGCTTTTGTAAGTCCCGCCACCGAGCCTCCTAAAGGCGGGAAGCGCGCGGGCCGTCACGCCAAGATGAGCGTGCGGAGACTCGCCGCCACACTTGGCGGCGGGCCCAGCCGGCGAGCCGGGGCCCCCAAGGGAGTATAAAGCGAGCCCCCTCGCAGAGAGTCGACAGTCCGGATCCAGTCAGGAGTGGGAACCGTGGCGGAGGAGCGCACACGGAGCAGCAGAGGCAGTGGCGGTGGACCGACCGCCCCTCTGTTATCTACGCCGCAGGGAGACGGCGTGACGCCCGGCCTAAGGGAAGGCGCGGGCCCGGAGCCTGGCACGTGGATCGACTCAGCGTCCCGAGACGGGACACTAGCAGGAAAGGGCGTACCAAAGAGAATATTTTAACAAGAGAATTTGCTTTGTACATAAATGAGAATAAAATAATGTTTTACAAACACAGTGTTTTGTGGATATAACAGTATTAGTTACAAAATCGGTCACTAGAGTATTTACAGTAATGACAACCTCTATAAATCAGTCAAACCTGCTACAGCAAGGTCATCGCTCTGGGTAGGCGACGGTAGGGACAGTAGATATGAGTTTTAGGTGCGCCTCCCTTAAAGGTCCTGGACCTGCCACAGATATTTCTTTAGATAATGTTAATAAAGCTGAACAGAAGTTCTCAATTATGAAAGCAACTAGTTTTGACTAGCTTCTGTTTCACGCCAACCAAGTTTTAATGCTTGGAATGCTGTCATCAGGGCTCGCTGCGAGTTTTTTCCTTCAACTGTTTATTGCTCAAGGAAGGGGAAGCAAGGTCATCGTCCAAGAATAGTTGCGCGAGTAGTACACTCCCATTAGAATTGATACCGATCAGCTGGGACCCGGTTATCCCATAGGGAGCTTCGTTACGGCTCAATTATTTTAAATTGAAGTTCCCTATTGGCCCACCGTGTCCCAGCAAATCATCTTTCAAATCTATTTATAATTAATCGAACCTTAAAGGCGAATTTGGAGAATACGGAAAGGCCTTGAATATGAAGGCCAAGGAATTGAGAAATATCTCAAATAATATTGCATTTGCGTCGTTATTTTCGGCAGCGAATCGAATTCAGAGATCAGTCGCGGCTGTGGTTTTCTAAATGGGAAGGCTGCAAATGCATTACATTCATTACATTGCATTGCATTTCTAAACATAATATCTTTCGATCACGAAGATCACAGTCCTGTATGCTTCGCTCTTCTGATAGGTTTAAGGGAGTAGCGCTCCTATGGCATAGTAGGAAAACTAGTCGCAGTGGTACTCGCTGACCTGCATAGTAACGCAATCTGGTGAGCACACCCTTCTTCAAACTCTAGGCCACACCCTTGAAGGCTGCCTGGCCGCAGCCTTCGTCCTCCGGTAAGCCTGTGAAGTGAATGCATGACGTCACGCCTCTTCGTTTTACACAGGCCTTATGGCGGAATGAAGTGGGAGCCTAACGCTTTTCTCTTCCTTGTCAACAGCTTCAAATGCGTTACGGACGGCCGTTAACGAACTGACCAAAAATTTTGATATGAATTTTATATAATACAACTCAAAAATCCATTATTCATTAATAAATAATTTAAAAATATATTTTTAAATTTCTTTTAGGGAGCGATTTCTATAGGAGAGCCGCTCAGCCTTTAATGACGAGCCGCGCCTGGCGGATATGATAACTATCCTGATTGACTACCTAAGACTCAGAGGGTAGAAATTCAACATTCTAAAAATGGCATCTTAAGGCATCTAAAAAATGAGGGCCTGGGAACGTTGAAATGTCAAATTGACGTTGAAAACTCGTGTAAACAACCCTTGGGTACAGATGCAACCCGCAGTACTCTTCAGTATGACGGGGTTGACACAACCTCTGTCAAGATGGGAGACTGTTTCTTCCTCCCTTCCTCCCTTTGGATCAAATCTGTTGTGTTGCCCGGTTTTGCAGGATCATAGACATCTGTATTGATAAAACTATAGAATAAACTGATATTATAAGAAGGACGGGAAAGCTAATACTGTGAAGGAACAAGACGAAATCATCTTCCCGAAACTGAAAATAATTTTCCTGCAGTGTATCCGGGAGATAAAACCGGGCGTTCACGTAATTTAATTTTAAAATCAATATGGAAATATATTTAAAACACACTACACGTTCAAATATATTGTAAATTAAATCGTATCTTTATTTAAACCTTATTTAAAGTTCCTATTATTTAACAAATATTTTATTATCGTAATGTTTCTTTGCAGTTCGCAGCATTGTGTACAGTAGGTGGCTAGTGATATCGGTCGCACACTTTTTTCTTGGGTTCTCAGCTCGTCCCCAAAACGAGGATTCATTCAGAACATATGATCATTTTTCTTCCCGATACACGTTACTTTATTATTCACCTTATATTTTGCATTACTTTGCCTTTATTTTTCTACAGCCCTTTGTGTATTTTCTTATCGATTGAAGAATGTTTGTTATACTCGTGTCTTCTTGTCTAGTAACTTAACCAAAATTGATCGATGTCAATTCGATCTGGCTACATAGCTAGGTCGAATTCAGACGCTGCCTGGAGGGGAAATCTAGCGGCCTGCTGCTCTGATCGGTAATTCTCCGTGGTTTGTAAGCCGTGGTCTAACGGAGACTTGTCCATACGTTTCGCCTGCAACTGTGGCAGGCATCTTCAGTGGAGTTGCTGGCGGGGGCGAATATAGTGGTTTCTCTGATCAACACCAGGTGAATGGCGGAGCAATACCTTAACAAAAGAGCTACGGAGCGCGCGTGATCTTTCCTTCCTCTTATTTGTCCTATCCTCACCCCTTAAAAACACACTTTCAGGAACATGTTATACTTTTCCACACATGCCGGGAGACCTGTCGGGAGCGTGTCCCGACTGGGGCGGTTCCTCACTGGTGGGAGAAACCTGGTTGGGAAACCTCCACAAGAGGTCGGATATCGCCATCCAGCGAGGGAAGGTCACAGCCACATTCCGCGACAAAAGCACTGGAATATATTATACTTACTGGAATAATGACCTTCGCCGTTGCCGCGTCCGGAATGACAAATCAAGCAATCTTTAAGAGGCTCACCCGTAGATGATGAGCTCCTTGTAGGGCGAGCGTTTCTGAATGGGCACGGACATGACGGTGGGCGCGAACATCTGGATCTCGGCCAGCGCGCACTTCTGCTCCTCGGAGAAGTGGCTCTCGATGAAGGGGTAGGCCGTGGCCACCTCGGTGTGGAAGGCGAAGGGCTCCGCCTGCATGCGGTGCAGCCCCTCCGACGCGGCCATGAACGCCGCCTGCCGCTGCCCCGGCGGGTGCACTTTCTTGTGGAACAGCTCGCGGCCCACGGCTCCGCGCCGTGCTAAGCACACGCCGCCACGCGAACATCAGCGTGCGGCCTCCGGCGGGGGCTTTCGTACTGAATTTTTTTTATATCCGCTACGTTCATAATAAAAATAAGTTTTAAATACAATGCGACTCGTCTTTCATCGGGAGCAGAGTTACATAAAAAAGGATCTTAGAAGTACTCATTAATTTTTTATGTGTTTCATTATATAATGAGGTTTAGATCGTCAATCTTGTGAACATTTTTAATAAGAATTCATGTTATGCCGGAAATTTAGTACAGTATTCCAGTATTGCCCATAGTAGGTGCTTTGAAACCCCCAAAAACATTTTTTAAAGTATTTCAGAATATTCTAGAAATATCCGGCTAACAATCATGCTTCGGATTGTCCAGAACAATCAAATGAGCAATTGATCGCCTCCGTAGGTACCTTTACACCAATGTTCTCGTAGATGCACTCAAATGATAAAAAACATGTTTTTCTATATTTATTCCAGAATATTTTTAGAGGGAACCAAAATATTTGAGAGAGAATTATAGCAAATGGATTTGTCTGTCGAGAAGAATTGAATGACCATAGGTGTCGTAAGTCACCAAAACGTGTTTTAATTCTTAATGAAACAAAAAGAAACGCTTTTAGAGAAATTTCTTACAATCTTCCGGTTGGATTCGCAAAACAATGATCAATTCTTCACTAGGAGTTAGAGGCGCGTCGAATGATACCCCTTTTGCCCCGATTGGTGGGCCGGACGGGTCTAACCGTGGGTGACGCCAACCGACTGATCAGCTTACTCGGTAATTATACGGATACGATTACTCGAGGAAGTTCAATTGATACGGAATACCTGCAGTTTTGCTTGTTACCATTATTTTGTAATGAGACTGTTGAGAGAACGGAATATGAAATGAACCCAAACCTCAACTATTTTCAATTAAATATTTGTTATGCAAATTTGAAAACGAACCTTTTTAATACAATAAATTTATTTTGTTTTTAACGTTGCATTTGGAGGGCAATATGGAATAATCATGTGATATGAAATAGGGGTTTCAAAATGATACAAATGAAATAAATATCATAAAAACCTATGCAATGAAATAATCTTATTTAATAAAATAGAAATTTTATAGATTTTGAATAGTTTACTTGCAAAACTTACCATGTAATTTTCCTGCTCTGCTCCAGTACAGTCAAGGTGGGCCCATTGGAAACGAGACAAATATTTCACCCAAACCTCTCCCCGTCTATCTAAAAAAAATCCTTTAGAGAAGATCCATTCTGTTTTAACATTGTCTGGTGCAGAAGATGGTATAAACTGCAACCCAGATGATATTCTGAAATGGAAAGGCCTAGTATTCTATATAACCCGACACGCCATTTTGAAATCAATGGCGTCTAACCTGAACGTCAAGAACTGCAAGCTACAAAATGAATATAAAGTATAAAAGGAAGTAACAATGAGTATAAAAGGAACTCTTGTGGTGAATATTGCGCTTAGTTTCTAATTATTAGACAGGAAAAACCCAATAATATTGGTTATTCAGAAGCTACCTGCGTAAATTTTTGTAAACCGAAAAATGAATCTTCTTCGGTGGTAGGCCTGATGCATGTAGCAAGCGGGTGACACTAATTGAAGAACATGATACAGACATTCTATATTAGTTTACCACTGTTTAATTTGGCTGCAGGTTTTGTAAGCGGATTAACCTTGGTGATTGAAATCTAGAACACGGTACAACCTAAGGAAGTCGTTTAAACCGACAAGTGTGGCGTCATGAAGTTGCAATAACAACACAGACGAGTGTGCGTTTAGTAATTTAGAAGTTTATTGTCAGTCCACCACCTTATTACAAAATAACGTAATTTCTAGGGAACGGATTTTCATGTAAATACATATTTTTACAGGGACAAGATACCTGCATTCACTAATATTTTTTACACTTAACACGACATTCTGAACTAATTGGAATCATTTTTATTTTACATATTTTTACATATTTTGGTATAATTACATATTTTTACATATTTTATTTATAGCTACATATTTCGTTACATTTTAATATATTTAAAGGTCGAAAATGAACATTTCACTTGTGATGTTCGTAATATATTGTGACATACCGATATGTCACGTTAAAATAAACTAACATTTATTTGTAGACAATATGGTGGAACATGCATTACGAAATATCACGAGAGCTAGAGCTTAGCAACGACCGTGAATAAACAATGTAGTTTTTTTTTCTAAATGCATTAAGAGATGGCTTGGTGCCGAAAGTAGAAAATTTGGGATTGGGCGAAGAAGTTTAGACGATCAATAGGTCAGCTACACCCAAAATATAACAAACGTATGGATTGGCTGGGTGAGAGAAGGACGGTCAAATGTTATGAAAAAAATGAAGGTAGTTTAATACGAAGTCTTCGAGGGATGAATCATGCAGGAAGATTTAATTCTGCTCGGAAACGCGCTTCTGAACTGATCGTAGGTTCGAGAGAGGGAAGGAGTACAATCTAGATAGAATTGGGTTATCAGTGAAATTTTAAGGACAGTGAATGATATTGCAGATATTTTCATGTGGAAGCAATATTGATGTATAAATTGGAACTTTGTCGGGAGTGGTAATCGAGTTCGGGACTATGTCATAGGACGTAATCGGGACTGATAATTTTGATAGTTTGAGACCAGCTTGGATAGGGGCAGAAGAGGATTTCGTGGAACTTTGGACTACGGCAAGCTCGCAGATATTTCGACTGGAAGTCTACGAGGGCATCAACGAAGAATAGATAAGTTAACCGCGGTATAAATTGTAAATTGAAAGATATCTTGATCAAAGGCCTAAAAATTGTAAATTCACTAAATTGTTTGCTAAAAGCGTAAAAATAAACTTTGTTGAATTTTGTTCTTTAGAAAAGAAAGTGATTTTCATTTAGTCAATCCAAACAGAAATGAATTAGGAATAGAATCATTCTATTTCAGATTCCCAGCTGCGCTGTATAGTCGGCGGATCCTATAATCCATTATAGAGGTAATAAGGATTATAATATATCGTGACCCATTGACCCAGGAAGCCGGACGCTAAGATCTTTAGCAGATATAAATGTAGAGAGAGGAAAATTTTGTATATCTCAATATGTTACTTGAAAACTAACTTAGTTACTGAAATACTTAAAAAATACGCAATACGCTTGTATTAACGCCGGACAATCGCTATTAATTGTCGAACTTATCTCCCCCCACCTCGACCTGCTTCTTGGAAACAGCGTAGTCAGGATCAACGAAGAGCGGATGTAGTATGTGAAGCAGAAGGAACTTCAACCACGTGATTACTCGTGTTTCATAGACACCATGCGTAACTCGATAACAAATTTCCAGATCATTGTCTTATCCCGTTTCTGGATTTGGGGAGGGGAAGTATGCTCTCTTTACCTCCCCCTTCTATTACAGGCTACACGGTACTATTCACTTGAGCTCCGGCTCCTCGTAAACAACATTGTATATAATATGAAAGTATTATATGTTTCGGATGAAACTAGCGAATAATTGCTTCTGTAGATGTAAAACCTTTATTCAGCCTCTCTGAATCCATGTAAAGATCTGATTGGCAACGTACTCTGCTTGGAAAACGCTTGAAGAATGGAATTGTCAATATTATAACGAATATTTATTTCACATATTTCCTACTTTTTGTTACATATTTTTGAAAAAATACGTACATATATATGTACATATTTTGCTTTTTTTATTACAATAAAGTCCGTTCCCTAGTAATTACTAATATCCCTACACGGAGTAATTTCCCGTTACGGCTACCACATCACCACGCACTAATCTCAAGCATTAGATGACGTGAAGCGCCGCAACCCACCTACGACTCGTCCTCGAGTCAGCCTCTGTACAGCAACACATTGCCGGCTCTTGCACAGCTCGCGGCCCGCGCCCACCCAGACCGTCCGATCCGTGCCGCACCGCGTCCAGTGAGCGTTCCGCCGCCGCCAGGGCTGACGCTCGCCCTTCCCCAACGCTGCCTCCTAGGGTTTCCCGCCGACGTCACATCCGCTCCTAAACCAAGGCTAACGCGTGGTGCCTTAGCGTCGCCTATGTCACGCGGCCGTTCGTTACAATTGCGTTTGTGCATGACGCTACACAAGTCGCATCACTCGGGCGAGGGGGAAATCCACGGCGGAGGGGACGAGGGGTGATTAGGCGATTATAAGGGGAGGCAATTTCACCCTAGTATCTTGCCGGAGCTCTATTACTAAATAGTACTGCGATCGGGGTGGTGTGCCTGTATGATGAAGTTTGTATTGTTCTTTCTTCAAAACGTGTTAGCAACTACGCAGTTTGAATTCTCGAGGCTTTTTATAAAGTCGTAAAGTGCTTACTGAATCGCTTTCTTATAAAAGTGAATTGGTAATTATGCGGTGGATAGACTCAAGGATGTTTATAGTGATCGCGAGAGCGTAGCCTGAGCTTCGCCGTGACTTGGATTCCGGCGAGCGAAGCGAGAAAACTTACTTTTGGAAGTAATTTGGCATTCAAATGCGGTGGGGACAAAGTGTATTAAGGGAGAGCCATGAAAATCGCCTATCGGAAAGTTTTATTAATTTCTATGAGAGCGCGTAGCGTAATTTGAGGGAGGGCTTAAGGAGACTCCCCTCCTTTGCCCCCTCCCTCTCCATCCCTCCCGTCCCCTCCTCCACGCTTCTCTAAGGGTGTACCGTGTTCCCTACTTTAAACACCTTGGTTTTCCATATACTCGACATATTCCATAACACTCGAACTTCCTCTATAAGGCTACAATATGGTATCGACTATTAGTCAATTACAGAAGATATGAATTTGAGCGATGTTGTGATGAAATTGTACAATTGTGAAGAAATGTAAAATTGATGGTTGAAATGTAAAATTACGGTTGATAACACCCGAAAATTATAAATTTTTACTTCTTCAAATTTATAATAGAAAAAATGTGCATCAGGAAATAAACAACTGATTTGATTTAATAGTATTGTAACAAAATAATTAACAATCCGCTCAACTCCTCCCGCAATTAGCAAAAAGATGCAGATAGTGAAGTTATATTACCTGTCCAGAAACAAAGCAAGGGGTTATTACAGCATTTACTCAACGGGTGGCAAGAAGATGAGATGTATGTATTTTTTGATGGTGTTTAAGAGACTTTCTACAGGAAAGGTTGTTGAGATCCAGCGTGTTACTCTAATGAGTAGTTGATAGCGACAACGATAAAGTGAATGATGATGGAGCGGGAGATGTTAGGCAGGAGAAAAGGGAGAACCCGAGAAAATCTGCCGAGAGCTCGTTTTGCCCAACAATTCCTCACGGGGTCGGTCGAACATCGAACCCGGGCCCCAGCTGTACAAGAGGTATGCGTCCGCCATTACCAACCGAGGCCCCCTCCTCCCTCTCCTAGGACTTACGACGAAGAAGTCCCTGTTGTAGCTGACGTTCTCCAGCCCGACGGCGAGCGCGCTGTCCACCAGGTCGCGCAGCGTGCGGATGGTGCGGGGCTGCGGCAGCAGCAGCGACGACACCACGCCCGCCGAGTAGTAGGTGTAGAGCAGGTAGGCGCTGGCGAACAGCACCAGCGACAGCAGCCGCCACCCCGCCCAGCGCGCGCGCAGGTCCATGCCCACACACGCACACAAACATATGCTACAGCATCACATACTTTCTCGCATTATTTGTTACCTTTGCAATTTTCGACAATACAGAAGGTTCAATGAGAATGTAACCAGTACCACTTTGTTCTATTGGAATTTCTTTTTAAAAAAAATGGAGCGGTTTTTGAGATTTATTCAACATTACATTCAGTTTCAGTTTGGTTTGGTTTGGTTTGTGATTCTGGGCGCGTCAACAGCTTAGGTCATAAGTCCCGCATGTTATTTCCTCAGGATATGGCGGTGATCTTCCCCCGCTGGATGGCGAGATCCGGCGCCGACCTACCGTCGGCTAGCTAACTCGGACTTTCCCACCGGGCACCGCCCCAACCGGAACAATCTCTAAGCTCCCGACCGATCTCCCGGAATATGTGATAGTGTAGTGCATGTTAGTGTGTGTAAAGGGAGAGGATAGGACAAGGAAGAGGAAGGAAAGATAGCGCGAGGACTGTGGCCCGTTTGTTAGAGCACTGCTCCGGCATTCGCCTGGTGTTGATCGGAGAAACCCCGTAAAATTCCCGATCAGAGCAACCCGCTAGAATTCTCCTCCAGACAGCGACTGGATTCGATCTAGTTGAAAAGCTGCTGTCGAAAATCCTGCCGCCATCAGAACTCGAACCTAGGACCTCCCGGTCAGCGCGCGAAAGTGGTATCAGTTGATGCACTGAGCTACCACTCCCGGTATAAAGTTTCAGTAATAATTAGACGGAAAGAACTCCTATTTCCGAAAGACTTTATCTAAAGATCTGTTTATGATGCTCGGACTTCATTGAGAAAAATCTCCATCTCCAATATTGTAATTGCAAGAATAAGTTGTAAAAATGTTGAACTTTCTCAATTTTCGAAAATTCTGAGAGTTCAAATAAAAAGGGGCAAGCCATTTTTAAGCGTTCTTTGTTCTATCCGAGAAAAAATATTAATCTAAAATATGGAGCCATTTTTGTGAAAATTTTGAAAAGTTCAGCTTTATAATTATTTTACCTCCAAAAATCAAAATATCCGTTTCAAATTCTCAGGGCCTTGAATTCGCCAGATCGATGGAGGAATATTATTTGTGAGAAAAAGAACGGTTTAGGTGCTAACGTTGACGCCCAAGCGGGCACGGAGACAGACGTTTTGCCGTAAATCAACTTTTCGCTGTAAAGAATCCAAAAAACGAGACCACACAACTTTTTGTAACCAGGGCTCCACAAAACGAGTTTTTCTGTAGATAAATCGTCACTTTCTGTCAGAATGTTGCAATATTTTCTCTTTAATACGTAAATAAGTAGTAATAGTAGACAAGAAAGGAAAACATGCATACCAGGGTTACTCAAATGCAAGAATTTTTTTACATCCAATGAATTTGTCCTGTGGGAATATTAAAAGGGTTTTGCGGAAATGAAAATGATATTTAAAACACACTTCTTCAAGAATGGTGGAATTAATATTTGGCAAGGCCACCCAACAAAGATATTGCTAACACTTATTCAAAAGTGTTAGTCATTACATTTTTGAATAATGAAGTATTATGATGTGGTTAGGCAATGTGTGAGTGGTACGGGAACTGTATTATTAATGTATACCGGAGGGTTAATATGCTGTTGAATCACACAATTGTGTGAAGTCGCGAGAGGCCCCGGCATAAGTTTAGCATCAGAGATTAGTTATTCTAGGCGAAATGTCGACTGAGGCCGATGGGGCCTGTCTTCAGCTGGTGGTGCCCATTTTATGTGTCAGGCCGGGCCCAGCAGAGGCGTAACTGGGAAATATGTCGCCCATGATAAGAAATAAATGTTTGCTCTTAATTGCAAAAACAAGATAATACGTTAGAGTTCCTTTAAATACTCATATAACATTTAGTACATAAATATGATTTTCCTAATAGCGCACATAAAGATATAAAAATTGCATACAGAATGAAAAATAGTCAAGAGTCGAAGTTTAATAATCAAAAGTGCCTTTTATACAGAAAATTGAATAAATTCAATTTTTTCGCTTAAAGAGTTTACTTCTGTGGTTAAAATAATTGTTATAAACTTTTTCACAAATGTAGAACGTTGAATAACGCTCCTAGCCAGTAGAGCCCGAGGCAGGTGCCAACCTACCATATCGCCCAAACGCCACTGGGGCTCACTCGTTAGATTCGGCTCGTTAAGTTGGCAACGGTCCCTTCGGGGCATGAGGGGAGGGGTGGGATGCCCCCTTCCGTAGCCAGTGGTCACGACACGACCGTAAACATCCACTTGGTTGCGTGCACGGCAATGACACATGCGTGCGCCGAGTCTTTCTTCACTTCGACCGCCTGCGAGTGCGTTGTGCGCCGGACGTGTTCCTGAAGGGAGTGAAAAATCCGAGCAAACGTTTTTACTACTTTTACTTTTTCGTATACATACGCATATACGGAGTAATCTATGTAGCGTAGAGAAAGTTGTGTAATGCTGCAGAAATCGAATTAGAAATTTCAACGGAAATACAAGTTTTGGGGTCCCCTGATATTGAAAAAGTGCTCCTTTTTTTTTTCAAAACGACCGACTGTCCGTCCGTTTGTCCGCCTGTGCGTTTGTCCGTCCGTCCACTTGTGAACACCACTAGCGCCTAAGCCGTTCATAGGATATTTTCAAAATTGAACAAACCCCTGTCCACCTGGCTCAAGTCGAAGCTTTGAGATTGTGAAGAACATTCATAAAAATTTTGTGGTACTTTACATGATGTCTCTCGGGTATTTTCAATTTTTTCTAAAAACTGCTCCAAATTTGTGCTTCAAATTTCGTACAAGAATAGAGTAAAATACAATTATAAAGATGGCATAGGTCAGATTTTCACTGTAAACTCTCAATTTTCGAAAACTGCAAAAGTTTGAATTTTTTTCGGCGTCTTCAACTACAACTTCAACTTCAACCAACTACAAAATTGAAGATAGATATTTTTCTTCAAATGAATTTTTTTGTCCATAAATAATTCTTTCATTAAGTCAAGTACATTTTTTTGAAAATTTTAGTAGTTTTGCACAATATTGCGTGCAATATTTGCAATTTAAAAAATAAAAAAACAAGATTTTCTCTAAAACAGTGCAATTTTTTTAATTAAACTTTTGGTATGGATAGTGCTAAATGCACTCTATAAGATGACATAATCGCCATATTGCTCTATTCTTTTGTTGTTGTTTTTTTTCAAAAATTACAAAAATGTAATTTATTTGACGTGTCTCTCAAGTCGTTAATATTTACATTAGCGGCAATTTGTTTACATTATTGTATTTAGAGTACATATGATTTATATAATTTTATATAAAATGACTCGGAAACTCAACAGTTTTTTGTAAAAAGGAGCTCAAAATTCCGTATTTTCAGAAACGCTCAAATGCCATTTTCTCAAAACTGGCTCCTAATTTTTTATTCCAACTTTTTGAAAGGATAGTGCAAATTGTACTGTTTAATATGACATGAAGGTTATTTTGCTGTATTCTTTGTTTTTTTCAAAAAATACACAAATATAATTTTTTTGAAACACCTCTCGCGACGTTAATGTGCACATTTCAATCAATTTGTATACAGTATTGCATTTGTAAATAGAAGTGCTTCAAATGACTTGAAGTAAAGTTTTTCGAAATTTTCGCGTTTACAATATCGCTTAGGCATTTTCTCAAAAATGGCTTGAAATTTTTCAATGAAAATTTTTATTTAGGACGAGGTTTTATTCTTCTTTAATATTCTTAAAGTAATATTTCGGTTCTACTATTAGGAAACCGAAAGTTGAGAAAAAGTAAAAAATGTACTTTGGGCGGCGATAGATGCAACTGGCAAGAGGATGGGGCAAGACCTTAAAGCCAGTCCACACCAAGATAATTAGAAAACTTTATTACATGAAAGTGTGTGCCACTCTGTAGCAACACTAGTTTGTATGTCTAATAATATTTCTGCCTACTTGACAGTTAGCAGCTGATGAAGGAGAGGGGGTTATATCTAATCAAAAATCTAATATCCAATCAAAAGCCGTGTTGTAACTGAAGTGTTGCCGATGCTTGAAAAAACGACAACAAATCTTTGAAAGCTACTGAAAATTGAAGAGCACCATTACTTGTTTGGTTATGCGTTTTCTTTCTAATATGCATTTACATTTTAGATATTTTCCTTTAAAAACGCTGTACTTATTTTTCATATTTGCCATCTTTGCGCGTGTTGTGCAAAAATGTTTCATTATTCCTTTCATTCGCGGATTCATGTAAGGGACCATGAATGTAGCCATTGCCATTGAATGTAGCTATTGTATGTTTTATCTTGGAACGCTGAATGGATGTTTTCGGAAAGTCTGTACAATTGATATGAAGATTCTTTTCTGGAGGGCCCAATCATGTTCGCTCCCTTCCCAATGCGCACTGCCGCAATTGAAAACCGTCACGTGGGGCAATTTGCCCTTGGCCGAACGAACGTGTTTGCGGATTATTTTACAAATTCTGTCATTCATGGGAGTGAGCTTATATTATTAAATAAAATAGACTGAAAATAAATTATATTTACTTCCAAGTGGTTATAGTTCTTCATTAATTAAAATTGCGCTTAATCATATTTTTAATATACGATTGTATGTAAATAATATGACCTCTTACATATACATTCCGATTTATATGAGAAATAAAAGAAGATTTTTAATGAGAAAATCTTGTAATAAGCACACGCTTTGTTTTCATACCTTCATCTCCATTATTTTCCATTACAAATTCATAATTTCTTCTAGTGCAGCATGGTTGCAAGACTATTTTCTCACTTTTATTTTCATGACATGCTCACTTGGCGAATGTGTACGACGAACGTGATGCTGGAAAGGGGAGCTTGGGGATTCGAATGACTTCTGGATTTCCAGAATTCATTGACATCACTAGGAGCAAGTGACCTTGAGTGCGCCGTTCGCCCGGCGGTTTTCGAGATTCATAATAGCGGAGAGCGCGGCAAGGGCATTCTCGGACTTATTGCCAAGTAGGACTCCGAGTGGCGTTCGGCTGTTTTTCGCAGAATGCAGAGCTCTACCCGCTAAACTTCGTCCAACGCCAGGAGCTGCGATTGCGAGCGTGACGCTCACGCGCCCCCGATGAGAAACGCGCAGCACCAGAAAACTCCTCAGGACCCGATGTGGACGAACGATTTGGGTTTTGATTGATTGATGAGTGATTCCGGACGTGTCAACGGATAAGATTAGTCCCGTAATTGTAGTGCATGTTTCCCTCGTCAGGTGAGGTGATAATCCTCCGCTGAATGGTGAGATCCGGCGCCGACCAACATGACGGCTAGGGAGTTTTCCCTCACCAGGCATCTCCCATCAGCAGGGCACCGCCCTAGCCAGGACAAGCTCTTAACTCCCGACCAGTGTGATCGTGTAGTGGGTGAATGGGTGAGTAAGGGGTAAGGTTTAAGGACAAGGAAGAGGAAGGAAAGATTACACGCGGTCTGTGACCCATTTGTTAGGGTACTGCTCCAGCACTCACATAGTATTGATCAGAAAAAGCACAGAAAACTCCCGATCAGAGCTATAATTTTCCTCTAGACCGTTGCTGAACTCGACCTAGCTATGTAGCTAATGACGAAAATCCTGCCACTATCGGGGCTCGAACCTATGGTTTTGCAATCAGAAGCATTGTAGTGACATCAGCTAATGTCCTCACCCACCTCTGCCGGTTCTTTGTTCAGGTTAGGAGGTTTAGCAAAGATTCTTGGCTTTTAAAGAACTGTCCGTCCGTAAGAGAGTATTGTTAACTTATAAAGAAATGTTAATTTATTTCACATTATTGCAAAATATAATAAATAGCTGAATGGTATAATAACCCATAACATAAAACGAAAACAAGGAAAGAATCCGCATTTAAACACATTCCTACCACTTTGCAAGAATGTTTTTACAAGGTAGAAATATAATTCAAATCTCTTTTGTTTGATAGAACAAATCTGGATAAAATATTTTTGTATGAACTGTGGTATAATGGACTCTTCTGGATTTGGAAGAAAAATGTCAGAACAGTCAGAGGAAGTTTCCTACGCTCAAAGGAGTGACGGGCTTCCCAGGCAGGCAAGTAGCTCGGGTGGGCGCGGTTTTACATGTCTGCTTCAACGTAATGCTTGTAATGAAAATAAATTTCTTTTCGCGTATGTCTGTTCACTCCTTTACGTTGCGGTTAACCTTCCCAACACTTCTACCTCTCCCACAAGACATAACAGTTTGTAGATATTTCTAGAGAATGTAATAGATGTTTTCCAAGAAATAGTGTCACATAAAATATTAGGGTTTTTTTGTAGTGTTTAAGGGTGAGGAATATGGCTTTTTTTATTTAAACCCACTTGTACTACAATCAGGTCAGATCGATCTATTATATCTGGTTATTAACTCAAATTATTAGTTACATATTATAGAGGTTATTTCGGCAAATCCGGGTTCGGGGCAAGCTCCGAGGACCTTATACAACCTCAAAATTTCTCGTCAAGGAGAAAAGTAAAGAGAATTTCCTACTGCTGTGTCGAGGGAGGGGGGGCCAACATAGAGTATCTCTGATGAGGGATGGGGTGGAGGGGTTGTATTTCCTCAAGCGAACGGGCAGCGCGCCACTCTCTTCGACGTGACCGCGGTGTGCCTACACGCACACAGCCGCTTCTACCAAACCGAAGCAAGATGGCGCCTGGCTGCTCCGAGCTCCATTGAGTCACCAGCGTATGCATGCCGGGTGCTTTATGTGAGTGGAACATTTTCTAATCCTCATAGCCCAGTGAACATCATGGATATTATGATTCCGAATCAACTCTGACGTCATGAGTTCGGTGAACGAAAGCGAAGAATGAGTAACGAGAACAAGGATGTTGAAAGAATGAGACTAAGGCATTTAATTAATTTAAACAGTTCTTTGGAACAATAGTACATTATTATACGATAATGTAATGATGGGTATTAAAACACGAGTGTGATATTACGATACGAGCGAGTATCACAATATCATCGTTTTGAATCGTTTCGTGGCAGTCGACATACAGAATTCAGCCCAAGGCCACCTCGCGGACCGCTACCTACCCTTCCGTGTTGGATGTGGGTTTGGTTTAGTGCGCAAGTCAAAAAGAATCAAAGTAAAATTACGACCTAATTTAATTTAAATAATATTCCATATGAAAGTTACCAATAATAAATTAAATTAAAACTGTCAAACATAATATAATATTAAACGCAATTTTAATTCAGAGAATCGAACGAGACATTTACTAGAACGATTATCAATGAACAATTAAGTGTCAATACTTGGTTTGTAAACTTCTCTGTGATTGGTGAAGAACCGTATCATAATGAAATCTGTATCGTCATGAGTATCATTATGCAACGGGTTGCAGCCATCAAATCACACAATTATACAATGGGAGTAGAAAAAATGTGTTAGAAACTATGTTTGGACATATGCAAAGATGTTAATCGCATAGGCGAAGGCCGAACCCTCGTCATGAAATCGGACACGCATAGTAAAGCGTCAATCTCCTTAAAAGTTTGTGATTTTACATGATTTAAGAAACGATATCGATCATTCGATGGGAATACGATTTTATTTTCTATTTCGATATAAAAACTGTATGTGACGTATGGGGAGAAGATCGTCATCGCACATTTTCTTGAGTTCCAGAATCCCATTCCAACATTTGAACTATAAATAGTTCAAAGATGAATAAAATATTAAAAATAAAACAAAAAATAAATATTAATAGTAAAATTTAAAAAACCGCGAGATTAACAACATTTAAAAACCTAGACATTTTCGTTCCCGAGTTATATAAAATTTATTTGCATAGGTCAACAGCAGAATTGATTTTTCTGCATTGCTAACAAAATAGTAACTCACCACCAGCTCTACTCCTACCACTACAAGCAAAAGGAGAGCTCAACAAAACGTCCGATAGTGAAGCATTTATGTGCAGCAAAACAAAACAAGGGGTCATATCAGCATTTGCTTAGTAGATCAGGAGAACTGGACAATAACCTGATCGAGATGGGGGTCATTGACCCGTAAGCTAAAGTACATTACTTGTTACAGGTATATTACGTATTTTTAAAAATTATACAGTCACATGTGAAACTAATGCATTATATTTCATTGTTTTGTTAAAATTAGCATTATTTTTCATTTTAATGATCAGTAGAAGATGAGATTAGTTGATCATATTTTACAAATTTGTTTCTATTCTTAATGGAGGGTCTCGTCAAGATGTAAAACATTCCAACAAATCGCGTCATGCTAGTAAACTGTTTTCATATTTTTGAATTCATATAATTCTAAAACATTTTAGTTTCAATATATAAATGCTTGTAAAAATGTTAGAGAAGTAAATTGAAATAATACATCACTGAATCATAAATCTTGTAATTGTAATGAGACATTTTTGTCAGATAACACAATTTTTAATTCCGCTGTATACTAAGAAGTGTAACTGAAGCTCCTTCGCATTCTCTTTAGTACAAACATTTGAAAACAATAAATAACAATAAAAAGAAGTAATATTTTCAGATACAGTGGTATCACGTGAGTGATACCACTGTATAGTGATAAAAAAGCATTATAAAGATAAGCCAAACAAATAGTAAAATCCGTGTGATTAGAAGATTTTTGTTAATTTCATTCGATGAAAAATATTGCATAAAAATAGCCTTTTTTAATTTTTACAATATTGATGATTCTATTTTTAAACAAATCAGTTGCTCCATAATACTCGACACCGCTATGTTCTTGACAAATGAGCCGTTTACTCATGATCTTGGCAAATAATATGGTTACTACAAAAAATTAAAAAAATCATTAGTGTTGACCTAGTACTCCGCTTCCATAAAAGCTCAACAGAAAGTAAGATCCAATATTTAGTTCAAACATTGCCATCTTTCTTTCTGTTGCTTTGTCATGAAACCAAAATGAAATTACAAGTACAAACAGAAACTTCCAAGGACAAATTACTCGTGGTTTGCGTGCACATAATGGTCCACATATTGCATTCTCGCGTGCAGCTTCAGTTTGCTGTAACAGAAGGCGATTCCTGTTTTCACGTTCACTTTGACCTCAAATCTCAGAGTTGAACAGAGAGATCTCAAGTTTTATAATCGATATTTGCTTTAAAAATTGCTTATATATTTCTTAATTGCATTAAATTCTTGCTACGTCTTTCATATATTACTTAGTAGATTGGAAAGTAAAAAGGATAAAGTGAGGTATCACTCTAATTTATATGAGGTGTATTTAATAAATATTATTTAACTATATTCGTACATATTGAATAGAATTGTTAAAAACTGAAATGAGAATCAACTTTCCAGCTACTTTTCCTCCCGGCAAATTTTTTGGGCGTTTAAAACATTTTATGAGCAAGTTTTTGGGTTAATTTTTATTCTTCCAAATATACCTAAAAAACTACCACAATGGCATAAAAATTGCATAAAAATAATTATTAATAGTAATTAATAATTATAATTTGACAAGAAGTAAAAGTTTTAAATGCAAGATATTTTTACATGTTTTAGGTATACCCCAGTATATCACATACAGTTTTTACAACTTGTAAATAATTAAACCAGTTGTAAAATTAAAAATTTTGTTTTTCTTACATTAATGAACTAGTGCAATGATTTATAATCATCAACCAAATAAGTATTTCCTTTAAATGAAAAAAATCCCTACAAATAAATAAATTATACCCGAAGAGGCAAATGACGGCCTTTTATATTACAGATAAAAATTTATTTTTAATCAAATTTAGGCAAATGACGGCAGCGCCGCGCACGAACATTGTTTCTAAATGAAATGAATTCGCGGAGCAACGGGAAGCATAACGTGAACATTTGATAAAGCACAAATTTAGAAATCATTTGAAACTACAATCAACAAAATCGGACCAGGGGTTTGCTTAATTCGAGAATTTTAGTAATCGTGCATCTCAGTTTAATATTTATTTTATATTAAGATTTCAGTCCAAGACCTTAAGAATGATCGCAGCAGCGCCTTGGTTCATCACAAACGCAGCATTACACAAAGACTTAAAAATGCCCACTGTCTTAGAAAGAATAGAATCAATCAGCTCAAACTATCTTCAGCGTCTTGAAAACCATCCAAATCACAAATCACTCAAAACCTCAACCTCCTTGACAATAGTGCAGATATCCATCGTCTAACTAGAACTAGAACGAGCCAACTTGGTCGATCCCGGTGAGGGATTTACTTGACGTGATTAACTTCGGTGATTTTGAGGCGCCTGCCGGAATCGAATGAGGTCGACAGCCTTGATCAGTGTTTTCGTGATTTCCCTGATCGCTTCCTGGCGAATACTGGAGCAGCTCCCACCACGAGGTCACCGCCCCAAGCACCACCGCCGGAACAAGCTCGAAGCTCCCGTACTGATCTACCGACGTGTGTAGTAGTGAGGTGTAGTCCAACTGGCGGCCCGCGGTGCCATTTCTTGTGGCCCGCAAAGTGTTATTAGTCAAACGTAAAAGTCCCTTGCATCCATGTCGGGCGAGAACATTGTGCGCCTAGCGCACGTGCCCAATTGGGGTCGACACCGCCTATAATGTCAAAATAGGAAACGTTTAGAATTAAGGATTTTATTTCTGGTTAATTCAGATTTTCGAAATCATCCCATTATTGCGTTATGGTACGACCTGATATCACGCATGGTTCCACCCCCTCCCCCCTGTTCCAGAGCAGCCGGGCAAACTACCGAGATCGACAATACGTGGTCATGTGTAGACTGCTCGAGTAATGAAAATATGGCCCGCGACCACATTAAAGGTTATAGTTTTGGCTCTTGAGGCCTTGGAAGTTGGACATCCCTGGTGTAGTGCAAGTGACAGTAGTGTCAGTGTGAATAAGTAAGGGGTGAGCATAGGACAAGGAAGACGAAGGAAAGATGGCCCGTGTCCCGTTAGTACCGTTTGTAACCATGCCGTCGAAGGAGCGCACCCGGTGAGGTACCCCCACGACTTGGTGGCACGCAGATCCATCCTGCAGAGAGGGCGGCAACATAGAGTATTTCAGTGGGGCGGGGATACTTTCAGTTTAAACACTTCATAAATATTTTGAAGTAATAAAAAAATGAAACCAATATGTCAGCCTGGAATAAAACACTGATGTTCGTAATAGAAATATTCTTTTGGAATTGATTGATTAGTAATTCCGGGCGGGTCAAGGTCCTTAGATCATTCGTACCGTAAGTGTAGTGAGTGTTTTCCCCTCGGAATGTGGCGGTAATCATCCCTCGCTAGGTGGTGAGACCCGGCGCCGTCCTACTGTCGGCTAGCGGGGATATTCCCCATCCAAGAATCTCCCACCAGCATAGCACCGCCCCAGCCGGGGCGAGCTCTTAGCTCCCGACAAGTGGTGTAATGAGTGTAACACATGTGAGTGTAAGTGTGTGTAAGTAAAGGGTGAGGATAGGACAAGGAAGAGGAAGGAAAGATCTCGCGCAGTACGTGGCTCGTTTGTAGGAATATTGCTCCGGCATTCGCCTGGTGTTGATCGAAGAAAACCCATGGAAAACTACCGATCAAACCAAATGATCCCTAGAATTCTTCTCCAGAAGCGACTGAACTCGATCTAGCTAACTAGCTAGAGTCGAGGATCCTGCCACCATCGGGACTCGAACCCGGTCAGAGGCACAGTAGTCATGCCCTGAGCCACCGTAGCTTGGCAGTGCGTTCGTTACCTTGCTGTGCGATGGCGGCGGCGGCGAGCAGCAGCGAGGCGCCCCACGAGGCGTCGAGGCGGGTGGGCGTGGCGGCGGGGGCGGGGGCGAGGCGGCGCTCGGCGCGCAGGGCGGCGCGGGAGCCCGCGGCCGCCGCCGCCGCCAGCGCCACCGTGCTCAGCCACACGTCGCGGCTGAACGGCTGGAACAGCACCCCGCGCACGCTGGCCGAGGACGGGTGGCGGAACAGGAAGCACGGCCTGCGCATGCCGACGGACGCGACCGCTGCCTTGCCTCTCTGCACCACGCGGAATGCGTCCTAATGACGCACGTGCGCGGAATGGACTGACGAATTGATTGTTGATTTCGGGTGCGTCAACTTCCAAGGTACCTGTAAGGTACCCACAAGGTACCTGTAAGGTACCTGTGGTACCTGTAAGGTACCCTGTATGTACCTGTAAGGTACCCTGTATGTACCTGTCGAAGGTACCCTGTATGTACCTGTAAGGTACCTGTAGTACCTGTAAGGTACCCTGTAGTACCTGTAAGGTACCCTGTAGTACCTGTAAGGTACCCTGTAGTACCTGTAAGGCACTCTGTGGGTACCTGTAAGGTACCCTGTGGGTACCTGTAAGGTACCCTGTGGGTACCTGCAAGGTACCTACTCTTGTAAATGTAGGGCATGTTTTATCGTCGGAGGTGGCGTGATCTTCCCCACGGAATGGCGAGATCTCACTCAACATACGTAGTCTTACGGGAATTTTCCTAACAAGGTATCTCCTCCCAGCGGGGCACCGCCTCAACCAGGACTACATCTAATCTCCCGACTGCTCTCCAGATATGTGTGGTGCTTGTGAGTGTGTGTGAAAGTAAGGGGGGATTGAACAAGGAAGAGGAAGGAAAGATCGCTCGCGGTCCATAGCCCGTTTGTTAGGGTATTGCTCTGGCTTTCACCTGGTGTCGATCGGAGAAATTCCGGAAAACTACCGATCAGAGTAGTTGGCCGCTAGAATTCTCCTCCAGAGAGCGGCTGAATTGATTGATTTTGCTGCTGTTCCGGCCCTTTCGATTGGAAACGGATATTTAGATTTTGGGGGTTATTTAACATGAAGCCTCAACATTTTTAAAAGTTTCAAAAAAATGTTTCCAATTTTTTTACTCTATTTTTTCTTCAGATAGAGCGAAGTATGCTAATAAAGAAAGTGCATATCCGATTTTAATTCAATTTCAATTTCAGTTTTGTTAGTATTTTGCTTACAGGATTATCCTATTACCAATTGCTGTGTATATCCACAGCTCAATCAAAAACATGTTTCATTACAAATAACTTCTGATAGAGCAAGTAGCCAAGTTAGAACAGGTAGTTAGCTTAAGATAATAACACAAAAAATACAGTAATACAATAACAAAATAATACAATAACATAAGATACAAAATAATAAAGACAGCAGAACATTCAAATATATAGAAAACAACCTGTGTTAAGTGAGACTTAACGCATTACAGATATGATAATGTAGCCGATAAGGCTTATCCCATTTTAGTTGTATCTTCTGAATTTTCGAAAATTGCAAAAGTTACATATAGTGCGCGGTAAAAGGCTTGGAGAGTTAACTCCATGGGCTTGAGTTCGTATCTAGACGTGGAGGAAAAACATTGTTTGTTGGAAACGCTTTTGCAGTTTCATGTAGTAATGTAATACTGCGTAGCCATTACAAATTATGCAAGGAAGTGTGTGCTGTTGTCAATATTCGATAAAAATGTCCTATTACCGCGGAATAACATACAATTCATTTTGGAGTTACGTTGTTTCAAATACATACAATTTTGGCTGTTGTATGTCCTTGAGCGGAAACCGTTCATCCCTAAGACGAACTAAATTCCGAAAGTGTCAACACTACGCGTGATGGTTTTCAATAATTCACCTACGTAATAATTATAAGAAGCAGTAAAAGAAGAATGTATGAGGCAATAGAGGGCAGATTCTTCGCATGGCTGTGAAGTATGGCATATAAATCCCAAGCACTCGAAAATTGGACCGTTGTATCCTTCGCTTGTCCATATGCAGCGGAAGCTGCTCCTTTAGGAGACTGACTACACGTCATGTAGTTGCTTGCTTTCCATAATGCGCTTGGTGTTTTTAATGGCAAGCATATGCAAGAGGGGCAAGTGTCAAGTTAAAATATTTGGGATGCCTTCCAACTTGCAACTACAACGAAGATAGTAAAGAGAAGCTTAATAAATTCCAACACATTTGTGATGTAATTAAGAAAACATGAAAACAAAATAAAGATAGTCCCTTTATTACTTCTAAGAATCTCAAAGTCCATATTTGCACTTGCAGAGATGAATCACATACGAAGGGAATAACCGATGAGAGAAAACATGTGACTCGTTAAAACGTAGTGTATAAGAGGAGTAAATAATTACAAAAAATAGACAAAAGTAGAAGTGAGGAAACCATACAAGGGAGCAAATGCAGAATTATTAGGCAATAATGCCTACGCAGGTAAAATGGAAGACATTCGCAAACCGAAAGCAAATAAAACCAAAAAATATTTATAATGAATTATTATAATGAAGCAGTGTAAATAACTCTTAAAGGCCGGAACAAGAAACTGAGTGAAGAAAACGTTCGCAGTAATTGAAACCAGAGAGAGAAGGAGCGTGTGCAGCCCGCGGGAATACGTCTGCACTCGCGCCGACCCAATTTGAGCCTGAGGGAAAAGGGACTCGTACAGCAGCCACTCCAGCTGGCGAGCAGGGCCGCCCATAAGGGAGCCAACCCCGAGAAATTCGGGGAATCGGGCATTTGTCGGGTGACTGTGGCATTATTATTATTATTATTATTATTATTATTATTATTATTATTATTATTATTATTATTATATTATTTTATTTTATTATTATTTTATTAATATTTTATTTTTATTATTATTATTATTATTATTATTATTATTATTATTATTATTATTATCATCATCATCTTCCCTCTACTTCACGGCTAAAGAAGTTATGGGTCAGTGAATATAAAATCTACTCCCAGGATGAAAGCAGCTTCCTAAGGAACAAATCTAGGGTCTGTCGGAGCCTCTATTATTCTTAGTACAAAATGTGGGTTGTTCCAAATATAGCAATGTCTTTCACTTCCCAGTGTTTTCAATGATCTGGGAGTTAAGCCAAATTCTTACACAAATTATTATTATTATTATTATTATTATTATTATTATTATTATTATGATTATTATGATTATTACTGTTATTACTGTTCTTATTGCAAGGACTACTATATTTAATTAATTAATAGTTCTTGATAGTGCAGGCAGCTATTTTTGCTGCTCGATGTAATATTTCCCAACAACCAAAGTACTAAAGAATAGATATTTGTGATAATTTAAAAAAATTCGATGGGTAGAGAAAGGTTTTCTTTCGGGGGGTGACCTAGATTGAAATCTATGGGCGGCCATGTGGTGAGGACGCGTGGCTCGATTCACGGACAAAAGTCTCCCGTATGTGGTGCTGCGCGGACGCGACTCGGAGTCCGACGAGTCGAGCGTGACCGGGCTTAAGGATACGGAACCCTAGGATAAGGATTATGAGAGACGCATGGTGGAAAGGTCTGTCCCACCATGCCACAACTCACGGAATCAAAGAATGACAACTCCCTTTTTCGGAAGAGTCGTTCTCTGATTCCGTGATATGTGTATTTGCCTCCCACGCGAGGTCCTATGCCACCCGGTCTGATCAGGACTTGAAGGCCATGGTTGGAAATGGAAATGTGATACACGGTGAGTGGGTAAGCCCACCATGTCGCCTGGGAAAACGACCTTTCCTGAGCGGGATTGGAAGTCGCAATCGCTCGGACTGAGATTGCCAATGCATGCCTGCCTTAGTAATCTCAATCATCCGTGTTGATGTAAGATGCAGAGCTTAATGCGATACAAAAACTCTCTATCGATTAATTGATTTATTGACTAGTGAAGTCAAGGTCATTAGTACCGTAAGTGTAGTGCATATTTTTCGAGTGAGATGGATGTGTTATTCCCCAGATAGATGGCGAGAACCGGCGGCGACCTATACGTCGACTTGCGGGGTTTTCCCGAACCAGGACTCTCCCACCAGCGGGGCATCGCCCCAGCCGGGACAAACTCGAAGCTCCCGACTGGTCTGCTGGTATGTGCACTCTGTCGACCGGTGTCGAGCGAGCTCTCGCTCACCGAAACTTCCAGGAGTGGCCGGTGTAGTCCACCACCTCGAAGCGCTCGCGCTTGAAGATGGCGGAGGTGCAGGCGATGTCCACCTCGCCGCGCTGCAGCATGCCCACCATGCCGTCGAAGGAGCGCACCCCGGTGAGGTACCCCCACGACTTGGTGGCGCGCAGATCCATCCTGCACAGAGGGCGGCTACACTTGGGGGACACGTTCAGTTCAAACACTTCATAAATATTTTGAAGCAATAAAAAAATGACGCAAATATGTTTAGCTGGAAATAAAACACTTATGTTTGTTATATAAATATTCTTTTGGAATTGATCGATTAGTGATTCCGGGCGCGTCAAGGTCCTTAGATCATTCGAACGGTAAGTGCAGAGTATGTTTCCCCTCAGGATGTGGCGGTGATCATCACCCGCTAGATGGTGAGACCTGACGCCGATTAACCGTCGGCTAGAGGGGTTTCCCCCTAACTAGAAATCTCCCATCAGCGGGCCCCGCCCCAGCCGGGACAAGCTCTAAGCTCCCTAACGGTCTCCCGGCATCTGTGATTGTGTAGTACATGTGAGCGTGTGTATAAAGGATGAGGTAGGACAAGGAAGAGGAAGGAAAGATCTCTCGCAGTCCGTGGCCCGTTTGTTAGGGTACTGCTTCGGCATTTGCCTGGTATTGATAAAAAAACACTGAAAACTACCGACACGAGTAGCCGGGCGCTTGAATTCTCCTTCAGACAGCGATTGAACTCTACCTAGCTAGTGCCGGAAATCCTGTCCCCGTCAGGACTAGAACCGAGTAGGACCTCCCAGTAAGAGGCACTACAGTGATAATTCGATGCCCTGAACCACCCCTTCCGGTTTGTTTTGTTATGTAATGTGGTCAATATATGGTAAACTGTTTTATTGAATGTAACATAATTTAAAAAAAAACTTTTTGGGTTGGAGGGGGATGAGGCTCATATTCATCGAACTGTCCCTGCCACTACTGCAACGTGACAATGGAACTCACGTCCAAAGTGCCAGCGTCAAGCGGTTTATCTGGGAATGCATCCTGAATAAAGTCTTCCATGAGCAATACTCTCCATGCGTAATTATTATTTTTGCACGTGAACTGAAATCCAACAACATCGAAAAGCACCGAGGGACTGGGCTTACATCAGAAAGGATGAAAGCCATCTCCCACGTTTCCCAGGACGAAGTCGTAATTTCTATGAAGAAACGCGAATGCAAAAACCGATTTTCTCCTATATTCGCGTGTAGGCGGCTCCACACATCCGTAATTCGGCAAGTAGAGAGCAACCGCTCGCCGAATCCCGAGCAGTGAAGATGAGTTGCTTGGTATTTGCCGAGAGACGAACATTCGATGTTCGCCGTACCCACTGCCTGTCGGTCTTTTAGACGCATCAAAGGAAGCAAACATTCCCAGAACACATCAGCTGTTCGGGATTGGGCGAGCAGTAGCTCGCTACTCGGCGAATGCCTCTTTCATATGTCGTGATGCCTTACATTATAACTTATACTAAACTTAACACTTAACTACATTACTGGTGGTGTAATAAACTACAACAGCCCCTACTTTGAATAATTAATGAAAAAAGAAATTTAAAAAGGCTTCGAGAGGGAATCTGGTTTTGATTCTAGTTGGGAAGTCATTTAATGAGGAGAGGTTGTAGTGGACTGCTTGGTTTATTGTTTTTAGGTTGGAGTAAAAAATATAGGAAAAGTGTGCGATTTGTTTGATGATCGGTGATATATTCAGTTCTTTATGAAGTTAGGCGTTTGAGATGAACCATGGGGTATGTGTTGCTGACCTGAGAAAACAATTTTGTACAATTTGAAGTTTGTTGATGTTAGAAATAGATGCGTGGGTCGCTGGGTCATGAGTACAGCATTAACGGTGGGTGGTTACCTGTTAGCGGTTTGCGATAACTAAGTTAACTAATAATAATTAATCTAATTGTAAGTTCACCTAAAACTCACAATATTAGATATCATATACGATATTTATTGAACTTTAATAAAAGCACTTTAATGAAAGGTCTGGAATGACTAAGTGTGCGTATTGCGTAGAAAGATTTATGGATTGACGATATCAAGATCTAAATTAAACTTAATTCATTTGAAAAGGCCTGAAAATATCACTTTGGATTACAAAACACGGGGAGCTATTTATACGGTCAACACATCATTTGATGAGCTCCAATTTCCATGTCACTATAACACAAAAAGTTTCATACGGTTTATACGTCTACGCTATAGAGGGAGATGACACTAAGCTACAGCAGAGCATATACATAAGACCTGTTTGTTAAAGTTGAGCTATATTATATTTATCCTTTGTAAAACTAGATTGAATTTATCCTTTGTAAAACTAGATTGTGTTTTATTCTTTGTAAAACTGGACTAATAGGCAGGCGTAAAAGGGGTCAGGGATCCGTGGCCCTCCTGAACATTTTTAATAGCAGGAGGGCTTATTTAACACAAGAACGCCCGCGGCCCTTGCATTTGCCGAGAATACCTGCGCACAGTGATTTTGACGGTTCATGTATTTAATGGGCTATTTCTACATTTTGAGGAATTTATATACTCAAATACACACAATACGCACGTTAGTTATCATTTTATTGATTGTTTCCAGTAATTAAAATAATATATGCAATTGAAATCAAAACAATTATGCAAATGATGGCTGCTCACTAGTAGATTGCCTTTCGACGTTAGATGTCACACACAGTCCCGATAGCGTTTCATTTCATCACCGACTTCTAATATCGACACTTCATATACGATGAATACTAATGCTATTCAACAAAAAGTGATAGATAACATTACTTGAATATGTTGTAGCCGTCAAAATGACGGCGTCGGTCGTTCTAGTGTTAAAATCAGATGGACATTTTTAAAGACAGGAGGACCGGCAACCATGTGCAATTCTTAAATGTTTTCAATCCCTGATTTCCCCTGTTTCTTCTGACAATTTGAGATATTGTTCTGCATTTGAGGAGGACGCTCTCCGAGCCATCTGGCAACCCTCTAAATGACTGTTAAATTGTAAAAACTCTTTTATTTATTAATTGCACCATTAAAGTTATTGTTTAATTTTCCATGTAATAAGCTTTATTAATTTATAGTAAAATGTGTTACATGTAAATAAAAATGTTCAATAGCAAGGGGGGGGGGTAAAAATGTAGTTGTCCCCTTGTTTCAGGCTAGAGTTATGGCTAGAGTTCTTTCTCACTATGAGTCAATAAAACCATGGGTCAATAAAACCATTAAATTTAATGTATGCATCCAAGTCACTAGGTCTCTGAAGTACTTTGTGGCAGCCAAAGTCAGACAATAAAGGCAGCAAATTTTCAATACAACGATCAATTACGAAACTTAATACTCAGAGAGACATATGGATGACCGTGATATCTATCACAAGATCTTCATGGCTCTCAACGTATGAAAAAATTTACTCGGGGAAAGGCTGATCTTTAAAGAAGAAAAGCAGTGTGATTTGTTATAATTAAAACACGTGAATTTCGAAATAATTAGCATTTACAATGTTCTACAAGATTAAGCAACATGAAAATTAATTAACTGGCCATGTGAATATCAAAACAAACGGTGTTGACTGGAGCATTGTTTAGTAACGATGAACTCAGAATGCAGAGAATAAGTTTCCTCTTTATGTACAAAAATTACTAATGCAATGAATTATGTTAATATATTCAGAGATAATGCAAATGTTAATGTCTTGTGACAATGGTGAACACATGCCGTTCATTCAACTGTTACCCCAATGAATCTTGAAAATATCAGGAAAATATACTTATGAATAGGAATATGAACCTCGATACGACGCAGTACCTCAAGCAGCACCAGGAGACAGGTGCAGTGAATAGCTCACACTTCTGAGATCCTTTGTAACATTTGTAAATCTATATATTTAAAAAATAAGGTATTCTACCATGGCTTCGTTTAGAGCTTCTATTGAACCGATTGTAGTATTTTTTTCCTTTAAATGAAAGAATGTGATCCCTAGATATGATATCAGATATTGTTTGTGTTGATTCACCCACATTTACGGTGTAAATTAATTAATTATAGCAATCTTTAATAGTACGCTTATCAATAGTCAATTGTTTTCTTCCAAAGAGTGTCTGTTTTATCATCGATTATATGAAACGAAAGATGTGATACCACGCTGCTTCATGGTGGCGCTGCTTGATGTTTTGTTTTGATTGTTGAGATTTGTTTACAATTCGTCAAGGTTTGGTTCAGTGTAATAATTGCATTATGGCGTTGACAGTTTGCATGTATTTGCTTTCGTGGTGTATTTTGAAGAGAACATTCGGACAGTGGGTTTTGATCGGTTGTACTGAAGTAGTGATGTTCACAGGTTATGTCGAATTCCGAATCGTTGTCCACGCGCCCCAAAAGACCCAAACGCACTACATTAAGTGGACGCAGGGAAAGAGAAAGTCAGCGTAGGTGTCGTGATAGTGAGGTCACTTTGTTTTCTGTTGTGTCGTTGTCGATGAAATGTCAGTTTTGTTCTGCTTTGTACTTCCCATGCGAGAGAAATTCTGCAAACGAGTTCACTCTGTGTTGCTTAAATGGGAAAATAAATTAACCTTCATGCAATATGCCAGAAGTAATCAAATTCGTTTATAGGAGATGATGACACATCAAAAAACTTTGGAAATAGTATCCGTCAGTATAATAGTGCTTTTTCTTTTCTGCCATTTGGTATATTATTGCAGTATGTGGATCATATTGCATTGCCACCTGGTCATGATCCATACGTGTTCAAAATTTTGGGAACTCCACATCACAGAATATCTTCGTTATGCCCTGAAGATCCAAACAATGCAACATATTGTGAACATATTGTGTGTGTCTGGGCACAGTATTTTACATTTATCTCAGATCTCACCGTCAAATTTTGATGGGTTGTCACTAGTGTCCCTTTAAAAAACATATCCTTTGTAAATGTCTAGACTAAGCATTATCTTGCAGGCATTCTGTGAAAAAGAGCTTCAAATTTCGCATGTACAGTAATGCCTAATCGTCATTTTCTTAAAAACGGCTTCAAAATTTTCAATGAAAATTGCTATTTAGGACGTTTTAGCCTTCTTTGGTATTCTTAAATTAATATTTGGTTTCTGCTATTTATAAACAGAAAAGATGAAAAAAAATTTTAAAAAATGTAATTTGGACGGCGATAGATGACAGCAGGCAAGAAGGAGGGGCAAGACTATACAGTACCAGTCCACAAAAAGGAAATTAGAAAACTTTACTATCTGTGCCATTCTATAGCACCTCTAGTTATCCAAAGTTTTATGACGTGCTTCCTGCTCTCTCAAATATTGTCGGAAATATTGGAATAAGCAACATAGTGGCAATTTCTCAAGGAAATGATGGAGTTGGCAACGCATTGTCAGTTTTGTTAGTCTATAAAAGTTATCATGAATTTCTGGAAAATCCCACTAAAACTATTTTTATTTTGTGATTTTCGCTGAAAATTTACATTCAGTTTTCATGCCAACATTATTGGATCATGGAGCAATACTTACGTGAAGTTAAACATCTGCTGGATATGCAAAAAAAGGGCGTAGTTGAATTTGGTGAGAGAGTCGATGTCTCTTTGTGTTTGGAGAGTGAGTCGCCAGTGAAGACGGTCAGTGAGGCCGGAGGTTATCTGGAACAAAGACCGAAAACACACAAGCTGGAAGTATTTAATTTTTCCTCATTATTTAGAAAACAAGTGCTGGAATTGAACAAATGAGGTAAAGTGATGGAAATAAATATTTTAACTTATTATAAATATTTATTAACTATTTTCCATTGACTTTTTTGTGTTTGGCGTTTATATATGTCATTATTGTCTGATTTATCGTGAAAGACACGTGGTTTTCCGAAATGTCTTCCTGTCTCCCTATCGTGAATTGAAATAATACTTTGGAACGTTCATTTAAGGATAGAAACAGACTGCTTCACAAAGCTTTCATCTACAGCGGTGCTTCAAAATTAAAAGTGTACTCATCCAGCTAAATTTATTCATTTTGCAGATGCCTTTTTACCCGTTTCTGAGTAAATAGAATAATTCAAAATGCACTTCTACTTGAAAGTGTGTCTGCAAGATTACAGGACCAGCAGTTAGTGGGGAAAATTGTGGGGTAATCACCCATAGGTAGAGGAAGGGAGAAATTTAATGGGAAGCATATCACCCTAATTTCATGAAAGGGTCCTTCACTCAGCCATTCGCGCCTTCACCAACCCGCGATTTTTTCCTGTGATTGATGGGATGACATGATATAGGATATTTAGGCTCTAACAATTTCATATTTCAGGTATCTAAAATAAGCAATTAAATATTGAAAATAGGGTTTATATTTTCTGAATATGCAATATAAATTAACATGAAAATTATTTTTACACACGAATTTTAAATTGTTTAACAATTTTATTAGTCGTAAATATTAAAAAATCAGAGTAGAGATGTAGAAAGAAACTACTATATTTTTCTCTCAGAATCATTTATTTGCAGATAATGATTATAAAATTATTTTTCAACATTTTGGCAGGTTAAGTTTAGAAGAAAATGGAAATATAAAAACAGGACTGCATTATTTTTCACTGACCCTTTGATTTAGAGTGCAATAGTAAATGATAGAATCATAGTAATATGATATTTTTATTTAATACAGATTTATACTTAGGAACAGTTTTGACGCTGCTCTGTTTCAGTTAGAGTTAGCGCGAGACGTCTGTGCACTTAATCTGTCAGACTAAGACCGTTAAAGCGCGAGCGGTAGAGACGAGAAGGGAGACTGCGCATGCGTAGTAGAGTCATCGACGCATACAATCGCTGTTCAGAAAATAACAGGTAACCCAATGCGACCTAGGGATCTTAATCGCCCAGAATGTTGTTTTGTCTGCGTTAGCAATTTGTTATTTTGGTTTTCTTGTGAGCTTTCTTACACGAAATGTGAACGTATTTTATTGTGCCGAGGCTGTCGGTCGAAAAGTTAGGAAGTGGATGTTTTTGAGACGACGGCATTAAGAATAACCGCCTCCCTTCTCTGTGACGTCAGCCGTGTGCACAGATTCCTCCGGTGATGTCTACACCGTAGAGGCATTTTTAGGCACAGTGAATGTAGTTCCCTGATACTCCAAAGTGAAAAAATATATTAATACTTAATTACACGTGTCTTTATCGGAACAGTAAATTAGACATTTGACTCAAACCTTAATGAACTAATTCATCTTGTCTGGTGCTGTGAGGCATGCAAAATTATCATAATAGAATACCCTGTGACCTTTGTATCCTGAACGCGCCAACTATTGTCATACAGAAGATGATTTCTTAACTTGTATCAAGCTATTACTTTAGATACACCACTATTGACGTATCTTGTTCTACGTGGAGCGGACGAAAATTCATCCACCATATTAGAATACCATTACTTTTTATTTTCATGGTTTCAGCATTTTTTTAAATTTCGGGCACCTGAACTTCGATTTTCTATCATTCGACTTTTTCTTTTCTTCCCTTCACTCCAGTAACGGAATCTCCTCAACGATCTCCAATTTTCGGACGTAAAATACGTGATCAGGTTTCTTTTGAGCTGAAACTTAGCACATACGTCAGGGTTAAGTTGTTAGTGCTGTTCCAAAGGTTGGTCCAGTGGCGAGCAGATACATGCAGTTTTGTACCCCCTAATCGGGAAGTCTGTATGGATTGATGGATGGATTGATGATGGATAGATTGATTGATTTATGGGTGGATGGATGGATGGATGGATTGATGGATTGATGGATTGATGGATTGATGGATGGATTGATGGATGGATTGATGGATGGATTGTTGTACCCCCTAATCGGGAAGTCTGTATGGATTGATGGATGGATTGATTGATGGATTGATGGATGGATTGATGGATGGATTGATGGATGGATTTTTGGATGGATTGATGGCTGGATGGAATGATGGCTGGATGGATTGCTGAATGGATAGATTGTGGGATGGATGGATTGTTGGATGGATGGATTGTTGGATGGATGGATGGATGGATAGATGTCACACATAACTCATCAGATTAGAAGCTTTTGAGCGGAATTTTATGGATACGTCAGAATTAGGATCGGATTTTTGTCGAATGGAGAAGAGTGCATTTATAAATGCGGTATAGTTCTGATTTATGCATTTCCTAACAATACGATGAGGTGAAGTTTCGGCATGCCACGCGTGCCCACTAGTTTCCTTCCCCTCTTCGATCCGAATTGTCGAGGAATCTCCGACCGGGGTTGCGGGAGGGGGCTGCTCACCACGATGGCCGTGCGCAGGTGCACGCCGTGTAGCTGCCGCCGCAGGTACTTGTAGGTGCGCAGCTCGTAGCGCAGGCCCCCGGCCGCCGACCACGCCCCCGCCGCCACCGCGCGCACCGCCAGGCTCGCGTGCGGCTGCGCACACGCACACCGTGCTACTAGTGGCCCAGACGGACCAAACTTTCGAAACACGTGTAGTTATTTATTTTTCGAGTCTAAAATGGGTATTTTGGTATTAAGTGCGAAATAGTTGTTGTTGCACGATCACACTATCAAGATTATTATTATTAATAATAATAATATAAAATTACTATTTTATTTTGTGTCGTAGATTTAACAACTTTATCAGACTGTATTTTGATCTATATTTTATAGTCAGAAAATTGTTTTTTTGATTCCAGTTTTACATAAAAAATAGCTTGCTACATACTATAATATGTAATACATAAATAATGCAATAATTAATCCCAAATGTTGTTATTTATGTATTACATATTTTAGTATATTGGAAACATTTTATTTTTATGTAAAACTGCAAGCTAAAAACCAATTTTCTATTATAAAATAAAGATCACAATACAGTCTAATAATAATAATAATAATAATAATAATAAATGTATTTGGCGATATTGGGTCGGTAGTTCGACTTCACCGGCCAGCTACCGGTGTCCCCAATGCCTGGGCCTAATTAAACTCCCATGCTTGGGGGTAAGAGCGACATGTGGTGAACATAACGTAACATGAGGTAAAATGACGTAAAATGCTCCTAAAAATAATTATTTTTTTCATATGTTCTCTTCATGATTATTGTAACAACTCGCAATCTTCGTTTTCTATCTTCGCGCGAAAAAGTGTTTTTTTGCGCGGGACGTCACGTGTTTCAAAGTCTTAAGCAGCTACTAAATTAACGCAGGTGTGGTACTGATTTTTTTCATTTTTAAGCATCATCGAAAACGTGATGTTTTTGGAAGAGCGATTTACTATCCGACACAGAGCCAAGCGGAAATTCTGTTTTACGTCATTTGCGTAGGATGTGCTTGATCTCTTCAAATTGAACATAATTGTGTATTGTCACTGAAATTACATATACCATGGAACTTCCATAAATTAAATGAATGATAGTTTAGAAGTGTCTCTCTGAAAATTTACATAAATATGTTCAAACGTTTGGTTGGGACATGTCCGTACGCCACATCAATAGCCCATGATGACGTCGTATTGCCATCGAGATATATCTACATCCCTCCATCTAATTTAAAAACAGTTTATGTTAATATTTTATGGTATAAGGTTTGATACATGCAGTGCAAATTAAATAAGACAGTTTAAAAACGTAGAACTTCTTGAGTATCGGAAAAGCGAGGTTTATTCTGCACCATAAGTTCACTTCCAACTCCTTGTAAACTCCAGTGAATCCGAAAAAATCGCAGGAAACACAAATCACTAAAACGACAATCGTATAATTGCATGGAGGAAATGTAAAAATATACTCTAAGTGGGCTTTCGCCGGCTTGGAGCACAAAGGATAAATGCAATCGGTGAACTCGAACTGAAATCGACCTTTCACTAGCTTCTCGTTGATTTTATTATGCATATTTCTCCATGCTGCTCTATGATTGGTCTTCGGTGGAATTCCGACTAAAAATTATACATAAATGCTTGGTGCTTGTGAACTGTTAAGTTTACGGATTTTACGTCTACGGTTACGTCAGAGCGTTGTGAACGTTCTCGCTCAATAACTCATTTCTATATCTATCTATTCGGCAACGTTACGTTTGCAATGTGAAAGAGTCCTCAGCCCGGAGCAGAGGTTGCTACGCACCCGGTGCAGGTCCCAGAGGCGCACGTCGGGGGCGGGGGCGGGGGCGTGGGAGGCGTGGGCGAGGGTGACCTCGCTGTCCAGGCGCAGGTGCAGCGCCTCGCGCTCCGCCTCCGGCAGCGGCCCCCACAGCAGCCACTCGTAGCTCCCGTTCAGCAGCTGCAGCTCCGACACCTGCGCGACGCCACGCCCACCCCGCTGCTCGTTAGAGGCCCACGCGGGGCACGTCTCCCTCACGCGGAAACAACCACCTGCCTTGAGCATGCCGACTCAATTGTGTCTCCTCTCCGTTTACAGATTGTCTCACATTCAGGCACTAGTGGGCTGCAATTGTGGAACAACTAAAACAATATGAATTTTGATTTGCACTCTCCAGGATTGCAGGTCCACATTCCAGCAACTACAGCAGCATATCCTACGGTAATGGATTCCACCAACAAATGGCAGAAGTGTGAATGCAGGAATAATGCATTTCAGTACAGGGCGAAACTTAAAAATAATTTATTTCATCACCTGATTTTTTGAGTTGTGCCACTACTACAGCCCACGAACAAAATGTTACAATCTTATAGGGTATGTGAAAATATTTAAAGACGAACGGATGGGATAAAATTTATATAAAACCTGGGTTGGCAATTGATGAAGGTCCTAATGACTTTTTTTTTATAACTGAACATGTGGTATTAAAGTTTATATTACGAAGTTACACATGCGTTGTTTGCCCCTGATCGGTAGGCAACTCGTTATACACTGGCGTTTGGCAGGTCACGTTCTGACTCAGTCGATGAAATTTCTTATATGACGTGTTGCCTATCAAACAGTGGCAAATGCTATGAGAGTAACATATATTCTGATACATTCCCTATAATACATTAAATACATGACATTTTCTTAACTTACGTTAAAATATCCTTTCTGCATTTTATACGATAAGAAAATATGATGATTTTGCACCATTTATGAGAAATCATTGTCATAAAACCTTGTATTGCTAGATAGTGAATTACCAGACTTGCACCAAACCTTGATTTAAGAACGAAGTATTTAAAAATTTGCTGACTAATAAATGAGTGAGAGAGTAGGTTCTCCTATACTCACAACATATCCTTAGCTGCAACACACGTTGCCATCAATAATTCGGAAAATGTTTTTTAAGCCCTTAAAATAAAGATATAATGGCCTTAAACGGACATCCTACCCCAATTCACACAATTTATGTGAAATGCACAATTTTCATTTAAACTTTAGAATTTTCAATAAATTAAATGTAAGAAGATTGTACGTCAGGTGCATCGTTTTGTTAGGATTTTGTCAAGTAATATCTGCTGTGTTGGTAAAATATTATGTTATCTAATCGTTACCAATAATTCAAGAAGTGTATGCTTCTGTAGCACTACTAGTTGTTGGAATGTTTAATGGAAAGAAGTTAATCGATTATTTCGTGTTTGTGGGCAATTCAACTGCTATGGTCATTAGTCGCGTGAGTGTAGTGCATGGTTTTATCACGAGAGGTGGCAGTCCTCTGCCCCCGCTCTATGATGAGAACCGTTGCCAACCCATACGTCATCTGGCAAAAGGTTTCCCATCCAGGTATCGTCCATCTGCGGGGCACCTCTCCAGCTGGGACATGTTTTAATCTCCCGACATCTGTGGTAGTATAGAGGACAACAAGCACGGGGTGAGGATAGGACAAGGAAGAAGAAAGAAAGATCGCGCGTGGTCCAAGGTCCGTTGATTACGATACTGCTCCGGCATGTATCTGGTGATCTGAGAAACCGCGGAAAACTACCGAACAGAGCAGCCGGCCGCTAGAATTTTCTCGACAGCTGCTGATCTAAACATAACTGTTTAGCCAGTGTCGAAAATCCTGCCACCGTCGGGACCACCTAAGTATAAGCAAACATAAACATAGCAACAAATGGCTAAATTGCAATATGAGATGAGTCTTTCTTAACCAATCAATCTTTTAATGGTCCTAACATTAATAATAAGCACTTTACAATTATTTAACATTTTCAATTTCATTTATAGATGTATTGTGTTTTAATTAGGGTAGTTTATATTGAAATACAGCAGTTAAATAAATGTTTTATTAAATTCGGTTGGGATTTCTTTGATGTATCGGACAGTGTTGCATGTCAATTGATACACGGTCAAGTTGAATTACATAACAATCCGCAGCAGATATACTGCGACAACTGTCACGAGATTATAATTTTTATTTGAATTTATTATTAGCGTAAGGCAAGTGTACAAAATATTGTTGTATGCCACTCGGTCGACAATTTGCGATGTCTTTGGAATCGCTTTTTTATCGATAGGGGCTCCCCACGGTGTTAGATGTTAGAGTCTCTCGGCCTTGATTGACAATTTTTTCTTCCGAAAAATATTTACTAGTGTGTATTGCTCCACAAAGAACTGATAAAATGTACAAACAAATCTAGAAACGGCGCCGAGCGAGAGCGCCCTCCCGCGGCGCTGCGTGC
Organism: Teleogryllus oceanicus; assembly: GCA_964035755.1. Lineage (NCBI taxonomy): Eukaryota > Metazoa > Arthropoda > Insecta > Orthoptera > Gryllidae > Teleogryllus > Teleogryllus oceanicus. The sequence goes on along the minus strand of CAXIVR010000008.1, from coordinate 32,714,424 downwards.
GTGGCATGGCTGGTTCCTGACGAAGCCCCAGCGCCGAGGCGACTAATCCCTTTAAATCAAATTAACGAGCGCAGTGGCCCATCCCGGCCAACCGCGCCCCCGGCAGAGGCTGCGGACCGTACTGGCCTGGGGCGGGGTCCAATGGGGAGGGGACGGTCGGTGGACGCCGGAGGATGGAGTGGGGATAGTGGGGTCAGGCAGCAGGCGTGAGGCGAGGCGTGAGACGAGGCGTGGGGCGGGATGGGGCGTAGGGTGAGGCGTAGGGGGGGCGTGGGGGCGTGGGGCGGGGGCGTGGGGTGGGGGGGGGGGGAAGGGATCAACTGTGAGGCGAGGCAGGGCGAGGCATGGAACGGGGCATGGGGGGGGTGGGGCGTGGCTTCGAGACTGGATAAGGAAACGGGACATGAAGTGGGAGATGAGGGGGAGGGGCATGGAGGGGAGATGCCAACATTTCCGTCGTCATACTACGACATTTCTCAGGGCGAAAATCCTTAGTGAATTAAGTCTTGTAGTTAATATTTCACCCTGAGGAAGGTGGCAGTATGGCGGCCAAATGACTTCGGCAACTCTGCCTAGGACATGGTATCCTGAGCCATCACAGCCGGCTATCCATAGCCGGAGGCATTTAGCGCCCTACTCAAATGGCTTACTGTTATGTAAAACCAGAGCTGACTTGGGCTATCAACAAATTCGCAGCTTATGGGCCTTGTAACCAAAGTCTCTCATAACATGTGTTGTTCGCCAGCTATCTATCCATACATATTGTAAGAAAATGAATGATGGAGAGATGGAGCTTGTAGATTTGAAAGGTTCGCCGCAGCCAAGAGTGAACAATTGAGATAGATTCCTTCTTGAAATCAATCCAGGCCACTGACATGTTATGTGGCTTCTTTACATGTTTGGATATAATATTACCTACAATTTTTTGCATCCTCGATCCTTTCCTACAACAAAGATGTCCTGGCGAACAGAGTTCATTTTCTTTCATATGCTCGTTGAGTTTCTTGGCAACAATGGAGGTGATATTTTCTCTCCACTACCCAAACCTTGTTTTCACTTTCATAAAATATTGGTAGGCATATAATATGACTTTATGGTAGGGATCAGATGAATTTTCATCTTTAGATAAGATGTAGGTCACTCTCAAGGTCAACATTGTGGCAACAGTGAATTTCGTTACAATTTTTTTGGAATAGACTCGCTCAAATTATGTGTGCATGTAAAATATTTCCACCACAAATTGTGGGAAAAAGAAGGGAAAGGGGGAGAGGGAGGGAGGCGCTCGGGCGCGATCGGCTCTAGATTCTTGGAAGGCGAGTGGCCCGTAGGCCACCGCCGGAAGTGAGACCGGAATCTTCTCCACAATCTGGGACAAAAAGTGCTCCATGGGCTCAAAGGAATGAGAAGGCGATTGTTTGCTCTTTGGCCGCACCTGTCGCAGCAACGTGCCGCCGGCGGGGCAGCGCAGGTCGAGGAAGCAGCCCGTGCGGTAGAACTGCACCTCGGGCAGGCTGCTGGTGGCGGCGGCGGCGTCCGCGTGCTCGGCGCGCGCGGCCACCAGCCACAGCCCCGCGGCCGCCAGCGCCCGCCACACGCGCACCGCGTCTGCACACGCGCACGCACACGCGCGCTCACGCTCTGTGCTGCCCACAGACGATTTACACGGCTCAATTGGTTGATTGTTAGTGATTCCGGGCGCTTCAACAACTAGGGTCATTAGCCCCGTAGTGTGGTGCATGTTTTTTTCTAGGGAGATGGCTGTGTTCTTCCCCGCTGGATGACGAGATCCGACGCCAACTTATCGTCAGCTAGCGGGGATTTCCCCTATCAGGTATCTCCCACCAGCGAGACACCGCCCCAGCTAGGACAAGCTCTAAGCTTCCGACCGGTCTCCCTGCATGTGTGTTAGTGTAGTGTATATTAGTGTAAGTCTGTAAGGGGAGAGGATAGGACAAGGAAGAGATAGGAAAGATCGCGAGCGGTCCGTGACGTGTTTGTGAGGGTACTGCTTCGGCATTTGCCTGGTGTTGATCAGAGAAACCGCGGAAAACTACCGATCAGAGCAGCCACCTGCTAGAATTTTCCTTCAGACAGCGACTGAATTCGACCTAGCTGGCAAACTATTGTCGAAAATCCTACCATTTCTCCCCGTTAGACGGCTGAAGATTGTCAGGAAGGCTCCCCCCTGTGGACGCTACAAATTTCTCATCCCAGCATTAGATCATCTACATTTTTGGGAATGGTATTTGTTTCTTCGTTTTTAGGTTGTTCCAATTTTTCTCATCTCCGCTTTCGAGATGTGACATCCTTGTCAATGTCCACAAAAATCGACATTTTTTACGCAAACATCGATGTTGTGAGTTCGATGTTTTCACTTCGTTGATATTTTATTTCTGAATTAAAAATGTAATATATTACTACAATAATAAGATAATAAACGTTTGGTAATATTTCTCTGCAATTTTGACAGCTAAATCTGAACTGCGAATTAATAAACAAGACCATCTCCCCTAACTTGGAAATATAAAATTCTCCCTTCCTTACCTGTACATTGATGTTAGAGTTTACTAAAATACTTGTAAAAATATCGATGTTATAAAACGTCAATGGTTTTGTCCCGATGTATTTTTATTATCAATTTTTAAAATGTAAACATCGTTTTATTGTCGTTGTATTCCTACTCCCGTTTAATCTAACAGTTAAAACCACTCAAAAGAACTGGTTTTAAAAAGTTTGTCTTTGTTTTAAAAAAAAGTCAAGACAAAAGAATATACATTGATACAGGAACATTAAAATATATGTTTAGATATTAATAGTATAACACTAATCAAACGTACAATTTTATACATTATATGGAACGTTTTAGATTGTTGTAGTGCTACTACTGAACAGTGAAGTACAGAGAAAACTAAAGACTAAAATATCCGATAGTATGTTATCTGATACTCAACATTTACCAACATTTTTAGAAACCATCTCAACCAATTTAGCAAAATTCTTAGAAACCACTCACAGAATTTTATTACTTTACATTTGTCTCTTTTCTGATTTGTTGTTGTTCGGTTATCACATATTTCAAAACGGCCTCAAGAAGGTCGCAGTTCGTCGATCGAAACGTTGCTAATTGTGCCTTGGACGTGGCGTCTCCAAGGCACCAAATAATCTAAGGGTTACAGTTGTTTAATTACGCCACCTCAGCCGCTCTGAAGAGAATCAAAGAGTCGTCAGATTTTGTTCGTGACGGTCCGCCGGTATGAGCTCATTGACGCTCGTGTTTGCCCGGGCAGCAAGAACGGAACGGGCAAAAAACGGGTCAGGTCGAGCGCGTGTCGCCTTACCGCCCCTTCACACGGGGCACCACTCAGCAGCGATTGCGAATGGAGCGTCTGTTAGTAAAGTACTGGTTTAAATGGAAGCATTCACATGAGGGGCGAAGTCGCGCTGCCGTGGCACTGGGTGGCGAACTCGTGCCCTCAGCAGCGTACAAGCGCGTCCGCGCCAACGCCAGCAGAACACAGATCCAAATGGCAGCGTTCTCGTTAGATGCGCAGCTGAACTTTTGCTTGCTATGTGAGCCCACATCGGCGTGACTCACGAAACCTTCCTCTCTCGCGGTCGGCGGTGGCTGTGTGTAAACGATTCTGCGGCGTCTCGGTGGCGCCAGCGAGTGGCTCCGTGTGAAGGCCCCTACGTGAAGGCCCCTACGCGAAGGCCCCTACGTGAAGGCCCCTACGTGAAGGCCCCTACGTGTAGGCCCCTACGTGAAGGCCTCTACGTGAAGGCCCCTACGTGAAGGCCCCTACGTGAAGGCCCCTACGTGAAGGCCCCTACGTGAAGGCCCCTACGTGAAGGCCCCTACGTGAAGGCCCCTACGTGAAGGCCCCTACGTGAAGGCCCCTACGTGAAGGCCCCTACGTGAAGGCCCCTACGTGAAGGCCCTACGTGAAGGCCCCTACGTGAAGGCCCTACGTGAAGGCCCTACGTGAAGGCCCCTACGTGAAGGCCCCTACGTGTAGGCCCCTACGTGAAGGCCTCTACGTGAAGGCCGCTACGTGAAGGCTCCTATGTGAAGGCCCCTATGCGAAGGCCCCTACGTGAAGGCCCCTATGTGAAGGCCCCTACGTGAAGGCCCCTACGTGAAGGCCCCTACGTGAAGGCCCCTACGTGAAGGCCCCTACGTGAAGGCCCCTACGTGAAGGCCCCTACATGAAGGCCTCTACGTGAAGGCTCCTATGTGAAGGCCCTATGCAAGGCCCCTACGTGAAGGCCCCTATGCGAAGGCCCCTACGTGAAGGCCCCTATGTGAAGGCCCCTACGTGAAGGCCCCTACGTGAAGGCCCCTACGTGAAGGCCCCTACGTGAAGGCCCCTACGTGAAGGCCCCTACGTGAAGGTCCCTACGTGAAGGCCCCTACATGAAGGCCTCTACGTGAAGGCCCCTGGGTGAAAGCCGTTCCGCGCATTCGCTCGCCGCGCACGCACCCAACTCGGAGCAGACGAACAGCACCGCCTTGCGCACTCGCTTCAGCGCGAAGTAGTCGCGCGCTAGGCGGGCGGCCTCCGCGGGCAGAGGCGGAGCCGGCGAAGGCGGCGACGGCGGTGCCGCGGCGGCGGTTGTGGCGGTGGGAGGCGCCGCCTGAGCCCCCACGCGCCCCCAACCGCCCGGCCACGCCCACCCCAGCGGCGCCGCGGCCCGGCCGTTGCGTCCGGGGACGCCCAGCCTGCCCCGCCGCCCGCGTGATGGATAAGACCTGAGGGACCACAGAGTTCACACGTGAAGCTGGATGGCATGAACTAATAATACCGGGAGAGGTGGCTCAGGGCATGAACTGATATTTCTGTAGTGTCCCTCATCGCGATGGCCTAGGTTCGATTCCCGACTGTGGCAGAATTTTTGGCTCATCAGCTAAATCGAATTCAGTCGTCTGAAGGAAAACTCTACGGGCCAGCTGCTCTGATCGGTGGTTGTCCGTTGTTTCTCTGATCACCACCAGGGAAATGCCGAAGCTGAATCCTAACAAACTGTCCGCGAACCGCGCACGATCTTTCCTTCCTCTTCCTTTTATCCTTACCCGTTACGAACGCACACACTTGCATAACACTACCACACACTAAGGGAAATCGGTCGGGAGCTTAGAGCCTGTCCCGATCGGGGCGGTGCCCCGCTGGTAGGAGTACACCTGGTTGGGGGAAACCCCGCTAGCCGACGGTGGGGGCGCGGATCTCGCCATCCAGCCGGGGATGATCACAACCATCTCACGAGGAATGGAACTAATGGCCTTAGCAGTTGTCGCGTCTGAAATCACTAACAATCGATCACTCAATCATCCAACTGGTAATAGAACTTAAAAGGGACCCAACGTTAGCTCGTTTTGCAAACGTGAAACCAGACATACCAGCGTGTTTTTGTACCGCCTTAAATCAGGTAACGTGAACACCTAATGTAGTAGGGTTTGTTTTATGTATGTGATATGTATGTATGTTGCGAGACATAAAACTCTATGAGGCAAGCACGTGCTCTGTATGGTGTGAAGTGCGAAACGGCGTATTTTTAATTAGATGGAAAAATGGTTCTTTTCTCAATTTTCTAAGAAATTCTTCGTTACTGCGCAGTAGTATCTTGACCATTTTTTTCTTCTTTAACTTCCAGAACCTGTGTCTGAAGTGAGTTCAAGCGCTGAAGATATTTCTAAGTTTTAGTAACAACGACCCCGCCGTCAAGGCAGAAGTGTTCGCCGACATGCTGGCAAATAGATACTCGCCCCCGCCTATCTCACGCTCGCTGCAGCTCCCAGCCACCGCCGTGGAAATCCAAATCGACTTCATTCCTTCCATCGACGTCTCGTCCGACTGGCACATGGAAGAGGATGAAGTGCGCGACCTCCTTAATAACACTAACGCAAAGAAGTCGGGCGGCCCAGATAAGCTCACAGGAGCAATGATTAAAAACTTGCCGCAAAAGGCCGCCCACCTCTTAGCACAAATATACACAGCATGCATTCTGTGCAGTACTTTCCATCAGTATGGAAAGCGGCTAGTAGCGGTAAGTAAGGTGATAGTTCACCTTACTTACGAAACCGAATAAGAACTCGCGCCTCCCGGAAAACTACCGGCCTATTTCTCTCCTGCCGATGTTCGGTAAACTCCTCGAGAAGATTATTCTCGCGAGAATCCAACGGGATCTCGAGAAGAAAGGCATAATCAGGGAGGAGCAATTCGGATTTCGTAAGCAGCGCTTCGCTTCGCTTTCTTCACTTCTTCGGCTTTACGCCGCTACTGCTCTGTTCCTGCTCTCTTCCTTGACTTTTCTTCCGCCTTTGATACTGTTCATCACCCGCTTCCTCTTCATAAACTTCGCCTCTACATCCTTCTTCACATTCTAAACTTAATTGCAAGTTATCTCACCCACCGCTCCTTCACTGTAAAATACAACTGTTCACTTCTTCATCTCGCCCCATTCACGCCGGCGTCCCCCAGGGCGCCGTCCGCTCTCCCTTTCTGTTTTCTCTCTTTATTAACGATGCGCCGGCGATCACCGGAGTGCATAGTTTCGTCTATGCAAACGACATCGCTTACGCTCTGAAGGATATTCGGATCAATTTTGCCACTAGACGGCTGCAGCGCGCCGCACTCGCGCTATCGAATTTGAGCGCGGAAAACGGCCTCGCGCTGAACGCACAGAAATGCCAAACTAATATTTTCACACACAAACACAGTCACAACGCGCACACAGTCGCGCCCATCCACCTAGATGCTCACACTCTTCCGTGGCGAAACACTGTCACCTATCTAGGCGTTATTTTTGACAGCAGACTTACTTGGAGGGCGCACGTAAAAGAAGGGAGGAGAAAAAATGACGTGGCGCATTAGCTCTCTACTACCACTCTTCAGGAGCCGCTCCCTTCAGGAGATAACGAAAATCCGGATTTACCTGGCGTGCGTAAGGAGTGCGGGGCTCTACGCATGTGAGGTCTGGGCCACGGCGCCAGAGACGACGCGCGAGCTGCTCGTTCGAGCAGAAAGTTATTTTATAAGAACTGCCTTAAATCCAGCTCCAGGTGAAGCCTACGCCAACGTTCTCCGTCTTTATAATACTGAAACCATCTCCTCTACACTTCACACGCTCACCACGGAAAGAATAACTTCTATCTTCTCTAACATTAACACACACACCCTCTTTCGCCCCTACATCCAATACTTCAATAAAAAATCCCACCTTAAAACCAAAAAACTCCCCTCCGATGTCATCTTCCTCAAACCTCCCTAATTCTTCAAAACCCTCACTCCTCCCACGTCAGCTGCGCCGCGGGCAGGAACAGATCCCGGAAACTCCACCCAAATAAATTTAATACTCTGTGCTGTGCTGCACTCTATGCTACCTTCTGCTACTTTATCTGACTCTGCTTTTGTGTTCTTTTTCTTTCTTTCTTTCTTTTTTTTGTGCTGTTATGTGTTAGCTATATTGTCATTCTCTGTTTATCAATTTAGTATTTAAATTAGTAACTTAGTATTTATTATTTTCAATGTTTTTCTTTTGTATATTAGTATCTACTTCTTGATATTAGTATCTCTTTTTGTGTAAATAACTAGGTATTAGACATTCTTAATTTATAACTCAATTTTCTCATCTGAGTAAATATCTAGGTATTAAGATCTAAATAGGTTTAAACTTAGATTTAAGAAAATGATTATGTGTAAAATAAGTTAAATACTGTTTAAAAATATACACGTATTAACCCAAAAAAAATAAACACATGAAAAAAAAAGACCGGTAGCGTGTGCGAAGCGGGAAATGACAAAAGGATTTCACATAAAAGGGAGCAGCCAAAAAACACTCAATTGCAAACTGATTGCCAATCAAAACACCGCGGGCGCCCAAGATGAGACAATCATAGGGCGCCCGCGAGAAAAATGGTAGAGCATAAAAAATTCCAAAACAAAACGGAAGAGCTCCACCCGGAGCAGGCCGTTGAAACTTAAGACATCATCACGCAAGGTCGCGATGTCCTGTGTATGTAATTGTGTGCATTTAGCTATGTAGGAATTAATTAATTAATAATATTCATGTAGGAAACTAGTGTAGGTATAAGAAAGAGTAAAATAGTGATTACTTAATATATAATATTCATGTAGGAATCTAGTAAAGGTATAAGGATGAGTAAAGTAGGCGGAGAGTTTAGGTGTAGGTATATTTTTTAGGTGTATAATTAACAAAATATTAAAACTATGTACATATAGGCATTATGATGTAGGGTTAAATTATCTTATTATTATATTAATAGTTTAAAGTATCAAAATGTAATCACTCTGTAATCAAGAAATAAATAAAGACCGGAGAGCGTGTGACGACGGGAATGGCTTGGTGACGTTCATCACTTCTTTTTGGCAGCAACAAAAACCAAAATGCCACTAACTGGAAAAATAAACATAAAATCTCACCAACACGAAAAGTGCGCCGCCGACATATGAGACAATCATAGGGCGGCCACAAAAAAGAAAAGAAGAAAACAAAGAAAAACCCTGGCGGAAGAGCTCCACCCCAGGAGCAGGCAGCCCCATGTACAAAACCTACGCATGTGCATCGCGATGTCAATGCCCTGAGGAAGCATGCGACATGTCAGGCGAAACGTCGGCCTCTCAGCCCACTACGCGGCGTCACACGGACAGCCAAAAAGTCATGATAACGTTTGGCTGATGAGCATTCAATGGAAATCTCACATCTCACATCTCGTAAATATGTACGTGACATGTTTGTCATGCGCTCCTGTTCGGCAGAAACATCCTCCACTGATGTTTGGCAGGTGCGGTTCTTCATCCTTGCTACCTCCCCGCTTCGATCCTTCCGTTTCTGTTAGTTGCGATCCGCATTGTGCGTCAGTCTTGCGATAACGCTTTTTACTTTCTTGTATACGGATGTATATACTGAGTAATATACTGTAATGATCTGTGGGGCCGAGCCCGCAAGAAGGCATGGAACTTTTATGTGAGCAAGGAGGAATTAAAAGAAATGAAAGAAACAATAGACAACAGCGCCGCGTAACCATAATTAAAAGCGTGATACAAGAAAGCATAAGGGGCGGAAATAGGCGTGATGAACGATGAACAGAACTTAAATTTAGAAACGTTTTAAAGCAAAAACCACGTTATTCGAGCCACGGGTTCCGTAAATATTATAAATGGTATACATTGCATGCATAACATGACGAAGATGAAAGACGGAACTCATTGTTGTACTTCTGAAAAAAATGTATAACAAGAAGAATTTTGTTGAATATCCAGTGAATGCCTGGGTGGATTTTGGCCAAACTTACGGGAATTATAGGGAAAAATATTTAGAGCAGGGCAAAATTAGTTACGGTGCGGGGACAGTCACTTGGATTGTAGGGACCAACAATGTGAACTGGGTTACAGACAGAATGAGTTCGGATCTAAGGACGATCACACACGTTTTTATGTTGTGCTGAATTTTTGAGAAATTTCGCGGAAGTGTCGTGCAAAAAGTTAATAGGTTATTTCCGTTACATAGGAACAATTGTTAAAACCGAGTGCATCGAAAATTTAGTTAAATTCATTGAGAAGTTCACGAAAAAAAAATCTGCATAGGAAATACTTACGTAAATTAGGTGTCAGAAAATAGAAGCGTCGTGAAAGATATATAGGGATATCGCGAAAGATATAGAAATAACGTTCAGGGAAGACGCGATTAAGACAAAGAAAAAACAATAGTCGTGGATGCATTGGCATGTCTTAAACGGAGAGGTGAACCGTAGAGGATCTGGTGGCAGCTGAACGGAGAATCGCGTGCGTGAATAACGCACGTGACAACTACCAGCGACGGGCGCTGATAGAAGGTGACATCGCTGCAGAAAAGGGAAGTGGCACGCATTGTGCAAAAACTGTATTTTTTTTTTTGGTTTGTTTACGCTCCATTCAAAAGAAGTTCTGTCGAAGACCAAGTTATGCTATTAGGCTAAGGATAATAAATAAGGTCACGACAGAATGCGCATTCTGATGGATGGATGAGATTTGTTTTTCATTGTATTGTATTTTCAGTGTGTATGTTTATATGTTTTTCTTCCTGGGTGTTTATATATATTTGTGTTGTTATGTTTTGTAAGTTGGAGGGGCAGATGGTGTTCACGAAAGAGCCATCAGCTAAGATAAGTCCAAAATTAAATGCATGAGCATCCCAATGGCTCATAATTGCCGTGATTCCATGCTTTTTATTTTTGTAATGGTATGAGTGTTGACCCAGGCACGAACGAAGCGGACCCTTACTTCAACTCCGTATGGAGTGAGCGCGCGAACTACGACACGGTAAGGAACAGATAATAGGACGAGCTAGCAGAGGCACGGGCAATTGATAACGTGGCACCCAATTATAATTTAGGGCTAGGGCAGGGCAAGATAATGGGCGTGAGATTTAATAAGAGAATAAGAGGATATATTACAGTGGGCGCCCAACGAGTGGGCGGGATTATATACAAAGAGGAGGAGTGGATATATTACAGTAGCGCCCAGCGTGTGGGCGGGATTATATATACAAATAAGGAGGAGGGGAAATATTACAATACGTAGTACAGACCAAGTTATGTAATGCTGCGCGAAAAAACGGCGAATTTTCGGCCGAAAAAAAATCAATGCCGAGCCCTGATAACGAGAAAGTGGATAAATCCAGTTGCTAAATCAATAGAACAAAATTCTCTCTCACGTGGTGTAGCTAGAATCCTAGTTTTATGGGTCCTTAATGCCGAGAAAACAATTGAAAGTAATCCGTCCGTTCGTCCATCTGTGAACACTACTAAAGCCTAAACCATTCGTATGATTTTTTCCAAATTGAAGAATTCCCTGTCTATCTGTCTCTAGTTGAAGCTTTGAAATTTTGTGAAACATTCTTTAAAATTTGGGAGTACTTTACACGAAGGACCTGGACATTTTCAAATTTTAAAAACGGTAACATTTTTTTAATTTGAAATAAAGAATAAAATACTATTATAGGTGGCGTAGGTCCGATTTACACAGTTAACTCTGAATTTTCGAAAATTGCAAAAGTATGAATTTTTGGGGGGTTTTCCTACAGCTTTAAAATTGAAGACAGAGATTTTCTTTAAAATGAAATTTGTTGTCCATAATAATTCTTTCATTAATGTTAAGTACATTTTTTGAAAATTTGATTAGTTTTCATGTAATAGTGTCTGCAGCATTTGCAATTTTAAAACATAGCAATTCCCAGATTTTCTTACAATGGCTCCAATTCTTGTCTTTAAATTGTTGGTACAGCTAGAGTCAACAGGTAGAGTTGGTAGAGGTAGAGTTTTTCAAAAGTTACACAACTCTAATTTTTTTCAAATATCTCTCACATTTCCATCGATTTGTACACATTATTGCATTTGTGAGTGGAAGTATTTCAAATGACTTTAAATGAAGTTTTTCGAAAGCTCAACAGATTCCTGTGAAAAAGTGCTTCAAATTTTACATTTACAGTAATGCGTAATCGGCATTTTCTTAAAAACAGCATCAAATTTTTCAATTAAAATTTCTATTTACGTGAGGGTTTACTCTTCTTTAATATTTTTGAAAATGTCGAAGAAACGTTCTTTGGGCGATGATGGATGGCAGCTGGCAAGGGGGTCGGGCTAAACCATAGAGCCAGTTCACACCAAGGAAATTAGAAAACATTACTACGATAAAGATTGCGCCGTCCGTCTGTCCGTCTGTCCGTCTGTCCGTCTGTCCGTCTGTCCGTCTGTCCGTCTGTCCGTTTCCGTCGTCCGTCTGTCCGTCTGTCCGTCTGTCCGTCTGTCCGTCTGTCCGTCTGTCCGTCTGTCCGTTTCTGTCCGTCTGTCTGTCCGTCTGTCTGTCCGTCTGTCTGTCCGTCTGTCTGTCCGTCTGTCCTGTCCAGTCTGTCTGTCCGTCTGTCTGTCCTTCTGTCCTCGTCTGTCCGTCTGTCTGTCCGTCTGTCTGTCCGTCTGTCTGTCCGTTCTGTCTGTCCGTCTGTCTGTCCGTCTGTCTGTCCGTCTGTCTGATCCGTCTGTCTCGTCCGTCTGTCTGTCCTCTGTCTGTCCTCTGTCTGTCCGTCTGTCTGTCCTCTGTCTGTCTCTCTCCGTCTGTCTGTCGTCTGTCTGTCCGTCTGTCTTCCGTCTCTGTCTGTCCGTCTGTGTGTCCGTCTGTCTGTCCGTCTGTGTGTCCGTCTGTGTGTCCGTCTGTGTGTCCGTCTGTGTGTCCGTCTGTGTGTCCGTCTGTGTGTCCGTCTGTGTGTCTGTCTGTCTGTCCGTCTGTGAACACTACTTGCGCCTAAACCATGCGTAAGATTTTTTCAAAATTGATGAAACCTCTGTCCATCTGGCTCTAGTTAAAGCTTTGAATTTTAGAAAAACATTCTTTAAAAGTTGGGGGTACTTTACATGAAGCCCTCCGGACACTTTCACAATTTTCTCAAAAACGACTCCAAATTTTTTCTCTAAATTTCTTCTAAGAATGGAGTAATATACACTTATAAAAGTGACATATGTTCGATTTTCGTGGTTCACTCTGAAATTTCGAAAATTTCAAAAGTTTGTATTTATTTCGGTGTCTTTCGGCGGCGACAGAGATTTTTCCTTCAAATGAAATTTGTTGTTCATTAATAGTTCTTTCACTAAGGTCATCCATGTAGTTGCGTTTCCAAAGGCCATATATTCCTCCGTTTTAAAGCGAAGGGACAAGTAAAAAACAGTAAATTCAGTAATGGAGCCAAAAGCGTGTTGTAATACCTGGAAGTCCCAGACGCCAGTTCTTTGGTTTCAAAATGACTTCATATACACTGACATTGCTGCATATTCTTGAATTGAATGTCATGACAAGGAAAATGTGTATTCTTAAGATATGATAAAATCTTTTTCCCTTATCTGGGTGTTGTACAAGCTTGCATCCTAAGCACGAAGCGCCACTGTAACATAAAATGTAAAGAAAAACCGTTTTTGAGAACATCAATTTCTCATACTTCTTGAAACATGCCATATATAGTAAGGTGAAAACTAGTCTTGTTTTAAATTGACATTCTTTAAAGATATAACTTTGAACCGCTTTAATTAAAGACATACGGACAGACTTTTTAACAATCACAGTTTTGTTTATACCGGCCCTCAAAACGTACGTTCGTCAAAATCTAGACGCCTATTTTTTTGCTGCTTTACGCAAATTACTCTCTACTAAATTCAGGAGAAAATAAAAGCAGATATGGAGAGAGAGAGCTCGTAATAATAATAATAATAATAATAATAATAATAATAATAATAATAATAATAATAATAATAATTATTATTATTATTATTATTATTATTATTATTATTATATCGGCCATTTCTGACCATACGACATGTCCCTTTCCAAGGCCCCGCTCATTATCCATTTCAGGGAGAGATTAACGTGTGTAATAATGGGGGATCAGCTTTTCGGCTGTATCCCTTGGTAAGACAAGGCTGTTAAGCCTTGAATTATGAGGTGATAGGATGTTGATGAGTGGTGATCGTGGCATTTTTAACCGTCCCAGCGTTTGCCTGTGTGACCGAGGGAAACCACGAAACCCTGGTCAGGACGGCCGACCTGGGCTTCGAACCCGGGCCTCCCGTCTGCGAAGTCAGCGCGCTATTCCCTGAGCCACTTCGTTCGATTTATTATTAGTAGTTTTATTGTCGTTATTCAGAATCATTCCGTAAACGCGTTATTCCTCTATCTATGAATTCTTCAGAAGCATGAAGATGTCTGCATTTTATTCCGTCCTCCAACTCTTTCCCTTTAGGTTCGCCTTAAGCCATGCGTCAAAACGCAATGCTTGGAATTCGCCTCAGCGCTGGACCTCAGAGCCGAAGAAGCCATGAGCAACGCAAACAAAATAGAATATTACGTACAGCAGGGTTTCCGAGGATTTATAGTCTTCCGATATTCAAAGAGAAATGCTACTCTCCTTAAAGGGATGTATTGCTGTGTAGCGGAAGCTCCTAAGCGAAGCGTCCCTACGGGTTGGGAATTCGAATTTCTCCTAGTTATTCCGCTTTTGGATTACGTTAAGGACATTTCCACCTTTCTAGCGAGGACGCTACGCGTCTTGTAATATCTACATCATTTATGATTGCCTAGAAGTGATTGAAAGTATCAGACCACCGAAAGGCTAAACGTCATAATAATAATAATAATAATAATAATAATAATAATAATAATAATAATAATAATAATAATAACAACAACAACAATGTATTGGTTGTATATATGACAACAGAAAACAATGGTTTGTCGATATTGCAGTTGTCAATACCAACAATCACACAACAATGTGCCATTGTTCCCCGTTCAGCGACGGGCATCACTCCAATGAAATAAAGGAACTCAATAGAACCACTCAATCGCATATCTGCGAGAAATGTTGATACGTACGCAAATATTTAGGATCAAATTTTTCTTCATGCGTAGAAAATAAATCCTAAGACTGGCAAAGAGAAAAAAATGCGTAAATACGAAAATTGGGTGATCACACACATGCAAAAATTCATACCATAAATACCGGCTCGGCCGTCCCTCGGCGCAGAGATATGAGATTTGGCCCCCGGGGCGCCGCCTCCGTCTCTTCCTCCTTCATCTCGCGTGCGCGCTCCCAATCGATGTCCCGCCAGTCGCCTGTCGGGATGTCTCGTTGTCACTCGCCGGACGCTTGGTTTGTGACAGACTGGGCAATGGCGGCTTCGCTCGCGTAAAAGCTTCAATAAATGAATGTGTCTGTACCCACGTCCATCACTCGAGTGATCTATGGTGTTTGCTTTGATCTCAGTCTTCAATAGCGCACTGTCAATTATTGAACTCGTGTTTCGGTACACACGAATGAAAGGACAGATTTCACATCGTTGTGTTTCATAAAATCTATTCATTCTCCTTGTTTTCAGGACATCAACCGTTTCTTATTTGATCCAAAAAATACCATATAATGTCATCACCAGCTGAGTTACACATTGTGTTCTTTAAATTCTTTTCCATTCGTGGTATTACACAACTTGATATGATTCACAAGGTTGTCCTTCCAGAACTCGTTTACAGTCATTAACTGTACTTGTAAGCCTGACAAATGTATTTAAGTATCGCTCTGGTAAAATGGCATCTTTTAATATCCATTCATCATGTTAGAATCTCTTAGCTTTTCTAGCTGAGTGGCGTCGTGGCGCTTTAAATAGTTTTAAAAATATTTTCGTACGTTGAAAAATTTTACTACACAAGTTCTCAATAAAAGAAACTTAAACATACGGTTGTCTGGTTCTTTCGTCCTCGGGTGTAGTGGGTAAATAATAATTAATTTATTAACATTTTTTCAACCCAAAAATGTGTAATCGCAACTCATCTTGCTGAATGTTTGGGGCTACGGCCACTACCCATACCATAATACGGGGTTGAAGAACAATCCGAACGCTCACAAAAAAGTTGTTCTGAAGAGATCCTTATAGATGTATATTATAATATAATTATACAGTTGAAATTATTCTTCTTATGGTAATTATTATATTAGCACCACCATATATGCTACATAATAAAATTCTGTAAACCGATATTAATTCCCCAGGGGTTAGCAACACTAACCATGAACCTTTTCCTTCCGAGTGATCCAAGCTTTTAATCGCAAAGTGTGAACAGTGGCGTTCCGGCGATTCAATCTCTAGCGACCTATGTCATTCATCGCCTGGAGGCCGTAGATAGGGGAACGTGGTTCGCGTGGCCACCCATAGAACGCAACGCTTCGTTTTTTGGAGAAATTTCTAAGGATCTTCTGGATGGATCCGCAAACAAATTATCAGTTCTCCACCAGGAGACCGAGATGCGATAAATGACACCTCATATGTCTCAATTAGTAGTCGGGAAAGTGTTTAACTGTGAGCGATGGACGGACGCAGGTTATTCGAAGATTTTATGCTTTCATCACCATTCATCACCATGAAAAGGCATGGATTCCTAATGTGCTCGTGTGATACCTCCTGAACCACGAAGAAATGCATGAATTCGTCGGGGCATGGAGGAACCCCTTGCACGGATGCATTGCTATACGTTGTTAACCAACGTAATTGTGTGGCTGATGACGATGGAGAATTTTGTGCACGAGTGGCTAGTTATATCATATTCTAAAAGCATTCAATGGGGTGTTCATGTCTGAAATCGAAGTGTTCAAATTATGAATCGGAATTTCTCGAGTGTCCTTCAACATTGCGAGCAATTGCGTCTGAGTGACATGGCACATTGTCATCCTTCAAAATCCCATCTGTTGCTGCAGAATGTTAAGTTCACGATGTGTTGGAGATGGACACCAGTAGTATATGTATTTATTGTATAACTTTAAGTATACATGGTCGAAAGTGTCAGCTTAGCTATAGTAGAAAGACTGGTACCCGGACTCTAGCTCCTATGCCAGACTGATCTACACTTAACAAATTCGCTTTTGAAAAACTGGTGTTGAACAAAAACTCTTTATGCGTGCAGAAATTTTAGAAAATACATAATTGTTAATACTGAGCCTTTAGGATTCATCAACATACAATGAAAATTTTACTTATAACAACTTAACACAAGGTTCAAATATACTACTTACACGTAATTTCAAGAGAATATTTGTTAATATAGAGATGTAGCTCCCGATGCTTGGCCGTAACAGCGCTCAGTTTTGGCATAGACTTAGACGGGACACCGCACGTTACGGGCCCTGGCACGAGGAGCCGAGTGGGATTCTGCCATCTAGAGCAAGAAGTAACACTTAATCATACATTAAGTAAGAGTTATGTCTGTATGACTGTTTGGATTTGTTCTCGATTGATTGATAAAATCGGAATATTGTAATAGAAGTTAGGAGGGTCTCCGGGAGGACTGTACGCCATGCGTAGTTTCCACCACATGGAGAGTATACCTCACTGGGGGCAGTAACAGAGCAGATGAATTGCCGTTTGATCTTCTCCGCAGCCGCATGTGGGTGAGTCCGCGAGCTGAACTTTGGATAATTTGGTTTCAAGGGACCATGTCCAGTCACGAGTTGCGTTAAATAAGGTGTGCCTCTTAAATGTTTGCACTCTCTTATGCCATTGACATTAGGCATAAATGGGTAAGTTGCTCTGTCTGTTGTTTCCTCATTCCATCTACATTGCCAGATTTCATTTAACCTAATTTTAACTGTTGTGAGTGGAGCTTCTAAACCACGTACTTGCATAATTGTCATCTAACCTAATATTATGATTGTTGCGTTTAATGTGATACCTAGCTGCTCCGAACTGCATCACCGAGTCAAGAGTAATTTTCCTTGAGATAGTCTGCAATGAAGTAGTGGATGTTGTTCTATAAGCGCCAGTGAGAGCCAAGAGGGCCTTTGTGATTTGAATGACTCACGTTTTATTAACGTCTTGGGAGAAACACAGGCCCAGTCAGAAGCGCAATAAGTTAAGATAGGCAGAAAGGCGTAATATATTGTGAACTGAGCATGCTGATCGACTTGTCGGGAGCCAGCAATGTGCTGCAACTTCATAAAAAGTGAGAGATGGACACCAAGAAATTGAATATTGTGATTGCCCGCCCATGTGTGTTTGTCACTGACAAGAGAGCACAAACCATACCAAGTAAGTACGAAGCTCCACTCCATACTATTCCGCATCCACCACCAACCTGTAAACTGCTCGTTGACAACTTCGGTCTATGATCTGGGTTGTCCAGGTGACGCCGCGTCGAAGGCTGGGGTGCCGACGTTTCGACAGACATATCGCGGTCCTCTTCAGTGAGGTCTTCTGAAGACGACCCTCTCTTCCTGAAGAGGACAGCGATATGTCGGTCGAAACGTCGACACCCCAGCCTTCGACGCGGCGTCACCCGGACAGTCCAGATCATGACTCTGCCCGCGGAAGCCTACGATACGAACTTCGGTCTATGCTCTCATGAGATCTGCACCTCATCTGAAACCTAACGTGAGCTCGAACATACACTCGGACCACGCTACATTTTGCGAATCAACTAGCGTTCTTGAGCCCACGTCAGACGTTGCTGCCGATTGAAAGTGGCTACTAACGGTCCTCTTGACACTGTTCTGCTGCTATAGTCCATTGATATACAGTTGTGTTGTACTGACCGCGGAGACACATTTCCGAAACATCTTGCATTTATATTTAAATGCAAGATGTGAACGTCAACATTTCACATTGTTGATTGTTGTCACGGGCGATTCTGCGGACCCGTCATTCAGCATTCAAAAGGGCAACTGCGCTGCCTCTAAAGGGAGTTAATGCTCCACTGTCCCCTTTTGACTGAGAGCCCGTGGCGCAGTGGTCAGACTGCTTTCAGAAGAGAGCGTAGGCTTCCGCGGCCGGAGTCATGATTAACTTGGCTATCCGGGAGACGCCGCGTCCAGGGCACAGGTGCCAACGTTTCGGTCGCCATTCTGCGACCTTCCTCAGGGCAGTACTACGCCCAGAAGATTCGAACCGACGTTATGAATGACCCAATATATGGATACGCGGTGGCCAGAAGCGTACAATGACTGAAGGCTAAGTAGCGACGTCGAACAACATCGACATCTAGCATTCAGGAATTCCAAAACTTGCTTATATGTTTAGTTTATAAAATTTGTCTCGTATCTAATATTAATGTCTGTCGTGGGGATGAAATTTACACTATCAGACATTTAAGCTAAGAAAATAACCGTCGAAGTAACTCTTCCATTTTTGGAAGACTGGCCTTAAATTAGACAAAGATGGTTGAAATTTAATATTTTTCACCATGTTGTAATATAAACAATTAAATTAAATAGAATGTTAACGAAATATCGTTTAGATGTTCAATTTTCAAACTGTTAATAAAGTAATCAAAGCAGACTGAAAGTATTATACAAAGTACATCTTACTAAGAAAAATTCTTAACATGATTTCTTTGTTTATTGCCCTCCAAAAATATTTTTGTGAGAGTCTGCTTTCTA
The DNA here is from genome assembly GCA_964035755.1 of Teleogryllus oceanicus. Lineage (NCBI taxonomy): Eukaryota > Metazoa > Arthropoda > Insecta > Orthoptera > Gryllidae > Teleogryllus > Teleogryllus oceanicus. Next base: position 32,695,467 of record CAXIVR010000008.1, on the reverse strand, counting down.
CAATGAAAGGCATTGTTCAAGTATTTGGGCTGGAGAGATCAGCGGGTACAGATCCGAAAGCCACAGCTAAATTATGCGTTTTCGAAAATATGTCTAATAGCCCGTTATTGTGTTCCTTTTTTTTCACAATTACCTCCAAGTGTGATGCATTTGTGGTAGTTTGGAATCACGTTTAGAAAACTTCCTGATTCTTACATGACTTTGAAAAGAGCATATTATAAAATAACGTTCTCAGAATATAATAACTTAATATAAATTATAACAAGTTACTGATGTAATGTCTTCAATTGACTTCATATTCTTCATATTAGATAAAATATAAATATTATTTCTCAATAAAGTTTTGATATTTGCAGTCTATCCGTACAATCTTGATATTAAATTTTAAATCATTTATTTATAAATTGAAATCTGCTTTTACCCCTTCATTTGGGGTGTATATAAACCCTATGAGTCATTTATGTATCAAGGGCGTTAAGAAGATGTTTTTGCCCCGATGGCGACTTCCAACCTCGAGGGCCGCTGGCCCGAGGGGTTGGAAGTTGCCTGGGAGGCAAAACCGTCTAGTAACGCCCATGGTGCATACAAAACGTTATGATTTATTAGTTCGTTGCTGAATTAAACGAGAAGTCGATACATTTTATAATTGTTCTTCCTTCTAAAGTGAAAAGATGCACTGTAATAGTCATTTGTCAATATGCCGTCAAATAAACAAAACAGAGTGGGTATCTAATTACTACTGCTAATTGAACTAATTTGTTCGTACGCAATGAAAGAATATTGTGAAGTCCCTGCAAAAATTCTCGCAAAAGCTAAGAAAACTACGGACAATGGTTACCATAAAAATAACGAAAAATATATGAAAATGTTTATGGTGAATTTGGAGTTATAGAACAGTGTGAATAACAGTGTAAATTGCGTTGATGAAACGGTGCTTTTGGGTTATTTGCTTCTATTGCCAAAAGCTATTTATAATATGTCATAACACCAAAAAGTAACATTTCGAGAACATTAGCAGACGTGCCTTATACATCTTATGACTACGCGTAGTACTGCTACCCAAGAAACGTATACTATGACTCTAAAAAATGTGATACGTAACAACGAAATATAAGTGACTGGCAATTTTCATATCAATGAATCGATCTAAAGTTTATAACGAGTTATTTTACTTATTTGAGCATTATTCCATTTATTTACTATTGTATTTGCTTGCATCGTAACTTTAATAAATCGAATTTATAAAAATATGTGTTATGGGCATTAGAGCGGGCCATAAATTACTCACTAGGCCCGAGGGCATAAAGAATCAGTAAGGCCCCCAAGGGTATTAACAATACCGTTATGTGTTTTGTTGGAGGTCCGTAAACACACAGCAATGAACTAATAAACCATAAAAAACATTATTCGTTTACTTTTGCATAATATGCATGTTAAATCTGTTATCAAGAAATGAAACATTAATTTACTTTGCTTATGATAGGCAAACAACGCCAAAGAAATGAGCCTAGTTGAGTCACGTTACTGGCGAGATAAGCCAAGTCACTGAGCAGGTTACCTAAGGATTAACATAACACTCGCATACTGCATTGTATGTTATTAACTATTCGTAAAGATAGCCTTATTCTGTTAGTCTTGTCATGCCAATACAATTGACGCAAATCATTAATAGCGTCGATAGTTCCATAACGAGAATGTGTTATCAAGAAGCCTATCCCAGATGCCCCAATCACAGATGCAAGTGTTTCATTAAGACCTCAAAATTTTTTAAAAGTATTTCTTGAGTCACGGGCTAAAAATATCTAGCTCTTTCATGAAATGTATGAGTTCAATGTCAGAATAAATAACCGTTTATCTTTCCATTCATTACTTGAAACAATTATTAGAAAATTATTTTTTATCATCTCCAAATTAAACTAATAAAGCAACAACATCGCAAACGTATAATATTTTAAAAGCATGGTACAATGGTGAAAATAAGTATCAAATTACTGTGCAATCCAGATCCACCGATATATTCCGGAAGAAATTGTTCTCTTTTATAATAAAGAAATAAATTGTTAAAAATATACGATCTTGTTAAAATCACTTAGAAGTTATTCAGGTGATATTTCAGTATTTTATAAAAGAAATTATTATTCAATAAAATTTAAACTAATAAACAAACAATAAAACATTCATTGCATTTAAAATGCAAATAAAAAATACAATTCAATAATTCATACCTCATTAACATGAGGTATTTATGAAACAATTAGGTAAACAACAGATTCACTATTAATATTCAAAGAATTCTATCATCAATGTGCGAATTTGCAGTGGCGCAGTTCGAGGCAGACAAGTTCGTCCGTTCGTCCGTTCGTCCGTTCGTCCGTTCGTCCGTTCGTTCGTTCGTTCGTCCGTCCTTCCTTCCGGACGGACGAACGAGTGGACGGACGAACGGACGAACGGACGGGCAGGCGGGCGGGCGGGCGGACGGGAAGACGGGCGGTCGGTCGGTCGGCGGACGGGACGGGACGAGACGGACGAGACGGACGAGACGGACGAGACGGACGAGACGGACGAGACGGACGAGACGGGACGAGACGGACGAGACGGGACGAGGGACGAGACGGACGAGACGGGACGAGACGGACGAGACGGACAGACGGACGAGACGGGACGAGACGGGACGAGACGGGACGAGACGGGACGAGACGGGACGAGACGGGACGAGACGGGACGAGACGGGACGAGACGGGACGACTTTTTGGTATCAGGGGACCCCAAAACATTTTCGTGGAAATCTCAAAATCGATTTTCCGCAGCTTCCATAACTTTTTCTATACAAAGTACATTACTCCGTATATACGTATGTACACGAGAAAGTAACTAGTAGTGCCACAGAATGGCACAGACTTTCTTGTACTAGTTAGTTTCCTAATCTGTTTTGTCTTGTTTCCGTAATTTGTCCCCATATCTCCTCCCGGCTGGTTCCTATTGGCATCAAAAATAATTTTTCGCAATTTATTAATTTTTCGCTTCCCTAGTTGCAGAATATAACTTGTAGTGCTGCAACATTTTTTGCGCTTAATTTATAAATCCGTAAATTTCGAAAATTATAGAGTTCAAAACATGGACCGTTTTTTAAGTGGTCTTTGCTCTATCGAAGGAAAATGTTAAAGGAAAAATTTGGTGCGGGTTTTGAGAACAAAAATTCAAAGTCACTTTTACTTCAAGTATTATTTCAAGCACTTTGAAGGGAAAGCAATACGCAATTACTATAGTCTTAACTACAAACGATGCAAAAATGATGAACGCAAAATGAATGAAAGCTGTGAAATTGCAATTAATCTACTCAACTCGTTACTTACGTAGTAGCGATTTGATAATGATACACAGGAGTAATCTAAAATGATTCCAATGAACAAATCACTACGTAAATAATACACTACGATGGCACTTAAACCAGAACACGAATGACTGAGACACACACAGTTATACGTAATATTTGTTCAATATTCCACAGATAATATCTCTTGTGTTTAGACTGTATCAACACATTGTTTAATAACAACGGTCTTGTCATGGTAACCGTTCTATCCCTAAATCACTGGCAAAATCTCTAGGCGAGCGAATGCAGGAAAATCACATTTGTGGTAATATTTACAATACATCGAGAAAATATTATAAAACAAAATATTTAGACTTTTTTCAGTTGACGCGATGGTTTATTTTTCGTTTTCCTGCAATATATACTTTTTATCCTATTTATGATTAAAAACAACTAAATTTTCAGTATTAATTTTATTTTGAGGCCACAAATATTTTGGCCAAAATCAAGCTTTTGGAATATCGGAGAGAATTAAACTCTTTTCCATGTGAAGTATTTCGGCGAAAAATGTTGCATAGTTTTTGAGAAAATTTGGTTCAAACATTTCAAAAATTTTTTTAAATTATGGGAACTTAAGTTCTTTTAAAAAGAAAATTTTTAAATTTTTTCAAATAAGAACAAAGTAATATAGCGTTTATGTCAACGTACAGGGTACATTGAGCACTAAATCTACCAAAAATTTAAAGAAAAAAATTTGGATCCGTTTTTGAGAAAATCTTATTTTTGTTATTTTTTAAAGTAGGAATTATACGCGCACAATATTTCACGAAATCTACTAAAATTTTCAAAAAAATGTGCATGACCTTAATGAAAGAACTACTTATGGACAACAAATTTCATTTGAAGGAACAATCTCTATCTTCAATTTTACACTTGTAGGAAGCCGCCGAAAATGATTCAAACTGTTGCAATTTTCGAAATTCAGAGTTAATCGTGAAAATCGGATCTATGCCACCTTTATAAGTGTATTTTACTCTATTATTACAAGAAATTAAAAAAATTTGAGTAGTTTTTGAGAAAATTTTGAAAATGCTTCATGTAAAATACCCCCAAAGTTTAAAGAATGTTTTTCAAAATTTCATATCTTGAACTAGAGCCAGATTGACAAGTAATTCTTAGATTTGGATAAGATCGTACGTGTGGTTTATGCGCTATTAGTGTTCACAGAGAGACGAACGGACGGACGGACGTTTTGCTTTTAATGGGTCTTGCAGCATCAAGGACCCACAAAACAAGGATTATGGCTACACCACGTGTTAAAGGATTTTTTCTCTCTTAATTTAGCAACTGGATTTATCCACTTTCTTGTTTTCAGGGCCCGGCAATGAATTTTTTTCTTTCGAAAACTCGCCGCTTTTTTGCGCAGCATTAGATAACTTTCTCTATACTACGTATATTACTCCGTACGTATACAAGAAAGTAAAAATGCACCGAACTATGAATTCCATCTTAGTATCCAATTATTTTACTAATCTTTCCGTTAGTCTTATTGCAATATTATGACAACATCGTTGAAAATTCTCTTCCCGCAAACCCCAGTAAGAATTCCTATGTCAACCAAAGACTCTCATTGTAACAGAACTCTCCTTCCCACTCAAGCACCTTTATAGAACCTCTATCCCCTTCACCCTCTCCCCTACTTACCCTCACAGCGCGTTGACACATAACCATTCACTTGGTGCTTAGAGGCCCGAGGAAGTACACCTCCGTGATCAATTCTCTCCAGACTTCCCTGATGTTAAGAAATCATGCCGCTTTGGAATATAGGTGAGGCACAATGTACACTCTTTTATTGGTAGGATCTCTTATACATTTATATTGTCGTGAACCCCGCGTAGACACTCTATTCTCCTTTTATTTATTTACTTATTGATAAATTAAATAAGAAGAATAAAAGCAGAGCACAAAGAAAATACATTTTGCATGGATGTGTGAGACCATACATTTTGCATGGAGCATACGAGAAACGTTGGTGTCGCAGGGAGAGAGGACAATATCTTTAATTGCTATACTTTATATATGACAAGACTCGGAAATTAGAGAACAAATAGTGAATATTTATTTCCTTTGCTCTTATAGCAGGAAATTTCATTAATGAATTTTTACAAATTTATTATACAGAGATTCGGAAGTCTTGCAACAACAAAAATGTAGGTCTTGGTTTCTTTAAACTATACCAACTCAAAGAAATTATTTCTTGCAGCTATTTACAAAAAAAAATTATATCATGTATCGTGTTTCAAATCTTAATGCTCTCTTTATGATACTACGTTACAATGAAATCTTTGTCATTTCTATGAAAAGGAATTTATAAACAAAAAGCTTCCGTACCCGTTAGGGCATATGTTCAATATACCAATTCAGGTTTACTGCGCAATAGTCTCTGTGGCTTATGCAGACATGCTCAACCAGGTATGTCAAGGCCGCAGGAAAGGAAACAATCTTACTAGAGCTCGCGGGCGCTGCGTCTAGAGAAATTAGCGCGAGATTTAAAGGTAAAGATTGTAGAAATGCTATGGAGTGAAGGGTCCTTCCTGGATACCTGGTTCATGACGGTATTGGGAGACGTTACTTGAAAATGTTTATCACAAATTTACCTATCTCTTTTCCCATTTCTCTTTAAGTCAAAGAAATGATCGATTAAAATTAAATAATATATCAGTCCTATTTCAACTTCTCTGTTAAGAGTAAAATTTAAAAAAATTAATCAAACGTACCTTGAATTATGAAGTCCTGTTTAACAGACAAATATTTTTGTCTGTTAAAAGCGCTGTTCGTCCGTAAGCGCGAATTGTTAAACTTATAGAGACTTGTTAATTTATTTCACATTATTGCTAAATGCAATAAATAACTAAATGATATAATAACACAACACAAAACGAAAACAAGGAAAGAACTCGCCATTCAAACATATTCCTGTCACTAGCAAAGATTTTTATATAAGGGAGAAGTTAGTAAAAAATAGACATCAAATAGTAATAAGTAGGGGAAAATATAAACAAAATACAATTCTTGGTTATTTGATAGAAAAAACTGTCAAACATAATTTCGTGTAAAGCCACTATTCACCGCCTCGCGCCGCTTCAGCTTGCGAATGCACACCCCTTTCTGGATTTTAAGGGGAAATGAGTGCGGAGTCAGGGGAAGTTGCCCGTGCTCGTAGGAACGTCGGACTCCTCAGTGCGGGCGCAGTTTGACGTCCTCGCCCAGCTATGTGTACTGGTCAGAGTCGACTCCCCGGAGCACCGTTATCTTGCTTCTCATAAAAACAAATAGATCTCTAAGAAAGATCTTATCTGCATTCTTCAATGCAGGTGCACGTCCAAAGGGTACTGGCCAACAAGCGAGCGGTATTCTATGGATTTTTAGACTAACATGATCTGCGGGGGTGACGTTTTTAGACTACTTTTGACAAAATTACCTTATTCAGCCAACATGGTTCAAAGAAAAGAAAGGAAAAGAATGGCGTTTTTAAACTCTTTCGCCGTTAACTTGGTCAGATAACAAGGCTTAAAGGAAAGAAAGGAAAAGGTTTTAAGAGAAGACAATCGACAACCTATCCGTCTTCCGGCGCAGAAAGGATGTCGAGGGACGTGTGCCAGAGGATCTCGTCCACTTACTACAGGCAGTCTTAAACCCCCGGCTCCCGGCTTATTCGCGCCATCGTGACGTAATTGACGTACTTGACGTAATTCATTTACTATGTTACATCTTGCTTAACTTTAATAATTATCACATTCATTTCTTTATCATTTAAATCACTGGGTTTTTGTTTCAGCTCTTGAGTGCTCGGAATTACGGAATTTCTTTAATTTTTTTTCTACTTAATTTCGTGAGACTCATCTCATCATATTTCAATTTAATGCCCATATTCTAGTAATTCACCATTTGGATGATGAAGACTACTGTCTCCTCTCTGTATTTCTATCTCTGCTCTTTCTACATTCTACAAGTCTTTCGTTATTTTTTTTATTTTTTTTGTCATCGATTACAAAGTTCAATAACATTTATTATGTTATCCGAATCAAATCGATGACATTTATTTCACAAATATTTTTGGATACAAATTTTCAATTTCTTTCTGATGGTGGGAGGTTTGTGAAATGGCACATGAATTTTCCGCAGGCAAAGATTTTAAAGAAATTATCCGTTCAAAGTTTAGTTACTTTAGTAACTTCCATTCATATTGCTCCTGTCGGAAGCTGTCAATCGGTGTGTGTTCAAAAGTCCTTGCACTCGCTCCGCGGCATTCATGGAATGCTGAAAAAAGGATTACGTTCATAAATCCGTTGGTAAAAAGGATAATATAATTGTATTTGAAAACAGACATGACTTCGTTCATAAAAAATAAACGTAAACAAAACGTAGTAGTTTTGCAGTCAACAAGTAGTCAACAAGCCCTTTAAATCATTACTAGGGAGTAGATGTCTATATCAACTCATATTTTGTATGCATATGGTTATACAGGCATTTTTTTTAGTTTGGTGGTATATTTTGAACAAAATATCATTATAACGACATTTTATGGTAATTTTTGAGTAATGTATGAGTTTTTCTAGCAGATAAGAGCTATTGATTGCTGGGCGGTCAGTTCTTCGAATCAGAGATATTGTTGACACGAATATAGAACTGTTCAACAATAGCTCACGCCTGTGTTTCAGTCATTAAGTTGCTTTCAATATGCCCAAAACGAAAGTATCACTTACTGACAAGTTAGGAAGTTTTATTTGCGAGTTTGATGAAAATATATTCAGTAGCGATGGAGTGATATTGTTCTGTAAATTCTGTGAGATAAAATTGCCTACCAAACACTCTTCACCGTGCTTTAACACTATAACACTGCGAAACATAATAACTAGACATTCTTCACTCGAAAATAGTTTACATTGGAAACCATATCATCATTTTCACAATTTTTGAAAGATCTCTGCACAATGATGGTTTCGTCTAATATTCCTTTCAAGAAACTTAACAAAGGAAGTTTGAAAGTTTCTTGACAAATATACAATGCATCCTGTTCCCAAAGAATCTACTCTTAGGAATCTGACCCCTTGTTATGAAGAAATATTGGATAAAATAAGGCATAGAATGAAATAAGGGATAAAAAGATATGGGTGGTTGATAGGTAGTTTTTACTGACGATGTTTGTTCGTATTTTGTTAATAACAAAGTTGGCAGCGTTGATCGCGTGCATGTCGAGAATTGGTTGTAATTCTAAAATGTAGTGGATTTCTGGCTACTACGCCTCACCGACATTTTCACAATCGTTTCTACTCTACATTTGATCTTTGGAATTTCCTGAAGAAAACCGCGAGTAGTTCCCTGGCGTGGTTCTAGAAACTAAACAGCCAGGTTTTTGTATTACGGATAGTTTACTTTTGGCCAAATGTCGACAGGAATATCATGTATCATCCTCAGGATTAAATGATCATCTCTGAACTCTCGTGGCATTAAAAAGATAACAATACTGTTTAATAAGAAATATTAATCGCTCATATTGTTTTCTTATCATGTGCACGTAATTGTTACCTGATAACCTTGGACTCATTTTCTCAAAGCGATGGAATAATAATAACAAACAAAAGACAGACGTTCCGGTATTTTGATGACTCAGGTGGTAGAGTCGTAAAAAACACTCGTCTCTAGCTCCATCTCTTTCTCTACCTCACCCCTTTTTTGAGAACACGATCTGTAACCCAGAAGTCACATGACTTGGATCCGTCTCTCTCCGTTTCGGTCTCCGGCAATCACTTGTTGAAGATCAGTTTGACATTGCGACGAACTCAATAAGCGGATCGTGGTCTTCTTCATTCATTAACGATGTGGGAATCATCTGTCTGATTAAATCGCTTCGAAGGTTCGTCGCATATTCAACGAAATGGACAAGCCAAATTCTTTGACGAATTTTACACAAAAATTTAGTAAAACATTAGACAGTGCTTAGGCAATAAAATTACATACAGCACACACAATACGAAGCATAAAAATTGTAGAATCGAATACTAAGATATATTTCACTGTCCGGTCTAATATTGTATTTTAAAACATCCTACATGTACACATACGTTTGACGTGTATGCCAGTAAATTTTGGCCATTCAAGATAGTTGAACTGATTTACAGAGAAAAAATGGAGGAAACCGAAAGTCGATTACTGTTTAAAAAGAGCAACATCTCTCAGTTCTTCAATGTCATGCCAACACGTCATTATGAACTTAAAATTCTTTAAATCAAATTGTAAATCATTCCAATCGTTAATTATAAATCATTAAAAAAAACATCACAAAATTGGAAGCAAAAGAAACTGGTACAGATTGATGATGTATGTAGCAATGAAAATAGTCAAACGGTAATGTAAAGGAATCGCGTTCAGTAGCATAAAAATTAATTCCATATTCGTGGGTTATTTCTTTTTGTTCTGTAGTTGCTCCACGGATTTAATGATCGAGCAGTAAATATCCTTTGGCAAAACATGAAATTTCTCTTGAATTGATATGCCATAAACGTAAACTCTGGCTAATCTATACATATTTCGAATTAGAAGATATTTTATTGCCAACCAGTGCTAAAAATGTGTTTAATTATTGAAAACGGCGAACGTAGCATGTGAATAAGGGATCAAACAAGAAATACGTCGGTTCTCTGTCACAAAGTTGTATGATCGGAAGAGGGGAATGGGAATAATTGAAGAGTACATTACAAAACCAAGTGGCTCTTTCGTCGATATTTTTATAGAACGAAGGATCCCAAAAAATACTCTTTGCAAAGAAAAAATCATTATAATTTATTGATTATTTTCGTTTATATATGCACAGTTTATTCATTATTCTACTCAATATTCTCCTTTTATGTATAAATACTCTTTTACTTTAACGTGTAATGTACTTTTGTTATGTAATTCATACAAGAGGTGGATGTGTACGTACACCAAAGGTGTGGAATATTTTTAGTACTAAATTGTACAGAAAGGGGAATGTTAAAAATGACGATTTTTAATAGACATTTGTTGAACGACCTGTAATTAAAGGTACGGTTTTATAATTTCAATTCTAAGGAGAGATTATTACTGAAGGAATTACTTCAATAACTGAACATCTGGCGACCTCACTTCACTTACGCCCCAGTTACTGCCCCCTCATCTCCCACCTCGGTGGCTTCCGCCCTGATTACTCTTCGTTCCTCGCTCCTCCCGCTTCCTTCCTTCCTCCCCGTTCGCACACCGTCGCGTCGCCGCCCCAAGCACATTGCCACTCCGCTCTATTCCCTCCCTTATCGCCGTCCCTGCCCAGCTCCCGCTTCCGCTCCACCCTGATTCATTTCCCGCCCACGCACTCCCTTCCATCCGCTCTCGCCCAGCCCGCATTCTGTCTCCCACTTCACACATCGCGGCCTCCTCTGCCGCTCGCCTTCGCGTCTCCCGCGGCGCCACGCGTACTCCTTATCTAAATATACTCGCACGTGGCCAACGACCTTTATCTCCGGCTGCTTGGAAGAGAACGCGGAGGCGAGCGCGGACGTGGGCGCTGGCGCCGCCGCTGACGAGCGCGCCAGCTCCCATCGTTCGCGCCGCTTTTATCTGGCGCCCGCCCCGTCCGGCCCGGCCCGCCTCTCGCCGCCTCCATCGCCACCTCCGCCGGTGGAGCGGGGAGGGGGTCCGCCTTGCCGCTCCGCGCCGGGCACTCGCCTCGCCTCACCCACACCGCACCGCGCCGCGCAGCCCCGCGCAGGCCGAGCGTAAACACACACACACGCGCGCGCTCAGCCAGCGAGAGAGTGCGGGATGGGAGCGACAGGCCGACAACTGCGAAGGTAGCTAGTCGGCTCCCTTCGGCCACCTGTAGCGGAGGAGCAGCAGCCGCTGGCAGCGCGGAGCGGGCTCGGCCCGCCCGCCACCGCTCGCCCGCCATGGACTGGCACCGGAAGTGGAAAAGGTAATCGCACCGGATATTTTCGGCAAGCCGGCGACTGTTGTGTTTTAAATCACGGACGATGATTCGAATGGATGTGATGTGGACACAGCTGATGTGCGTGTGTGGCGATGTTATCAAGCGATTGAATGAAGACTTTTCTTTCCATTTTCTAGTGCTTGACAGGACTGCGTTGTGTGAAATTCGCTACGTTTGTGCAATTTTGTGTTTGAAGTAAAGTTATTACAGTGTTCACTTTTTAGTGTTCGTGATGTATTACAATGTGTACTTCCGAATTCATTGCTTGCGACACTTCCTTCTCATTTTGTTGCGGATAGTAATTAATTATCGTCTTGCTTTCTGGGTCTGACTTAATGCTGTCTTTTTTTCGTCTGAAAATTATCATCCATCTCATCCGTCTTACCTAACTAACTTCATTAGCGAATTGTTCGATAACACATCATCTCTCAAAAATTGTGTGTTCATTTTTCCTATCAATGTTTCGTAATAGATATATCTTAACAATGTGAACAGATTACTTCCGTGACTTGCAGGTGTGTGAACTGCTGTTGTGTTAACAGCCGCAGGCACCGTGTTACGTACACGCAGACTAAATTCTTTAAAAATTAAATACAACCAAATTTGTTTTCATCTGTGGTCTTGTAAAGTTAAGTGACAAGCTATGCCTGGCACATTTGCTAGCACACATTGTGAAGCAATTTTCATGTCGCTCGAAAGGAATACATAGCGCAGTACATTATCTTTCCATTTTGCCGGATGAGCAGTGAGATGTTAATACAAATTAATAACTTGTAATTCAGCAATTGATTGTAAGGCGACGGAACTACACGAGTGACAATGGAATACTTTGTACAGGTTACAATTGTAACAAACAAAAAAAAATGATTGGAATTGTTTTTACGTGTTCATAATTTACCTCACTGATTCACAATTATGTTAGCGCCAAAGTAGATTAATGACGATTGAAACACACTATCAAATTATTAAGTTAACCTCGTTCATCTGTCACATTAGTGCATGAGAAAGTATGGGTCGGTGATTAGCATGTCGATACTCTGTGCTCACAGGAAATGTCAAACGAGAAGAAGCATAGAAACATTAATGTAGCTTCCTAGCTGTGTGAGCTATTTAATGTAGCTTCCGAGCGATTTGTGCATAAATGAATGAATAGAAGGCTGAAGCTGAACAACAAAGGTAATTAGACTGAATTTATGTCAATGATACAAAAATATCTCAATGTTTCTGCGAAATATTGTGAGGAAAAGTTTAACTTCCTGGATGATTCAGCCACTCGAAAAAATAGACGCACATTTTCTTTTCATGAGCTAATCATAATAACAATTCTCTGTTCTAAGTGGACAGTTTACAGGAAAACAGTGAATGTGTGCTGAGGGAAGAGATCGACACTCGACAGCACTGATTTTAAGATTTCGGAAACTTATCCATTGAATAATGAACATGTTTCGAATCTCAATCTTGTTGAGTAAATCAGTGTCAGATGTCGTTTAGTAAACACGGTACCACGTTTTCATAAACATTTACAACGCCAACATATCGTGTGTACAAAAGGAACGTGACACATCTAAAAGATGATCATTTTATGGGAAAACGGTTTGAAACTTAGAGGAACCCTTTGGTTTGCAGTCAAAGACAGCATTTTACTCGATTTTAGTGTAAGGGCTCGTGCCGGCTGACTTGTGAACTATCTTTGCGGAATTTGAGTTGTACAACTAGACTGTTTTCCAAACATGTCTTAGATAAATTTAAAAAATGATTGAGATTTCACTTCTTGTGCGCTGTCGATATGTTTTCACGAAATCTCAATACATTTTTTCTGTCATAGATGTTGCTCTTTTGACTTGCTAATGAGGGGAAAGAAATTTATCTACGTTTTGAGCTTGATTGAAGATTTGAAGCGTAAAATTGAAACAAGTAGCATTCATTATAAACTCTCAGCGTGTTTATAGGAAGCTGAATGTGAGCAGTAAAAAAAAAAGGAAGATGGGTACATGACGTAAAATGTAATTGATGTAAGATAGTAGTATAGTAACAAAGTAAGATGGACCTTTGCTTGTGGACAGTGAAGCGACCCATACACGAGCGAGCGTAGCGCGTGCTGCTTATCGAGTTGTAAATCTGTCGCCTCCGTTATCGGCTTCATTGTTCTCACAATGTATCAATCACAATGTAATCACCTTAAAAGTAATTTAATTCCTCCCCAAACACCAGATACAAAGTGAATCTCCATCACCATATTATCATCACCGTCATTATATTTGTACTTACCTTGCGTTTGCTTACTAATCAGCCACCGTGCTAGGCTAGTTTGCAGCAAAAATATTATATATTTAATGTATATAATATATTATTATAAAGTAATATAATAAGTAATAATAATAATGTTATAATCGTCATCATAATCATCCGCATCCAGAGGAAAACGAAATTGTACTGTGAGAGCACTCTTGAGCGTGGAGTGAAAGCACCGGCCACAGCTCTCGCACCGCTAGCCCACCGGGGCCTGCTAGGAGGGAAAGTGGTGAGCAGTGAGTGGCGGGTTCCGGACTGCGCTGGGGAGGGGGGAGAGGGGGCTGAGCCGCTGCGCTGTCCAAGGACGCCCGCAGACCTGGTGACCTTGCGCTGCGCCCGACTGCTCCCGAGCGGTGGACCCAGCCCAGCCCAACCCGCCCCGCTCAGCTGAGCCGAGCCCCAGCGCCCGCCTCCGTGCTTCCGCGTGGCGCGCCGTGGTGACAGCCGGCGCAGCTGACTCAGCTCCAGATAAAAGGCGTGCGTGGCGATTCAGTGGGCTGCCTTTACATAGGCTACTGGAAATGCGTTGTGGCGTGGTGACTCAAGAAAATGATGGTACACTCATCCCTCGTTTTTGTTGTGTTTCTTTTCATTTAGTTTTGTTATGGATTACATCGATCTGTTGCATCTTCAGTAAATTTTACCGAGATATTTTTTGGCTGAACAATGAATTTTAAGAAAATATAATATAATTCAAGCAAAGAAAACTGTATAAACCTTCTGTGCTAGATTTACAAAATTTAAATTTGAAAACTTTAATAGTTTTAAGAAGATAGAAAGAATGTCTATTTTTTATTATTGAATATGTGCTTTTTGCCAGTTTGTGGTGGGATGATGTGGGATTTTGGTGAAGTTATAGGACATGCGAGCTATTTGGTTTACAAATGATTTAATGTTTAATTCACAACGGACTTGTTAATTGAAATCTAACACGGAGAATTGATGATGAGCCTTAGGGATTTATTTTTGGATAATTTGTGGTTTATTTATATTTTTCTACTCCCATTGTATAATTCTGTCATTTGTTGGCCGCAACCCGTTGCATAATGATATTCATTACAGTACAGATTTCATTACGATGCAGGTTCTGGACCAATCACAGAGAAGCCTACAAACCAAGTATTGACAATTAATCATTGAGAATCGTTATAGTAAATGTTTCGTTTGATTGTGTACATTAAAATTGCATTTACTATTATATTGCGCTTGTCAGTTTTAATTTCTTTTATTATTAGTATTTTTTACGTGAAATATTATTTAAAATAAATTAGATCGTAATTTCACTTTGATCCTATTTGACTAGGGCAGGGGCAGTTATTGCAGAGAACGTTTGACAGATATTAAGATCTGAAAGCAAGTCATGTTGTGTTATATGTTACTGCCGTGTGTTTGTCCGTAAAAATCGGCCAATTCTTTAGTTTAAAATGTCCAGGGAATGAAAAGTGGGGTTAACACTGTCAGTAATAAGAGAAAAAAGCGAAAATGATGACGTCGGGATTATTGCCGCAACTTTTGTACTCCCTGGCAAGCGGTCTGTTAAAACAACGCCACCTGCGGAGGATAGGGTAGGAAGCTGTTCATGTCAACTGCCACGAAACGATTCAATATAAAAGTTACTGTAAGTCGTATAAAAAGTTCTGTATGAAAGTCGATGTAATGATGGGTATTAATACACGAGTGTATTAATACTCATCATTACACCATCATTTCATAATGTACTATTACTTTACAATGTGTTTATTGATAACTAGCTGGAGTACTCAGCTTTTCCGAGGTATTTATCATAATTTATTAGTCAGGAAGAGGAATTCCATCTTTTCCCGACCTGTAGCGGAGCTTCCTACCTATTCTATTGTAACGCCCCTCCACCCTACCCCGCCGGTCTCTTCCTCGCTCCCATCTGAAAATACCCGGTCTTTCGTACTCACTAAAACACTTTCTCACTAAACCATGTTTATATTTTTTTATTATTGGGGTTTCCTGCCTTAAACTTCATTCACTTTATAATTGAAAATAATAAAACAAATCTAAATTAAATAAAATAAAATACATGTACTACTGTATATTCCTTTTGTGGAATTTTATATTATTCCAACTTTCGATAATTGTCACATTGTAAAACTCACTCTCATATTTTTTCTTCACTGTATTTATAAAGGAAAGTTTGAAATTGATCTTGCCGCGGAATTGACGTTTAATATAATTGAAGTAATTTTAATTGAATTCGAGTACTGTTTAAGGGTCCTTGATAAATAGTGCTGACGGAATGAGCCAATAAACACTTAAACAACTATTTTTAATATCTCCAAATATCGGAGATCACAGAGGATCCCGGCTTGACAAAAGTTTTTCATTTACCATTACTGTTTTACATCAATATACTTCTTGCCAAACTTTCAATTTATATAGTTTTTCCTTTACCACCCAAAGGTAGACATTCACTATCCATTATAATAAAACACTTCCCTACAAAAATGTATCCATCCGTCATAGTTTCATTGTAACACGTAAATCACTCATAATGTTTCCACTCTCATTATCACTCGTGTAACTCTCATACACATAATACTCATACTTAATTTACTAAAACTAAACATGTGTGTATTCACATCTTTTTACGACAATATTAAGCACATCCCTCAGAAATGATTTCTTCTAATCATTGCATTTATCTGGTACACTTAATACATTCACGCCCAGACTCAATTAAAATCAATAATCAAGTTACTTTTGTAATACGAAGAAAAACTCATAATCATTTCGTATTATACAATTGACATTGAAAATAAACAAACAGTAGTGTCTTATACGCAATTCTGTGCATTGATGAACTCGATCGTGGATCTCAGTCGTCATCCTCTGGTGGTGGCTAAACTATTGCATCTTGATCCACTCTTAAATCTGTGATGCCAGGCGAAAAAGTCCACAAAAGTAAATATTTTGTAAATATATTGAGGTTTGTGTTTGTAAATCGTAGCCTATAGTACTTCTGACCTTCAAAGGAAGCCAGCATAAACGTTTCACTGATATTGGTCCAGTACATTCAGATATTACCGCTCTGTAACGCAACGCCCTTGTCTTTATATATTAGTATAGATATTGAGAGAAATATATATTCTAATTCACGATTTTCATGTACCTCATCTTCTTTCTTTCACTTCTACCTTTTACTTACCGCTTAATTGCAATCATCTCCGAGAGTGCACAAAGTCGGAGCCTTAAAGGCTTGCCTTTACGTTTTTCTGCGATACTCAGATACACAGACTACAAGCAGGCAACTTCTTCGTGATTTTAAGGCTGGTCTCGCGGGAATCGTCAAGTCCGTTCGGGCAGGCACACGCCAATAGCACACGTGCATAGCCCCACTAATTGGAATGATGAAGCTCCTGATGAAACGTAAAATGCGAGATGAAGACTAGTCAGGAAGCGTAAGAATGTGTCGCTAACAGATGGGAATGAGACAATCGCTGTCGTTTGCACGCAGTTCATTTAACTCACACTTTTGGAGAACAACGTGCTGTACAAGTAGGGAGATTAATCCTCAAAATTGCTACGTCTAGCTACATGGAGTATGCTACATAGATATAAATATTGAGAAGAATTCTAGAGGCCGGCTGCTCTAATCGGTAGTTTTCTGTGGATTCTCCTATCAACGCCAGACGAATGTCGGAACAGCATCCTAACAAACGTGCCACGGACCGCGCGCGACCTTTCCTTCCTCTTCCTTATCCTATTCTCGCTCCTTACGTGTATGCACTACATTTCCAAACATGTCAGGAGCTTAACTTGTGCTAGGTGGGCGGTGCCCCTGGTAGGAGATACCTGAATGTGAGAATCCCGCAAGCAGATGTGTGAGAATCTCTTCCCGGCAGCCGGGCGGGAATTTCAAATTCCATGAAGAGCTTTTATGTTTGGAGCCGGAGTCCATAAATAAATGTAACTTCATTTTCTGTGCACGTCTTCTAGAATTCAGTGGGAAATACAATTATTCAAATTATCGTTTCCATGTTGTCGCGGCAGCAAGTATTATTCCGAAGCACAACATGGTAAGAGCCAAAATTTATTGCTTATTTATCCTTGAAAATAGATTTTATTACATGCGAGTGTTTTTTTTTCTTGTTTTTTTTTCTTCCGAATTTTAAGTAGTATATGACTTAGTGTAGGGATCACAGAATTTTGAAAATGTGCACACAATTCACTTTTCTCCATAGCACGTCATACGCAGTTTCAACTGTTTTTTTGACGTAAAATAAATAAATAAATAAATAAATAAATAAATAAATAAATAAACAAATAAATAAACAAATAAATAAATAAATAAAAAGTCCCAACACCCACCCGCGATCGGAAGGTACGTCGCTTTTTTCCTCTGCTCCCCCTTGGCTCTAACGATGTGGGTTCTGCCCAGAAACCGTGCAGCCACGCGGGAGTTTCCGATTCTCCGTCAGGACGTTCAGGTTTGGGACCAAAGTCACATTCTTGCTCGTTATTAGAGCCAATCTTTCCTCCCCACAGCTCTAACTTGAGACTAACGACGTGGGTATCTCCGAGAAAATGTAGAAACTGGGAGGTCGTCCTTGGCCTCTGCGGTCAGTAGCACCAGGATCCTTCGGCACACTGATTACAGCTCTGTATACAATAATTTGTTTGGTAAATCTGGCCAATATAAATGGTTTTATTTCCTATTAGTAAAATAAAAGTACGCTTCAATTCACTGAACTGTGAAATACTTCTCTGCTATTTCCTTTCGCGTATACTTGAATATTTCATTTTGTTTATTTATTTTATACGAATCCCGTAGGATAATCCAATTACAGGGCCAGTTGTGAACTAAATTTCACTACAGCATGACATGTAATTACAAAAAGACCTAATTATAGCGTTTAAAAAGTTAACGAAAAAACTGACTCACTCATGATTAACTAAAAAAGTATTAGTTAATTTCAATTTTATAAACTCAATTCTACAGTAATCTATTATTAGTTATTGGACTATAAAACAAGTCTGTGAGAACGATTATCAAATACAGAAATTGAGAACGCTACCTATGACAGTATTTGTGGAGATTGGGTAATGTCATATCCAATTATGTAATTTTATGAGGAAAATTGTTTGATTCAGAAGTATCCAACGCTCAAGACTTTGAAAGAAATCTTATAATACAGGCAATCGTTGTCAATTCCACATGGTGAATAGTTTCCAACATTCTTAAACTCGAGGTACCTTACGAATCGCCTTTGGCAATCGTTAGAACGTAATCGTCCCTCCCGGTCTGAAGCCCATATCACAGATTCCTAATCTACTTTATATCTAATAAACGAGAATAATGAAGAAGAAGAACTATAACTCTCGCAATACTTTAACCATTTTAAAATTATTCCTAATTCTCATTAAATATCACTCCAATGCTCTATTTGCAGAGTTGATATTGTATGTGAGGTTTCAACGTTAGCTGACAACCTAACAAAACTCTATTTAACATAACTTTTAATCGTTTCTTTATTTTAAATGAAAGTGGTTGTGGGGATGTGCGCTCTAAAGAAATCATAATTTGGCCCTTTTTGGATTTAATTATGGCTTATTACGAAAACATCATTGAACAAAACGATCCAAATTGGCTTGTAAGTTCTCGCCCACTTCTGTATAATTTATCAATAGGAAGAGTTTAATTTCTTGGCGTAGATTAAAACAAAGTATTGTATTCCGTCACAAATGTCATTCATAACTGTAGTATATAATAAAGATCAAAGATTTTTACCCTTACGGGACCCCAGAAGTAGGGGTAAAGGAATAAGACCGATATCCAGCATAGAAAACATTCACACGCGTAGTCTAGCATGACCTCATCAAAGTCAAATAGATGCTAGGGCAAGAGATGGAGCTTGTTCATAATGATGTGTGGTTGAGGATATCGAAAGCTATAGAAAATTCAGTATAAATGACATCAATCTGGGTTTTTCCACCAGATGGACGAGTCGAAATAAACTGACAAAAATAAGATAGTAACAGTGCATCAGGCTGTAATAAATACATGTTAGTAGGCATATTAAAAATAGCGTATTAAACATCATACATATGTTTTCTAGATTTAGATAAAAATATTTAGATCCTATAAAATAGAAATTGATCTATAATTTTCTCTCTTACCTTTTTTAAATATTGGAATAATTTTTTGACTATTTCTTGACAATAATCTCGTTAAACAATGAAAAAAGTGATCCGTTTGAATTTTGTTCAACAAACCATATTAGAGATTTCATTTAAACATTCTTGTGTTAATTTTTTTTTGCTAAGGATAAAAAATGTTGCACTGGTGAGTTAATAGGTTGCATTCACTCGTGAACATTATTTTCTTCGACTGCTATCATCGCCTCTGTTTCTAAAAGTTTTCACGCGTGAATGCAATTTTTTTCTCTTGTACCATTGATAGGGAGGGCCGTTCTTGAGGATGTATTGATAACTTCTTTGTTTTAAGAGTTGAAACGAATTCATAAGTCACATGCGAAGAAAATCTTTCTGTCACGTTATTCTTTAAAATATTTACATCATGCTCGTTGCAGAAACAATGTCATTTCCATATGAACATCGTAATTTAAAACAATTGAAAATCTCTTTCCGTATCTAACTTAAAAAGTGAATTCAACGCATGTAAGCGACATTGATACCATAAAAAGTACGAATAGAAACACACTTTTTACAGGATCTTCATCAGGATTGTTGCAGTGTATTTGCAAAATTTGGTAAAGATTAAAACACAAATGCAGATAACAAATAATTTAAATAATAAATTGGTAGGTGCACCACGATCATTATTTTTCTCCTGTCGATAAGACCAGATTGGTTCCCGATATATTCCGCCAGAGGCTAGTAGAGGTGCAGCAGAACTGTTACCTAATAGATTTGCCAGCGGCCAGTAGCTATGCGTAAGATAAAAAGTTGTAATCTAATAGCAATGAAAAATAAAACGAAAGACAGTTATAGTATTTTATTAAAATTGGAACCCATTACATTAAAAATAATTATCTTAAACACCAGTGTATGTGTCAAATTATCTTTATCCTTTGTTACAAGTAGAGGATATGAAGAAAGACCGGAAAATTCTCTAGTATATGATAAACTCGAGAATTTTCAACTTTTCTTATTAGGATCTTCTATGAAAATTCAGATAAAATATATGTCAGTATATATTTTAGTGTTCCGAGCCGTGTGCCGAGCCGTGTTCATTGTCACTATGTTCTGACATAAAGCATGGAATATTAACCCTTGTTGATCCGTTGTCCTAACAGCGCGTATTCTTTGACTGAAAACGATGCCATATTTCAACGCCAAATGTTGATTTTGTCATCAAAAACTAATTCCAAGGTTTTTGGCTTATCACAGTACTTACAATGAAGTTCTTTTGATATGACACCTGAATTCTTAGCGCATTGTTCACAGTAGAAGAATCACATTGTATACAAAGTATATTTTATCGGTGTGAACTTGTAGAGGTCAAAATGTTGATTTATCAGGATGAGTCTGCAGGGAGAGAGGACAAAGGAGGGCCATCACGATGGAGACAGAGAGAGAAAAAGAGAGGAAGAGACGCACATACGACCTCCAAAAAGCACTTCACGCGTACGCACACTCACACTTTGGTGAAACGTTTTCTTTTGATGTATGTATGTATGTTTGTATTCCAGTGTGATTTCGAAGGAACAGGGACATAAGCACGCAGAGGAAACTACAGGATAGTCAACCCTGATCACGATAGCACAGAGGGGTTAATTACTCAGTGTTTATTAGAAAACTGGGTGATTTCAATTCTCAGCCGAAATCTATTCAGGATTTCGCGCACAGAAATTCATCAGCCGAATGGAGAGCCTGGCTATGGAATACAGTTGCCTGTAGTGGGATCTTCCGTGTTGGGCACTGTCAGAGTAAAGACATTAATCAGAATATTTGCATTGTACATAAAGACGTTGGACTTATTCGGATGCCCACGGCAAGCAAAGAATTTGCGCCGCTGACAGGATACTTAAATTAGGGTTGCTGTTATTTGTTTTAGCGGGTGTACTATACATAAAGCCCCTGAGTAGTAGCGCCCATGATTGATACGTGTCGTGTCTGCCATACCGTAGATATGCCACTGTGTGTGAAGTTCTTCTGTTGAGTCAGGTTAGAAGAGTGTCGTAAAAATAAATAAAACTATCTTAAGAGTACATATTATTCTCACATTTTTGTCGACTGTTTTGAACACGTTCCAACGTATGATCCCAGTTATTAAACCGGAATTGTTTCTTCATCTACAAGACCTCCTAATTCCTATACTTGTTTATTTGTAATAAAGTTAGTTCGCGATTCACGAGAGGAAAAATACGACTGTACTTCACGAAATTTGTATTTCTAAAAAATAAGACTGGAAGAACAACGTAAACTTCAAGTGACTGAAGACCTGTCCTAATGACTATTGTGATGTATACTTTTTTTTATTTTTGTTAGTTCATTTAATACGTACATTAGTTATATTACTAGAATAAATGCTTAGCTCTAAGAATATCTCTGAAATGCGCAAAATGTTGTATGATCAGGAAGGCGAAAGGCTGAACTAATATCCGAGAATTTCTTCCTCACTAGAATAGTATGGGGAGACGCGTGGTTTTTTTGAGAAGTACTGCTCCGTACAAGGTGTTAAAAACAGTTGAGCACAGTTTCTGAAATATGTTGCCAATTCGAAAAAGGATGAGGGTTTCAATAAGAATTTCAAGTTGTAAATACCGGATCCTCCAAAATAGCTCAAGTAGATTCATCTAGAAAACTAGCTTAACCCGTGCGATTTAATCACACAAAAGAAATAAACGTAGAAAAGTTACAAAAGAAAAGTATAACATATGCACCATTTGGAAATTGAAATTCCTCAAAACTATTGTTTCATATAGTTCAGTACATATTTTCTAAGAATAATAAAATGATGGAGTTGTACAAATGCTGTAACAATACAAACACTATTCACTATAAACACAGATTTAATCATTTTTCTTCAAATGGAATTGAAATGTTTTATATTTATCTACATCTGTCCATGCAGAGTGTAGTGAACCATAACAGGAAATCCTGCGATCCACCAAAATTTAAAAACGCAATGCATCACATTTAATTATAATAACTGAATTCTTGGATGAATTTTGAAGAAGTTATTTTGGTTTGTTCATTTAATACGTACTTTCGTTATGTTGCTAGGATTATGCTTACTAGCTCCAAGAATCTCTCTTGGTAAACGGTGTACAATTGTGTTGTACGATTCAAACTATATCTGGACATTGCGTTATGATGTAACACATCTTTGCCGTTGAACTTAAAAAAAAACTCACCATTTTCGCTTCGCTAAGATTCACACACACGCTTGATCATGCTAGACCAAGTCTTCTTGAAGATGATCTTGACACACCACAACGTCATAAGTAACGAACAAATGACAGCAGAGAGACATTCATTCTCTTAATTTTTGTTTTTTAATATAGTTTACACAACAAAACGATAATGATAAACCTTTGGGGTTCATTTATTTCCATTTATTAAACTGAAAATTACTTTTTGGTACCCTTAAGAATGTAAAGCATTTTTATGTATTTATATATTTATTTATTGTTTGAATTGTATTTAATTGAAAACAATCCTTGAAAATCAAAATTGCAACTGAGCGGAAATAAATAAATAAAAACAAAAAATGCTACAAAATAATTCATAATATCTAGCGATGACACATATGCAGACCACCACATATTTAAATCAAATTTCTTTATGAAATGAATGAAACCGATTTTGTTTTAAATATATAGAATAGATTGTTTAAGTATAAAACAAATATGTGTGCTCTGATAAATGTTTATCGACAACGGTGCGCTTAATTTGTATTGGCACTCACGCATCTACCTTTAAGACAAGTGATTTTTTTTTTTTTAGATTTTTAAATTTATTAATCCTTGTTCCACTTAAAGGTCTATCAGGGGTGTGACATACATACATACATACATACATACATACATACATAATTTTCGCTATACAACAGTATTACAAATAGATAATACTTTTTTAAATAAACTAAGATTTGAATATTTCTTTTACAGTAGTATTTAAATAGTATTAACAGTATGTCAGCTAGGATGTAATAAATCCTGAAATGGATACGCTGTTTTTGAGAGGGAAAAATATGGTTTCTGATCATGAATGCAGATAGGTTCTTAATATCATTATTTTCCAAAAAAAAAAGATCTGGGATGTGTTATTACAGATTTATTATGTAGACTAAATCACTCTCCGTGACATAATTTGTTTCACTTTTTTAATGATAGTCATATTGATTTTTTACTTCGCTTTTTACAACCTCCAAGGTGAAAGTAGGTCATTCGGTTTTTCGATCATCAATGTCCGGATGCTCACTGCTTGATTAGGTTCAAAGATCATGAGGGCGGGAAAAAACGTCACCAAATTTACGGTGAAAAAATTTCTTCTTTGAGCAATCTGGTAAAAATATGGGTAGTAGTGGCAGTTACAGACCCAGCTCAAGTTACCTTTCACAAAATCATCTTCATATTTTGTACTGTCGAGTTTAACTCAAATTCCCGATCATCTGATTTGCAGATAAATGTATGAGGATGCATCGTTAGTGTTTCACTGGAAAAGGTTAATCTGTGGACTTGATTTTATTTATTTATTCAAAGAACAATACAAATTATATTTGACATATGAGGGAGACGTACTATCTGCGCACGTTTTCTTGAGCTACAGAATATCTTCCCATCATTTTAACTATAAATAGTTAGATGATGAATACATTTTTAAAAAAGCGAGTTTAGCAACATTTCAAAACTAGACATTTTTGCTCACGAGTTATAGAAGCCATATTTGTATCGGTAAACGAACTGAGGTTTGATTTTTTTTTATTGTTAACAAAATAGTAACACCCCGGCTATTCTCTTACCGCCATTAGCAAAAGGAGAGCTCAAATAAACGTGCGCATAGTGAAGCTACATTTCTTACCAGAAGCAAAACAAGCTCAATGGATTAGTTGTGAGAATTCTGGCTCAATGGATTAGGGAAACTGAACAAAAACTTTATCGAGATGGGAGCAGTGACCCTGAAGCAAAAGTATGTTACTTGTTACAGGCATATTAAGTGCCTTTTTTTAAATTATTCAATAAAAAGTATACTAATACATTATAGATCATTGTTAAAATAAATATTATTTTTCTTTTTGGTGGTCACTGTAGTCCAAGGTGACCAGACGTCCCGTATTAGCTGAAACAGTCCCTTGTTTCAGTCCCTGTCTCGTATTTTTTTGAAAGGAAAACGGGAAGCCAAAATGTCATTGTTTTTGTGACAATGACTAAAGTGCTGTCAATTTTTAAATTTATCAAGGTGGGTTGATCCGTTGAGTTTGCATTAGTGTACAAAAAAGTAGGCGGAGTAGATCTGCGCTCATGTATCACTTAACAAGTGTGTTTCACAGACTAATTAAATCAGAAGGGAGAGATTTAGTGGTGGTTCTAAAAATGGAAATGAACTATCGCATCATTTGAGCTTCATATCTTTATCGCTGCCGATATCGTTACTGAGAAATTCAAAATTCGAATTTCCTGCTTCCTTTTCTGTGCGACTTAGCAAACAATCTTAATTAAAGTAAACGGGCTAACTTTATCACGAATAAAAGTGCAAATGAAACAAAGGGGTATTTTTTTAAATGTTCAATTCTAGTGTTATTTTTTGACATAGTTTTTCTCCATTTTCTGGTTCTTTTTAGACAAACATTTTCCTTACAAATCGAGGTCCCCTTTTTATAAAGAAATGTCAAAATGTCCTTTTTAAGATCTGGTTGCCTTAGTATAGTCTCTAATAGTATAGAAACATTGTACAAACTTCATAGCTAGTGTGCTCTCAATTAGATCTCGTAGGCCTTATGTCACAGGATTGAAAATTATCGATCGGTTATAGAAGTAGTCTACCGCCTCACTTTGAAAAAAAAATTTCTGCCACAAACTGTATATAGAATCCTGTGTTTCCCTTTATGGCTAAGAGAATTGGGTATCGCGGCCATCTAGATGGTTGAAAGGAATCTGTCTTTAGTTTTCAACGGTAGATTTTGTTTTAGATTTTAACCATACATAAGCTAATTAAATGACAGAAGACATTTTCAAGAGTGTTAATAGTATCACTATCTTTTACTCTTGGGATTCGAAGAGGTTTTAATTTATAGTATGTTATCAAGATTCATATAATATAACGAAAATTTGTTGACAATGTATATGTTTTGCAGAAAAAACGATTGTAAGTTTTTACGCAGAAACATTTTCATCTCGTAAGAAATACACGACGTTGTGTGGAGAAAATCATTTTACTTTCAGCATTTCAATGTATGGGGAATCTTCTGACGACCATGCGTAATCTTGACCTTCATAAGAAGAAGCGATAGTGGCACAAGAATGAGGTGACCTCGACTTAGAGCATAGTCACACCAAAAAAAGACGATAAGATAACTTTCAAATACCAAAATAATGTTGAACTCTTTCCTCGACTATAAGGAAAATCAAATCAAACTGGCAGTTGGAAACATTTTGGTGTACAACATGACATTTCCCTTGTCTTCTAAAGACAGTGATTCAGATCTGAGGAAAATATGGTTAATAAGATATGGAAATGAAAGGTTTCTGAGCTCGCAATATATTGTTTCCAGTTCAGTGAAACATTTGAAAAATAGTGATTTACTGTTAAAATACGGCCGACTCTACTAGAGTCGACTGTGGTTAAAACTAAAAAGACATTCTGAGTTGTTGAGAAACGACAAACATTAATAAAAGATAAAGATGGACTCACGATTTGTTACGGGTTCCTCTTCTTTACACAAAGAGCTATCTTTTCTCTTTATCTCCTGGTATCTTGCCGGAACTTTGTATAACTAGTTCATATACAGACATTCCGTCAGATTCTCTACCAAGAAATGTTTATTTTATAAACATTTTTTATTTTTTCTCGTTCGTATTGTTAATAAAAAATCAAATTCTCTCTTTAAACATCGTTAATACTTTTCAACATTTTAGATATAAAACCGAAAAAAATAATTTATTTGTATTTCCCAAAATCTGTGATTCTGCTTTTAAAAGAAGGTACACATTAGGTTTTGAAGCAGGTAAATAAATTCTTTATATACTCCAAAATTGAAATAATGGTGCTCCAGAATAGCACAGCTTTCTGTTGTAGTTACTTTCCTACTCTTTTGAGATTGGCAAGCTTTCCGGTTTCGCCCCACGCTCTTCTCAGCGGCTAACTATCGACGCCTAGAAGACCTACCAGGGCCCTCGTGGCACCTGCCATTCCTAGGGGGTCGTTCTCAGCTGAAGGACCTTCGCGCTCTCGAATATTGCATAGGCCTTTACACTTATATATTTATCCATGGAATTCTTTGACCCCATTTCGGTGCTTGCACTTTTATTTCGGGTGTAGGAATCCATTTCTTTAATTATGAAATACAAAGAATGTACATACATCTGACATACAAATGCCTTTCAATCCAATAATTTTTTTTAAGGATTAGGTTTGATTGACTGTTTAGTGAATTCCGGGCGCATCAACTGCTAAGGTCATTAGTCTCGTGAGTGTAGTGCATTTTTTCTCTGGAGGTGGCGGCGATCTTTCATCGCGGGATGGTGAGTTTCGGCGCCGACCTGCCGTCGGCTAGCGATTTTCACAAATCATGTTTTTCCCGCCAGCGTGACCCCCCGCCTGCGGGAACCGCCTCAACCGGGAACAGGCTCTAAGTTCCCAACCGGTCTCTCGACATGTGTGGTAATGTAGTGCATGCGAGTGTAAGCGATGTAAGGGGTGAGGATAGTACAAGGAAGAGGAAGGAAAGATCGCGCACTGTCCGTGGCCCATATGTTAGGGTACTGCTCCGGCATTCACCTGGTGTGGATCAGAGAAACCACGGAAAACTAACGATCAGAGCAGCCGACCGCTAGTATTCTCATCCAGACAGCGGGTGTACTCAACCTACCTAGCCAGTGTCGAAAATCCTGCCACCGTCGGAACTCGAACCTAGGATCTGCCGGTCAGAGGCATTGCAGTGATCATCAGTTGATGCCCTGAACCATTATGGATTAGGATGCAGATGTAAGGGACACAGGGGACTCGGAATGCCATCCAAGTCACTGACACAACTTAAAACATTCATGCCTTACGCGGTTTTCGATCAGACAGCATTAGCGTCCAGCTTGAATGCTTTGTTGCATTCAATCCGGTTTCTGAAGGCCGTTGAAACTATTCATTTCCGTAGCAACGATGCAAATAAAGATATTTTGACATTAAAATCAATTAACATAGCATTCAATAATAAACAATTTTCCCAAAATTATCACACTCTTCCAAAACGTTGTAGAAAATAATATTTACAGCACGTAGCAGTTAACACAATAGTTTCGTATACTATTTATATTTAGATAATATTTCATCACCAAGCAACAAATATGAATTTGATTTATAACGTTTAGAGTGAATAATTTACTACATATTAGGAAGGATTTATTAATTTTTTGTGTAACAGGGCCGAGTTTTTCTGTATCATACGTGTTTTTCTGTCAAAAAATCGCCGTTTTATGTCATAGCATCACATACCTTTCTCTATATATCTCTCCGTATGTATATATATATATATATATATATATATATATATATATATATATATATATACACACGAGATATACGAATGCGAGTATACGAGAAAATACGAATGCGTTAGACGTTCGCATATTATTATAAATGTGTGTCGTTACCTCCGGGAGTCAAAACTTTCTAGAGTAAACACCTGTAAATATTCAGTGAAACTTATACCTTCTCCTGAATTCAGTGCAATAGCAGTAATATCCGGATTTTTTTCAGATTTAAATCATGCTACCTTTTTCTTTCTTATCATTAATTACAAATTATTCAGAAAGTGTTGCGAGCATGCATTTAAGCGTAAAGAATGGCAAGAATTATTGACGAATTCAGAAATTAATTTAATGATGTTTTTTGGTCAATAAATACTTTTTTCATATTTTCAAAAATATGCTGGCACCTCGAGTAATTTAATAGAAATATTGCATGTCAAATGCATAGGCTAGACATGCCGTGGCCCGAAAACTGCATTCTTCTGCGCAGTAAATTGGGAGGTTTCCTTCATAACACTTTGAATTTTGCTAGAAAAACGGTTTCCTACAATTTCATCATCATCAGCAACCATTTATTAGAAAAACCAAGTTGACACCTGTAAAGAGGCAGAAATAATCTAGTTACTGAAGAAACCGAAAACATAATTTTAAGAGGCTTTTATAGAGAATATTGACGTAGTACTGCTATTAACATTTTCAATTTCCCTCATAACAATGAACTTCATCATATCGTGGAGTCGCCATAGGTCACTAAAGACAATTGAATCTTTAAGTTTGTACACGTTGCATGATTTACATACAAAACAGCATTCTGCAAGTTCTCAAAACAAGCACGTCAAACTCAGATACTTTCCCACGGAAAAGCATTAACCTAGCGAAGCGTATTTGCACATCAGATCGCTGGCAAAAGTCATGTGTTCAGAGAAACAGGACTCGTATATATGTAATAGTGTACATGAGTAATGTAGAAAAATTTCGATTCCTCATCACTCAAATTACATTACAGGGGTGAGTTTTCTTTCGGTAATCTATTCCTTGGAGTCTTGGTAAACTCAAGTAAAACCTGCATCTGTAGCCGTGCGACTTCATAGCGAGAAGGGCGAGCGTATGCTGAAGTTGTAGATTGGTTTGAAAAATCTATGTTAGGGGGGGGGGGGCAACCGGGCGAGTTTTCCAACGTGGGCCAGGGAAACTCCCTTTACAACCTACCGAACTCCTTTTTGTATTACACTTTTTTTTCCAGATTATTACAAATTAAAGAAGTAGTTTCATGTTAGAGATGCGAAGGACGTTTATCCCGCTTCCACAAAAATTGCGAGGGCCGCAACACGATGAACGTATTAAACCGGAGGCCGGTGCAGCCGTGGCCTCCGAGCAAAACTCGTGCAGAGTGGCTTCGCGCGGTGGCTTCTGGCAGGGCGTAGTTAGCTTATCTACTTGGGATTTTTAAACGCATTATCTTCAAGATGGAATATGGCTCGTCTTTTTGCGTCTTTCTTGAACCTGCCGCAAGATGTCGCATAATCGCGACCTAACAAACCGTGCCCCAGATTGAGGGAATGTAGCGGCAGGACCGAGAAAAACGCGAAAAGTCGTGCCTTATTCAATCTTGAAGATAATACCCTCAGATGCCACGTTAAAGAAACCCAAGTATAGGTTGATAAAACGGCGCGCGGCACTGGGACTGCTGAATGCAAGAGCTCGGACGGAGGATGCCTGCCGACCTCACATAAATATGGCAATGGTAACGGGAGGGCGATTTCGACTTTCTGCAACGGGGTCCCCTAGAAAGTAGCTACGCCTCTGGCTTGCAGTAAGAGTGGTAAGAAAAATGATCTTTCTCAAATACTTGAAGATATTAGTGAGAATGCATTACTAGAAAGTAAAAGGGCTTCCAAAAAACACATTTTGCAGTGATACATATTCGAAAGAAAACGGGATGCAATTGAACTGAGTTAATTTCTAATATGTTGAAGATTTTCTTTTCGTGAATAACATATTTAGAGAGCTGTGCAATTTTAATATCTTTATGACCTTTACGAAAATTGTTGTTATTAAAGGATAACGACAAAAGTTCGCCGTTTCAATATTATCGTACAATAATAATAAATGATTGTGTAGAACTAATTTGATTATAAAATATTTTACTGTACTTACTTCTTAAAGTTAATTTACAGAAAAAATTAGTTTGGTGAGCATTTTCCCGCGAGTGAAAAGTTGTTTTTTTGATGACACGAGAGAGAATTGAGTGGTAAATTTCTCTTCGCCCACACGTTGCGTTTTACAATTATTTTATCTTATAATTTCCAGGAAATGAAATATTAAGATAAAATGATAACAGAAAGATTAATATCTCTTGATAATTGTAATCATCTAATGCACTGTTAGAGGTTCAATTGACTTTCTACATTTCTATGATTGTGGTGTCTTCGCTAGTACGAGAGAAAGTATTTTACGTGAAAAATATAATATTTTCTTCTTTCTAAAGACAAAAGGATTTATTAATTTATTGTATTAAAATATTCTCTATATTGATCTCCTGTGTTCTGAAAAGACTGTTCTTTAGTTAACGAGATACGCGAAAGCACCAGATCAAAGATCGGCTGGAGCCCCAGCTGCTCATGGAGCGCAAGGTGCACTCTGCGTTTGCTCTATAGCTATCTCAATGTTCTTCATATAATGTTTTAGAGCA
Organism: Teleogryllus oceanicus; assembly: GCA_964035755.1. Classification (NCBI taxonomy): domain Eukaryota; kingdom Metazoa; phylum Arthropoda; class Insecta; order Orthoptera; family Gryllidae; genus Teleogryllus; species Teleogryllus oceanicus. The sequence continues at coordinate 32,664,487 of CAXIVR010000008.1, read as the reverse complement.
AGGTTTCCCTACCTTTTTCTTTCATCGATTCCTTTTTGTTTGCTTCATTGACGCCCGTAGCTTTTTTCTCTCTGATATACAACTACACATTATCAGCACAAAAATAACTTAAGGATAATTTATACGAAGGACCTGAGCAAAAGTTACAGAGCAAGAATTACGTTTTATTATTGTTTGCACCACTATAATTTTTAATTTTATAAATTAACTGAGCAAATTTGTACTTAGATCATGAAATATAAGAAAAAAAATTAAATACCGGAAAACAAATAAATAAAACTTCAGTAATCTTTTTTGAAATCAGTAGCACCTTCTTTATACCGATCAGTCGCTGGTGCACATTTGACCATTGATCCTTAAATGAACCCTTGATCATCATTGATCCTCCCTTTAAAATACATTTATATTATATTCCTCACTTATATTTTCGTTCAAGGACGTTGATACCATTGTCTTCGAAGTACGGGTGTGTCATTTAAAAATGACCTCGGAATACCTTTGCGATTGTTAAAAATATAATGACGTCATGCAGTTGAAAACCGTAACATTACACTCAGCATCTGCTTTGCTGACACTGATGTTGCTTGTCCACATAAGTAACTACTTATAATTGCTCTAATTGTCTCCTTCCTTCCAACTCGTCAACCAATTAGATCCATATCAGTTCAGTATGATTCATTCTTGCGACCATCATAATTGTTACAATCACCTACGTTATTCTAGTACGATGTTATAACAGGAAACTTGAGAACATGTCTGGTAATATTGTAATAGTATTGTTTAGACTTAATTTTTCAGGATTTTTTGCCTTTTAAGACCCTTCCTGTTAATTCTACCTTAACGTGGGTCCTCGGGACTTATTGTTTTGGAGCCCTTCCACTTGTGCATCTATCGTCATTTATTTCTAAAAACGTTTTTGGGCCTTGTCCCTTGCGGCGTCTCATGACAACTCGAACAGAAAACATGTAGTTGATGTAGACACTAGACCAAGGCTTTTGGCTTTTGTACTTCTAGTATGGGATGTTGAAGTTTTCCTACAGTTTCTGTGTGAAAATCTGCACGAAAATTGTTCAGTGTAAAAGGGTCTTCATGTAAAAATCCCTTTCCCGGGTGAACTGCTCAATCTATTTTAGTAATCAAGGTGTTGCTTAAACGCTGGAAGTCCCCGAATAACTGTACGTGTAATTTATATTTTGTATATGCAATATACTTGTAAATATTAATAATAAAAGGGGTAGCGGATAAAATAGACAAATTTACTCCTCGGGGATAAATTTTTTTATATTGAAAATCGTAATTGATGTAAAAAATACGTTTTTCGCTGGATTTAAATCAATTTATCCTGAGTACTTCGAACAAACGAAGAAAAAAAACGTGATTTTTAGCTCCTTATATAAGTTTAATTTTTTTAATCACATTACGCCGACGAATATTGAATGTAATTATCCTTGCGATTTTATACAGATGATAAAATGTTACAGAATTTTTTCAGTCGTTTTTATTAACAAAAATAATGGTAAAATAGAAAAAATTACTTTATTCCTTCGTTTTTTAAGAATATCTCATCTTCTGACCCATATCATAAAAAGGGAAATACAAATTGAAGACCTGTTAATATACAGTTTCTCAAAATTTCAACCTTTTATTTGTAATTTGCACCCGTCAGCTCATATAAATAAAACAGTAATTTAATAGTTTCTTATTTATTTTCTTAAAATTATGTTTTGTTGTATTAATTTTCATAGTTTTTCTGTTTTACATTTATTATAAAATATGAATAATGAAAAACAAAATTGTAAGAATAATATTATAACATATTGTAATTTAAATATCTAATGGTCTGAATCAGATCATATAAATGGCTAAACACAAATTGTAGCCCTGCAAATTCTCTACAGTTTCCCCCTTTGTTTTTGAAATGTTCACATCAAGAACAATTTGACGGAGATGTAAGTAACCAGTTCTGCCGGCGCGCGCGCGCGTACACACACACACACGCGCGCGCGCGCGCGCACACCATCAAAGCGACGTCGCAAAGAATTTTTTTTTTTTTTTTTTTTTTGGCGCAGTGTTAGAGTGTGCACTTTGATGTCGCATTTGCGTCTTTCCGTGTGAGATCCCACTACACTTCTGAATAGATAAGTAATTTTCAGGACGATAGTAACGGTGATCGCAGTGAACATACCCTACATGACGGACCGGAGCGGGATCAGGCGAGCCAGCATAGGGCTTGGAGTATGGTAAGGTTTAGAGTGGATTTGGGCAGTTTGGCATAAGGCAGGACTTTTTGGCATTTGGCAGGCAGTTTGGCATAACGAGTCCCTGGACAGGGACTCGTTATAGGCAACATTCATTGCTTTTCCCTACGTGAATAGATGAAAATGATAAATTAGTACTCGGGAAAGTAAAATTGTATTCGGTTTCATACTCTCCGCGCGATTTAATTGCACCGTTTTTACTATTACTACATCTTATTTCCAACGCGCGCAGATATCGAAAGAAAATTATTCAGCTTGTGGTCATGTTAGAGATGTCTGGAATTACGTATCTAGTGCCTTATGTTACAGCTCATGCTCCCGTGGGCGCATGTGATCATGGGTATTTCCATTTAATTTTAGCTGCCGCTGCTTTTCACTTACCAAACGCCGCTGTCCGCTGTTCTCACTGTTGAGGATTGACAAGTAATTCACTTAAAGTTCCAACAAAAAGAGAATATATTGTTCCAATCTTCTGGAAGGCTTATCAATCGGCAAATTTTTACCTGCTCCACTTCTGCGAATATTTTGTTCTGTATTCTTGAACCACCGATTAATTATAACTAATACCTTCCCTCAAGGATTTTCCAATCTTCTGATCACTTGAAGACACTACTAATCGAGTATTGGGAAGAAATATTCTACTTTAAATCTCAAGACTTCATTGCCATGCTGCCATCTCTTTTGAATTCTATCCACGTCCCCCAAAACAAACTTGCCTTGTTAGTTCAGTAAAAAATCTTATTTTGTTCATCAGCTTTTTTGCTCTACTGCGTCTCTCTTTTGATGTGGTTGACTCCTACTGCAAGAAAATATTTGTGTAGATTATCTCTCTTCCTGTCCACTAGGTCTGCTTTTGGGTCTCCGCAACATGCGCCTGGTTAATGCACCCATGCTGATTGCTGTTCATCAGCGGCGAAGAATGTTTAAATTTGCGTGCCAATACTGTAACTGGACGTTCTCGGAGGGGCGACAGGTGGCCTTTTCAGATGAATCAAGTTTTCTGCTCCAACGGACAGAACGTCGTTGGTGTATGAACGTCTGGACTCAGAAACCCTGCCACAAACCCTGCCGGGCGGGTTCAGGCCGGAGGAGGGAGGGTGATTGTGTGGGGAATGTTTTCGTTTCATTCCCTGGGTGATTTTGTCATTGGGTGACCCTGGGATTCTTGCAAGGCACAATGAACCAACAGAAGTACGCCGCCATCCTTGAGGATCATGGCCACCCCTATATGCAGATCGTTTTCCCTCAGCAAGACTGCATCGACCAGCAGGATAAATCAATGTCTTATATACCTCGCAGTGTACGTACGTGGTTCGAAGAGCACCAGGATGAATTTACGTATTTCCCTAGCTTCCAAACTCCCCTGATTTAAACCCAATCGAGAATCTGTTGGGATTATCTCCATGGGTCTCTTCGCGCCCTGGATCTGCAACCGAGGAACCTAGCGCAGCTAGCGGCAATACTGAAGACGGCATGGCTTCACAACCCTGTCGATACCATCCAGATCCTAATTGACTCTTTTCCTGCACGTCTTGCAGAGGTCAGCGCTGCAAAACGGGATTATTGAGGATTTTGACGGATGTTGACGGATTTTGACGGATGACTGATTTTGACGGACATTTATGTAACTGGATTGTGTACAGTTTTGTTCATTTCGGTTGTCCATTTTGTTCGTTGCCTAATTAGACCGGCCTTGGTGGTTGCTACATGATTGTTCAACAAAACACGTTCCGCAGGAGAAGCTTGTTGATCTTGGGTGCTTCTTTGCTTATCGGCTGACATTCCTTCGGGCATCAGTGTGGCCATGGCCCGCCTGTTCTTCTCGTGATCGCCACCGGCTCGCTCGCTGTCGCCACCAGTAGTGGCTCCAAAGGAATCCTGGCGCTCCTCAAGCAGCCGCCCCTCTTCCTTACGACTTCTTAGACTGTCTTCATATCGCTAAGAGTAGTGCCACTGCCCAGTTTGCGCCGCGTTTGTGTTTATCGAGGGTTGCCCAACTCCCACGTGGCTCTTGTTCGGATTTTGGGTTCAACTTCGAAAGAAATAATAATAGTAATAATATTAATAAAATTATTATTATTATTAATAATAATAATAATAATATTATAAATCAGTGGTGACTCTCACAAGTTCTAACCAGTAATCCCCGATCTTTTAATTTAAATGATTGTTTGATTATTGTTGTTGTCTTCCGTCTTCCTGCGATCTAAGGATGGTTGCTAAGTCTCTGTCATACTCAAGTGCCTTAGAATCATCGCAGGATAGAAATGTTACTCATAGGTGGTATGCGAGCCCTAGTTTCAAGCATCGTCTTCTAGGTGCTGAGAATCTCCGCCACATTGTAATATCACCCCTGAAGTCTCAATCACTACTTGACAGCCTTATACACTGTTTTAGCCATCCATAAATACAGAATTTGATCATCACTGCATTGAAAGTCTGCAAACTCTTGTCCTGATAATCCTAAAGGTGTAGATATATTGCCTTATGTAGGTCGGATGTACGCATTTGCTGTTAAATGGAAAAACATAATACATTTTACTTAGCGACGAAGTTAATTGTTAATGCTTACTGATCTCTGATATCCATGTTTTTGGATAGGTACTGGAATTGCAAGACGCAAGCGAAAAAGTTAATTTATATACACATGCTAATATAATAAACTTTAGTTTCACATTACCGTTACTTACGCTTATCACAATAAAGTTTCCTGTCAATTTATTAATTTCAGTGCATTTACTGTCTATGCCACCGTCAGTTTGCTTATAAAATGCTCAGTTAAGAGGGAAACGCATGATTTTGCGTTAAGTATGATTCGATGAAAATTCTTTCAAATACACCTCCAGGTCTTCTGTATGCCACTGCAAAAGAATTTTCATCCATTATTTCTATAGGAAAAAAATTAACTCTTTAAGTTAAGTATTAGGTAAATAAGTTACTAATGTTCATCAGATTGTGCGTGAGAACTTGAAACTACTGCGGTCTCGTAGAGAAGTGATTCACAGCTTAATATTGAAGTGCCTGTATGTTGTACCTCTTAAAAATGTCCGTGAGTTAAATTAGAACATTTCCTCGTACTAGGTGTCATATGACCAGCATTGTACTACGCTCCCTTCAATGCACGCATGACGTCGATTGTCTGTTAATAAAAATTCGAATATAATGAAATTCGATCTGGACTAACGCTTACGTGGAACGTTTTTCATTTGTTCGAACGAGAACAATGTTATGTGTCTAGAGTCATCATCTTGCACTCGCAGCTGTGGCTATTCCAAGCCTACAAGACTGAAAACAACTTCTGATTTTTTACTTTCTCGCTAAGGAGTAGAGATAGTTATGTAATGCTGCGCAGAAAAACGGCGAATTTTCGCCAGAAAAACTTTTATTACAGGGCCCTGGTAACGAGAAAGTGAGTAAATCGATTTGCTAAATTTAGAGAAAAATCCTCTTACTCGTGGTGTAGCTAGAATCCATGTTTTTATGGGTTCTTTATACCTAAAAATCGAATGACGACCAAATATCTGTTTCTCCGTCTGTGAATAACGCTAGCGGATAAACCGTTCAGCCGATATTCTCCAAAATTTATATTTCCTTGTCGATCTCGCTGATGTCGCGGCCCCTTGAATTTGAAACCGATATTTTAATTTAGGAGGGTACTTTACATGAAGCTCCTGAAATATTTTCCAAATTTTCAAAAAGTGACTACATCATTTTTGATTAAATTTTGTTGTTGGGCTAACTAAAGTTATGGCCCACTACGTAAAACATCCTATCCGCTCGAAAATAGTTATCGATGATACTCCCGTAGGACAAGTTTCTCATTTTAACTCTCTTGGATGTGAAATAAGTTATGACACCGATAGAGACATTGAAAATAAAATCAATAGATTTCAATCAGTATGCGGGATAATAAAACACGAAAAGATACAAAAATCAAATCAAATTACAAGTCAATGGCTGTTCCCTGTTCTTTTGTATGGCAGTGAATCGTAGATAACTAAAGAGTGAGACAAAAAGCAAAATCCAAGCAGCTGAAATGAGATTCCTCAGGAAAGTTAGTCTGCACCAAATACGATCTCATAAGAAATGAAGATATCCGAATAGATCTGGGCATTTATAACATAAATGAAGAAGGAGACAACCCATACGAAGAATGGACGTCAATAAATCCGTCGAATCCCCCATTTGGCAATGCTCTAACGACCCACTGGCAAAAGAGATGTCGGAAGACCTACGAAAAGGTGGCAATAATAGTGGTGATGATAATAATGAAAAGGAAGAATATTGTGAAGACGGCACAGGCAAATGTGCCTACTCCTTGAAGTGAAGAATAATAGGATAGTGTGAACGTGGTGAGGACGTTTAAAAAAATGCTGCAGGTCTGATTTTCGTTTAAAACTGATTTTTCGAAAATTACAAAAATTCAAAATTTTTTCGACTTTTTACAACTACAATTATGAAGATAGCGATTTTTTCTATCAATGAAATATGTTCTTTACAGATAGATTTTGAAGTAAGGTCATGCACAATTCTTCAAATATTGGAGTAATTTTTCGCCTAATTTTGCGTGAAAGTACGGGCGAGAAAATACGTGCTGTTTTAGCACCACTATTTAGTTTTTGTTATTCGTTATTATCTATTGTTTTATGTTCACTTTCCCGTAATTGTTTGTGAAAGTGGCGAGATGCTCGGTTGCTTTGCTTCTAAACTCGAAACGTTGATTCTTTCTCACAAACATCTCGTTGAGTTTTTACACTTTTCCCCCCTTGAAGTAAATTAAAGTATCAGGAAATCGATTATTTTTATGCCTCTTCCGGAAGCGTATTATTTTATGTACTAGGATAGGCCACTTCAGTATACCAGTAAGTGCCACTATTATTAAACACACGGGGGAAAATTTATGTCGACAATAGTGGAAATGGTGAGCGAATACTAGCAAAAAAAAAACTGCATTGAATTATTATTTATTGCTAAATTTTTAACGAGAAGAGGAGAAGCGAATGACTGGAGAATAAACTTAAGCAGATCACTTGTAGCGTCTTACCGCTCCTGCCAGTGCGTTGTAGTTTCTGCTTTTGCCGCACTTCGTTGCGGTCGTAACTCGTCGCAATTGCTGGTGATCGCTGCAGAACGTGGAGATGGTCGATCGTTGACTTGTGCATAAGGACTCGTTCTGTCTGCCAAAGAGCAGAATAGAAATTCTTGATGTCGCTCTTATACACCATCCGTAATTTCAGGTAAGGAAGAAATTAGTATTGAGCTAAGAATGATTGCAAAAGGAAAGTAAAATGTGCTCCGTCGTAAAGGGAGGTTATTTTAAAAGAATTTAATTACAAGGACGTACGTTATGCTACGAGTGTGGAGTTCGGTGAGGTTTTCACATACTTATGTGAAAATGTGCCAATGTCGAAAACGTTGTAATCCTTGACGGGTTCGCATTTTCTTGCGCTTTTCGGACGGCCCGCTAATGCCATTCGGGAAAAAATGTTCTCTTTAGCAGCAAAACACTGCTCGGTCATGGGAATATGTTTTATCTTAACATAAAACATCATCCATTCATGCAACGCATAAAGTTTGTGGTATAACTTAAACTTGCTCTCACATTTGTCAATGCCAAAGCTAGTAACGTTTAAGTATCTGTGAATTCTACAACATTCGAGCAACAAACTGAACGTGTGCTTATTAGTCTATCAACGAACATGACGTTTTGTCGCACTTTTCATTTTTAAAACTATATCTAGACGAGGTAAAGTAAAACCTTTTTCAGTGAGTGTTATTATGTTGGAAGTGCAGTTACATAAATAGTCTGAAAAGTCGTAAACTTAATCTGTAGAAATATCATCGCGTTATATATTGAAATCAATATAATCTGATTATATTGTGAAGAAGTGAAGGGGACGGAAGAGTCATATTGTTGTGAGGAACGAAATAACGTAACTAGAGCACTCCTCTAAAGCAATTAGTATCTTTTATTGGCCGCACTTAAGTCTGTGGAAGGAACTTTGAACACGTTATAAAAGCAAGCTTCGAGACACGTTCAGAAATAAACAGATTTGCAAGGAGATGAAGCACTGTTTCAAATTAATCTGCAGGTCTATTAGACTCGTTTCTCCGACCAACACCTAAATCAAGAGAGTTCGGGATTATTAGAAGATAAGAATTAAGACTAATAAACAAGAGCGAAAAGTAATTGACAATGATAAGAAAATGCATGATAAAATAAGAATATTCGTCTATAAAACAATCATCTTGCCCCGTTGTTTGTACATATTGTGTCAATTAAGGAAAAGATACTTTAACGACTTTTAACAGACATCGATAGCACAAAAGTGAATGAATAGATACGAGATTTGTTCATGGTCTTTTTAAGAATTGTCGCCGTGGTCTTGCTAAGTTTGGTAAATATTAATGTAACATAAATGCGGAAAATAAATAATTTAAATAATGTTGGTAGATACATCACGCTCATTATTTTTCGCCTGTCACTAAGAGCAGATTGGTTCCAAATATATTCCGACAGAGGCCTGTAATGATGCGACAGAACAGGCACGTAATAGTTTGCTGGAGGCCAGTAAGTGTGTGGAAGATAAACATTTTTAATCTAATAGCATTGGATTTTAAAATAAAATGGAATTAAAGTAGAGTATTTTATTAAAATCTGAACCAATTACATTGATAATAATAACCTTGAACACAGTGATTTGTATAAAATTGATCTCTTTCCTAAGGATTCGATACGAAGAAATCCCGTACAACGAAGGCTATTTTGCTAGTAAATATGTGTTACACTACATTCGGTATGTTAGGACGTAATCAATGTCACAAAATATTATGATATGATAATCATCATATCACCGATGATTTTATTACCGAATTAACTCATGATAGAAGTAGATTTCATGGTCTACCTGATTTAAAAGTATTTCCACGTTCAAAGCTGTAGCACAAGTAATAATAATAATAATAATAATAATAATAATAATAATAATAATAATAATAATAATAATTTGTATTTATTTTCACGTAAGTTAACAAATACAGCAAATACACCCGAATGAGCAAATTCTTGTGCTCCGATGCAGTATAAGAAAGCTTATAAAGAAAATGGAAACTGAAATATGGTAAAAAGACAGCACGCTTTATAAATAATTAACTGTTTTACGTATAGTATACTATCATACATACAGAATATTATACAAAACGTGTTGCATTTAGTAAATTGATCTAGCGATTTCATTTTAAATTATCAATTACATAAGACTACTGACGAGCATTATACTCGTAGGATTCAATACGTTTAACTTCTCATTAACATTCACTTAAGTTTAATTTATTTGTAGTTGGATATGTACTCATACTGCTTTATTTGTTTATTTATTTAAAGGCAAAGAATCTTGCAAGGCTATTTATCTTGGCAAAGAATCTGTAAGTAGAACATAGCTGCAAAAATGCCATTACTAGATACCGGCTATGATGACACAGGGCGACATGTAATACAACTCTGGCCGAGAGGTCTAGGTTTAGAGTCCAGACGGTGGCGGATTCTCGACACGAGCTAGATTGCATCCACAGCCTGGAGAAGAATATAGCGATCGGCTACTCCGATTGGTACTTTTCCTTGGTTTCTCGGATCAACACCAGTCGAATGCCAAAAGAATGCATAAAACACACACACACACACACACACACACACACACACATTCTCTCTCTCCCCCCTTTCTCTCCCTCTCTCTCCCCCTTTCTCTCCCTCTCTCCTCCCCTCTTCTCCTCTTCTCCCCTTTCTCTCTCCCCTTTCTCTCCCCTCTTTCTCTCCCCTCTTTCTCTCTCCCTCTTTCTCTCCCTCTTTCTCTCTCCTCTTTCTCTCTCCCTCTTTCTCTCCCTCTTTCTCTCTCCCTCTTTCTCTCTCCCTCTTTCTCTCTCCCTCTTTCTCTCTCTCCCTCTTCACTGTCCCTCTTTCTCTCCTTCTTCCCCTCTCTCCCCCCTCACTGTCCCTTTTCTCTCTCTTCACTACCGTACTTAGGAGGCCATTGTCGTTACTGGGGCGGTGTCCCATTGGCGGAGGCACCAGAGGAGGGGAAATTCCGTAATCCGATATCCTCGGCACCGGGTCTCACATTCCAGCGGGATAGGAACACCACCATCTCCAGGAATATAACATATGCGACACTTTTGGAACCCATGGCCTTAACAGACACGCTCTAACAAATAAAATAATCATTTAATCAATTGGAAGATGTAAATAAACACATTTACAACGACGCATAACGTCATCAGCTCAAGCTTCCAATCTTACAGAGCGAGTCACGTAACTTTAGCACCTCCTGCAATTTTTGAATGGTTGAAGTTATTTCAATGCAATTTTCACGGAAGTGCGTGAGGGAATGGGGATAATTGATACATGTATTCATTTTTATTTTTTCATTTGTATTTTACTAGATATTGAGGTAACTTTGTTTTTCTCTAATGGGACCACATATTTCTTAGTGTATCATGACGAGTGTAAAAAGACAAATCCAGTGATATACATATTGTTACATAAGTTATCTTATATAAACGTTTTTAAGTAATTTTAATTTTTTTGTGCTCAGCTTTCCATGCCTGAACGCGCGTTAGCAGGGGAGTGCTGCGTGACCTTGTGTGGCGGACTGTTGCATTCAAAATATCCGCTAAACACGAGTGTCAAGAAAATTTTCAAAAATACTCAAAAATGCTAACGTAACGTATGATAATATTTAGAGTAGGCGACCAAATTATTAGGGACAGGAGTCAGATTTTTGTGTTTTGTATTTCAACTGCATTTTGAAACAAATTATTGATTTTTGGTCGCGTAGCTATTGTTTATTCATAAGAGTATATTATTAAAATCATAAAACAATAAGAAATGTAGGTAAAACTATTTTTAGATATAATTAATACAGTGACGCCATCCTTTGATGCAATTGTAGCTTCAGTGCCATTCTTTATTGAGAATTTCAATTAACTGGCTCTTGGTTGTGATCACTTGCTTGGCGATCGGCCATTTGGTGAGTTCCCACACGTCTCTATAGGGTTCATGACTGGTGAGTTCCCCGGCCAGGGCAAAACGGTAATCTTTTACTGTCAGGAATCGAGGAATACCCCTGGCTTTGTGGCAAGAGCTAAATCGTGCATAAAAATGTATTTTTAATCACCAGAGCTTAATCAGCGGGCTTAATCACCATTCTTCCAGCTTTGGCAGAGTTTCTAGTACTCCCTTGTAGTGATCTTGCCTCATGGTCCCTTCTACGATGAATAGGCGCTTCGCTGAGATCATAGACACTAACCATGACACTAACCGGTGTTTAATCCTCTCCACGAGTAATCTGCATGAAACTACTCCCCACGGCGTAGTCCGACAAATGAACTTTAGTCAACTAAAGCCGTGACATTGATTCGTCAGAGAAGTATACCTGTAAAATATTACAAAAAAGCATTATTGATGAAATGCACTAGTGCTTTAGATATATAAAAAGTTTGTCGAGTATGCAACAGTCCTATTTCAGTGTTATCTGGCGCATTGCAGTTTCTTCTTCTTCAACTCGCCTTGGGTGAGGCGTGGTTTTTTGATGGGGCGGCGACCGATCAGGTTCTCTTCGGCTAACCGTCTGCGGATTGTCCTTTTCGAAACTTACTCCCTCGGCGTTGATCATCGTAGTCAGACATCCAACATTCATTTTACGAGTTTTGAGGCAGATATCCCTGATTCTACGATCGGTACGAAGACTGGTGATCCTTTCCCTGCCCCATTTACCCACATGTTGCTATATCTCTCTGTCAATGTGTGGGGTGAAGTTAAGTGTTTGTATTTCTCTAATTTTTCTTGAAATGCCTGAACCCTACTAAAAAATAAAAACTTCGAGATTGTGACGTTACATTGTAAACTAAAAGGAAATTCACTCATAAAATGTAGTGAAAGTAATGCAGTAAGGAAAATTTACTTACCTTTTGATTATTTTGGAAAGTAAAAGCGTGCAAAACATAATTAAAAAATAATTTGTATGTCCTCATTACAGCAGCAGCTTTCAATAAGCATCAACCGAATGAGAAGTAATATCACTTATTTCTCAAATAACGCAGACATCCAGTGTTGTTACTCTTATAAAAACAATAGTAATGATGATAGTAATACCACGTATCATAACGAAACCAAGTCCTTAAATTTAGCTTTAAACTATTATAATATTACTAATTATAATATTTAAACAATTATACAAATATGAGTACTGTCCGTAATAATTTGGCCACCTACTGTATATCATTTGATCAGCCTTTTTACGCTCGTCGTGATAGATGTGCCGAAAAAGGTCTTCAACCCGATTTGCCCTTTCGCGCCTATAGAAGTTTCTCTTAAGAAATTACTGTTTGACAGTCGGTCCATTCGATCTTCATTTGGCGAATATCCACTTAAATTTTATATTTAATGTTGGATGTAATGATAGTTGTAAATAAATGTTAGCTGTAACTGTCAAGAGTTATTAAATTTTGTACGCTAGAAGGGAGTCTGACGAAATTCGTTCTATATACGACCTTCTCGAAAAAGAAAAGGAATGAAGCGTAATCATGGAACGGATGTAAACATTCCTTCGGCCTTCAAGCAGCATGGGAAACAATTTTGTGAGAAACTTGTGACACGTGAGAATGGCAATGACAGGAGAACAGGGATCATCGGCATTAAAACACCCAGCCAAAACCGCGAGGGAAGCTACGAGAGAATTCAATTACAAGAAAAGCCAGTACCAGATTACCGAACAGGCTGAATAGGCTAGAGCCTGGGGCGCGCAATTTTTGAGGTCGGACGAATTTCAGCGGACGCAAAATTTCAAAAGGCGAACTTTTGAATGTTTTTATTGAAATATTTCTTTCTATATTTGTAAGAAAAGAAAATGTTAATTAATCAAATATATCATTTGATATACAGATAAAATGAATACAAAAGTATCGTATATTCATTGAATCAATATCGTGGTGAGAATTATTTCTACGTATAATCAGGGTTTTATTTCAGGCGGAACGTAACAGAACGGCGTTCCGGTACCTCGGGAATAATTATTAAATTAAATTATAAATATTTATATTAAATTAATCATTAATTTGGGGGCACGTTCCGGAGCCTAAAATTTTATAAATTAAGTCCTGCGTATAATCAATTATTGATACGTACACAATATTTGGTCGGTTACAAATATCATACAACAATTTTTTATTCAAAATGTTACAAATAGCTTTAATGTTTAAAAAAATCAAATTAAAGGGGCGCTTAAACATTGCGCCTGTAATAATGCGCAATATGAATCCTCGATTTCGGTTGTTTTACATGCATTCAAGTTTACTAATGTTTTTTCCTTTTTGCCAAGAAGTGACTTTAGACACACCTCGTGCATTGGAAACTCCGCTGTTCAAGAATATTCTATTTTATTACTGTCAATTGTAAAACTTTTGAAATATTGAATACCTAAATTGTTACATTTTGTCCAAATCATTTCAATTTTTAAGTTGTGTTTCAGAAGTTTAAGAGGATACGTTTGGGTATGCCGAGCATCCCCTCGTTTTATTATTTCAGCTTACCTTCCACGAGATAGTTTCACTGAGATTTCGCAATTTGTTACTGTTTCTCCCGATCTCGGACATGTGTCGGTGATTTTTCTAGATCAATCGGGGTAGGGGATCGCTCCATCATTCAATTAGTCCTCATTAAAAGAGAGGAGCCTGAATAGGGATGGGGAAAGGTCGCTTGAAAGCCTTGTCCCGCTGTATGGACTGTTGCTTCAGATAGGTTGATTGATTGAGATTACGGGCGCGTAAACTACTATGGGTACTCTGGCCATCCCCGCTGGTTGGACAGGTCCGGCGCCGACCTACCGTCGGCTAACGAGGTTTTCCCCAACCACGTATCTCCCACCAGTGGGGCACCGTCTCAGCCGGGACAACTGCTAAGTCCCCGACCGGTCTCCCGGCATGTGTGGTAGCGTAGTGCATGTTAGTGTAAGTATGTGTGTAACAGGTGAGGATAGGACAAGGAAGAGGAAGGAAAGATCGTGCGCAGTCCGTGGCTCGTCTGGTAGGGTACTGCTCCGGTTTTCGCCTTGTTTTGATCGGAGGAACCACGGAAAACTACCGATCAGAGCAGCCGGACGCTAGAATTCTCCTCCAGACAACGCCTGAATTCGACCTAGCTGAAAAGCTAGTGTCGAAAATCCTATCGTCGTCGGGACTCGAAGCTAGGACCTCCCGGTCAGAGGCGCTGCAGTGACATCAGTTGATGCACTTAGCCACCTCTCCCGGTTGTTGCTTCAGCATTCCCTTGGAAGTGACGAGGGAAACCATGGAAATCACGTAACTTAGAGTTCTCTAAGAAGGGTTCCACTGGCTGTCACGCACGCAGTGCTGGCGATTAAAGCTGTAACGGAAAAAGGTCGGCGGTAACCTACAGGACTATTTAAATTCATTCAACTCCCTCGAGTCTCTTTTCAGTATCACTGTTTGGAGGAATATCACTGTTCTAGAAGCCGGGTGCTCTGATCGGTAGTTTTCCGTGATTTCTCTGATCAACACAGGCGAATGCCGAAACAGTACCCCACCAGACTGGCCACAGACCGCGCGCGATTCCTCTTCCTTGTCGTGTCCTCATCCCTTACTTATACACAGTTACACTTGCATGCCCTACACTGCCATATTTGTCAGGAGAGCAGGTGGGAGCTTGTCCTGGCTGGGGCGGTGCCACGCTGATGGGATATACCTGGTTGGGAAAATTGCCCGCAAGCCGACGTAGGTCGTTGCCGGATCTCGCCAATCAACGGGGGAAGATTGCGGCCACCTCCCGCACTAAAAATGCATTACCCTTACGAGACTAATGACCTTAGCAATTGACGCGCCCTCCAATCAATCTTTCCAGTATTATTCAGTGCTGAATAGTCAAGGAAATTTCTTACATACTGCTTTGAATGCGTGACGAGTTCTGAATTTTTTGTTTCATACGTGAACAATTCCGTGAATCTTCCGTGATCACGAGTTCTGGATTTTGTTTGATACTGCACCACCTTTATCTCTGTACGACGACTCGGTTCCCTATTGTCAGTGATATTTCTATTATTCTCGGCCATGTCCAACAAAATATTTTACCTCGCCCGGACATTTTTGGCTTGTCTGCCTTGTGGAAAAATAAGCGGTCCAATTGTTTATCAGAAATGCATGTTTCATTTCTCTCTTTGCTAAATGGAACTTATCAGAGTAGAAAACCTTGCTACTTGATTTCAACGAGGGACCATGAATTCTCCGATTGCACGTAGGTGATAAGGCAAGTTGCCATCACATGCCTCTGGTCGAATACTCAGTGTTAGTTGCCGGCGCACCGGATTTTCACATTGCAGTAACGGCCGTAGCTACCAGTGAATAGATCGGGCTGAAATTCACTGAACGCACCCGTCCAACCACTCGGCGCCTGCCGCAGAGAGTTCAAGTTACAACGATAGTCGTGACACGATACACCACTACAAGTTTTAGATGAAATATTTTAATGAATGTATGACGATGTGAATCGCTTTGGTAAAAAAGCTCTCAGGTTATCCAATATCTTTATTATACATATTAGCCCTGCAATTAGATTCCACAAAAGAAAAAAACTGCAGCAAAAATACATCAGGAATGTACAACAACACAAAGCAATAGAACAATTGCTATTCCCCCCCCCCAGTTTTGTCCATGGCTTTCAATACTTCTCCAAGACTGACAAGAATGAAGGTGGTTTACAAATTCTGGAACAATACACTGTGAATATAGGATTATGAATGTTTCTAAGAATGTAGTTGAAATGTTTACATCTACCAAGATCGGAACGTGCATGTTTTAGTAGTCGATAGCAGAAAATCCTGCTAACCATCTAACCTTCATTTGAAAACGAAATGCATCAGTGTAATTATAATCATTGAAATTATTTTGTAAAGGGACTCATGTTATAAACGATTTCTAGACATACAGAAACAGTTGGTGATCTTTGCACTTGCAAAGCACTGAATCTTCAAACTTACAAAATTGGCTATCGTCACTTCGCTTAGTATAATTTCGCAATCACAGACGCTTGCTAGCACTCTCGACCTTGTTGCAACTCACACTACCAAAAAACACAATAAACAAATGACGGCCGGTGAGCGTTCATTCGGTGGATTTTTACATTCTCGTCCTACTGTGGAAGAAGAGAAAGTATTGTAATCGTGCACCCGAAAACGGCGAATTTTCGAGAGAAACGCTATTTCCTGAACCCGGGTAACGAAAAATTCGATAAATCAACGCTACCGCCTAAAATTTTCAGCATTTTTTCCCCAAAATTGGTATTCCCCGATGGGTTTAAAGAAACTCGAGGCCTTCTGTGTTTGAAATAGTACTTTTTTTAAATTTTGGGATCTACTTTATATTGCGCTTCAAAAACATTTTCAAAATTTCTCAAATTGCTCCAAACTTTCGGATTAAACTTTGTCCTCGGAAAGTGTGAAGGGCGCTTAAAAGAATGGTGCAGATGTCATATTCATTGAACTCCCCTTCATAACAGTTAAGTTACTTTGTATATTTCTCTGTATAATGTGTACGTATACGAGGAAGAAGTCTTGAAACTAAGTCTTATACTAAGAAGTCTTGCTCGATTACGAAATGCAGAAGGAAACTAACATTTCATGTGTTCAGAAAATAGCTTCTGATCAGTGGCTCCTTTGCAATGCTACGAGTAGCTGATGCGTCGCTCTGACACCTGTTGCTTTGTTTGCCCGCGCCACATCGGAAGTACTACATGCTTTCAAGAAAACTTTGTAGAGATATACTTTTTTTTTGTAAAAATGGTATTTATAAAATGGCAAGATTAAAATTAGATATTTTCCCCGTGGAATTTGTGTCTGGTGCGGTTGCTAAAAAAGGCATTACCGTTTTTCCTTTCCAGCTCCCTCAACCCTGGCGATGCTAAGCTGAGAATTAACAGATTTCAAACGGATTGAATAGCAAAAGGATTTTCTGTGTCTATATTTTCTATAACTTTCCTAGTAAATAAATTCTCATGGCTTTAATGGTGGAAAGTGAATGACCAATAATGATGACCCTAAAGAATCATCATGATATGGTGGTTTTTTAGGGAGAAGAAAAAATTACTCTGAGAAATATTACCAGAAAATTAGCCAAAAACATATTTCATTCTCGGAAAATCCCTAATGAAATTCGAAATTCAATGCCAATGGTACAGGGCTTTCAATCGGTGCACTTGGGTTATCTCCGGAATTCCCTATTCACAACTCGCGATCCAGCAGGAAGTGAAGATGGTAACAGACCCTGGTCGGCTGGCATTGTGCACCAGACATCGCCGCCGCCTCCGCCATCGCCACTACCGCCGCCCACGACGCCATCGCTACCTTTATTAACGCCGCACCCACTACTGCTGCCACCACTCTGACCGCGGTCTCCCCCCCGGCCGGCCGGGGGCTACACGCCATAGCAACCCCCGTAATTCGGGGGGGAGTTGGCGCTGCGCGGCGGCGGCGGGGCGAGAGGGCGGGGACCGCGCGGTGGGCAGCTGCGCAGCGCCGCCGCCGCCGCCGCCGCCGCCGCCGCCGCCGCCGCCGCCGCCGCCGCCGCCGCCGCCGCCGCCGCCGCCGCCGCCGCCGCCGCCGCCGCCGCCGCCGCCGCCGCCGCCGCCGCCGCCGCCGCCGCCGCCGCCGCCGCCGCCGCCGCCGCCGCCGCCGCCGCCGCCGCCGCCGCCGCCGCCGCCGCCGCCGCCGCCGCCGCCGCCGCCGCCGCCGCCGCCGTCCCCGCGCGCTGCCAAAGCGACGCAAATAGCAGTACCGGCGCGTGCGGGCCCTCCCCTCCCGCCCCGTCCCACACCGTTCAACGCCACGTGCGGAAGCTGTCTGTGTCGAGGAGGTTCACGTCAACTTCGCTTTCAGGTTCGACGCTTGGACCTCCCCTCTTCAATATTTGATTTCGTGTTAATGCATTTTATCTGAAGGGCTACGTGGACGACCACAATCTATAGGTTCAGTCTCATCTCTAAAGACGCTCATTAAGACCTTTCTCAGCTCTTATGCCTGTTGCTAATTCTATGAATTTCGGTCCTCCCGGACCTAGAAATCCCAGCGCTACGCAGTGTGTGAGTGGTGTCCAATAATACGGACTTTTTGCAGTTGGTCAGTGCTAATCTCGCATCGAGACCTGGTGTGCTGAGATGTTTCGTCTGGTCTCTAGTTTAGCCACTAGAGCCGCAATTACCTCTGGAATCATCCTGAACCTCCGTTTCCCGTCTTTACAGCTATACCAGAAGTTCACGATATTTCATTACTTTTTCGAACTCCATCTTCTCTAGGAAACTGGAGTAGTAATATAAGAACTGAGGAATTCATTATATTAAGCCTTTGAAAGTAGTAAGGCTCAGAGCAGAATGCAGAGAGAATAAAAGACGAAAATGGTGTGACCGTCGTCACTAATTAAACATGTATACATTACTAATTTCCTATGCACACACGAAATTAAAGAACATTCTGCAGTCTCCAGCTATGTCGATTGGTTGATGTTTTCGGGCACGTAAACTGCTATGTTCATTAGTCGGGTGCGTGTAGCGAATGCTGTTTATGCTTGGATGTCTCGGTGTTCCTGGTGATGATTAGATGGTTCGATGGTGAGATTTGTATACTGGCTTGCGGGGGAATTTCTCCACCAGGTATCTCGTCGAGCGGGGAACCGTTGAAACCAAGACAAGTCCTAAGCTTCGGACTGGACTCCCGACATATGGAAGTATGGTGTCTGTAAGTGTAAGTTAGTGTTAGTAAGGCGAGAGGATAGGACAAGGAAGAGCAAGGAAAGATCGCTCGCATCCATGACCAATTTGTTCAGGTTCTGCTCCGCGTTCACCTGGTATTGATAAGAGAAACCGCAGATAACTGCCGATGAGAGAAGCCGACTGCTAGAATTCTCCTCCAGACAGCGACTGAATTCGACCTATCTCTTTAACTTGTATCGGAAATCTGGCACCGTCTGAGTTGGAGATCGCAGACTCAAAATTACTATGAGAATAATATTATAAATCCTTTAATGTAATATTAAAGGTTTTATATTTTATCCAAGGAAGAATTATTTTCATATCGTTTTTCCTACCGGTAGCTTAGTGCATCAACTGATGTCACTGCAGCGCCTCTGACCGGGAGATTCTAGGTTCGAGTCCTGACAGCGGCAGGATTTTCGACAGTAGCTTTTCAGCTAGGTCGAATTCAGTCGCTGTCTGGAGGAGAATTCTAGCGGCCGGCTGCTCTGATCGGTAGTTTTCCGTGGTTTCTCCCATCAACACCAGGCGAATGCCGGAGCAGTACCCTACCAAACTGGCCACGGACCACGCGCGTTCTCCTTTCCTCTTCCTTGTCCTATCCTCTCCCCTTACACACACCTTACACTAACATGCACTACACTACCACATATTCCGGGAAACCGCTCGGGAGCTTAGAGCTTGTTCGACTGGGGCGGTGCCCCGCTGGCGGAAGAGTCCTGGTTAGGGGGAAACCCCAGTAGCCGACGGTAGGTCGGCGCCGAAACTCGCCATCCAGCGGGGGAAGATCACCGCCATCTCCAGAGAAAAACATTCCCTACACTAACGGAACTAATGACCAAAGCGGTTCACGCGCCCGGAAATACGAAAAAATCAATCAATCAATATCTGTTTCCTACGATCGATTGTAGCAGGGAAATTGTGTTTCTGGAGATTTCGATCGATCATAGATTATTTTCTTTTCAATTAAGATTTTAATATTTTTATTATTATAATCCACATAATAATATTTACTATTTCTTTTTAATATTTGTCGACACTCACTCCTTCTCAGAGACTTTAACATTATGTTAAGAATTAACAGTATAAAATCGAGTAAAAATTGGGATGGATGTTTATTATCTTCCGATCACCAGACTTGGGACGTTGGCAATGACGAACCGTAATTTCTGCCTACCTAGTACAACTCATTTACTACTTACAAATACTAATTAGATCACTGCCAGATGGCAGTGGTGATATGTATATGAAGCTCTTATAAATCAAACAGCGTTGAAATTTTTTGCGCACCTTATTCAAAAATATTACAATTATGTTGTCCTTTTAAAAAAATCTTCAAATAAATAAATAAACGAGCGGAAGTATTTTGAGAATCTACAAAATATCACATTTCGTAAGTTTTCTTGCATGTTTTATTGCAGAATATTCTATGAAACTCCACACGTTCCTCAATAAATATTGTTTCTCCTCAGTTGGTAGAATTTTTACTTTCTTATATAATGAGTGACGTATCGTTCAGGTTCGGAAGACCCGTAATGTGCGGGGACATGGGTAAAAGAGGGCATCGTTTTAGGATATATTTTTATTATTTAAGGTACTAACACTACTTGTGTTTGCTATCACTTTTATAAAGAGGGTCCCGGATAAAAGTTTTGCGGGCAGGCTCGCACTTATTTCGTTACGCTACTCCGTGTAATACTTGCATAGTGTAGAGAAAGTATTGTTATGCTGCGATTTGTTTTACAGAAAAAGCTCGTCATATGTCCCTGATAAAAAAATGGATGATTCTTGTTTCAAATATAATAAAAAACTTCATCTAATACGTTGTGTAGTTAGAATCCTGTTTTTGTGGGTTCTTGATGCCGAAAAATTGATCTGCGGTAAAACATCTGTCTGTCCGTCCATCCGTCTCTGTCGATCGTCCTTCGGTCTGTCCGGCCGAAACCTGTCCGTGTGTCCGTCGGCAGTCTGTCATTTCGTTCCTCCGTCCATCCATTCATCCGTGAACAACGCTAGCTAGACGCTACAGACCATAGGCCGCATTTTACATAAATATTTATATTCCCCGCACATTGTCTTATGTGTACGTTTTGTTGAGCTTTCCTTTTGCTGTTGTGGCACGAGCAGAACCGGGGATTTGGAGTGCTATTTTGTTAGCAATACTATCAAACAAAATCTGTAGTCCGTTTACCGATGAAAATTTGTTTTCTAAAACTCGGAAGTGAAAATGTTTAGTTTTGAATTGTTGCTAACCTCGCTGTGTCGGTACTTTAAACGTTCTGGATCTGGAGCTCAAGAAAATGTGCGGAGTTCATACTTCTCCATAGTTTATACTCTCTTTATCAAAATAAATCAAAAGCGGCTGATGCCGTGACATCTTGGATTTTAAACTAATATCTTGACTTTTTAAGAAGTCCCAATGTGTTTTTAAATTTTTTCAAAAATGGCTCTTAATTGCCTCTCTATTTTTTTTCACGGATAGTGTAAAGTGCGCCTTTAAAAATGGCGCATATCCAGTTTTCGTTAAATTCTGTGAATTGTCAAAACTTGCAAGTTAAAAAGGTTTTCGCAATATTGAAGATAAAATGTTTTCCCTAATAAAATCTGATCTTGAAAAATAGATTTTTAAATCCAAACATGCACATTTTTTCCTAAATGTAAGTAGTTTTCACGAATGTCGAGTGCAATACAATTTTGAAAGTAATTTTTTACAAAAACGGCTTCATTTTAAAAAAAAATTGGATAGCGCTTAGAAAAATGGCACAGGTCCGATTTTCCTTGAACTCAATAGATTTTCGAAAATTGCAAAAGTTACAAATAACGCGAGAAAGTGAGCTTTGTTTGAGCACCACTAGTTCACATTGTTCGGCAGAACATTTCACTCTCAGCTGACCTCTGGAAGAATTTGTTTTGCTGCATCTGCTTGCATCGCACAAGTCACAGTGCCTTATGACGAGACAGCGATCTGTAGGGCGTGAACGGTAGGGGCTATGCGCAGCTGCAGCAAACTGTGAAGACAAGCACCCGCCAAGCTTCAGTGCAGTTCGCGTTGCCTAAATCCCCGGAACACACTGTGAGCAATTACACATGGGTAACTCGTTTATTTGATATTCCTCGCACACCTGTACATCCATCCGCACTTCTGAACATCCACTCACACCAATGGACATCCACTCGCTCTGGTGCACATACTCTGACTCTCGTGCATATCCTCTCGCAATCGTGCATATCCTCTCGCAATCGTGCATATCCTCTCGCAATCGTGCATATCTCTGCTCGTGCATATCCTCTCGCAATCGTGCATATCCTCTCGCAATCGTGCATATCCTCTCGCACTCGTGCACATCCCTCGCACTTGTGTACATCCACTCGCACTCTTGCACATCCACTCGCACTCGTTCACATCTACTCGCACTCGTGCACACCCACTCGCACTCTCTTCCGTGTCTCTGGCACTCGTGCACTCACCTCTCGCACTCGTGCACATATCTCTCGGGTCCGTGCGCGTGTCTCTGGCACTCGTGCACACACCTCTCGCATGCATGGCATGTTCAGTAGGGTCTTATAATATCTGCAGAGATCCTACGCTAGACCAAACTATGGGGCCTTCCAAATATAAATATGTATGTATAATTTTCAAATTCTTGTACATGATAGTACAGCAATTTTTTCAGACAATTCATAATTTTTTTGCAACGTTAATAAAATAGTTGTCAATTAACATATAACTCATATTTATGAACAACGTAATATACATTTTGTTGAAAAATTACCTTGGTTCACTAAGAACGTGCTTTGTTTGCTCATGTCCACCCCTTTTACTCATCCAATCGCACATCTACGCACTCCAAAATCGTTTGTTTTGATATAGGCACTAGTGTTGTTCACGGGCGGACGTTTATAAAATTTCTAATTTCGGTGCTTGGGCTGTCCAAAATGTACATTTCCGTCATAATCTCGTCAGCGATTTTGTCACGGCCAAAGAGAAGAAATTAAAAAATTTAACAAACGTATCAAATCATTGAAAGGTGATAAAAGGTTTACGAAATATTACTTGTAATATAATGTGATAAAACATGTCTCTTTTATTCTGTTGCGCCTTTATTGCAACAATGAATCATATCCATCTTTTGGGCATCGAGATATTGTGGCGTCGTGATAGCGAACAGACACGAGCTCTATTTATAAATCTATTTATTTACAGGATTTACACTATTTACGGCTCTGGGGTTACGTTCGCAATCTACCTCTGTGACCCACACACACTGCTCCCCGTCCCCAGGCTAGTGCATCCTCCACCCAGACGCTTTACAGCGCCGGTGTACTGCTACGCACTCGCCGTGTCACAAGGAATACACTTCCGCCTCCGGGGCAGCAGTTGCGTCCGCACGCGAGGCAATCTCAAAACGAACCCTCTCCCGCCTCCCGGGACAGCTAACTTCTTTGCCGACATGTGATCCCCCACCCCTAGCCTCTCTCAAAAATGCGTGTGGCTTCTGCGACCACATGGCCACTCTCCGGGGGTCAGTCTCCACAGCTCTGCCCATCTTGGCGTCACGGTGGGTCATAGCTCTCGTCTCAGTTCGCTCACAGCTCTCCAAAGGCTTTGAACTAGCCGGCCTTTGTTCGTTGCCTCCGACACCCTCTAAGGAAGTTCGGAGCTCTGGCCGCCATGTGGTGACGTTACAATATATGGAGTAATCCTCCGTGAAATGTTGTCTTGTCTCGTAGCATCGCAGTCAATGTCTTTTACCCTTCCCTGCAGGGGCTGGGCGTCGTTAGTAACCGGGGTTCTCAAATTGTCACCCATCCGGGAATCCATGGTGTCTCGAATTGCTTAACTTCTGTGACTTCACGGGTCAGACAATTCGGCTAACGTCGCCTGTATGAAATTAGACACTCTCACGTCTCATCTGTGTATTTATAAAAAAATCTATGCATTTTTCATAGAGTGTAATTAAATACCGGTTTTATTATTTATTTCAGAAATACACCAAGGGAAGAAAGTGTTTTGGAAACTAGTACAGAGAGGCGTGAAAGATGGATATCAATTTACGTGATATATTTCACAATGTTTCTCATGTCTTTGGGATTCAGCAGCATTCTCACTGGGGTGTGGCCATATTTGGACAAGGTAATATTTTATATCCTTTGGGTATCAATTTAATGTTTTTCTTTTATGAATCAAATGTAATTTCTACCAGTTTTCAAAAAAAGAACTATTCAAACGTGTGTATTTGTATAAATTATTTTGTATATTAATTCTTGAGATTGATGGTTAATCATGTTAATTTTTATTTATCAAATTTATTATTTGCTTCCATAAAAATTTAAAAAATGGATAAATATTATACCAAAAATATTCATAGAAAATATTTTTAACACATAATTATCTAAAAATAATTCTTAATTTTGTAGCTGGATCCTGGAGCTGGAAAAGAATTTATGGGCTATGTTGTTGGAGCAAATCCTTTAGGCCAGATGTTGTTCTCTCCTCTTGTGGGATGGTGGGGCAATTATTTGGGTTCAATACGCATTCCATCATTATTTTCACTGGCTCTTTTTACTCTCGCCAGTGGAATTTACTCTACACTTGAACTGTTTCCTTCTCATCACAAATACTGGATGTTAGGAGCCCGTTTCTTAGTTGGTGTAAGTTCAGGTAATTTTTTCTGAATATTTGATTCTAATGATGCAACTACAATATTTAATTTAAAATTTAAGATGCTCAAAAGACTCAAAAATATTAATTTTTCAGCCAATATTGCTGTATGTCGTTCCTATTTGTCAGCTGCTACTACTCTAAAAGAGAGAACGGGTGCTGTATCAATGGTTTCTCTTGCTCAGGTTTTAGGTTTTATTGTGGGACCAGGTAAGAAAGAAGAAAAGTTAGTAAGTGACCCCTTAATTTTGTATAATAAAAACTATTGCATACTATAATACTGTAAGGTATTGTATAATAAAAAACATTGAATAATAAACATGTTGAATAAATAAATTAATTTAAAATCAGTATTTAAATATTAAGAATAGAATTCTAATTGAAAAATTATATTTCATGTTGTACTACAAGCTGTCAGTCACTTCTGATATCACATTTTTATTCAATAACCCTTAAAACCTAAATAAAAAGACAAAAACATACATTTATAAATTTTAAACATGATTCTTTTCAATTTAATAGTACAAGTATTTATGAAAAAAAAAAGAAAACGAACTTGGTCTTTTTTATTAGCAATCAAAAAATGAATAACTTACGCCCCATAAAAAAAATACTGGGTATTTTAAATTTAGCCACAAGTGACTTTTCAATAAAGAAATGAATCTCCCTATTAGATACACGTTTTGTTTTGAATTACATTAACAATGTTGACATAATTACACAAAAGAACAGTTTTAATATATCTTTCTTTCCTTCTTATTTCTTCTTTCCTTCTTTTGTCCTTCTTTTTCTTCTTCCTTTCCTTCTATGTCTTTCATGTTTCCTACTTTCTTTCTACTTTCTTTCCTTCTCTTTCTCACCGGGAGCGATAGCTCAGTGCATCAACTGATGTCACGACAGCGCCTCTGATCGGGAGGTCCTAGGTTCGAGTCCTGACGGCGGCAGGATTTTCGACACTAGTTTTTCAGCTAGGTCGAATTCAGTCGCTGTCTGGAGGAGAATTCTAGCGGCCGGCTGCTCTGATGGGTAGTTTTCCGTGGTTTATCCGATCAACACCAGGCGAATGCCGGAGCAGTACCCTAACAAACGGGCCACGGACCGTGCGCGATCTATCCTTCCTCGTTCCTGTCCTATCCTCTCCTCTTACACACACACTTACACTAACATGCACTACACTACCACATATTCCAGGAGACCGGTCGAGAGCTTAGAGCTTGTCCTGGCTGGAGCGGCGCCCTGCTGGTGGGAGAGTCCTGGTTAGGGGGAAACTCCACTAGCCGACGGTAGCTTACCGCCGGATCTCGCCATCCAGCGGGAGAAGATCACCGCCATATTCCGTGAAAAAACATGCACTACACGTACGGACGAATGGCCCAAGCAGTTGACGCGCCCGGAAACACGAAAAAATAAATCAATAAAAACCTTCTCCTTCTCTTTCCCTTTCCTTTCTTTTCTTCTCTTTCTTTCTTATTTCCTTCCTTGTATATCTTTACTTTCTTCTTTTACTGCCAGCCTTCTCTTACTTCTGTCCTTATTTTTTCTGTCCTTTTTTTCTTTCTTTTCTGTCCTTTCTTTCTATCCTCTCTCTTTCTTTTTTCTTTTCGCTTTCTTTTTTTTCTTTTCTTTTCTTTCTTTTCTCTTTCTTTTTCTTTCTCTTTCTTTTTCTTTTCTTTCTTTTTCTTCTTTTCTCTTTCTTTTTCCTTTTCTCTTTCTTGTTTCTTCTTCTCTCTTTCATTCCGTCCTTTTTTGTGCCAAAAATGTCACAGATCACCCCTCTATAATGCTACAAAAGATTTTCATTAAAAATTATCGGGGATCGTTTAATATTTGCACCCTCATATTTTTACTATAAGAATTTATTGGAATTAAAAATCTAAATAGACTTTTTTTCTGATTTCAAGCATTACAAGCGGCAGTGACGAAGCTGGGAGATGATGGAGTGGAGATTATTCCAGGTCAACTCACGCTTAACATGTATTCAGCAGCAGGATGGTTGAATGTTATAATGAGCATAGTTAATTTCATAATGTTTTTACCCTTTGTATTTATTGAACGACCAATTGCTGCTAGAGAAGCAATGCTTAATCAAGGAGCTGAATCAGGTATCTATATTTTTCTTATTCTTAATCTTCGTTTCTCCCCTTCCTATGTACATACCCATCTTTCTTTCTTCCTACTTACATACCTACCGAACTTTTTCTTACTTACTTATCTACCGAACTTCCTTTTTCCTTCCTACCTACGTTCCTACCCCTTCCTACTTACCTGCTATTCTTTAACCCCTTCCTACCTTGTATTCTTTCTTGAATTTCTTTTATAATTCAGCAAAGATGATGAGTACAATGTAATTTCAAAATCTGAATATTTTAGAAAACCTATCAAATGTCTTATGTTCTTGAATGTTTACCCATATGGCAAATTTATTTTCAATTCTTCATCCTGTTTATTTTTCAGAAGAAGCAACATGGAAAGATAACAAACCAGATTACATATCTACTTGGACCCTCATTAGTGCCTTTTTTGTTCTTGTCTTTAATTTTGTATTACTTGAAACGTAAGTATCGTTTTAAAATCAGTGGTTCAACCAGCATTTTTCATGTGTGGAGGAGTTGTTACTCAATCTAGATCTTGAATGACTTTCATTACAGTACTATAGAAAATAAGTAAAAACTGTACTTGTAAATATGTTATTTTCGTCTGGGGGGAGGCTGAAGTACCGGGAGATCAGTCCACCCTGGCTGCGTCATTGATAAAGGCGTTATATAAACGTATAAAAATTATGAATTTAATTATGTAATTATGTATTCAATGAAAATACATTAAGTAATAATGTTTCCAGGTTAGGAACATCACTTACTATGGATCAATTTGCTTGGTCAAAAGAAGAAGCTGTGTATTACATGGGACTTCTAATGTCTGTAGGTGCTGTAATTGCTTGTGTGACTTTCGTAGCAATTGGACCCTTGTGCAAAAGGTGAGCAAAACTTGCAACCAATACAAAAAATATTAAGAAAAAAACATATTCATGTACATAAATTATATTCATATTTATGTTGTAATCGTATTCATATACACTATGATATTCATTATATAAAATATCATTCAAAATTACATATGAACATTAATAACTGAAGGACAGACAAAAGAAAGAAAGGAAGGAAGGACGAACGTTGCCTATGGTGTCTGAAAAAGTCCCAGTGATGATACAGTCTACAAGGGTGAGGGTGAATCCTCATAGAATGACAAACTTTCCCACCTGAAGATCTGGAGAGACGGGCTTCTATTTTGTGCGTGCTTGTAGAGACGTAAGGTAACTTTTGGTCTTCAATCTGCAAATAGTTTAATTGTTTCCTTACAGTATAACTGCAGTAGTCGGAGTGTTGCTAACTTCTACCTCGGTTCCTGAACAAAGGCTGAGTAAATTGAGACCCCATTAATTAAGTGATTTGGTGTTCATACGAAGGCTTCAGTATCCTTCTCAGATACTGCAGCCAGGGGCCACGAGTGTATGATGTGCTCCACAATAATGTATACATAATAATTTTGTCCGATAGCGAATTTTAGATGAAACTTTAAAGAGCCTTTGGCTGCTTCCGCCAATCCATTGCGAAATGATGATCGTGTAGGACAATATTCCCATTCCACTCCGTATATAGCAAGAACGTTTTGAGGACCGAGTGCTCTTGATGGATATTAAAAGGCTTGGCAGCTCATAAAATTGATTTTTGACTTTTCCAAAGGTCCTTGCATTGTCACAATAAATTACTTTGGGATAGTCACTGTTGAAACCAAATCGTTTTAGAGAGTCTATGAATTCGTTTTCTACTTCAAGTGTACGGCCTTGGAATCACGGTACACTAACACTGGTATCCATGAATTGTAATGTACTCTGCAACTGTCGATGAGGGTCTTTGTAAGAAGGGCCCATAATAATCTACTGAGGTGAATTCCCATGACTTCGACTGCCCAATTCGTGAGTAGGGTTGCCGTAGGTTGGGAAAAGGGAGGGATATGTCCTGAATATCGATATGTGCCCGCTGTCCCGTCAAATTTTCGTTCATTTCTGCCAAATATCATGAATTTGTGTACTCGGTTATAATTCAAAATATTCATACAAAAAAGAACTCCGTTTGGAGACTACTTGTGAACTGCATCAGACATCTATGCGCTACGTAAGAGAACGCACGCGTCTGATTCCTCCACTGGGCATATGGCAACTCTGACTGCTTTGAGAGTTCATCTTTGAACAGGACTAAAATCTTCAGCAGTGAAACTTTAATTTATCCAGGGTGGCTACTTTCTGGAAAACGGAGGAAAGTCAGGGAATTTCATTGATCTGGAAAAGTCGGGGAATTCTTGGAAGAAGAGTTGGAAGTCGGGGAAATTTCTGAGAAAATAATAAAACTAAGAATTCTTCTTCCAATAACTCAAATGCACTGTTATTTTTGGCACAATTTTTATTTGTTAGGCAAATATTGTGTGTTTTGACGTCTTTTTACAGTGCAGTCTGAGAGCTGAAAAAATAACTAAAGAAAGGTCGTGTGTTTTGAATCGAAGTGCCTCTATCTCTGTCACAATATATTAGTCTCAGAGAATCTGGAATGCAAAGAAGACTAGTTGTGCTACAGAAAGCCAAAGACATTCTCATACTAGTTTTCTAATGTCTTTGGTCTGGGCTACCTTTTTGGTGTTGCCCCCATCCTCTTGCCAGCTGCTATATTTCGCCGCCCAAAGTATTTTTCTTTTTTTAACTTTCTCAATTTTTCGGTTTCCTAATAATTGAACCGATTCGTTACTTGCTTAATATTAAAGTACAGTAAAATCTTATCATATATGGCAAATGTCTTGGGAAAATTTCAAGTTGTTTTTAAGAAAATGACGTTTAAGCGTCACTGTAAATGCAAAATTTGATGCTTCTTTTCACAAGAATCTGTTTGGTTTTCAAAAAAACCTCGTTAGATGTTATTTGAAGCTTTTACTCAGAAATGCAATAGTGTTTTTACAAATCGCTGGAAATCTGCATATTAACGACGAGTGACATATTAAAAAAAATACATTTGTGTAATTTTTGAAAAACAAAACAAAATAATAACCCAAAATTACCTTTCTGTCATATTAAACAGTGCAATTAGTACCATCCGTGGGAAAAGTTTGAAGAAAAACTTTGGAGCCCTTTTGAGAAAATGGGGTTTGAGCGTTTCGGAAAACACAGACTTTTGACCACATTTTCACGGAAAACTTTCGAATTTTCGAGTTACTTTGTTTGACATTATTTAAAGTACATGCACTCATGAATACAATAATGTGAACAAATCTCCGCTAATGTAAATATTAATGACGTGAGAGAATGTCCAAAAAATTACATTTTAGTTTTTTGAAAAAACAACTATAAAGGAATAGAACAAAATGACGCGTAAGTCATCTAATAGAGTATATTTAGTACTATCCATACCAAATGTTAAAGAAAAAATTTAGAGCCATTTTCGAGAAAATCTCCTTTTTGGTAATTTTTTAAATTGCACATATTGCCCGCAATATTGAGCGAAAAGCACAAAAATTTCCAAAGAAATGTACAGGCTCTTAATGAAAGAACTAATTATGGACAATTAATTTTATTTGGAGGAAAAATATATATCTTAAATTTTGTAGTTGTAGAAAGACGTCGGAAACAATTCACACTTTTGCAGTTTTCGAAAATTAGGACTTAATCGTGAAAATCGGACCTCTGCCACCTTTGTAAGTGTATTTAACTCTATTCTTACAAGAAATTTAAAGAAAAAATTTGGAGCCGTTTTTGAAAAAAAGTTAAAGTCCCTAGGCTTAATGTAAAGTACCCCAAATTTTGAAGAAAGTTTTTCAAAATCGCAGCGCCTCGGGTCGAGCCAGATCGACCTGCGAATATCCATCTTTGAAGAAATTGTACGTATGGTTTGGGCACTAGTGGTGTTCACACACGTACGGTCAGACGGTTCGTTTTGCCGTCAATCAATTTTTCGGTATCAAAACCCACAAAACATGGATTCTGGCTACACCTCGTATTAGAGGATTTTTTTCTAAATTTAGCACTGGATTTATCCAGTTTTTCATTGCCAGGGCCCGGCAATATGAGTTTTTCTGCCGAAAATTCGCAATTTTTTCGCGCTGCATTACATAACTTTCTCTATACTACGTCTATTACTCCGTATTCGAGACATTAAACATCTTATTAAACTCGTAATACAAAAATACAATACATCTCGGGGTTTTATTTTCTAATTTACTAGAAGAGTGGGCCTGAAAATTCACCGCTCATTACGAGTTCTCAGTTGATATAACCTTTATTTGGGGACTTAAGAACCAATGGACACATACTTTAAGTACTATTATAATAATAACACCAAATTTCTGCTAATTACTGTTGCGCAACAATGCCCTACGTTATTTATTTTCATTCAAAATATCATCCTCGGGGCAACGTTACATTCGATTTATATTTTTAAGTTAACCTGAACTCAGGCATACAAATATTGACTATAACTACTATGTAATACAATAAAAAATAATCACATTCACTATGTTTACATACAACATCCATTTATCACGTTCGTGCTCAGATCTGCGCATTATTACTTATTTCGAAACCCATTTATTAAACGGGCACTTACTAACTTATTCTACTATAATTAATTGAAATTCATCTTCAATCCCAGCCTTGAACAATATTTAGAATTTCATTTTTCTTTCTAAAATTGTACTTTCCTTTCTGAATACAGCACAGCATGCTTCAACGACGATTGATCTCGCGAACACTTCAATCTTTATTACACCATATAGCGCACACATTGTTACACACACGAAAGTTTTTAAAGATCCAATTTCCTTGCCCGAGCTAATTTCTAATTAATACATCAAAATTTACATTCTCTTAATCGCTACAGCCGCAATTATTACTTCTATCCGGAAAAGCATTCCAGTCATTAAACACGTGTCAACAGAAACTCATTTTCGCGAAAATGAGTCGTCTCGTCTGTCGGTTGTCAAAAGACCGCCAGGTAGATTCTCCGCGTACGCGCCTCCGTCACTACCCAGCGGCCAGAAATGGGAAGGAATTACGAAAGGGATAGGGTTTAGGACACTTCACACGGGTTGGACTAGCCCTTGTGAAGCAGCCACACTCGTTTTGTTGGAACATATTTCACATGAGATTCGACGAGAATCGAACCCGGACCTCAGTGGTGAACGCTAGCGACTTCGCTATGTGCCACGAGCGGCTTATTGTTCTAGCCCGCTAGGCTCGTATTACAGGCGGGCCCAGGTAAAGGAGAGTCTGTTTTTAGGCTGAAGGTTTTGCGATTGTAAGAAATATTACTTGATACTTTCTCTGATACTTTGCGAAAAATGATGCGATAAAAAATTAGAAACAGTATCTTCCAGAAAAAACGATTTTCCCCCGCCTCTATAGCACATGTATCTATGTTTTTATATCAATAGATTTTGTTAGTAATAGGTATTGATTTTTTTATTTGATTTAATTTATTTGAATATTGATTTGTACTCATAGATAGGATGAATATGAATTTGCAAAAGGATATTTTTTTATGTAAGGTAACACTACTTGTCTGTTATACACTTTTATAAACGGGGCCCGGATAAAACTTTAGCGTGCGGTCTCGACTTCACTTCATTACGCTACTGTCTCTGACCAATCTCTACGACCACTCTAAGATCTCCCGTTGCTTCTCGCAGTAATACCTTTTTTGTATACCAGCAGGATAAACTATATTTTCTGTTGCAAGAAATCGTTCATAAAAGGGCATTTTACGGCACAAATGATGACGTATTAGATTTTGCGGCATGAATGATTGCGCCATCACACACTCAGCCAATCGCAACAAATCTTGAGAAGGTAGCGGTAAACGGAACAGCTGATCAGTTTTCTCGCACACATGTCAAATACCAGTGACGTCAACAGCAAGTTTTTTCGCAAAATTAAGTTTGATTATCTTAAAAAATTATAATACTGTTATACAAAAAAATGCAACTATGCAACTTGTTTATAATGTTGCGTTATTGTAGTCGTACAAATTTAAAAACTCACCCTAACGTCGCTCCTTTTCAAAACCTGTGCTCATACAATAAAGCTTAACATTATAAACGAATTACATAAACTGCTATTATACGATCGTCTACTGTCCATCTTTTCGGCGCAGTATGAGCTGTAACCTGATTCCTTTTTATGCGTTTCAGGCATCATCGCTCTTTTGTCAACCAATCACGTTTTTCCACTCGCTGTAATCCTTCGTTGTTCCTTTCATACATTAATTTATAGAAAAATATATTAATTGCCACTTCTGTACCCATTATTTAAAATTCAAGTCATTGAGATGACATGGTTTATGTCAATATATGCTATGCCTGCAGTTCGTAATAATTTACCCAATTGCCGTATCAATTTTACACAATACCTCATCCAGGCAGTGAAGATCATCATGAGTTAAGCCATGAAAGCTTAAGATGTGAGAATGATCTATTCCCATCAATCTCTTCCTGTCCCTTCGAATTTGCAACAGTTATCGAAACACCTTCTCCTTCTCTCACACACTTATAGAAGCAATAATATTTTTTGAATGACCCCAAAGAGTATTTAAATTCAAATTTAAAATTGTGTTCATTTTATCTCTTTTTAGATTTCCTGAAAGAAAGGTTCTACTTTGGGGAGGATTTTTCCTGATGGTAGTAGGAAGAGCCCTTTATATCCCTTGGGGACCTTCCCCACCTCCAATAGCAGAAACTACAACAGGTAAATATGTTGCCTTTCTTGGCGTTTACACTCCTTCAACAAGATATAAAAAGGTCAGAAGCTCACATGGTATGGCAGTAACATACAGTTGTTGAAATTCTGCATTTTTTCAAAGAATGAATGAGATAGAATACAATAAATTCTTAGTCCATTTAGTTCTAGAGACCAGTTCTCATGTATGAGCAACTATCAATAAATCTACTTAGTCCATTTAGTTCATAGAGACCAGTTCTCATGCAATTTATAGATTTTTATTCTTTACACATGACTGTATGTTTAATGTGCCAACATGACGATTTCCCCTAAGTTACTGTTTTTAATACTATTATCAGGCTAATTTATTAAGGCATTTTCTAAAAGCGCATTTTTAAATTTTACATAATACATAATTACAAGAATATGAAAGAAATTTGATTCTATAAACCATCACAATAAAGTAAACAAGTTCATGAGAATTAGAATAACACAATAATTTTTGTTTAAAAATTTACAACATACTACATTTTTGTCTCAATTTAAATAATCATATTTGTGTCCTTTATTGTAACTAAGATGGAAAAATCCTACTTATACATTTTAGTGTATCTGATTCTGCCAGACAAACACATTCAGACTTCGGAAAATTATTTCATTTCCATCAGCTATATAATCAGGGTCTCAACTATCAAGAAAATTCATGGTCTGAATACACCTTCATGGATTTTTCAGTTCAATTCTTGAGTCTTATTTGGCTCTGTAATGAGTTGGCAGGGTAAACATTTAAACTTTTAAAACAACATTCATAGTGGTAACCATAAATTTAGGTTATCATACAGAGACAGTTGAGAAATAATTACACTATAATAACATTAGAATAATGCTTTCGACTACAATTAATGAAAAAAAAATTAATGTCAACTTTAACCTTGCTTTACTGGAAAATATTCTAAAACCAATTACCAAAAACTAAATGAAAAATAAAGAGATTTTACTTTTTTTTTTCTTTTATTGTATAATTTTAATATTTCAAATACAATGTTAATGATCTTATTACTTAAAATAAAATAAACCATCACATGTGAAATAATGGTATTTGACTTGAATATTTAATTTCATGTCATTCATTCAATTTTATTTCAGATGATCTTAACATCACAGTTACAAAGGAAAATTAAATTTCAATCGTTTAAGTTGGGTTGTCCACCAATTCAAGAATGGTGCTATTATACACCAGCAATGACCATTTCACAATTTTTACTTGGATATGCTTTAACAGCGGTTGGATATCCCATTGGAGTGACATTAATACAGACAATTTTTTCTAAAATCTTAGGACCAAGACCTCAGGTTAGAAATATAAATATTTTAAGTACAATAGGTGTCTAATAAATACTTAGTTTTAATGTTTTCTAATAGAACAACCAAGAGCAATAATCATAATTGTGCCACCCTGCCACCACTACTAGTATCACAACTAATATCATCACCATCACCATTACCTCTACTACCATTAGAACCGGTAAACCTACTACCACTACCACTATCACTGCCACTACCACTATCACCGCCACTACCACTATCACCGCCACTACCCTATCACTGCCATTACCTCTATGACCGCCACACCACTATCACCGCCACTACCACTATCGCAACCACAGCACCCCCCCCCGCAGAGGTAGAGAGAACTGGACATGGCCATGGTCTCTGCCCTGTTTAATTTTTGGCTGGCATGTAGGGGTTGAAAGGCAATGCTAAGAGCAGTGTATAGTGAGAACTCTACTTCTGTAATACCGGAAATGCAGGTCTAGGGGCTAAATTGTTGTCAGAATGGGAGCACACATTTATGTCACAGTCAGTGTGTATCATTACACACACAACCCTTCTCCCCTTCTCCTCTGTTTTTTTCTTTCTGTTCAAAAACACTTGTGCAAAATCAGGGAACAATTTTGTGGGACATATACCTACATACTTTCATGCATTCACTTTATTCTGTGTGTGTGGGTGTCTTGATTTCAATATTTCCCTCATTTTGTTTATAGAGAGGTTTGTCTAAGAAGGGACTGCTTTCATAGCCACTGCTTAGCTTCTGCTCACAACATAACTGCAAGTTGTTTCCATGTGCTCAATTTCTCTATGTGTTCGTTTTCAGATGGACCACTTTCAAACGGCTTTGACACAACCTCCCACAATGTCATCGATCAGCATAACTTTCATTTGTTTTCTAGCCTGTCAAACTGGTCCCTTATTAGAGTAATTTCTCTATACCTTATCATATCCTTTCTAAAAAAAAAAACTGTTATTAATGTCATATGAATTTAGAATAATTATTACATTAGTTTTTCTTTTTGAAATTAGCATAGTATACAATGTATAGTCTAATTAATTGAATTTTAGTTTTTATTTGTATTTGGTTTGTTGTGCAGGGTGTATGGATGGGTTTAATGACCGGATCTGGATGTCTGTCTCGGGTAATGGGCCCAGTATTTGTAAGCTCTATATATACAAGACTAGGAACAATATGGACATTTGGCATTACAACAGTTATGATGGCAGTCTCAATGGTTTGGCTAAGAGTAGTTGACACTCGATTAATTGTACCTGAACCTGACAAGAATATAGAACTTCAACCTCTAGATAACATTATTGGCGAAAGTGAAACAACCAATGCTTTGAATCCAAGAGAAAAAAGTGAATGTACACAAGAGCATCTTACTCCTCTTGCAAATGGCAATCAGCTTGAAGCTTAATATTTATCTATGTCGTTGATGTGAATATTGAGTCAAACCTATTTATGATATTTCAGACTACATACAGTTTCAGTATTTGCTCATTACCATAGTGTGATTATTTGAGTTTCCTATCCTTCACTACCTTATGACAGTGTTGTGAAGTGTGATGAGGATTCTACATCAGTGATGTCTTATTGTAATAAAGTGGAGTGGAAAACAGAAATAAGTATATTTTAGAATTGCACATGAAGTACTTTCTATTTTCTTTATTGATTTGTATCACTTTTATGCCAATGACAAACATGGCAAGAATACTGCAACATGAACATTATATTTTTATGTCAAGAAATTTCTTCATAAAAACAGGGATTTATTTTTATTTTACAAAAAATATATTTCTTATGTACATATCACTTTGGAAGATATGAATATATTGTTACATTTTTTATTAGGTGTTGATGAATGTTTGGATGGAGTGTGACTGTAATAAAGGAAAACAAGCAATGTGATAATTAAAATAAATTTATAGAATGTTCTTTACCTTTTCCTTGGATCCAGTAAATAATGGTTATTGATTATCTCTTGATAACCAGAGTTCCATTACTTAGGTTCCAAATTTTATGTTTAAAATGTAGTAAAACTTTGATAGGTGTTGTAGATTTATGGTAGTTAGTCACTCCCATAAAGAAAATAGAGCTAGATTAACACAAGTACTCGGAGTATAATAGGATAGGTGATAACGTGCACAAACATGTCCCCTCCATGTTCACTGGCAATGAGCAGGTTTTGGGCAAAGCCAATAGTGAAGATCAATTGACTTGGTGTTTTTTAAAATTTCACAGAAATGTTTGGTTTAGTTTTGTATTTAATATTAGTTTCTGTATGTTATTTTTGTGTGAAAAAAATTGACAAATATATGGCATTATCGTATTACAACAAGATAAAAATATTCCTACTATAATTAATGGCATAGTAATTAAAATAATTTTATGGCATTTAATTAAGAGGGACCTATCTATTTATTTATTAAACACGTAAATAATAAATATTAAGTTACATGTTATTTATGATATAGAAAAAGCCATAAAAGATTAATAGAGAAAGAAACTCGAGAACCCCAGGAAAAGAATTATTTAGAAGCATTGGCTATACACATATTGGTAGTGCTTACCGCGTTAATGTAGGTGAAAATTGCGTGGCCTGAATTAGCTTCCAATCAGCAAATGGGAAAATGTTTATATTGTTTTTGAGGACTTTGGTTGGTTACTTCAGAATAGAACTATCAATTGTTGAGGGGTATGTCAATTGCTTCAGACCAATATGCAGTATTTCCATTGCGGCTACTGAGTGGCAGTGAGCAAAAAAAACATTTCTTTGTTTTTCATTTGGTGTTAACTGGCCGCAAACTGCATCAAATATTACATGAAAACTATTAAAATTTCCAATGAAATATGCATGATATCAATGAAAGAACTAATTTGGGAGAACAAATTTCATTTGAAGAAAAAATCTGTCTTCAATTCTGTAGTTGTGAGATGCTGTGAAAAATCCAAACTTTTGTAACTTTCAAAAATTAAAAGTTAACAGCAAACATCATACCTAAACCTTCTTGAGAAAGGTATTTCAATATATTCTTACAACAGATTTGAAGAAAAAATTGGAGCCATTTTTGAGAAAATTTAAGAACGGTCCCAGGGCATCATCTAAAGCACCCCCAAAATTTAAAGAATCTTTTTCTAACTCGCACAGCTTTGACACAGGCCAGATCGACTGGGGAATATTCATTTTTGATAAAATTCTAGGTATAGTAGTGGCACTAGTGTTGTTTACAGACGGACAGACAGTTGGATGGATGTTTTGAAAAGAAAGAAAAAAAATTTTTCGGTATCAGGGGGCTTCAAAACATGCATTTACGTTGAAATCCCAGAAGAGAACCACCGAAGCTCGCCTGGCTCGCTATTCCGCTTACAGTCCTCCGTGACCCGTGCAGCCGTCCCTAGAGCAGGCGGCGGGGTGGTTGTGCGGCAGGGGAGTATGTTTTGCCAAATTTCACTTTACGACGCACCTATTCATCCGATTTGGACGATTGTTACGACGTTGGAATCAGGGATCACGTCGTCATCGCACTATAAGCCCACACTTTTGAATTTCATTCCGGAACTAGGAGAGAAATTTGAAAAAAAAATGGAAATCTTTTTTGGAAAAAAGGTTTCTTAGCGTAAATTCTATATTAAATACGAATCAGTCGTTTACTGATGCCGGTTAGTGATTGAAAATCGGACCATTTGTTTAGACGTTATCGATAAAATTAAATTCCCCTAGGACAGTGCTGCGATGTATTGAATGTTCCTTCGTGTATTCTTCGGTACATTTAGCCTTAAGAGAATAGTGCAGGTCTCGATCGTTGAAATGCCAAATTTTCTTTCGTGCTAGAAATAATATTTCTTGGTGGGTCATAGTTTGATGTTATGTAACCCTGCTTTTTTGAAATTCAATATTTGCTGAAATAATTCCTTTTTCTTTATTCTTATTGTGAAACATTAAATTATTAACGAATTAAACTTAAAAATATAAATACATTTAAAAGTTCTGATGCATAAATTGTTACAGTAACTTTAAATATTTTTTAATCAATGGGCTATATTACAAATCTGCTAGATTACGAAAAGGTATTCAATACAGTATTCAAATAGTACATTCAAATATTCCTTTTGTACATTCTAGAGTGCAATCAAATTGGCATTGGACTCTAGCCCATACGTCATCCACAATGGAGTGTGCACGGTTTGTCAGAAAATTTCTTGCCCATGCGTTCTTCATTTAATAATTGCCTTCAATATTTTTATTAAGAGCCGTCCGCATCGCCAACTAATTCTGTCTGTAATTATTATAAAGTGTCATATACAACACAAATGAAACGAATACAAATTGTTACCGCTTTTCTTTACTTATTGTGAATGGAGGGTCTTGTGATAAACTTTATGTAATTGTTTAGCGGGGTTCAAACGCGCGTTACATGGGGGAAAGGGGTAATCAAAATACTCTACTGATAAATATCAGAAAATACTGATTTACCCTTGAAAATAGATCTGATTACATCGGAGCGAATGTTTTGTTTACAATCCTCCTGATCTTTTGAGCAAAGGCTGAGATGGCCCTTGTTTTGCTTCCGGATACAAATGTAACTTCATTATCTGTGCACGTCTTCTAGGATTCAGTGGGAAATATAGTTATTCAAATTATCGTTCTCCATGTCGCGGCAAGAAGTATTATTCCTTCATGATGGACATGATGAGGGATAAAAGGCCAAATTTATAGCTGACTAGGAGAACCCGGCAGACGTCCTGCTCTCTCTTTCCCTCTTTCTCTCTCTCCTCTTTTTCCAGCTCTCTCTTTTCACCTCTGCCTTTTCCCTTCCTCTCTTTCTTCCTTTTTTTTCTCCCTTCTCTCTCTCTCTCCTCTTCCCCTTTTCCATTCTTCCCCTCTCTCTTTTCTCCCCCTCTCTTTCCCTCACTTTCTCTGTTTCTCTCCCCCTCTATCTTTCCCTCCCTCCTCTCCATCCTGCGCTTCTGGCTCCCCCCGGCCTTCTCGGCCTCGTTTCGCGTCACACAGCAACGCTCAGCAATAGCGGAGCTGGGTTCGCATGATCGGGAATTGCATTTAACTGATGCGCCATCTTGTGCTGCAGCGCCTTCTAGTAGTTACAAAAAATCATGGTGGGAACAACATCACTATATTTCCACCAGGCAAAAAATGAACAGCATAAAAATCTCCGTTGAAACACGTAGAGTGCCAACTATCATGGAGAACGGTCACACGACCACTTTGTGCTTACTCTGTGATCATACTGCACCGCTGCTGGCCTCTGGCGGAATATATTAGGAATCTGTCTCTTAACGACAGGCGAAAAATAATGATCGTGGTGCATCTACCAGCATATTATTACAATTATTTATTTTCCGCATTTGTGTTGTCTTAATCTTTACAAAACTTTGCAAGGACACTGTGTCGTATCCTGAAGAGGAGCCTGTAAATATTTCGTATCTATTTATACACTCCTTTTTGTGGAATCGATGTCGATTACATGTCGTTGAATTCACTTTTATTAGTATAGATTTACCCTTGAAGATATCACCTTGGCGCTCCTCCGCCGAGGTGATAGAGTTGTGCTGAGGGCGGGCAAGGTCCCTCAGCCGTCCGGTATGCAAGCGGCCACGCGGCCTCGTCGTGTGGATTGCGTCGTATTCTGCGCCAGGCGTAAAGCAGCAGCGTGCGCAATGCGCGTTATGGAAAGTAGTGAAAAGAGTTGTTTTTTTTTTAAATAGTAGAAGTGGAAGACTGACATAAGTATATAGCTGATAGAGAGTGTTTGTGTCTTTATTAAGATGCGGAGTTGATAGAGCTTTTGATTACGAGAGGACGTAAGTGTGTGGGAAATTTTTAATTTCTCTAGTGTTTTTTTGTGAAAATATCGGAAATATAGACTTCAAAATGTGAGGGAGCTATTAATTTGTTTTAATTAATAGGATTATGAGGAGTATAATGTTTAATTTTGATATTTTTGTTAATGAAATAGAGCACTTTACACTTAGATAAAAGTATTTTAATAAAAAAGAATTATATAATTATTTTACATATTTTTCATTTATTGAACCATTTAATGTTACATATTTTTAACTTTTTAGAGCATATTTCTGTAAATTGTAATACATATATTTTCCCAAATTTTACTACATAATTCCGGGCCCTATTCATCAGTATCAATTTTTTCTAGAAATTAGGGTTTGTTAATGCTCAATTTTGACCATTATTTCTATTGCGTTCATATTACATGTGCCCTTGGGCGTTAGGACTCACAAACACGTGAAAGACGCCACGAGAGGTGTGATACGTACGAAACTTGTTAATCGCTTCTTAGGTACGAACGTATAAATGACTTTGTAGTGGTAAAAAGAAGAAGATGAAGATGACCCCACGTAAAGATGCCAACAATGCATGCGGCCTAGGGTAAGTGTAGCCGCACTGCGGAAAAAAGTCACAGAATTCCATTATTCCGTGTCCGGCAATTAAGGGGCATTAGTAAGGAGGCTGCGAACGACGGAAATTAACGGGGGCAACCACGTTCTCTCGTACGCGAGTGGCGACGGCGACAGACAGCGGTGCAGAGGCTGCCGAAAGCCGCGAGAACTACCGCAGGACACGTGGCGAACACGAGG
The DNA here is from genome assembly GCA_964035755.1 of Teleogryllus oceanicus. Lineage (NCBI taxonomy): Eukaryota > Metazoa > Arthropoda > Insecta > Orthoptera > Gryllidae > Teleogryllus > Teleogryllus oceanicus. The sequence continues at coordinate 32,623,057 of CAXIVR010000008.1, read as the reverse complement.
CGATGGCAACAGCGGCTCTCCCCCCGAGACCGGTTCTCCATTTCAAAGTGGATAGAAGAATTCGAGGACATCAGTTCACTTCCCCACTGGGACGAACTGCAGAATTAATTCATGTAAAACGGATGCTTTGCGACTCTGCGAAACGATTTGTGTCTGAGTCCGGCACCACGACGTGGAGAGAGCTGAAGGGTATATTGTGCCGAGAGTTTATGGTGGAAGCGAACAGCTCAGTAGTTCACAATAAGCTCCGAAAGATGAACCCCACACAACCCAGCAGGCATTACATGTACACCATGCAGGAAATCACGAACCAGTGAGACGTCGAGGAGAGCGCCCTCGTCCAGTAAGTTGCGGAAGATGTGCTGGACGAGAAGTTTAACGAAGCGCTGCTATGAAGCCCGGGTAATCAGAAAACTTAAGAGGTGTACGACAGGATAAAAGACGAATCGAAGAGGAATTAAAGAAAAAGAAGACCCAGGAGACGCGGCTGGCCCCACCGGGAGCGATGGCTCAGTGCATCAACTGATGTCACTGCAGCGCCTCTGACTGGGAGGTCCTAGGTTCGAATCCCGAAGACAGGATTTTCGACACTAGCTTTTCAGCTAGGTCGAATTCAGTCACTGTTTGGAGGAGAATTCTAGCGGCCGGCTGCTCTGATCGGTAGTTTTCCTTGGTTTCTCTGATCAACACCAGGCGAATGCCGGAGCAGTACTGTTACAAACGGGCCACGGACCGCGCGCGTTCTTTTCTTCCTCTTCCTTGTCCTATCCTCTCCTCCTACACACACACACACTTACACTAACATGCACTACACTACCGTATATGCCGGTAAGCCGGTCTGGGACTTAGAACTTGACCCGGCTGGGTGGTGCCCGGCTGGTGGGAGATACCTGGTTGGGGAAAACCTCGCTAGCCGACGGTAGGTCGGCGCCGGATCTGGCCATCCAGTGGAGGAAGACCACCGCCACCACCCGAGCAAAAACACACACTACATTAACGGGGCTAATGGCCATAGTAATCGACGTGCCCGGAATCACTAATCGATCAATCAATCAAAAACGACCTGTCCATACAGAGAACGAAAGAAGAAATAAAAAGACAAAGATAAGAAGAAACACTGCTTCACGTGTGGGCCCATGGGCCATGAGGCTAAAGACTGCGGCCACGGAGAGAAAGGCCCTACGTGTTTGAAGAATTTGGGCATATTGCAACCCAATGCACCGCAGCGCAACCCAACCAACAGCGGGAGTCTCATGAGTGCATGACCGATGCATCAAAAACCACGGTCGGCAGAGACGCTCGCCAAGAAGGGCAACCAGTCCCTGCAGAAGATCACACAACTCTTTACTGATTTCGGTAATGCCGCAACCAGACCTCTGGGACCGCGGATTTCATGATGAACGTACGAGAACACAACCGCATGGTAGAAGTGGATGTCGGAGGTGATGACACCGGATTGATGATGAGAATAAGTCCAACTTTAAGACAGAGCTGTACGAAGACGGGTGATCAAAAAAATTTACTTTTGGTTTTATCGGACGCAGAATTTATTCCTCTATAACTTTTGTATGGGCAGGTCTATTGATAAATGAGTTAGTTCAGATATTACCAAAAATTGGATGTTAAAACAAAAATTGTTCGCAAATATGTAAAATTAGTTCAACTTTGATTAGCATTAGTGTGGGAACGGGTGATTCACAGCAAAATATGCATCTGGTCTCATCCAATGCAGAAATTATTGCCCTACAACTTTTAATAGTACCATGTTCTTGATATTGTGAGTCCTTTACGAGATATAACCGTAAAACCACAAAAATACCACTTTTGGGGGTATTTTTTACACAGTTTTACCACCCACCCACAACTGAAACACGACTCCGCCGGGGGGGGGCTAGAATAATCATGTTGGGCCACAAATTAAGTCATTAAAACAATAGAACCTTGTACCATTTACGTCCGATTTGGATCTTAAGCCTACTGCTCTATAATAAGAAATAAAAGAGGTAATCTTCGTCAACATATTATAATATGTTGACGAAGATGACCTCTTTTATTTCTTCTTATAAGAACGTCAACAACACCAAATCAGAATTCCCACACTACTGCTCTATGCTTAAAAGATCTAATTTTGAAGAATACATTTCATTAAGTAAAAAATATCTTCAATCAATATTGTAGTTTTTGTGATGCGAATTCTTTGCAATTTTCGAATAAAGGGAGGATTCACCGAAAATGGGACCAGCCCATTTTTATAACATTTTGCTCTTTTCCAAAAAAAATTTAAGAAAAAATTTGGAGCCCTTTTTAAGAAATTAATTTTTGAATTACTATATTTTAACCCAAATTACGCGAAGACTTCTTAGATTTTTTAAATTGTAGGCGGTCTTATTTAAAGATCTAACTTTTTAAACCACATATAATTAAGAAAAGTCTCTATCTACAGTATTGTAGTTGCAGGATGACGCCGAAAAAAATTGAACCTTTGCAAGTTTCGGAAATTCAGTCAATTCAACGAAAATTAGGCATGTCCCTTTTGAAGGGTATTTTCTGGCAAAAAAGTTAAACAAAACATTTTGAGCTATTTTTGAGAAAATTTTGAAAATGTTAAGACTTAATGTAAAGTACTCCAAAAATTAAAACATTCATTTCAAATTTAAGAAGCCACGTCATCAACCAGATCGATGAGGGGATATCAATTTTGGTGAAAATTCTGCATAGAGTTTACCCGCTAGCGTTGTTCATAGAGACGTACGGACATATATTTTTCCCGTAAACCAATTTTTCGGTATCAAGGACACACAAAACGTGAATTCTGACTGCACAACGTGCTAGTTACTACATAATGTAACCAGATTTATCCACTTTTCTGTATCAGAGACCCGCATTACGAGTTTGTCTCAGTAAAATCACCATTTTTTGCTGCAATACTTTCTCTATTCTACGTAAGTAAAATGTGAGAAGGTAATAAATTTGCTAAACATTCTAAATGGGAAATTCAGTAAGTCAAAACTGGCTGAATTTTTGAACCTTTAAAGACGCTCGCGGTTTCTGCAGTGATGTTTAGACGAAGACAGAAAACTGGAATTCCCCGAGTCCTTTAAAGGCACCCAAAGATGAGATTCCCAGCGCGCTGACACCCAGTGGCGCTTTCCACGCATCGTTGCAGTACTACGTCAGAAGAACGAATCCTCGCGATGGAAATGCGCATGGAAACGCGGGTGTAGCTGGGAGGCTGTTTAGCCAATACCTACTAATACTGTAAGAATAGGCTCCTCGGTGGGTGAGGGGTTAGCTTACTGGCCTCTGAACTGGCCTTCGATCCCGGCCGAGGAACCCGGATTTTCGAAGGGCGGAAAATCCACAGTAACCATGTCACTCTTGTGGCATGTAAAAGAACCCTGGCAGGATGCCCGGCAAAATTAAATCCCTCCGACAACATCCCGCCCTAACGAGATCCCACTTTCTCCTAACCAGATAGTTCGGATATAGTTAACTGAGCCCGACATTTGGCGGAGAAAGTGAGAGTCAAATCTCAGGCGCAATTACGGGACTGCCCACGGGGTGCGCCTACTTAGATAAAAGTCCCCAGACCCGCGTCGGAGGTAGGCTTTGTAGGAAGCCTGGGTTGTAACACGGGTGCGGAATAACTGCCTACGGGCAGTCTCCCCGCAAAATAACTCATACGATAAATAAAATAACTGTAAGAATTAGACTGGGAGAGGTGGCTCAGTGCATCAATTCATGTCACTGCAGTGCCTCTGACCGGGGATTCCTAGATTTGAGTCTCGACGGCGGCAGGATTTTCGACACTATCTTGTCAGCTAGGTCGAATTCAATCGTGGTCTGGAGGAGAATTCTAGCAGCCGGCTGCTCTGATCGGTAGTTTTCCGTGGTTTCTCCGACCAACACCAGGCAAATGCCGGAGCAGTACCCTAACAAACGGGCCCGGACCGCGCTCGACCTTTCCTTTCCCTTCCTTGTCCTATCCTCACCCCTTACACACACACACACACACACACTAACATGCTCTACACTACAATACATGCCGGAATACCGGTCTGAAGCTTGAGAACTTGTCTTGACAGGGGCGGTGCCCCGCTGGTGGGAGATACCTGGTCGGTGTAACCCCGCTAGCCGACGGGAGATCGGCACCGGATCTCGTCATCCAGCGGGAGATCACGCCATCTCACGAGGAAAAACATGCACCACAGTTACGGGACTAATGACCTCAGTAGTTGACGTGCCCGCAATCACTAACAACCAGCCAACCTATGGAATATCCGTGGAAATACATACAAAGAATTGGTATGTATTGATTTATCAATGTTTAACTCAAAAAAAGAGTGACGACACATTGGTGCGCTACCTTGCTTGCAACTACTCGCAAAAAAAGCATTTAACGGGCGCTCTTTCATTTCAAAATTATCTCTTACATCGCTGTTACTTCAATATCTCCATTATTGAATGGCCCCATTAAATCGAAAATACATATTACTAACATTCAAGTATTTTGCGATCATCTTTTTTGGGTTGTGCAACCGTGCAAGCTAAGTACGATCTGGTTGACTCATATATTCAGTTATCACAGAACATTGTCAGTTGTTTACAAAACAGTTAAGTAAGTGAATTACTTTTAAAGTCTCTTACTTTACTTAGAAAAGCAACAAAAATTAAATGCAGAATCATTGACCGTTTATTTACTATTCAAAAAAATATTAAAAGTTTTTTTAAAATATTAGAGATGTTTTCTATGTATGAATGGAAACTTTCCCTGGAAAAAAGACGTTCTAAAGCTGTCAACGGGACTTTAGAAAATAACAATAAAAATCCGGGCGCATCCGTGGTTGTTTTTATTCAAGACGGTGCTTTATGAATGGATCATATATGAAGCTCTTACTGGAATATTTTTAAAACGTTTAATAATTTAATTTATTTTGTCAATGAATAACAAAAACTCTGTTACGTATGGAACAGAAGTACAATCTATACGCGTTTCCTTAAGCACTCGAAACTCTTCCAGATTTTTTAATCGTAAATACTTCAATAATGAATACACTGTCCATTATAAAAGTAATGCGCATTTCCTGGAGAAAATAGATTTATTGATTGGACCTGGAAAATGCTTAAAATTCTTCAAATACTCTCCTCCTGCATCAATACACTAGCAGAGACGTGCCTGCCACGCTTGGAAGGTACCCTAAAAGTCATCGACGGGAATGTCTCTCAGGAACGTTGTAACATGCTTTTGAATGTTTTCCACGGTCTCCCAATGCTTTCCTTTCAGCTCTTTCTTCAGTCGGGAAAACAGAAAAAAGTAACACGGAGCCAAGTCGGAACTACAAGGGATCCCCCTTACAAGGGCGACACCCGGGTGTTACTCCGGTGTTACGAAAGTCTGACTCATTTTAAATCAAATCTAACAATTCTTGGCAGCGCGAAACTCAAAGTTCTTTCTAATCTTCCGTCAACACTTTCGGCAGACAGACCGTCAACACAAATTTCGGCCAGACCTTGCGCATTTGCAAATCCTCGATCACTATCCCATGTACCGCAAATGTAGACACGTGTCAGTCAGCAATTTGCTAAGTGCTCGACGTAACTAAGTAACCGACGGAACGCAAAACTTCGCGCTCACGATCCGCGTATTCGTCTGCTCTGGCTGTTTCTGGCGTCCAGAACGGGGTTCGTCGGTGACATCCTCCCGGTCCTCCTTGAACTCTTTGTGCCATCTCCCGAACGCTCCATGACGCCGTGTTACAAGTCGAAAAAAACACTTCATGCGGAGGCACATCTTTCCGCTAACACGCTCGGAGCACACTGGAGACCAGGTGAATTGGAAGGGCAGATCACTCCATATTTCTCGACCAATTTTACCGCGCTGCCATGAATAGTCCCGTCACAATAAAGTCATGGCATTACTTTCATAATGGATCCTGTACACACACATAAACTGCCATGCACTACACCACCCCTCATGTCGAGAGGAGACCAATCAGGAGCTTAGAACTCGTCATGTCTGGGTGGCCCCGCGGGGGGATACACCTGAAAGGGAAATTCCCCGCCAACGTATACTAGTTCGGTGCCGGGTTTCACCATTCAGCGGAGAAAGAACACCGCCATATTTCGCGAAAAATCTTCACTACACTAACGGGACTAATGTATATAGCAGTTGACGCGCCCGAAAACATCACTGAATCAATCAATGGGGTTCCGTAGGGTTTGATTTTAGAACTTGTCCCTCTCTATACAAGTTCTCTCGGTCTATTAGAAATGAGAAAACTTTTGCTGAAATTCGATCAGTCTTAAAAATGGAGTAATAGCCCATACACGAGAGTGCGTATGCGTTATCAACTCTCTCTTGATGATTCAAAATACATTGAGAGTTAATTTGAGACTTATTCCTTATCATAACGAATCGATTCCGACGTCGCGAAAACGTAGAAAGCAGGGTCGAAGAAAATTTTTCGTAGTTCTAATGACAATGGAGAATTCAATTAAAAAACATGGTGTAAGAATTTCTTATATTTGGGTTTTTCTAACGTGGCGGCTGAGAGTGGTATTTCCAAAATGAAATTCGGCATGACTTTTTGAGTCAGTCTGACGCAAGATGTCGCATGATCGCGACCGCAACAAGCAGTGCTGCAGATCAAGCGACACGCAGCAGGTCTGAGAACGATCAAAAACTCGTACCGAATTCCATCTTGAACATACTACCCTCAGCCGCCACGTTAGAAAAACCCACGTGTGGTTACAAATACTACGCCATTCCGTTCGCGGGTCAGTGTTGTCGTTCACCGGCGAGTTGAGAAAGAGAGTCGAGGTCAAATTGTGAGCTGGTTGTGAGTCATTCTGTTGAAACACTGATTCAAGGAGGTTATATATATATATATATATATATATATATATATATATATATATATATATATATATATATATATATATATATATATATATATATATATAGTATATTATCTTAGATAATATCATATCATATATTATAACCTCCTTGGTGTAACCAAAGAGGGTGTAACTACTCAATACTATCCAAGGAGTATATCTTATGGAATAAACAACTCCCTCGACCATGTGCTGCATGTTGGGGTGCGCGACTTCGCATCGCACTCTGTAGGAATAGATGTTGGTCGGTGCGTGTGTGTTGCGCGTCTTGACATAGAAGTGCTTGAACAGTCAGTATTAATGATTGGCAGTCAACAGTGTGTAAAATAACATATTATTTGGATTGTGTTGGGTGTGAAAACGAGTTGCTTTTTACAAAAAAGTCGCTGGGTGCAGAGATTCGTGTCAATAAAGAATATTCCTAACCTACATACTACCCTGTTTTAAATAGAAGTTTAAATAGAAGTCAATATCGAAAAATGGTTAGGAAAAAATTGGATAATCGGATAAGAGTCCTAATTGAAAATGGGATGATTGAAGGACACAGAACTATGTTCGTTGTTGTAGGAGATAAAGGAAGAGATCAAGTGAGAACACTGAAAAAGAAGTTTGTTAAACTGTTTTACCTGGAAATGGAATAATAATTTTAATAAAATGGGTTCATTTTTGCTTTTAGGTCGTAATTCTGCACCATATGTTGTCAAAAGCAGCTGTGAAAGCCAGACCAAATGTTTTGTGGTGTTACAAAAAGGAATTAGGATTTACCAGGTATTTCTTCTAATATTTCAATATCAAAACCATTCAATAATTAAGAAAAAAAAAGAAATTTTATTGATACATTCTAATGTGCTTTGTGTTCATTTATCAACATCAAATAGAAATTTATTAACCTACCTTAATAGTGTTACAAACTTGTATACATCTTACTAAGTCCCACTGTAAGGAAAATATTATAGTTAAATTAGATTTGCCTGAGTGGGTATTAAGTGTTCATTACTCTTTGTTGTAATTACCCAGTAATTTTGTGTTCTTTTGTGCTGGTATCATTCTTCTTCTTCTCTTTTAATTTTATTTTTTTACAGAGTTTACAAATAGAAGTTTCACGATGACTATTGTGGCTCTCTGTTTTACACACTTTGTAATGGAAAATATGTATTGTGATTCAACATACTACACGAGTTTGTTCTTGAATGACATTTTCTCATTTCCTGTTTATCATTGCATCAGTTGCATAGAAATCACTACATTTATATTGTTTTTCTCATGTGTTTACTAGTAGTGTGTCCACTGCATCTGCATGTGGTACCAATGATGGTAGTTGTAACTCTTCAATATGAAATGTCTCCTTGGCCAGAGAGTATTTAGGCATGTATAGATAGTTCTGTTTTTTCTGTGCCAAGTGTGGCTTTTAGAAAATGTTCTTGTATTATTTCAACTCTATTTAGGTCACTGCTGTGTAATTTGTCTTCAATCATATTCAATTGGTATGCAATGGTGCAATTATTGAATTATTCTGTAATCTTCCCTGTGGCTTAGTATGTATCTAAATCTAGGCTTCTGATATGCTATCCCTGTTTAAGATTTCTAGAAAGTGGTGCCCCATACTGTCATCGGTATCTCTTGTGTTTGGAAGTTACATATCTGCCTTTTAATGTCCAAATGGAAACAACTTTAGTCCCTAATTTTTTTTGTTCCCCGTTTCAATGAAACTACTTTTCAGTCCTTAATGAATGTGTTAAGTTCTTTCCTCCTTCTTGCTCTCCTTCAGATCATCTTCATTTTCTTGTATTCTGGTTGCTTGTCCTGGATTGTCAGCTTCCTCAAGATGTTTAACCATGATTTTTTGTTTGTTTAATAATCTCTACATTCACTTGGCTGGTTTTTTTTCCTCAATTATTTCATTATCTTTAATTATTGTTGGATATTTTTTTGTGGAGGTTTTGGGAGGTTTTTGTCTTCTTTCTGCATATGTCTCATTATTGGTGATGCTGGAAATGTCCATAATACTGTTTACTGTTCTTGTGTCTGTATTTGTTTTCCTCTGTAGAAAAAGACCAGATCTATTGCACATGATTCATTGAAAAGAAAGTAATGATGGATCAAAGTCTTTCAATTTTAACTATTTATCTCATGATGATGAGGACGATTTCATCAACAGCTTGATGAAAAATGATAAATTGGCTTGTAGAATTATCTTTTCACAGTTGTTAGTACCTAATCTTATAAATTTTACTTTTGCTTCAAATATGTATAATATCAAACTGCTTTGACTTCAAATACATATAAAGAATAATTAATATGTACAAATCATAAAAATTAATTTGGAAAGGTTAATTTTTTCATTTTAAAATTTAAAAATAAAATTTTAAATAAATATACAGTTATGTAACTTGACATCAGTGAGTTTAAATTGCCTAGATATTGCTAAAAAAATACAAATATTTTTAAATGCATTTACGTCAAAAAGGCAAAATAAAACTTGGTCAAAAGGTTTCATTATTCATGCTTCTATACTAAAAACCTTTCTAAACTTACAATAGTATAAACACTTTCCTAAACATCTGATGTCTAGTAATAATACTCTCTCTTTTTGGGAAAAAATAAGATTCCCCCGTTAAGCAATCATGACTCTGAAAGACAATTTTTTTGACAGTGATCACTTAATACAGGTTTCACTGTACACTATTATTGTTTTAAAATGACTTTCATTGCACTCTTTTGTTTTCACTACAGTCACAGAAAGAAGAGAATGAAGGAACTGCAAAAGAAAATAAAATCAGGAAAATTAAATGTCAGTGAAGATGATCCATTTGAATTGTTTGTTGCTTCAACAAATATTCGTTATTGTTATTATAGTGAAACACACAAAATTTTGGGAAACACCTATGGAATGTGTGTTTTACAGGTATGTTATATTTAATTACTTGTTAATAATTACAAAATTTAAAGAAGGCACGACATTAAAAGACAAATTTTACTCGCTAGTTTAATTGCTAGAATATAAGTGCCTATTTTGCTCAATGTTAATAATAGTTTTGAACTATATATAGCTTGATTTATAATAAAAAGGAAAGCAATGAAGGACTTTTCCTATGAATTCTAGGATTTTGAAGCATTGACTCCAAATTTATTGGCACGAACTGTGGAAACTGTGGAAGGTGGTGGTTTGGTTGTGCTTCTTCTTCGATCAGTTTCCTCTCTCAAACAACTTTATACAATGACAATGGATGTTCATGAACGATTTAGAACAGAATCTCATCAGGATGTTGTTGCTAGATTTAATGAACGGTATGAAAAACATGAATAAGTATTACGTAATGTATTAATTTGATTAAAATTGTTATAATTCTTGGTTTGTTTTTTAAGGTTTTTGCTGTCATTAGCATCATGCAAGCGTTGTCTTGTTGTTGATGATCAACTAAATGTATTACCAGTGTCATCACATAACTTACAAGTTGAGCCAGTTAATAGAGTTGACTTTCAAACTGTTGATCAAGAATTAGTTGATCTGAAAGAGAGTTTACGTGACACCCAGCCAGTTGGTGTACTTTAAACTGCTGCCGCACTGTTGACCAGGTATAATAACAAGAAAATCAGATGTCAATGCATTTTCCAGAATTAGAGCACCAAGAATGAGTTTATCTGACTCATTTGTTGAACATGCATATAGTTACATTGCGATACAATTGTATAATCCCAAAAATCATTGCAAAATTTTGTTGACTCTGTTTTCCTTGTAAAATTAATTATCCTTTACTTTTGTAAAAGACTTCAGTGCTCCCTTTAACACAAACATCTTTACTTTTGTGATCAAAAATTACAATTTGGTGTATTTACCAAATAATCTGTCAAAGAATGTCAATAAATCTACGATTTTTTTAATATGTCACGGTTGTATTCGAGCAAATACTATACTGAACAAATAAGGTACTTATTTGCCGCAAATCTAAGATTAATTGAATAGGGGTGACCAAAATTATGTAAACAAAACAGAGTACTTTAACCCTCTCCCCATCTATAATGCAGCAATAATGAAGGAATGACCCCCCCCCCTCAAAGTTTGCTTCTCCCTGCCCATTTACAAGTAAAAATAAATGATATATTACAGTTAAAAATTGTAGTAATTTTATTTGTGATATTTGATAAAAATTTTATTAGAAAGTCAAAATTAGTTGTCAGTGTCTATAACAATAAAGAGTAGGTAGAATTTTTTAGGAAAGGAAGGACATATAGGCAAGAAAAATTCTGGCAACAAGCCGTACACCATCACTGATCACACATGGGCAGGAGTCTCTTGTGCTTATTTAATTGGATTCTAGTACATACTAGAGAACAGTTTTGAAAATGTTTTTAATCTAACATTTTCAATTAATACACTATTGATGAAAAAATATTTCCATTTGTAAGAAATGTACATTATAACTTTTTAATTTATTAATACACTTCAATTTAATTTTTTAATATTTTGTTGTCTTGGTATAAGACTGATTAAATTATTTAATTGTTGTTATTATTATTTATTTTTTTCCCAGGCAAAAGCAGTCTTGAAATTTATTGAAGCTATAGCTGAGAAAACTTTACGTTCTACAGTTTCATTAACTGCAGCAAGAGGAAGAGGCAAGTCTGCAGCTCTTGGACTTTCCATGGCTGCTGCAGTAGCATTTGGATACTCCAACATTTTTGTAACGAGTCCAAGTCCTGAAAACTTGAAAACACTCTTTGAATTTGTGTTCAAAGGTCAGTAGAAAATTATATATATAAGGGCTGTTCAAAAAATACATGGACTGATGTCAGAAAACAAAATGTATTTTATTTGTAAGTTAGATGTCTGAGTCCCCTTCAAAGTACTCTCCTCCCCAATGCACACACGTATCCCAACAGTATTTCCACTTGTTGAAATAGTCCTGGTGCGCTTCTTTTTTAATGTCCTGCAGCTCCTTTGTCGCATTTGCCATAATCTCTGGAATCATCTCAAATCATCTTTTTAAACGTCTTTTGAGTTGGGAAACAAAAAAAAAGTCATAAGGCGCAAGGTCAGGTGAGTAGGGGGTGGAGGAAAGAACAGAGATCGAGCGTTTGGCCAAAAGCTCATGAGTTCTGTGGGCTGAATGGACTGGATTGTTGTCATGATGGAAAAGCTAGTCGCCACTCCTCCACTTATCTGGCCTTCTGCAGCCCTCAGACATTTCATAACTTCATTGTAGTAATTCTGGTTCACTGTGGAGACTTTGAGGAGATGCGATAAAGAACACTTTTAGCATTAAAAAACTGTCAGCATCACTTTGACATTGGATCAAACTTCGTAAGTTTTTTTGGGTCTGGGGGATGTTTCACCAATCCTCTGGGGCGATTGAGACCTTTGTTTCAATGTCATTATCATAAACTCATGATTCATCACGTGTTATGATCCTTCATAAGGTTTTAAATTCTTCCGAACAATCGAGCAGTTCCTCACAAAGCTGAACACAATGGGCTCTTTGTTACTCTGTCATCAGGCGTGGTGCAAATTTTGCAACAACACAGTGCATCTTCGCTTTTTCAGTAAAAATCTCATGACAAGATCCATCTGATATCTCACACTTTTCAGCAAGCTCCCTGACAGTCAGACATTGATTTGCTTGCAACAGGGTATTGATTTTTTTGATGTGTGTTACCAGTGGACATGGAAGGACATCCAGAATGCTCATAATCTTCAATCAACTGTCCACCATCTTTAAAATGTTCATATCACTTGAAACATGCCATACGCTTCATAGCAACAGCACTGTAGGCCATGTTAAGCAAGTTTCTGTTGCAGATTTTGTAAGTTTAAAACAAAATTTCACAACAACTCATTGCTCTTTAAGATCATTCATTCTGAAATCTGACAAACGAAAAAATCACACTTCACTAAAACACTCATAGCTAATAAGCAAACGAAGATATCAACAATCAGGAAATGGCGTCATAATCAGCAGATCTGTGCAAACCTAGCGATATCAAGCGAAATCCCCTGGAATCAACTGGAGCAGCGCAGTTCAAACAGTCCATGTATTTTTTTAACAGGGTGTGTATTGAGGGGAAGCACATACATATTTGAATGTTATTATGATTATTTTTACATATTTTAATAAGAGATATATTTTTGCCCATTAACTATCATAAATTGTTTTTTTAAAAAAATAGGGTTTCTTAAAAAAAAAATTTTAACTAAAGTAGGATTTTTTATTTCTATGTAGAATTACAATTCATGTTCAAATAAACTCTGTGCAGTCAAGTTGAAACTCTATTTAGTGATTATTTTGACATTCACTTCTGCCAAATCTTGGGGAATAGTTAGTGAGTAGCATATAAAAAATGATTTGCATTCATTTAAGAAATGGCTAACTTGTAGTTGGACTGTGCTACTTCCTATTATTTTTGGCATTCTACAGATTGGAGAATGTTCCCATGAAAAAAATTAGTTTCCAAAAGAGAACTACTATAGTATAGAAATTTTTCATTCAAATCAATTTTTAATGTAAATAATTTCATTTAATTTTTGACATATTTTCAGGTTTTGATGCTTTGGAATATCAGGAACATTTGGATTATGATCTTATTCAGTCCACAAATCCTGAATTTAATAAAGCAATTGTACGTGTGAATATTTTCAGGGATCACCGGCAAACAATACAGGTAAAAATATATTGTTATTATTACTCATTCAGAATTATATTAATTCTTTCTAACAACTTCAGAAGTTGAAAACATTTATTTTTTTTTATTTTAATTATGCAATTTTTCCTTTTCAGTACATTCATCCAACAGATGCAAATAGGCTTGGACAAGCAGAGTTGCTTGTTGTTGATGAAGCTGCTGCTATTCCTCTTCCATATGTCAAGAGTATGCTGGGGCCATACTTGGTGTTTCTGGCATCTACTATCAATGGGTGAGTTTCTGAAAGCTTGAAGAAGTTGGTTGTGTTAGAGACTTACTACTTGAATTAAGTTTTTTTTTAATGCTTTAATGAAACATACAAAAAATATTTATGATAACCAAAATTTCATACTGGAGTTAATACAATATCAGAAAGTTTCTTTCTCTTTCAAAAGATTGAGTTGATAGTTTGATTATTTGTCTGCTGAAGTGTTATTTTCTGCAACAGATGCAGCTGTTGAGTTTGTATTATTATTTGGTTTATTACCCTTGGTCGTTAGTGGACATCAATGTTAGTGTTATTTCATTAAAATTTTGTTAACTAATTATGTATCTTTGGTGAAAAAATTTTCTACAGCTATGAAGGTACTGGGAGATCATTATCCCTTAAATTACTGCAGCAGTTGCGAACTCAGAGTGTACCTGTGGGAGCAAATGCTGAGAAAACCAAAAACCAAGCTGCTGCAACAGGTCGTGCTTTACACGAGGTAAACCACAATGCTGTTATTTATAAAGGAAAATTTTGCCTACCGTAGAAAAGTTAGGAGATTGTTAGTCTAAAAGAGTAATGAAAATGTGTATTTTTTCTGCCAAAAAGGTAAGTTTTTTTGTAATTAAAGTTCATTTAGATCCAAAAGAACTGAAATGTTTAACAGCTGGGAAGATAACTAATGACTCCACTAGACATCAAATAATATGTGATTTTTTTCAATGAGAATTAATTTAAAGCAAAGCTAGCTGTTAACCAAAAACAAAGTTTTATTCCATATTATGATATCATAATATGGAATAAATCTTTCATTAAATATTATAATTTCCATATTCCAACAGACTTTATATGATGTCTGTTCAAGATGTATCCAAACTTAATTTTTTATTCCTAAAACCCAGAGCGTAACCCACTTTCTAGGCAAACCTAGTGCTTATGCTGGATTTTTTACAAGAATGCTTAACCGGTTACCAATAAGGCCTTGATGAGTGAGCATGTGTAATAGGAGCCATCAGGATTTTTGATTTGGACAAAGTGACAGGTGACGAGTTTGGTATTAAGCTTGGCGAGTTGAAACAATCTGCGAAATTCAACGAGGGTTTGGAGCGAAGTAATGGCACCTTACAGAATAAAGGAGTGGTGCTGCCACTTCAAAGATAGTCACACATTAGGGAAGAGTGAACCCCATTCCGATAGATTGTCAACATCCACAAACAAGGTTGTCCTTGACCAGGCAAGAACCCTGGTGATGCTAGTTAGTCAAATCACAATCAGGGAATTTGCAAACAAGCAGATTAGTATTAAATCCATTCATTGAACTGAACATTAATTGAACATTTAGCCTGCCAAAGGATCTTGGTAAAGTATGTTCCAAAGTTTCTAACAACTGAGGTGAAGCAACTGCATTTCGAGATTGCACAGTGCTCCCAACCTTCTCACCCCAGTGATCATGGGATGAGTCGTGGTTTTATGGGTACAACCCTGAAAGCAAATTCCAGTTGTCACTATGGAAGAATGCTCCATTTCGAAGGCCCAAAATCTAATTTAGGTCCGCAGCAATGTCAATGACCTGCAGACCATCATTTTTTTACTCCACAGGCATGATTCATCATGAGTACCGCTGTGCGTTTTAGGCAGTTGCCAAGAGCAGTGCAAGAGCGGTGCTCAGCGCAGAAGTTTGCCTGAACCCCCTGCACCTTAGAACTGTCAATGACAAGCCAAAAGAAAGCACATGGGCACCCTATGTGAGCAAAGGCATGCATGGGAAAGGTGGAGCAGTGAACAAGCAAGGATGAAGGGGGAGGCGAGAAGTGCTGAGAAATAGAGACGTGTGACTTGGATTGAGCTGAATGTGTTGCAAGGTGAATGCTACTCATACGAAAAGAGAGAGTGAGCTATTGGCATATAAGTTAGCACAAGCATGGCAAGATCCCTTCCATAAAAGTTTAAGTAATTTGGAAACTGTTAACTTTGGAAAATACTGTCTGTAATAAACTTAATTCTGTTCATAATCATCCTGTAGCAATACATCAGCATGGAGAAACGTTTTTCCCTTTCTTTTAACTACATGCCCCTCAGTATGTAACCTCAGGGTGAATCATGACCCAACCTCTCACAGCCAAGCAAGCCGCGAGAGAAGTGGAGGTATACTTGGGTTTTTCTTATGTGGCAGCTGTGGGTAGTATCTCCACGATGGAATTCAGCACACATTTTTTCGTCTTTCTTGGTCCTGCCTCAAGATGTCACATGATCACTACCGCATCAAGCAGTGCTGCAGATCAAGTGACTCTAGCGGTAGGACTGAGAAAGACTCAAAAAGTCGTGAATTCCATCTTGGAGATACTACTCTCAGCCGCCACAGTAGAAAAACCCAAGTATAAGTAGAGAAGAAAATTTAGGCCAGTAAGCAAAGGCCTAAAAGAGTCCCACGAGGACAGAGGAAATGTGACAGTCTGAAAACAACACACCTGGGATTTGCCAGCTTCCCTGGCCATGGTTTTGGCCAACCTAGAACCATGTGGTTTTTGCCTTTTCTCTGGCTGAAAATAGCTTTGAAAGGATTCAGATTTCAGAGCAGGAAAGATAATGCACAATGCAATGGCTCAACTGTGTGCCATACTATAAGTGGCTTACCAGTGATGCTTTCAGCAGGGACAGAACCAATGGGAGACTTGCGGCTGAGTATAATGGTCAACGTACGAGGTATAACGGTCAACGTACCGGACTGTTGTACCCAAGTTTGCAGGTTCAAACCCGGTCAAAGCCGTGGATTTTTAAGCGCGAAAAAAAATCCTTTTGGGGGAAGCAAAGCTGGCTGTCCCATGTAGTAGATTTACTGCATGTAAAATATCCTCGAGCCTAAAAGAAGCCTCTGAGCAAAATTCAGATCAGCCTGTTTCGTCGCCGAAGATAATACCTCCTTTCTCCGCTAGGTGGTGAAAGGAGCGTAGCGAAATTTGCGTGGTTAGGCGGAAGAGCGGGCCTGATGCCCCAAGTCTCGCCACGTAAAATAAGGTATTAACTAACTAACGAACTAACTTGCATAGCAACTCAAGGGGAATACTTAGAAGAGGATTAGTGTTAAATAATTGTTTCTGAATAAAGGTTTTTTATGAACAAAAGTCCTACACTTTTTGAACAGACCTCATGTATCATAGAGTTTGATTGAAAATTGATTAGACATACAGATCAATTCAAAAAGCTACATGTCATCTGATTTCTTGTTCATGGATGATTTCAAATTAGAAAGAGATTACAACACTTGAGGATTGTGAGATACTCCAGTGTGAATTAAACTCATTATCACTTATGTGTACAGTAAAAGAATATCACTTAATATTTCAAGATGAAGATTGAATTTTTTGGAAGAAAAGGTCATGACTCGATTATCCCTATTAGATAAACAGATTCTGATTGTAAGATAATAATTGTTTGGTAGCGGAATCAAAAGATTTGGGTGTGATCTTTGTTTCAAGTAGGAGGTTTAATTCAAGGAGGTCATTTGATAATGTACTGAATGCAGAATGAATGTAGCATTTAGATTTTTTTGGCTGCTTTATGAGAATGTCTGTGGATATAAATTGTAAAATGGCCTTTGGAATTTATATTTCTCATTAGTGAGACTAATACTTACGTAGACATCACCAGTTAAGTCAGCATTGTTGGTTAGCCAGTCAGATAAACTTAGATTTACAGATAGTTAACTTAAATATGTTTATGAGTATCATGAGAGAGAACATTGTAAACTTTGAATGATAAAATGGTAATTGAAAAATTTATATAAACGAAAGGCAATTGCCTGTAATATACGGTAGATAAATAAAATTGCCTTCAGACTTGTGAAAGGATATGAGTTATAGTATGTTAAATTATGTGTAATTTCCTGTTTTTGCTAGATCGCAAATGTATTTCTGCCAGTGAACAACAATGACACACCACATTGTGATAAAATATTTTATATATGCAGCCAGAGACCATCAGTTCAGTGCAAGGAAGGATAATCAGTAAAGCTAGGAATTTTAGTTGCATAGTTGTGGTGAAAAAGTGCTTTAAATTAATTGGAAAAGGTGTAAGATTTTCAGAAAAATACACAAATTTCAAATGTAAATATTCATACAAACAATACTAATTTCATCACGTACCATAAAAGAACATATAATTCATGTCTTGTTCTCCCCAGAAATGGCATACAGCCAAATCCATAATCTTGGTGATATTTAATAAATTATAGCAATATATTATTCCTAATATACTTTGTTTTCTTTTCAATACTGTAGGTTGCACTGAATGAATCAATCAGATATAAACCCGGTGATCATGTAGAAAAATGGTTGACTGATCTGTTGTGTTTAGATGCGACAGCTGTGCAACCAATTTTTTCTGGTTGTCCACCTCCAGAAACATGTGATCTGTACTATATTAACAGGTTAGTCACTTAAATGCTTCTACTATGCATTTCTTTATCTCTATTACATAGTGAAATTATAACTATTTATTATACTTTTTTTTTTAATACAGAGACACACTATTTTGCTACCATAAAGCATCAGAGGCATTTCTTCATAGGTTGGTAGCACTCTATGTTGCATCGCATTACAAGGTATTCTATATTTAATTTTCTTTTGTTTGAAATTATTTTTAAAAATATTATAAAAGTAAATTTTTAGACTTAAAATGATTTAGAATATTATGGTTGATGTTCTGTAACAAGGAGATTTTGAACAGCTAGCAAGAAGGGACTGAAATAGTTCTGTCGCCTCTCAAATACTTTCCTTATTCTTATTTGTTTGATCACTGAGGACAATGATTACTTCATGCCTTATTCTTATCCCTACAGACCCTACATCCCTACTTACCCCATTGTTACATGGTTGGTGAAACTAGCCATTTCATCTGTCAAAAGTGCAAAGGGATTACGTGTCATCTAGAGGTCCATTTTTGCCTTATATCCTTCTCTCTTTGCAGGTAATTATATTACCTCTTGCATGGTTTTCTACGTCTCCTTAGTTTACTGTCAATAGCATCTTCCTATTGCAGATGCTATTGACCACAGTCATTGTTTCTGAAATTGTTCAAAATTTAATGCAAGTTTTTATCAATGCAGCATCATCTTGCTACAGTTTGTTTGTGGTGGTGGTTGAGATGAGGAGGAGAGCTTTTTAATTTTAATTTTGGGAATGAAAGATCTGGGCCTTTTCAGACACTCCAAGTTTGAAAAATAATGGTGATATTTATCCACATCAAACAAAATGAATTTGAGTTGTTCTAATCATTTTCATTATGATTTGACAGAATAGCCCAAATGATCTTCAGATGATGTCAGATGCCCCTGCACATCATTTATTTTGCCTACTGGGACCTGTAGATCCTAGTAGTAAAACTTTACCAGAAGTTCTGGTAGTTATACAGGTACCTTTGCAAATTATTGATTTATGGTTTAACACTAGAACGACGGCCACCGGTCAATTAACCGGTTGGCCTTTTTAAATGTTTGTGACGATGTCTAGGAATTGCGATGTGCCCTATTACTATTTTTAAATATTATAGATGTTTTTGAAGTAAATTTTAGCCCTAACAATTTGTTTTCTTTTGAGTTTGGTCTTACTTGTGACTTTTTGCTCGTTCAAAACAGTAGGAAAAAACATAAATCATGACATTTCATGGAAATGTTTAGTTTTATTGCCATAAAAGTAAATTAAATTAGGGTTTTAATTACAAAAACATTGAAAAAATATTTCAAATACAATTTTTACAATACTTTGAATGAACTATAACAAAAATATACCGCTAAACTTGAAGGTGGTACAAATATGGCTAATCAGAAGAACAGGTCAAAGTTTGCAGGTAAGTGCATCTTAACTTTTACACCAGGAAAGTCGCTTCTCACTAATTTATATTTGGTTTTTAGTTACAAACTATAATTAAAACTAGATTTCTTACGTTTGTGTTATCGTACAGAGTAACAAAAAATTTTAAGAAAAAGTAGCAAGTTTTCAAATCTTTGCGGATCCTTTCACTTTTAGGTTCCCTCACATTTCTTGCAAATAGTTTGTTCACTTTGACATTTACCACAAATACGTTTTTTGCATTTGTTACATAACTTCTTTGTTTTGTTTTCATTAGAGAGTGCGATTTGGCATGTTTTACGAACAGCAACATTTGAAGTTTGGACATCATTGGTATGCAACATGATCCTACTGTCTGCATAAGGTTTCGAGATTTCCTTCACAACTTTCAGGATGAAAGATTTGCGTGAAATGTTTGAATCAAAGGCCAGCTTGTACAGGGAATGAGCATTGATCATCACTAAATCTAAAATATTATAAAATACATGAACAGGCCATCTCTGAATGCCAGCTCGCACACTGTATTCGCGAGTCATTTGGTCGACTGTATCGACTCCACATTTTGTCTTATTGTAAAACAGTACAGTTTCTGGTTTCTTTTTTTCAGTCGCAGTGTTGATTTGTACACCGTGATGCATACTACTAAGGATAAGGACATTTTTGTTAGATTTCGCTTGATAGCTTGTCAGAGTGACATCTTCGTGCTTGTAGATAACAGAGCTAAAACGAACGTCTTTAGATTTCTTCAAGGAATTCGGTACTTCTTTCCTATTGCGATAGAGCGTACCGACCAGACTAGTTTTCTTTTTCCTGAGAGGTCTTTTGCAAGACTAACGGAGGTAAAGAAATTATCCATGGTCACATTTCTACCCGTAAGACTAACGGAGGTAAAGAAATTATCCATGGTCACATTTCTACCCTTGTATTGGAAAGGCTCTACAAGACGTTTTACATTTTCGCCAACCCCTTCTGTGCTAGGTCTGGCCTATTCTTGCCTAGGTTGGAAAGGATTGATGTATCTAATTTTAGCGCAGTAGCAACCCAAAATTTAATACCGAACTTATCCGGCTAATTCGCCATGTATTGTAAAAAGGGGCACCTGCATTTTGTTGGGTAAAGCTGCTCATCAACGGTAATATTCTTGCCAGGTTTGTAGCATGCTAAACAATTTTCAACAAACTTATTCCAAAGTTCAGAAACTAAGCATAATTTATCAGTTGCTTTACGGCGACCAACGACTGTCTGTCATCGAAACGCAAAAACCTCATGATTTCTTTGAACCGATCCCTACTCATTGTCTCTGAAAAAAGGTGGACCCCATTCTTTATCCACAAATCACTTATAGAGGTTGACAAGCTCCACGTGCATACAGAATAGAAAGAAAAGGCGTCTAGCTCTGTTAGTGATAGTGTCCAGGACTCGTCAAGCAGCACTTGACGTGCCTCCTTTTCAATATAAAAATGCAGATTTGGGCCTATATTCATGTTGCTTTGCGGCGGTTTACAATAACAAAAAATGATAATAAATGTGAATGGCTATTGAGAATAAAAATCAAATTTTGGGTTGAACATTACTCAACAAATTATTTATAAGGTTCAAAACTGATAAAAAGAAAAAAACTAACGTCATGAATGTCAGTAACACACACACAAATGCTAAAACTATACACCGGTCAATTGAGCAGAAGCCGTCGTTTTAGGTAGGCTCGCTTGTTTCTCCAGTACCACACAACTTTTTTTCCAAACAAATTTATAGGATTTCTCTGGAGCCTAAAATAATAAAAGTCACGTAATATCAAACTCATACATATAATAGTTTCCTAAATACGGCAGTTCGAAACTCCTAACCGGTCAATTGACCGGTGACCGTCGTTCTAGTGTTAAGGTATTAAGAGTATAAGGTGTTTGTGTTTACATAATGTATATTTTAAGAGGAATTTCCCTGCACACCACTAGAATTTAACATGGGAGTAACTGCAAAATGCAACCATTTTTAGACATCATTGGTGTTTTCTACTCATTGAAATGGAACCTTTCTCTGTTATTAGTATTTTCAGATATTTAAAATTATTAACTATTTTAATATTAAATAATATTACTCCTTTTATTTAATACTTTTTTAAATGGACCTGATAATCTATTAAATATAGAAGAAAAACAATTACTAGTAATAATTGTGTAAAGTTTCTGAATAAAATTCTAGAAAATGCCTCCCATTCACTGCATGATCCAGATCAGTGGTGGTACTTAACTTAGTGTTGGTGGGTAGTGAAATTTAGTGAGAGAGGCTTACAAAAAATGTGGCAGGATGGAATCGTTTGTATGATATTGGAGATCTGCCCTTTGCCACTTAACCTTTCAGATGTGGTGCAGATTGCTATTTTGCTAACAATACTATAAAATCAAATCTGTTGTTCATTTACTAATGCAAATAAATTGTGTTTGAGAAAATTAGATATCTCTTAGGTTAATTGAATTTTTTTGTTTCAATTATTTAAGTTTTTACATATGTGCTACTCATTAAGATTTCATATCAAGAAACTACTTTTAATTTTGTTTAGGTGTGTTTGGAAGGTAATTTGTCTAGAAGCTCAATATCTGATGGCCTTTCACGTGGCCAAAGAGCAGCTGGTGATTTAATACCTTGGACAGTTGCCCAGCAATTTCAGGATCAAGATTTTCCTTCTTTATGTGGAGCAAGAATTGTGCGAATAGCGACTCACCCAGATTACATGGGGGTAAGCAACTAATAAAGTTCAAATTTTGTTTACTTGTATTTGAAAAATTAAAAATGAGTATTTTTAACAGATGGGTTATGGAAGTCGGGCATTACAATTGCTGAAGAAATACTACGAATTTAAAATACCTTGCATTGATGAAAATCTACCTGAAAGTACTATAGAAGCTGTTGCTGAAGGTGAAGTGGGATTACTGGAAGAAACAATTGGTAAGTATAATTTAAGATTGAAAAATATAGTTGTGTTTAGTCCGATATCCAGTTACTGGTATTTGAAAGTATGTTGAAAATATTCTGATACTTACCTTCGTGGCCAAGGCATTATTGTTTGACTTGTTTCATCATTACATATACATTGTAATATCCTTAGTAGAAATTAGGTAATCTGCATGTGTTTGTCCATCACAGTTTAACTTGTTAATAGTTTGGGGTAACCTGGAATAGTTTGGGGCAAGCAAGATATCATACAGCCTGTATCCATTTTGGAGAAAATTGGGAGATTGTGTATGTCAATCGATGGTCAGTGTTGTCAGTAGATGGGCAAACAGAATAATAAAAAGAACTTTTTCACTATCAGAGACTCTCAAACATATATTTCTGTCCAAATCTCAACATAAAGTTTTTATTTAGCATTACAATTCTCTCTCTATACACTTATACTACAAAAGCAATATTTTTAATAATAATATAACAGATTTCAAAGTTGGTACCTCATTGAACAGATTTGATAACGATCCTGCTTTTCTACATGGTAGAAATTTTACATTAATTGCTTCTTTCAAAGACTCATTAATCTTTGTTTACCCTTTGCAGAGCCCAGGAAATCACTTCCACCTCTTCTGTTAAAATTGAGTGAACGGCCCCCTGAACATCTGGATTATTTGGGTGTTTCTTATGGGCTTACTACCCCTTTATTAAAGTTCTGGAAAAGGGCCAGTTTTGTTCCTGTTTATCTGAGGTTTGTTTGAAGAAAACTACTATATGTATTTAATTATTAATCCTGAAGTACGGAACATCTTTTAAGGGAACACCATTGAGGGTTCCAGGGTCAATTTATTAAAATGAGTTTGAATGAAAGGTTGCTTATAAGAAATGAGTCAAGGAAAATATGAAAGAAGGAAAGGTTTTTGAATGTAAGAATTCAAAAATTATCTTTTCATTAAATTGATGTTTAATTTTTTTTTTGGGAAAATAATGTATGTTGATTAATATTGTTAAATTCAAAATAACATTTGCTAAATGATTTTTTTTATTCTGTAATTTTTAATGAATTTAGGCAAACTGCAAATGAGTTGACTGGAGAACATTCATGCATCATGTTGCATGTCCTTCACTCGTCAGAAGACAAAAATTCTGGATCATGGCTGCAAGATTTTGGGATCGACTTTCGTCGAAGATTTATTTCTTTGTTAAGTTACCAGTTTTCAAATTTTACACCAGCTTTGGCATTAAGCGTATTGCAAAATAAAGCGTGTCGACCTAGTGCTAAAGGTCAGTAATATTTTAGTGTCTTGTAGTATTTTTGTGACTTGCACAGTTTTAAAAATACTTATTTAATGGATATGAATTTTCAGCTTTAATTCAGCAAGAACTTGATGTACATATGACCAAGTATGATGTGAAACGTCTTGAAATGTATTCCAATAATTTGACAGACTATCATCTGATTGTGGATTTATTGCCTACCCTCGCCCGACTGTACTTTTTAAATCGTTTGGGTGATGTGGAACTAACTGCAGTTCAGTCGGTATGTGTTATTGTTCATTGAGAAGTTTTTTTTATAAGAAGAATGGACTTACTAAGAAATTGTTACCTTGTAAAACTAATATAATTATAAAATAAACACCACTGGACACAGGGGAATAGAAACAATAGGTTACTTTGTCTTGAATAAATCAATTCTAGTTCAAGATCTTACAACACCCTTTCCATTTGAGATGAGTTTATCTACATTCAGGTAAAGCGTGTGTTTTTATTCACAAACTCTTTGCAAAGTGCAAACAATGCAAATCACATTAATCATTTTGGGATAACTCCTCAAGAGACCATTTGTACCCTTCTTTATGTATGCCTCTGATTCAGTCAGGAGAAGCAAAACATTATCGTACTTTACCCCATTGGTCCAAAGTCTCATTAAAAAGCCTTACAAAGGCAACATGATTTGCTGCACTAATTTTTTTCACATGTCAGCAGTAAGCATTTTCTTTCACATTCTTCGAAGGCCTTTCCATTTAGTGGATGATGACATTTGTCCACTAGTCAGTTTTTTCATTGATGCACACTCATATTTCTCTTCTTGCCAGACATTTATTGTAAAGTTTCTTCATAGCACTGTGGAAAGATAGCTCTTATGCAGTGTTGAGTCATAGGGGGACCATAGTTTTACAGGTGTCATAAAGTATTGTTTGTGGTAGAGGACTGTTGTTACATTTAAACTCGGCTCAGGGTAATTTTCTGTCATTGAAATGAGAAAGTATAAATTGTTTTCTTTTGCAGGCCATCCTTGTGGGGTTAGGGTGTCAGCATAAAACCATTGATGTTTTAGCTGCTGAAATTGAGCTGCCAACCACCCAAGTCCTCTCATTATTTCATCGTACAATTAGAAAATGTGTGCAATTTTTATTGCATGTAATGGAGCAAACTATAGAAAAGGAGTTTGTGCAGCCCACATCTGAAGCCGTTTTTACTCCAGCTGCAAAAAGTGTTCACCAGGAATTGGAAGAGGCTGCAATGGTATTTACTAATTCTTTTGTTTTAGTTTCGTATAGAATTTGTGTGTACTATTGAGAAAAATACAGAATAGATTTAAGAAGCCTGATTTCACCAAATCAGCTTATCTGGTTTAACTGAACTGAGTTAAAAAGAATCACATTCATATCCCTTTTTAATTTCAACCATTCAATATGCATATTAAAAGTAACTTTGGGTTTAATTAATTGTTACTCTATTGAATCTAATGGAACTTGAGATGATGGAAGTGAAAAAAGCAGGATACTAATGTAAAATCGATTGCCAAATTCAATATTGTGTTCACTGTAAAAGTCACTATTCACTAGTTGCATTTGCTACCCAATAATTATTGTACATTCCAGGCTATAAGTAAGTTGACAATTGACAATTCTGGAAATGGAAAAAGCTAGCAGATTGAGTTGCCAACTATATTATTAGTTGCTGAACTTACCAGTATCAGGCCTAAGACATCCATTTTTTCCCCCATGAATATCTTAGGTATGACTCCTTTCCTCCGGTTCTTTGAATTGTCATCTGCCAACTTTAAAAATAGGTTGCATTGTTATATATTTTTTCTTTATAATATATTTCGAATGCAGGAATTGAAGAAGAAGCAGCAACAGGAGCTAAAACGACTTAAAAATGAGAATTTGAATCAGTATGCAATAAAAGGCTCTGAAGAAGAGTGGGGCAAAGTTTTGTTATCAGGAAACAAGAAAAAGAACATAATTTCTATCAAAAGGTAGGTTTTCACACAAGCTTGTGCATTTTTAATTAGCCCACATCTAACAAAGCCTTTTTCCTTTATATGTATAAGTAAATTTAGTACTCAATGGATATTAAGTTAATGTATATTAAAGTACATGTTTTTGATTCGCTTATGTAATATAGATATACTATTTTCTCCTTCCACTTCATATCTCTGAAAATCATATTCCATTGATTCTAATACCTCAGAACTCATAATTTTTAAATGGAGTGGTCACTTTCTGCAAAACATGGAAAACCAGGAAAAAATCAGGGAATTTCATTGCTTTGGAAAAGTCAGGGAATTTGTAGAAGAATCATTAGAAGTCAGGGAAAATTTTGAGAGGTTTATAGAAATTTATATTATTTCTTAAAATCATTAATAAAGCATTAAAACAACAAACCTTTTTTATTCACTATTTATTTCATGAGAAAATTTTGTTAATTTGAACTTTGTTGTGGGAAATCTGAGAGCTAACTGTTAGTATCAGGGTAGCTTTAATTTTTTTTTTTAAGTAGAGTGAAATTACAAATCTTACCAGGAAAAACTGAAAGAGAGAAAAAATGCTTTGGCAATGTGGGAAATGACAGGGAAGTATATTCCAGTACATGGCCACCTTGTTAAAGTGGTTGACACTGAATTTCACTCCTTACTTTTTTCCTATTTTCCTGTTACTTTTATTCTTATTGACATTAGATTTATGTTCCATACAAGGTCCTGCTTAATTATTTCAATGAAACTTTAGAAACTAATTTGGACAACTTTTCAGAACTTGAGTATAGGAACATTAAAAAAGTTCTCAAAAATTAATTATGATTGAAAGATTTGAAGACATATTTTTATTGCATTTTAAAAGTTTTCAATTTTAAAAAAAGGTTGTCATTGTCATTTGACATTAAGCCCATTAAGTGACTAAATGTTGCTTTGTATAGAGGATAAGAAAAATCAACACTATGCATTACATGTTTTTTAAAAGTTCATGAAACATTTTAAGAAAATTTATTTTATTTTTCTAAATTTTCATTTTTTCATTACAATCCTCTAAAGAAAAAAAAGAGTATTACAAGTAATTACTTTATTTAACCCAAAATTTGAAGTATAAAGTTGTTAAAAAAAACTAAAAGTTCAATTTAAGTATTTTTTTTTTAAGTGCATTTTTATACTTCCAAGTTGGTTATGAATTATTTTTAATATGATTGTGAATTCCAATATTTTGGGTTTAGTTTTATAAACAGATAAAGAAAATTACAGTTAACAGTGTTTAGGATACAATACAATAAGGTTTAATTAACTTAATATTTACAATATTAAAACTTGTAAATAATTTGTCCTAATTTGAAGCTTTCAAATTTATTTTTAAAAGCCTTAAGCGTACATAGTATAAGTTTTGAGATTTTATTTTCTGGAAAATTTTTACTTCTCTAGGAAACCTTTGGAGGTATTACGAAATAAAATTGTTAACTTTGAGACTTACTTAAACTTATATATTTTGTTTTAGTGGAGAAAGGCAAGATACAGAAGAGATAGAGATCCCTGATGGCCCCCCACAGAAAAAGAAGAAGAAGCACAAGAAAAAATAATAGTTTGTGTTTAAAAATTTTATAGACAATCCATACAAAATTACTGATGTATATATTAATTCTTAAGATTCGACAAACATATTGCTGAAGCTGTTGGATTTATTAATAAACAAAATATGTTTCCTATTGTGTGGAATGTTAGTTCAGATCTTCTAAGTCTGTTTTAGCAAATTATCCATTAATTTATTTTATTAATTGTAATAAGCATTGTAATATTAACAGTGTTTGTTATTGCTAACATCCAAATGGTGCTAATCCCTGAATTAGCTAGTTAATGTTTGCATTATCCAAAATGGTAAATAGAGTTTGAAGTATGAACAGTTTTGAAGCGGGATGTGGTTGACTAGCCAACATGAGTGATGAAGACAGGTCACAAGGAATAACAGGTAATGTGATAAACAGGAATCAGACACTTGGTGGGTCGTTTCCATGGCAAGTGAGAGACAAGGTGTGTAGTTTGGACTTACAGTGTATTGTAAAAATCAATTTACCCACCTAACAGATCTTGCTACTAACAGTACCTGACACTCCACTGCATTTCCACGTTGGCAGATACTCTGGCCCTTCACAATTTACATAAAACAACCTGGAGTCTGTGCAACACACCTTTTGCCTATCAGAGGCATATTTTGAGTTTTAGATCTGGTCTATCTCATTTGGGATGTATGTTCTGTAAGTGAGAGGCAACTCTGTTCATATTTCAATATTACAATTAATACATATAATAAATAATATAAGATATATTGTATATTTTAGAAAGAAATTGGGAGTTTATATTTTAAAATTATAGTGAGGCCTGGAGAAACGACAATCTCAATTAAGCAGTCACTTCAATCAAGGCCATTTTTTCTTGGAACCAATTTATTTCTTCATAAGATACATGTAAATATTACCTCTATGAAGTGGTCCCCTGGCCCGGCAATTAGCAATTTCATACATTTCGTACAAGAACCTATTTTAGGTGGTCACAATTTTTCCCTGAAGTTTGCAATTTTAAGCCGTAACACTGTAAGAAAAGGAAAAGTGATTAAGATTACTGTTCACTAACTACTTTCCTCTGTCAAGGAACAGCTCAGAACCTTCCTCTATCCAATCACAAAGAATGGTGATATCTAGAGTTACTAATTTTGTGGAAGAACTAATTTCCTTTTTAACGGCAATGAATGGTTTTCAATCTTTTCCTTAAGTTTCCTTGGGATGCAAATTGCACATTCAAATCAGAATTAATGTGAAAGAGAAGCCTCTGAAGTAATTTTTAATTTTCTGGTTCAGCGCCCCAGCTGGTAGGTTCTTTCGCTACTAGGTGACAAAAGGGGGCAGGTAAAGATAAGCAAAACTGCCCCCCGGGGCTAAAAAATTTTTATGTCAAAAATCGTAATTGAAGTTTAAAAAAAAACTATTATTTTTCTCTTCAATTACGATTTTCAACAAAAAATGTTTATCCCTGGAGGCAATTTTACCTTAACTTTCTTAATCGCCATCTGTTCGCGTACCAGGAAATCGTGAGGGGCATGGGAGGGCAAGGCAAACAAAAAGAAAAAATCGCCGAGGAGAAATTCATCGGAAATCAGATCTGCTGAAGATGCTAAGATATCTTCGTTCTTAGCACTATGCTGACCAATGAGTGCCAGAAGTAACGCTTCGAACAATTAAATGGTGAGTGTGACACCTCCTGGCACACTTCAACGTCTTGTGGGATATTTCTATCCGCTATACCTTTGCAGCAGCATGGTGAAGCGTGGTTCTGGCCCACTGTGTGCCATATAGTTGGGACACTGCGCCTCGGGTCTCTTCTGTCCTTAAGCGCGGTTTGTTGTAAGTCAGATTCTGCGGACACTCGAAGGGGGTGATCCAGCCAAGTTTCAAGACTCGGGAGACCTTGGCGATTTCCACTTCGGCAGGAATCGTTGCTGACCATCTCGTGAACCTGTCCACAATCGTCAGGCAATTCCGGTTATTATTCATCACATACAGAGGTCCACGTGAATGTGAGAATCGAGATTGTGGTATTTCCAAAGACCCGAGCAGTGCCAATACTGTCAAGTAACTTCGTTCCTATTGCAGGGAACAATTCTGAACCTATGCCCTACAGTCCTTATTTACGGACTCGGACGACATGCTGGTCAATCAGGTCTAGGTCTAAGATGGCCCGAATACTGGGGTAGATGAGTTCATACAAGGAATCGAACACACGTCTCGTAAGAAGATGTATTCAACAGGTACGCGGGAATAAGGGGATACGCCACCGGTGGAGTCACCAAAGTGAACGGAAGAGTGCGCTCCTGGGAGATGCACGCGGAACATCGGAATGGAAGTGACGCCGTGGAGTCTCTTCCTGCGCTATTATATATTAGTTCGAGAAGGTCGGTAGGGAATGATTTGTCATGGACAGGATTGACAATCGACACCAGTCACACACTGGATATCTTCCAAATAAAGTTTAGATGGTTCACCTGTAAGGGAGATAGTTTTCATGGACAGTAGGAATGCAAAAGTCTGGTCGCGGATCCATTAATATGGTTTCTTCCATAAAACCGAATGTGTTTTATCCCTTCGTATACATCAATGGCTTCCATATAAAATTGATGTAAGGATCGCCATCTTTTGTTCAGCTCTTTCAAGAAGAAACCTAGTTGCAGCCACCCACCATTCTCCTCTTGCTGGAGTACAGGGCCAACATCCGTGAAAATAGCAAGAGAATCCTGGGCTACCGGATGTACTGCGAGTACCGCCTGGACCAGACTCGCCCGGCACTTCGAGCGCTTCCTACAATTCTCGGGAACAAGAAACCGGTGTGCATCCGCGAACGTGGGCTTGCACAAGCAGCGAGCACAGATGAATTGCGGGTGCCCGAGTCAGGAATCGTCGATAAAAGTTCATCCTCCCCGGGTTACGGCGCATCCAGCTGGTATACCCGGGTAAGTTCGCAATGAAGCCGCACAATCCCCTCCGAGGGGGTGCCAGTCGCAGCGATCTGAACTTCCGAAGTGTGGACTTCTGCAGGATGGACATTTTGCGGATGGCGTACTCCGAAAATCGGAAGACTTTCCGAAGGTGCTCATGAGCCTCCGAGAAAAAGGGGGCTTCTAGCACGTCTTCATTGTACGGGAAGCAGAAGTTCAACCCCTCATAACCTCCTCGACGAACCGCTGAAAGATGTGTGCGGCATTTCTGAGTCCTTAGGAGATGTATGGGGGCTCGAAGAGACCAAGCGGAATCGTGTTTCTGAATGGCCTCCAAAGCTGTCAGGATTTGACAAGTTCTATTGTAGAAAATTCTACCGATACAACAATAGATCTTGCCTATACCTCTGGAATGTTTCTCCTAAGGGTGGTGGTTCTGCAGATTTTCATAGAACCATACTCTTATTAACAGACTGCGATAGAGCCAAGACCAACCTGCCATGGTGCAAGGCCTCGGGAGAGCAACGGATAGAGCGCTCTTTGGTTTCAAAATAATTTCATATACATATACTTGCTTTCCCGAATTAGGGATTCAAGTTGACCAAGCAAGTACTTATCACATATTAGAATTTTGAATGCAAGATATGCTGTTATCGAAATATTAAGGACAAGGGATCGTTCTAGGGGGGCCTTTACTAGGGGATTTGCTTAGGCTTGTTACTTTTCTCATTCAATTCACGATGCACCAAGTTACACATTACAATTGTTCATTTATTCACAAAAAATCGAGAATGTTTAACAACTAGACAAATCTTCATTACATAATCGCATGCTATTAACTTGATTAACATCATTACTGATCAACACTGTTTGGAATATACCTAACCATCCGGGAGCTCCCACACTCTTATACAATAATGAAATACCAATATTCTATATCCTTCAGTTTTACATTCAGTGTTATTATTACCTAACATTAACCAGTTACAATCTATCCCTCCCTCTTTGAATATTTGTGATTGTTCATCGTTATGTCCTCTCCCCACATTATACTCTGAAGCGTATGATTGCAATAATTCAACCCGACTTTCACGAATATTACGAACTTCGTTACTTCTCTGAGGATCCCGCATTCCTGTCGTGGGAATAGAGCCGCTTCTGCTAATGTCCTTGACGTTGCCGAGCCGTGGTTGTCACTCGTCCCGCCGACTGCGTGTTGTCCACGTGGTCGCCGTGCCGTGCCCAGACTTTGGAATGTTTAAATAGCAGAACGATGGGTACCCAGCGTTCTGCTATTTAACCATTCCAAAGTCTGGGCACGAATTCGGCCTTCTTATGGCGATGTGCTGGCTCGGAGTCGTTAATTTCTCCTTACACTAATAGTTTATGGCCTACGTACACCGCTGCACCACGTGCTTTCACATCACCTGATTATTCTTGTTCATTGGCGCTCAGAACATAATACTTTTTAATTCATTCTTTTGTCCAATGCTCCGAGTGCTCGTCTAATCACATATCAACACTTCCACGCACCTTCACCCCTCGACGTTGCTACCGGTAGCGGTAGCTCAGTGCATCAACTGATGTCCCTGCAGCGCCTCTGACCGGGAGGTCCTAGGTTCGAGTCCTGAAGGCGGCGGGATTTTCGACATTAGTTTTTCAGTTGGGTCGAGGGTGGCGGAAGTTCGTTGGGTGCCGATGGTCCTTACCGGGTGTGGGAATCATGAAGACGTGGGAGATCTTCCAGGCGGTGGGTAAATATGAGATTTTAATGCAGGAGTTAAGGATTAGAGCGAGGAGGCGGATGGTGTTTAGTGGCAGGTGTTTTAGTTGGGAAGGGAGAACTCCATTGAGTCCGAGGGCTTCACTCTTGTCTATGGTAGTTAAGTGTCGCGTCTTGTCGTCCGTCGTTGTCCAGGTCCGTTGTTGTGTTGGGGGTAGTGAGGGGGTGTTTTGGTAATTTAGGATTACTTGTGCAGGAAGTGGGATGTTGACGGGATGGAAGCGGTCGGCCAGTGATTGGGCTAGAGTGTTGGTTATTTCTTTGTCTCGTCTGTATTTATAGTAGTGTCTTTGTAGTTGTCTTTTGCGTCTTATCGTCATATGATTTTGTCAGGGAGGGTTGGATGGAGGTTTTTAGAGTAGGTAGTGTGTTTTTAGAGGTGGGGAGAGGGGTTTTAGGTATTTGGTAAGCGGAAATTAGGATAATTGGAGTAGCTGGGGTACCTATCTGGATGGCTGTGCACTCGAGAGTGGATGTCGGGATAGTTGGGAAGGAGCGTGGGAATGGATTTTCGGGTTGGCCGTGTCTCCGTTTTGGGGATACGGTTCTGTCGTTTTGGTAGGGCATACAATTTGGGTGGAAAAGGGGTTTTAGGTTTTATGACAGTTTCTTGTAGGAATAGGATTCCGATGAATAGTCTTTAAGGAATTGGGAGAGGAGAGGTTTCTTCTGGTTGATACTGAGGAGATGGAGAGGAAGCGGGGTTTGGGAGCCATTTACGGGGAGAAGAGTTCCACAATCTTCATTCCTGCAGAGATTAGATTTGTAAGGATATCCTCTGGGCCACGTAGGATATCAACGATGGGTTTGATGTTGGATAGGATTTTCCTTAGGTTAAAAGATTGGAGGAGTGAGAACAGGTCCTTAAGTTCTTGGGTAGAGGAGTTTTGTGATTGATTGGTCTGGGGGGAGGTTCTGGGAGGTTGGTTGGGTTGGAGGGGGAAGGTTCGGAGTTCAATGTTGGGAGGTTTGGGGGGTTGAATTTTTCTATTTGTTTTTTTCGGACTTCACGGGCTTTAATAATACAGGGGCAGGAAGGGTGAAAGGCTGAGTGGTTCTGGACGCAGTTGTTGCATAAAGCACCAGTTTTGGATAAAGTTTTGGGTTTGGGAATGGGGACAGGTTTCATTTGGGTGGTATTGGGTGCAGTAGGCGCACACGGTAGGTCGTCGGCAGCGTTAGGTTGGTATGGTACAATTTGATAGTTTTTACATTGAGGCACCCGGTCTGTAGTCTTGTAGTCTTGTATGTTGACTTGTAGTAGTCTATATAGTGAAGTCGATTTTTTATATTCGTTATGTCGTCTCTGGGTTCCTCCATCGTTTAAATTCCAAGTGGCGTCAATAGTCCGTCTTCTTCGCGTTTTTTTTCATTTCTGAAAGGTAAAAGTGCTGTATTTGTTGTTTTGGTCAGTGAGTCTTTTATCAGGTTAAGGTCGTAATTGGAAGTTGGTCTTTGATCACTAGTTTGTCACGTGTTTCGTCTGTGCAGCGGTTGTAATGATAGTTGATAGTAACGAAGAATAAGGGTTTAAGTCGTGGGTAAGTCCTAATCTGGTCTGGTCGTTCTCTAATTTTGTGGTGGGCCGTTACCGTCAGCGGTTGTATCAACAGGTCAGTCATAGTGCCCTTTACCGTCATCATTTTGTTGGTAGTCTTCATCAGGTCGCGTGTCAGTTCGTTGGTCGAGAATAAGGATGCCAGGTCTATCTTAAGAGCGCCAATCTTCGTTTAATGGTTTGGGTCGGGGATGGGGGTGGCTGGGATTGTGGGTTTTGTTGTGGTGGGTTAGCAGGGGGGTTGGTGGAGCTGTGGGCAGTAGGTTCAGGGTCGTTGGATTCTATGGGGTGAAGAGGTTGAGCAGGGGTAGGGGTGCAGTTCCAGCTAGAGCGTGGACTTTCCGGTGTTTTTAGGTGGGTGGAAGTCATCGTGAGGGTTGAAGGGAATTCTGTCCCTGCCGGGGGAATGGGAGTGCGTGCGGTGTGGTGCGGTATGGTGCGTCGGGGCCGTTAGCATCTCTCTTACCAGCTCAAGGTCGGCTTGCTGGATTCCGCTGTGGTCCACGGCCGCGTCCTCCGGCCGATCCCTCTCTTTCGTCCGTCCGGTCCTCCTAGGATCCATCACAGCGCAGCAGCACCGCTCCTGGTCTGCGATCTCGCTCCTCGGGGGATTGTTGCCGCCTCTGCGGTGGATCAGTGATTTGCCACAGAAGTGTAAGCTGGAAACTCCTTTCTCCTTCCGAACCAACCAAACTTCTTCACCGTCTTAAGACTTGTCCTGCGCTGATCCAAGGTCTCTGCAACAGAAGCGCCAAGGTAAGCACTCGCCAGTGATCAGAGCTCCTCACTGCACGAGAGCTACTCGCTCAATACCATATTTGAAGTTGTGACCAAAAGGTATTCAACAGGGCATACTTTTGTTTATATTATCAACGACATGGCATCAAAAAATGTAAACTTAAAGCACTGACGCTTTCATCATCAACATTATTTTGCAGTTTGAGCAGTGTGTCGCAGAAGACAGGTACCGCATTTCCGTCGGAATAAGATTTAGTTTCACCACCCAGTCAACAGCATTGTGTTCTGATGGCACAATTGTCGATAGCTGCATTAAACTGAACCTCGGCCCCTCAAAACTCAATTATGGACAAACCCACGATGGAAATAACATGGGTTTCCACCATGGACAAACCGAAATGTAAAATAAGAAAAAATACGAATTGCACTCTAACGTGGCGAGACAGCAAATTAATTCCACGGGTAGTATACTATGTATTACTCGCGCAACTTTTCTTGAACGATGACCTTGCTTCCGCCTTCCTCGAACAAAAACAGTTGAAGGCAAAAGCTCGCAGTGAGCACTGATGACAACATTCCAAACATTAAAACTTCGTTGGCGCGAAACAAGCTAGTCAAAGCTACTTTTTTGTTGCGTCCACTTCTTGACGCAACGCGTCTCCAAGCCCCTTAAGGGGCGTTGAGCGCTTTTGTCCTTGGGAGTAATCCTCCATTAAAGGGCATTATTTAATATTAGTCCAGTCTCGTCACGTCGCAGTCAGTCAGTGCCTTTTATCCCTTCGGCCAGGGGCTCGGCGCCGTTAGATCCCGGGGTTCCTGGCCGGTCACCCAACCACGAACCCGCGAGTCTCGAATGCGCTTAACCTTCGTGACTTCACGGAGCGTAGTAAACGCATTCGGCTAGCGCCGCCGGCTGTTGTTTCATACTCAAGAACTTCTGTTCAGCTTTATTACCATTATCTAAAGAAATGGCTGAGGCAGGTCCAGGTCCTTCAAGAGAGGCACCTAAAACTCCTATCCAGTGCCCCTGCTGTTATCTACCCAGAGCGATGATCTGGCCCCACACGTAGCAGGTTGACTTTGATTTTCCAGAGGTTAGCATTACTGTAAATACCGTAGTGGCTGACTTTGTAACTAATACCCCCACTCCGACTGCATTTCTTCAATCCATCGTATTATTATTATTATTATTATTATTATTATTATTATTATTATTATTATTATTATTATTATTATTATACAGTAAAGGTGATACAGATTATCAGAATTTCTCAATTAACGACTAACAAAATACGAAAATGGGAATAATTTAAGCTTTTGAAAAAATAAAAAGTACTTTTAAGGCCAATAATTTAAAAAAATCCTTTATATATCCGTTTCAATGAGATGGAAAAAGGTAATGGTTTTTATATCAGACTGCATTTAAAATTCCCGCTAATATTGTGACTTCAGGTGCAAGAAGCTCATTGGTTAAAGTTAGTAGACTGATCCACGTTTACCCGTGCCATGATGTATAAGAGAATTTTTTGAATTCTTGTAACTTACACCACATACAATGCTATGACTTACACCGTGACCTTCAGATCAGAGAGTAGGCTTCAGAAGTCATAACGTATCAGTACATACTCTCTGGAACGTATCGCTCGTTTATAATATGTGGGGGACTTGCGGTGCGGGACGGGTGACCAGCGGGTGAAGCACGCATTGGTCCGGTCTTATCACATAACTCTGCACTCGTGTCAAAAACGACTTAAATCTTCAAGAAAGGAAATAAATCCTGAAAGAAAACTGCATAAGAGTTTGAGAAATAAAGCATAATCTATTTTTTTGTTCATTTAGAAAAGATACAATACTACTGTTTCATCCAATACTCACCAGTGGAGTGTCATTTACTATATTCATTAATAATGAATCATGTTTGATAGTGGACTGACATTTATGAATATAAGAATTTTTTAACGTCAAATGAATTGCAATCATTAGAAGTTTACTTCTTATTTTTGAGATGACTTTTTCGTTTTATATGATTTTGTGAAGTAAGTTTGATTAATTTTAACTATTTTTTAGAAAATAATTGTGATTTTTTTATGTATTTGTAATGTAGCATAACAGTGTAACTTGCAGGTGTTCAGTAAAGAAACATGACCACACTAAGACGCACATTAGAGAAAGATTTGTTCCAGCCAAATGATGAACATGTCCTTACCATGGTACATGTCAGTAAATTGCTAAAAAAGAAGAAAACCAGCTTCTTGTGCATAGTAGTTAATAATGAAAAGCCGATAAGTGTTACTATTCATCAGGTAAGTTGTTATTATTATTATTATATTATAGGCTAATATTTAAAATTTTAATTTTACATCAGCACTATCATGAAACAAATCTTTTCAATTTGAGAACAGCTGAACTTTCAGTATCATTCATTCCTTTGTGACAAATATGTACCTAAATTTTTGATGTGGTCAAAATTGAGGGGGAAAAAATGTAATATTACAGGTAGCAAGAATCACAATTGTAAATAAGTTGTTGAAATTAACATTTTAGATTTCTTTTAATGACCTTTTTGTATGTATATTTTTTTTTTTTGTTGTGTCCGGTCAAGGGTTCTTTTGGGAAGTAAATTCACTAATAAAATAAATATATTTCTTCTGTGCTAAATATTATAAAGCATCTCTGGCATTGCAATAGAGGAAGAATAACATTTTCATAATACCTTGAAAAAATGGATCGTATTGTCTATGATGTAGAAATATTTCTCAGCAAAATTTGAGATATGTGATTGAAATACAGACCCCTATTATTGCAAACCAGTCTGCTCACAGCTATGAGATAGCCGTTTTCTCATTGTATAGTCTATGACAAAGTTGTTTTTATTTATTAATTTTTTTCATTCAGGTCAAAGGTGAAAAGAATTTATACAAGAAGAAAAGAAGTTGGCAACTCAATGAATTAAAATCAGTGGATGTCATAAAGGATGTGGTATGAAATCTACTTGATTAATTTCAAAATATTTTTATTGTAATGTTAATGCTTTGTGGTCCCAGTTTCTGGTTGAAAAAATATTTTTCATTCTAATTTACTTTGCAAATCTCTTGAGTGTTGTAATAGTTTTTTGTTTGTTTTTGCTTTCTTTGTTGTTGTTTTTAAATAGAGATTATGCCGCAAACATGAAACTCTTGATTTTTTAAAATTAAACATTGGCAAGACATTAAACAAATATTTGACTTTGACATGTCTTGCCCAGATTTTTCATCCAATTTCCCTTGATTCATATTGCAATGAATCAAATGCTATTATAGTCCCTTCTTTTGCTACTGGACATAAATGTAGCTTCACTGACTATGTAAATTTTCTTGAGTTCTATGGAGTGTTAGTGGGGAATAAACGAACATTTTCCATGTTATCATGGTTGTAAGTCAATTCCTTCTCATGGGACATAGGGGTAAGGGATAAGAGTTAAAATCTTCTTGTTTGCCATTGCTAATAGTTTTTATATATGGATGCAA
The DNA here is from genome assembly GCA_964035755.1 of Teleogryllus oceanicus. Taxonomy (NCBI): domain Eukaryota; kingdom Metazoa; phylum Arthropoda; class Insecta; order Orthoptera; family Gryllidae; genus Teleogryllus; species Teleogryllus oceanicus. Next base: position 32,585,146 of record CAXIVR010000008.1, on the reverse strand, counting down.
ATGTTTTTTTCCTATTATCATATTTAGTCAAAAATGCTCACTGTTGTCCTGCATTCAACATTCAATGTAATATAGTATAAAAATAGGATAGAGATACTAGAGTTCATGAAAATGTTGACTGATTGCACTCAACGTGACTCGTAGTTTTTAACTATCTTTTATTGATACAAAATTTGATTTTATATATGTATTTATTGTAGTGAATAAATGAATTTATTCTTGTTAAACTTTTTTATTGAACCATAAAGTAATGTCTCTTTTTCAGGAAACTCACGATTTTGATCTACAATTTGATAAAGTGTACAAGTGGTTTGCTTTCAGTCTTCAGGAAAGACAAAATTTCATTATTACATTATGGGAGGTAAGATTATTATTGTACTTGCATTTTCCTTTATGTTCATGACTTGAAGCAAATGCTTTATAATGGAGAGGGTAAATTGCCTCTGGAGGTGTCCCTGCATCCTGTACTTTTTATTTAAAAAATATTATTCACAAATTTTAACTTTCATAATTGAATTGTTTAATTTATTTTAATAAAATTCATATTTCAAATTTTTACATTGGAAGTTGAGAATTTTGGGCCCAAATGAATTTGCAGAACAAATTGATGGATCCCATATGGTCAAGAGGAAGAGCTGACCTTATGGCCAGAGCATTGCCATTATTAAAGACATACTTTTTTTATTATTATTATTACTACTACTGTTACTATTGTTGATCTTTTTCTTCTTTGTCTTCTTCTGTTTTACTCAATTTATTACTTGTTTTCTACCAATTCTTGTTCCCAAGACAATATATATTTTATTATCACTATACAAGCTTTTCTATTGTCATGTGGTTTGGAATTCGCTGTATCTTGAGAACTTTTTTCCTGGACACTAAGTCAAAAGCTTTTACACAATCTACAAAGAGAATGCAGTTTGGATGATTGTATTCTTTTCATTAAGAAGACACAATCTACACATGATTGCCCTCTCCTGCTCCTCTCCTTAAAAAAATTTAAACTTATATAAGAAGCTAAAAAACATGTTTTTTTCATTTGTACGAAGTAGTACGAAGTTGTACGAAATTTTTTATTCCTGCGGGCAGATTTGCATATCTTATTCCGCTAATTCCTTTTACTAGTATGTATTTATATATTGGTTGCTGAGAAATGTAGAAAAGCACTTTATGAGTAAGTGTTGCATGATAAATTAAATTTCAATGTTCAAATAACGTTATTTCTAATGTAGTTTTGATTTATACATGTAGCAATGCCAGAAACATCTTCCAAAGCAAAAACCTCCTTTTCAAAACATGCCAGAAGAATGGAAAACGGATTCAAATCATCTGATTCAGAATGAAGTGACCGTTGCACCTGGTATGACTTTTATTTTAGAATGATGATGATGATGATGATGATGATAATGGAAGCATGGCAGTTAATTTGTTCATTTTTAAAAATTGTTTATAGGTTTTTTAGAAACTGTTGAAATGGAAGATTATTTAGCTCTGACTGATCGAGAGGAACAAGATTTAGAGAAATTGATGGGACAGTGTGAATTTGCTGTCAGCAATGCCGAAGCATTCATGGAAGCGCTGGCTAGAGATTTATCCGTTTTAGATGGTGTAGGTATTATATAGACCCTAACATAAGTACTTTTTAGCCTTCCTGATGTTGGTTTCTTGAATCCATATTAATATATTCATTATGATTTATAGACCCTATTATACATGGTCGATTGTTTCTGATAGAAGGGAATGTTTTTATTCAGCAGACTGTCTGCCATATCACCCCTGTAATCTTTCATTAGAAAGTAAATTTTCAATTCTTGCTGTGTCCAGTGTTTTCTTATAAATAGAATATTTTTTTCTTTTTCACTCATACAAGAGAACCAAGAAGTTCAATTACTTTCCAAAGAATAAAAAAATAAGTTTTGTTCTTGAAGCTTTTTCAGATCTTTCAATATTCAGTAAGTTGATATAAGTACTGAATGTCATATATAATGTCCAATTACTAAGTTTTCTCCTAAGTTTGGTATCAAAATTAGCTAGATCTATTTTCTTTTATTGGTTACTGAGAAGTTTTTCTTGTTACTGCAGAAGATCAGTGCTAAAGACAGTACTAGTAATCATTAATAAATAATAATTTATGACTGGACAGTTTTCACACAATCTGTATTTTAAGATATTTAATCTAATAATTTAAGTGCTGCTTTTCATGATGTGTGCATGAATAATTTTTCTTTTGGATGCATGTTCCATCATCTTATTTTCATTCAGTCCTCCTTTTTATCTAGAAATAGCTCAGTTGTAAATTTTACTCATAAGATGTGCAGAGGTAATATGCCACAGTTGCAACTTTTTGTATTATTAGTCATCCTTTTCTTTTTCCTATTCTTCTTCTACCCTTCTTCCTATTCCTCTTGTATCCTTTTTTCTATAGTCCTCCCCTTCAGACATGCCAACTGGTCAGTCATTTTCTGTAATTGATGGGAAAGATTATTATTATTTTTATTATGATGATAACCTGTGATGTCCCTCCTGTGCGAATGCTAGTGGTTAAGCGTAATTCACGCAGGAGAGTTTCACGTTAATGAACTGAGTGGTCGAAGAAGGGGAGAAGGAGAAATGAGCAAAGATTTTCATTTTTGAATTAAATATTTAATTTTCATTACCCAGTACCATCTTATTCCAAGCTGAGAGAGAGGGAGGAGAAGGAGAGAGAAATTGAAGAGTGGGAGAATGAGAGTGATAGGAATCGAGATGCACTCCTGATGGTGTCAGCCTCTTACCATAGCCCCGATCTCGGCCTGGAGGAGGTTGGGATGACTCGAGACGAGTGACGGCGCGACGGGTACACACGCTACACGGCACTGCTCGGAAAGCTCTGACTGCCCCCTGCTTCGTGCGCTCCGTATTTATATGCTGGGGGATGCTTTTTGAAAGTTTTTCGAAGGTCGGTCTAGACGGTCAATATGTTTGTTCCAGAGCCTTGATTTCTTCACGTCTCGTCTTCCGTGTCCGGGTAGCCATGAGGCGGGAATTGTACTAAGATTGAATTTTTATTAAATTAATGTTGCTTATCACAAACCTGTGATATACTGTTATTAGAGAAACTAATATTTCCAATAGTGTTTTAGTATTTAGTAGAATAAAAAAGTGCTAATTACATGAAATTAATATACTCATTTTCATTATTGTTATAGGCCCTGTATGAATTAATTTATTGAATGAAAATTTTGTTCACATAAATGTAATTGTTTTGTTTTTGTAGGAGAATGTCCATAGTGTATTGGCATCTGAGCAACAGGTTGCGCAGTTAATGGTACAAATTGAAGCTGCAATTGCAGAAGCAGAAAAAGTAGAAGCACGTCTTGATGCATATGATGAAGTGTTATGTCATATACGTGATACCATGGAAAAAATGGAAGAAAAGAACCTGCTCATGGAGGTTGCATGCCGTAACAACCAAAAACTTCTTGATGAACTTGATCAAGTTATAGTAAGTAAAATGATGTGATCTTTGGTGTGGAAGATAAACCTCAACCCAAATGACTTTACTTTCTCTTAGGAAGAAAAATATAATGTGGTAGATTCTCCTGATAATTTTGAGTTCTATTCTCTAGTATAAATGTCCACTAAAAATTATGTTTAGATTTGACAACTGAATCATAATTTTTTAGTGTGCTATGAAAGTTCATTTTAAAAGTAAATTTTGAAAATAATAAAGTTTTCTGCCTTGTCTATCCTCGGAAACTGAAATTTTTGTGAAAAGGTATTGCTAGAAGTAAATACTTTAAAAAAATGTGTTTGTTTCATTACATTACTAAGTTTAACAGTAAGAATTTCAGTTTCAATAGCATCCTAAAGTTTCATGTTGAGCCAGAAAGACAATAGTAATCCCCAGTGTTTCAACAATGTAGATGCATGAAACCCCCCCAAAACCTGTTTTTTTCTAGAATTCTTCCAGAATATTCTAGAAAGATCTGGTTAAGAACAGAATCATCCAATTTGTCTCATGGTAAGCAACATTGTGGTTAGTTCCATAGCTTTGAAACTCCTCCAAAACACATTTTAACTGAATTCCTCTGTTTCAAACGCATTTTTCGATAAATCATTACAAAATTAAGTTCAATCATTATCAACTGGTGAATCATCTTTAATTGTTATTGTAAATTCCAGAAAGAGAGGGTAGTAATTCACCAAATTTCACCAATGTTCTCATAGATGCATTGAAATCATCAAAAACATTTGTTTCTTTAAGAGTTCTTCCAGAATATCCAAGTATCCAAAAGGGAACCAGTTAAGATTTGTGCCAATTGATTTGCCTTTTCAAGGGGAATCAAATGAATGATTTCTATTGATACCGCAAATCACTGAAAATGTGTTTTAGTTGCTTAAAATTTTTTTAGGCTAATTTCTTAGAATCATCTGGATTCATCTGCAAAAAGAAAAAATGATTAGTTCCTCACCAGGAGCCTGAGATGTGTCGACACCTCATTTGTTCAATTGGTGGTCCGGAAGGAGTCTACTGTACAGGTCTCAGTTTCCCGACTGTCGAAGAGGGGTCATAGTTTCCATGTGGGGCAAGCTGCAGGGAAGGAGGGGATAACTTACACTGCACTATACATCACATGACATAATCGCAACTGTTCCAAGAACTTCAGAGCAACTAGTTTGCTTTCGGTAGTACCCGAGTGTTAATGTGTGAAAACCATTAGTTTCTCAATATGGCAAAAAGAGTTATTAATACTACTGTACACAGGGAGTGTCACAAAATCATTGTGTGTGTAAATGCAAAATATGATGAAGAGAAAGTTGTTGTTGTTTTTTTCATTTATTTCTGTGGGGCTCGAAGGTCTTTAGCAGCTGAGTACGATACATTGAGGGTATCAAAGAACTGTCGTGGTAGTTTCTGCTTTAGTCTATTGTGGTGAGGATTTTGTTTTCCAATTTTGAAATGTGCAGCTTAGGGAATCTGGGGAATTTTTGGATAGAAGTGAAGATAGGAGGGAGAAATGGACGGAGATGGGAGTAATGCCAAGTTCATTATGTAACTGGGAAGTGGTATAAACCAGGAAGCTTTTGTTATGGTTTGGTGGAATTTATTTTGGAAAATTTTCAAATAAAGAGAAGATAAATGTTTATATTTACCTTTAATGAAAGCGAGTGAAAGAGCCTCTGAATACACAGGAGTAGGACTCACCACCATCATCAAAGCCATTTGGAAAAAAAATAAAAAGAGGAAGCCCAAATCGCAAGTTGAATTTTCCTGGTAAGAAGAGAAGAGTGTCACATGCCAACTTTATCCCTGTAGTGTTTTGACGAGTGTTATTCGAAATACAAAACTGGATTTCTACATGAGAGAAAAGGTTGTGCTGACTGTGCAAAAGCTTCTTCCTATTATTAAAGCCAAAATTAATTTTCCTTGGGGCCCAAAATCTTTATTACGGGTTATGAAATCAATGGGTTTTAAATGGAAAAAATGCCAGCCAAAGCAACAGGTGCTGATAGGGAGACCGGACATAATGGATTGGAGATCTTGATTGATGATGGAGATCATTGTGCAATTGAAACAATTTCGAGAAGAGAACCAAGATATCATCTATATGGATGAGACAGGGGTTGATAAAACCTTTCAATTTCAAAAGTGCTGGCAGAGTGATGATATTTTGGGTGTCCATTACATTTACATTTACATTTTTATTTGAACTGCAATTGGGTATGACCCAGTGGCAGTTAAATAACAATAATTACAATAATAATAACAATATTAATATGAATAACAATAATAATAATAATAATAATAATAATAATAATAATAATAATAATAATAAAAATAAATTAGTACGTACAAGCCAAACATGCAATAATCATACTATCACTAATATTAGTATTATAACAAATATTTCCACTCTGTCATGATATCCTATAATTATATGTCGGTGATTCTAAATTTAATTGAACTTAACTTATTAATTTGATCGTGTTCACTACACTTAACTGCACTGCACTGCACTGCACTACACTACACTACACTACACTACACTACACTACACTACATACACTACACTACACTACACTACACTGTTTTTGCTTTGAATTACACTTACCAGACTTCACAGCACTTACTCATTTAATGTCTTTACTCTCATATTGTTCTAATTACTACACTACACTAATTTCTTTGTTCGCTTATTTTTCTCCAAGTGCTTGTCCAAGAGATGGGAAAAGCAACAAGTATTCTAATAATTGTTCATGTCAGGGTGGAAAGGGATTTCTTTGTGACAGTTAATTTTTTTTAGCTGGTAGTACTGTGGGAGATCACCACAGCCAAATAAATGGCATTAATTTTGAAGAATAGGTGCGTGTAAAATTATTGCCATATCTGCCAGAGCTTGCTGTTGTGGTCCTTGACAATGCTGGACAATATGGGAGTCAACAAGACACCATCCACATACTCAAGAAAAATTGCATGATTGCGTGGCTTTAAAGGAAGGGAGTGCATAGAAAAGAAAGTATGCATAAGGCAAATTTGTACCGATCAATTGCACCTCTCAAACCATTGGCTAAGTAGTACAAGATTAATGAGTTGTTAGCAGCACAGTGACATACAGTAGTGCGACTTCCTCCTTACTTGTGTGAGATGAACCCAATTGAACTTGCTTGGGTGAAAGTAAAGAGAATATTTGGGGAGCGATCACTCGGTATTAAAAATTACTCTCTACATCGGAAAACAATTGGAGCGTATTTAAAGTATGAAATTTGCCAGAACAAATTGAATTAACATTCATGGAATGGCTTCTCCACCAACACCCTTCATCAGAATTTCCTATAATTTCACAGGGCACCAGTGTACTAAGCAAGGTGTAAGCACTTGGAAGTCACTCTTGTGGCAGTATTTATCCATGTCCTAGATTATCCATGAACCTGTCTGTGGTCAACTGTCTGGTACTTGGTTGACCACCAGTGCTCTTTTCAAATCACTCATTTCACATATTTTCCAAGTTTGAGAGCCCTAGTAAGATTACATAAAAACAAGCAATTGCAGGGAAATCTTTTCTTGTAGATATAATGTTTATGCCATTATTGTGGTTAACACTTTCACTGACTTAATACTTGTGATTAATACTTCCAGTCCCAGTTAGATCTTCCCCATAAACATCAGATGGCTTTAATTGATGCAGATCTTACTAGCGCTCAGGGTCTGCAAAATGCCATTGCAGCAGGAAAAGCATTGATGGCAGCTATGAATGCTGAAATACATCCTGCACTTGTAAGACTTGCTGCTGTTCAAGAACAAAGAAAGCGCTTTGAGAAATGGAAAACTAAATTTTCTCAGACAATTTCTCGACATCTCAACAATCTTTTCATACACTTGGTTAGTATTGTTTATAGCATATTATGTAACTAAGAGATAAAATTGTTGCTTTCTGGTTTATCTTATTTATTTCTTCTAAAGACAGTATTTGGTTTTAATAAACTGCTGTTACATTAAACCACTTTTACGATATTATATTGTATAATGAGGAATCTTGCTTACTCAGAAAAGGTTCTAGTTCTCTTGCGATTCCACATTGAACATTATTTTCAATTATAATTTTTGAAATCATTTTAACAAAAATAAAATCAATGATTAATTTTGTAAGGTATCGGAAATTTTTTAGAAAATAAAACAAAACATTAAATCTACCTTCTCCTCCCCCCCCGTCACGTACGTTTTTTTAACATTTTTTTGAGTATTTATATAAATCTTTTGATAATCTGTTAATTTCATTCAAAGTTTTTGGAGAAGTGTTAATCTGTGCAAATGTAGTAAAAACGTTTTGAATCTAGAATCAAGGATCACTTTACTTTCTTTTAGTTATATTTAGGAAAACTTTCATTTGCAGATATTGTGTTTTAAAAGTTTTGCAAACCTACCAAATCTGAAATGTAGAGAGGAATGTATTCACTTTAATTTCATTTTTGATTCTGTTATATTTATTTATGAAGAATATATTGTCTTTAAGGGTAATGATGCTGGAGAAACCTTGAGCTTCCATGCTCGTGATTTGACTCTACCGAAACATAATTCCATTCATACAGAATTGAAAGCTTACACTCCTCTGATGCATTGGTGCAAAGCAATGGACAGGAAAGCATATATAGCACTGTCCCGAGTGTACACAAATTCATTAAGTAAACTTTATGAACGTGATATTAAACAGTTCTTTGAAGAAGCAAAACAACAAATATCAGGTTCACGTGAAAAGAAAGGTATGACACATGGAATATCTAGTGCTTCTTAACTAGTTTGTAGATAATTTTTAAGAAGTTAACTTCATTGTAGTTATCTTCTTTTTTCTTATTATCGGTGGTGGCTTTTTGTGATAGGCAAGATCGGCACTGCCTATCCTGATGAATATGAACTGGTTTAATACATTAGATAATAAAAAAAAAAAATTAAATGACTTACAATTTTACAATAATATTGCGGAAGTATTATTCATCAGGAAATGTATAACGAACATTTCATTATCATGGTACGAGCCATATTTCCATTTCAAGCGTTTTCTAACATCTCGAACATGATGTGATATGTCTCATCTCTTCCTGCAGAGATATGCGCACAACATGCGCCCGCTTGCATCTCTCAGAGTAGGCATGCCTGAGCACTGCCTCGCTTTCCACCATGTTCTGAGAAAAGGCCTTGTAGTGAGTGTAGAGCAGTAACATTGCTGTGTCCATATTTGATGCATGCGCATTGTGCATAGACCAGCAAATTCTCTTGCTGCGTGCCCACACAGAAGATTCCGATTTCCACTCACATGCCAGCCACGTAGTGCGTGTGTTTACTGTTTTGTTGGCGAAGTAACAAGTGGAGAAAGTGATTATTATTTAGGAAGTGATTATTTTTTCATTTTAAATTAGTATGTTGCCGATTATGAATGTTACTTTAGTTTTTACATTTAAATCAAATTTTACATGATACATTGAATGATATGAGAGATACATTGAGTGAACTACTACATACATCGTCTGCTTGTTTTAACAAAGTAGAAAAGAGACAAATGTTGGGCAATAAACAACATACTCCTATGTTGAGTATTGTTGTACGTCATGGTGGCCAGAAGAATGCAAGAAAACTCAATCATTCATGATACAATTCACACAAATTGCTAACTGGTAGTGAAGTTAAAGCTAAGCTTTATTGTTGGGCACATCTTTATTGTCAATTAAGACTACTTGGAATAGATAGGGACATTTTGACGTGAAAAATATATCAAAAGCTATGGAACAAAAAATGAAAACATGAAATATCAAAAGATCACATGTATAATTTAATGAGTCTTAAACTCCTGAAAAAACTTCAATCATATTTCTGCATTATTGATCAACACAAACTTGCAAAACTTTTTGCGAATCTGAATATCTGAAATCACATCTGTGTGCACTTCATGGAAATAATGCTTTGAAATGTAATGATTTCAGTGAGACAATTGTTTTGAATTAATTGAATAAAATTCCAAAAAAATTGGATTGAGGTGAGGCACAGCCAACACGTGTACTTCTCGGAATCTGCCGCTTTCAATAATCTGTTTTGCGTACCATGGTCAATTGTTCATGAGCCGCCACTGATTATTATGGTTATCAATATGTACCGGGTGATCAGTATAAAATGCAACCATGCTGTTCAAGGCACTGAGAGAAAAGTGAAAGTTTTGCAACACTGCTTCTGGACCAGCTCCTTCGACTGCATTTCAGCGACACTCCATTCACCCCCCCCCTTCTTTTCACTCGCCCCCTTCCTGTGTTGTGGGTCATACCTGCTCAAAACTAAACAAGCCACGTATTTATTCATAGTTTCCTTCTTTCACAGTTAACTTACGATACGCCTCAGCATAGAGCAACACAGTTTTGTGGTGGAGGAGTATTTCCAAATGCAATCTTTCAAAGAGTGCTGACCAGCTTTCAGAGAAAAAGAGACCAAAGGAAACAGTAGAGAGACCATTGCATTAAAAAATGATTGGAGTATGGTGTGCCATTTATCGACACAGAGTAACTGGGCTGTTGATTTTCAAAGAAACGGTAACGGCGGATGCATATCAGAATAAATTGAGAAATTAATTTTTGTTATATTTTAATTAGTTAATTAGTAGTTGAGTAGTTTTAAAACAATGTTATTCAATAATAATAATAATAATAATAATAATAATAATAATAATAATAATAACAACAACAAACATTTGTTTTGTGAATCTGAATTCATAATTTATTAATATTTATTTAAAACAGAACAGTATAAAACATATACATTTCTGGAGCATCTGTATCTTCTTATGAAACTCAAACAAGCAGGCGCATGTCTTTCTCTTTGATCTTGGCAGTCACCTGTGCTCCCCCTCAGGGTAGTGTTAGTGGGAGAGGGAATAAGTGAACTTCCCGACAGTTTACCTGCTTGAAAGCACCAGCCAATATCCGACCCCCACAAACATAGTTGCCAGTGCATTTCGCTCTGCCTGCTGTGGGTTGCGTTTTATACTGATCACCCAGTATTAATAATAGCACAATAGGCAAAAATCGCATTTAAGAGTGTTGTTTTGTGATTGATGTGAGTGTACTAGTGTTTTGCAATTTTAAGTCTCAAAGTGGTATGTAGAATTAAGCTTAGTGTATTGTGATTCTAAAAAAGCATTAAAGCATGAGGGACCAACCTAATAGAACTAGTGCATGCTGCAAATGGTGTACGGGCTGTAGTGTACTGAAATGGCCTATCTAAATACACAATTTACATTTATTCGTGCATTTCAAACTTTACATGCGGAACTTATATTTAAACTAGTGGCAGTCTTCCAGTGTAGAAGTGGAATTGTGCTGTATTCATAGTATGTCTGTTTGTTTTGCAATATCGCTCTGGTTATTTCAGCTGTGCTATTTGCATGTCCAAAATTAGCTCCAATTGTTGGAAGGTGGTGCCGTCTTTGAATGTAAAACATGTGATTGAGTTATGTCTTCTTTTCTCTTCACAGTGATACAAAAGTGAGATTTGTGGGCCCTATGGTTGTAAAGATTTCAATGAAATTATTGTTAAATGTTTTCTACATGTGTAGTTTTAGGAAACAATACCCTTCTAACTGAGAAGAAACTAGTCCCATGTCAAAAGCAGGAATGAAAATTAGCATCTCTATGTCTTGCTAAATGAATCTCTTCATCTTACTATTTTTTGTTGATACAAGGTGTCATAGCAAAGAAATGGAAATTTCTGCAAAAAGTATGTTTGAAAGTATTATAACACTTAATGAGTTCTGATTTCGGATTTACGGATTATATTACAGTTAGTGCTATGGCTTCCACTATGCCACCCGCTACCACTGGTATTACCATTTTCTCTGGTGTAGAGCTACTATTTGCTAGGCCAGAGGGAGCTTCTCAAACATGACCACTCCCACACAGATTGACAAATGTAGTGCTGTGGTTTCATTACTTCCTCTTTCAGCAATGAAAAAATGAATTAGAAGGCACTTCATTTAAAAAATAATATTAATAAGTCTTGTAATCTGTCTTGTTTTTTCATCCATCCACTCCATTTCTGTCACAGATATCTGCTTTTTCTTGCTCATATTTTGCATTAAATATTTTGTAGGCAAAGGTAGTGGTTCAAACCAAGATATAACTGGCAAGTTGAAACATCAAGCTCAGCAATTTGGACCAAGTAAATCTCCAGTACCATCTGGACTTCTGGGGGTAGAACGTGAACAATGGGGAACTGAGGTGGATGAAGCTGAACGCCAACGTTTTGATGATGTGTTGGAACGTGTTCTGGCGGAACTGGAGCCTGTTTGTCTTGCAGAACAAAATTTTTGTGTTTCGTTTTTTCAGTTGGATGTTTTGAGTCCAACTACAAAGGTTAAGGCATTTTTGTAGCGCTATTCATGAATGGTTATGTTTACTTGGTATTTTATTAATGAACAATGGCTTTTCTTTAACAGAATACGCAAACAACATTAGATGGATTGTCTGCAGAAGTTAAGGATGAAGTAGATTCATCATCCTCTGCTGTAGCAATTCCTCAGAAGAAAATAGAGAAACAAATTAATGAAGAAGTGAGGCGAATGATGAGTGATTTATTTACATGCTTGGAGCCAGAATTGATGGGTTTTATATCTTATTATGAAAAAATCGATAGTTTGTTAGTATTCTAATATATCATTTTTTAAATATTTGCTATTGTTAGCCTTGTATAATAAGTATCATTCAAATTAATAATTTTTCTGTTTTTCATTTAGTTACTGTATGTATGTTCTGGTACGCCTAAGTCAACATGTGCTGTCTGCAGAAGACACTGGATCTTTCCTTAGCAAAACTTATGGATTAGCTTTAGTGAAAGTGAAGAGAATTTTTGATAATTTTATGAAGGCTCAACTGAAATCTATAGAAGAAGCAAAAGTTAATCGCAAAAGCAAATGTGGCATACTACCTTATGTCGAAAATTTTGAGGTACTCTGCTGTACTAGTATTTTAGTGATAAGATGGAGTGATAGAAGTTTAACACTATTAACTGACTAATAAAAAATTACAACTCAACTTCAAATAAAGATAAAATTTGTCATAATCTATCTGCAATTCTTTGCATTTTCACTAGGATTTTGCACGAACTGCAGAAACTATTTTTAAAAATACCGATCGTCGTACAGATTTAGACAAATCATACATTAAACTTGTTGGTGCAATGTTTGAAGCTATTCCTCGCAATGCTGCTGAACATCACAAAACACCACAGGAAGTTGTAAAAATGGGTATGTATTTCTACCTTTGTTATGTTTAAATGTAATTTATTTTGCAGTTGTCATTTTGTTGCTGACCTAAATGGCTGAAGCTCTTGCAAGTGTTTATTAATGATTACGTATATGAAGCTTCAAAGAATTTCATCTTAGTCATGTGGTCATGCAAATGCATATTTGCCCCCTTGCCTTTTTTCCCCTTCCTTTTCTTTTTATTATTTTTTAATTTCTCATTTACTTCATGAAGAAAGATTTATGAAAGTATGCAGAAGGAACTGTCAAAATTTTGTAGGAAAGTTATGCAAAGCCAAGCGAAACTAGTCCATTCTATTACTAAGAAAGGGATTAAAAACACAGTAACTTATTTTAGGACAAATTTTCCTTAATAACATGCAACATCAGCAATCGATTGCTTTTTGAAACATACTGTATAATCCAAATGGAAATTATATTTCAAGTGTTAAGCCTAAATAAAATGTGGTCGTAATATTAGATAATGGAACCCAAAGTTATCTGTAGGGGAAAAGAGCTGAGAACAGAAATTGACATGTTGCTAAAATGGAATTGTAAAAACTGATGAAAAATGGAATTGTAAAAACTAATGAAATTTTCAAAATGGAAGAGAGCATCAGTCTGCAAAACCACATTTGTGTCCTAAATAATATCATTCTCCAAATTTAAAGCAGGAGATTTCTGGTAAAACCAGAGATTTCTTTCTCATTGTAATTTATTCCTCAACTGGAAATCTTTACCATGATCAGTTACAATTTTTTTACAAATATGAGTAGTTATCATAATATTGACAGATATCATAACAATTTTTTTAAAAAATTCTTCAATATTTAAGGTCCATTGGTGCCCATTGAAACCTACTATAATGTTAGTGTTCAGATGGATGGAACATGAACTAAACTTATAAAATAATTCTGGATGCAATCTAAACAATCATTTTAGTGTATTGGCATCCCTGTCTGTTCACATGGGAGAAGACAGAAGAACAATATTTATTCAGTGTACTTTCTGGTAGAGTTAGGAGTTGTCACCATGTTTAGTATTCATTACAACATTGAAATTATCCATTTCATAACACTAAGAGGAGGAAAAGTTGTGAGAGGCCTTGAATTGCCACAAGTTTTCTTAGCGATTTACTTGATTTTCAAAATTGGTTCTTTAAATAATGTCATATAACATTTTTTCCAAAATGTGTGTAATTTCTTTGTAATTTTGAATGAAATTGTGACAATTTTAAAAGCTTTTAAAACAAGATTTTCTGAAAAATGCCCTCTCTTTCCTCAAATAGTGCGAAGTTCACAATGTTTTATGAAGATTACTTTGCTGTTTCTATTGTTGAAGTGATTAATGAATTTAAAATTCATTTGATGAATAATGTTGTATTAATGACACTCTCAGATAAACTTAAGATATAATATTGAATGACAGTGAGCTTTGATTTTTTCATTATGATTGTCTGTGTCATTCTGATTTGGTTTTATTCATGTCATTTCTCTAGTACTTTTGGGCCACAAAATAGCCTTATCATTAATCTATTAAGGTATGTTGATGTAGAAAAATGTTGCAATTTGCTTAAAGTTGTAATGATATTGTATTTTGATTTAATTTTTGATTTTAATTTATTTGGTCAAAAAACTGTAAAAACTGTATATGACATATGGGGGAGAAGAATATTTAAGATGCATAAGACACTTTATAGAACAGACTCTTAAGGGACTGCCTCTCTCCTTACCAACTAACATCCTTACCTTTCAATCATGAAAATACAGTAAGCAATTTTGAGCCTAGGAGGTTGTTTTCTTGACTCAAGATTGTAGTGAAGTAAAAATCATTTAAAGATCATCACAATATACTGAGATGCAACCATGCATATCAACAATGAGAATATTGACATTGCCCCAAAATTGACAGTCCTTTGCATTTCTCACTAACATGCACCATAACCAGTTAAATTAATTAGGGTTCTGATAAATCCAAGTCCTGTACTATCATTAATATAAAGTGCTGTAGGCATAGAGTGCTACAATACATAAAACTTTTTATTTTAAGCTGCATCAACAGCTAGGTCATAGCAACTAAATAAATACAATATTTTACATTAGCAGTATTAAGTTTTTGCAATATTGAAGATACATTACAATGATGATTATGGATACAAAATGGATGAAATCCGGAAGTGTGCTTGGAATGAAAAGATATATTTTTGGGCAAACATAATATAATCTACCTTACTTTGCAGGAGAAAGAATGAATGTAAATATTCACTTTAGGGAAGTGCATTGTATGTCTTGTTGCATTTTTTTTTGCCTGGTTAAAAAAAAAAAAAAAAAATGATATCAAGAAATTTCCTACATTTGCACAAGTATTTCATCATCTTGGAAAAGATAAAATACGCAAACTGTGACAAGCTCTTTGTAATCAATGAATGCTCACAAATAAATAGATTGTATGAAAAGTTGAAACATTTAGAGATAAGTCTCTATTTTAATGAAATATTCAAAATATGCCCCTGTAATTATATGAATATACACCAACGGGAAAAATTGGTCAAATATGCATTAACATATTAATCTACTTAGCATCCAATTCTAACCAAATGTCAAGAACTTTCCCTTAGCCCTGAAGAAATGGACAAAAATATGCAAAATCATAGAAATCCCTGTAAATAAGTACATAGTGTGATGGCTTTCATTCATGTTTTGGGATTTTGCTTTCAGAAAATTTTCATCATCTCTATGCTTTACTGTCTCAATTAAAAATTGGAGTCCTTGATGGACTACGTAAGGATGCAAAACAAAAATATAATGATGCTCTTAAGGCCTATGTGACACAGTACTTTGGACGCCCATTAATCAAGTTAAATGTAAGTTAGCTATATGGCCAGCTTTTTTCTTTTCTTCTCTCTCTCTTCCAATCATTGTCATTGGAACTAGAACCACTAATTTCTTTCTTTTCTTTTTTTTTTCTCAGGTATTTTTTGAAGGTGTTCTTGCAAAAGTTGCTCAAGGTGTAAAAGAATCTGAAATCAGTTATCAATTGGCATACAGCAAACAAGAATTAAGAAAAGTAATACGAGAATATCCAGCTCGTGAAGTGAAAAAAGGCCTAGAAAATTTATATAGGAAAGTGGAAAAGCACTTATGTGAACAAGAAAGTCTCTTGCAGGTATTTATGGGTTTTTTTCTTGTGCATTATTCTCTTTGTAACCTTCTTAGAAGTTATCTTTGGGATTCAAACTAGTTTGTGTTTTTCCAATCCAATAACGATGTTTTGAATTTGGTTTGAAACAAAATGATTAAGTATTCATTTGTGGGGGTAAAAAAACAACAAAAACGCACACAGACGCACAACCCATGCACACACACCTCCATCACCACCCCCAAACATCACAGAAGTGTGGATGTATTTCATAACCAAATAATTACAAGTACAGTAAAACCCCTCTTTTACACTTTTCATGGGACCATAGGAAAAATGGTGTAAATTGCGGGAAATGTAAATAAGGGGAAATTATTTTTTCTCTTCAAAACTATAAATAAATTGTATTTAAATACTAAAAAACCAATATGAATTATAATATTCAGTATTATACACAAATAAGATTATAAAGACAGGAAGAAATCAGATATTTTGGTTTGTTTTCTTCTTTTAGCTTGGACTGATTGAATTTGAGACTCTAGTTCATACACTTTATCAAAAGTAGTATCACCACCATCTGCAGCAGAAAGGTATATTTTTAATGTTTCTAGGGCTGCAAATGCTTGTGCACTTGTGGGAGGAGGTGGATCATCATTGTCATAGTCATCTTCACTTCCATCAGCATCTTCACCAACAGCATTATTTTGAAGATAATCTTCAACAGTATCTTCTAATGATGATTGTTCATCAGCAGTATGAACATCTTTGTCCACAGATACAAACTCTTCAAATGAAGTTTGAGACTTAATACTTGTCCAGCCCTCACACTGAAAATCAGAAGCATCTTCCACGGCCTCTTCTGTATCTGCCAGGAAGCCAGCTTTCTTAAAAGTTGGCAATAGTGGACTGCTTTACTCCCTCCATGATTTTGCAATAAAATGCAAGGCATCTAATATCGAAATCTTCATTTCTGCTCATCCTTCGACATTCAATGTACCTTAAATATTTCTGGACTAAATTTCTATGATAGTGCACTTTGAAATTGTTAATGATGCTCAAATCCAAAGGCTGCAATACACTTGTGCATTTGGCTGGGAAAACTCCATTCTTATGTTTTTTAAATTCAACGTTTTGGGATGTGCTGGGCATTGATCTATAAATAGAAGGATTTTTCTATTTTGTGCTCCCATTTTAGCATCAAGAGCATGAACTTGCTGAGTAAATAACTCTGAAGTCATCCACGCTTTTTTGTTTGAGGCGTACGATGTTGGCAATGTTCTTTTGTTTTTAATGCAACGTGGCTTTGTTGCTTTGCCAATAACAAACGGACGCAAGGTTTCCGTTCCATTTGCGTTTGTCCCCAACATTACCGTGAGGTGAACTTCACTATGTTTGCCTCCATGGAATGGTGCATTTTTCATCGCCAACGTTTTATTCGGCAGTAGATTAAAAAATAACCCGGTTTCATCAATATTGAAAATATCTCTTGCATCATATTCACTAATTAATTCATGAAGGATGGAGTCTTTCCAGGAAGAAACAATATTTTTATCAACACTATTCGATTCTCCACAAATTGCCCTATATACAACATTGTACCGTTTCTTAAAACGATCAATCCAACCATTGGATGCAACAAAATCGTCTATTCCTAACATATCTGCCATGTTTTTTAGCCTTTTCCCTCCAAATTGTACCATTAATTGGTATATTGGATGCCTTTGTGGGCTCGAACCTGTTTTTTAGTATCTCTTCCAGTTTCTCATATTTTGAGTATTTCACGACTTTCTCTTTTTAGATTGTTGTCCGACTCCTTTGCACTCTGTTCGATTTTTGGTCACTTCACGATTGTATTTAGAGTTGAAATAGAAATTTCCAACTGCTTCGCCAACACAACACGTGGTCCTGG